>CP136870.1:10666509-11304426 GCA_033000465.1 Sciaenops ocellatus
GGGGGGGGGATAATTGGGGGGAGGAGGAGGAGGAGGAGGAGGAGGAGGAGGGATGGGAGAAAGCTGTGGAGGTTTCATTGTGCGGAGCTGATGAATAGTGGGATTCAGATGGGGGTGGGAGGTGGCCAAGCACAATAGTGAAAGTAAGGGCTGTGTTTCTAGTCTTCCTTCTGCCGAGGATCCTTTTACCCTCGCTCTCCTGTTGCCTCAGCAACCCAAAATCATGGGTTAGGTTTTAAACGCTACCCTGGGTCTGCTGGCCATGATCACATGTTGCACCGGTTGATCCGATGTGTTCCTTACAAAAAAATAATTGTATGCCTTCTGCCCTCAATGTGCATGTAGGTGCACAGTGATGCAACGGGCTGAACACACTTCAAATAAATGTTGAAGACAGCGGATTTCTTTTGAAGTTTTTACTGGAAGCAGTTGCAGTGCTTGAGTTGGCACGATAATTCACTCAATAATAGTGAGCAGTAAACTGAGATTTCGGACACTTACTAATCATCATCAATTTGCGTCATCTCGAACAGCTGTTGAGTCGTCAACTGTGATTTTCAACTTTGGGTGTGGACGTGTTGCA
Organism: Sciaenops ocellatus; assembly: GCA_033000465.1. Taxonomy (NCBI): domain Eukaryota; kingdom Metazoa; phylum Chordata; class Actinopteri; family Sciaenidae; genus Sciaenops; species Sciaenops ocellatus. Next base: position 10,667,093 of record CP136870.1, read on the forward strand.
GGGCCTAATTAATAGAGATCGTAATGTGATTGGTTCTACACGTGGTACATTCATATTTACGTTTCCTGTCACAATCATGGGATATTTAAGAATGCGAGAGAAAGAAATCATGGTTTGGGTTGAAATAACTTGGTTTCGCACGGGAAACGAAGTCCATTCACCCCTACATCTTCCTCCCTGCATGGACTTTGTCGCTGTTTATACTACAGTCTTCCTTTGCTCCTGGTACTGACATACTATGTAACTAACCAAAGCCATGATCTTTTCCTCAACCGAACCAACTAATTTTACTTAGGGAAGGGATTTCTGATCTGCGGTATCTAAAAAATCAATTGGATGTTGATCGATCTCATGCCTTGATTGCGGGATGATGGGAATTAAAAACATCAACAAGCTCTTCAAACTAGGGTTAGGGGGGTTAGTTTGAGTTCAAGTACTGTGTTGTCTGCAACTGATATACCTTGTCATTTTTACTTCTATAAAATGTGGAGCATTGGGGAGCCCCAGTAGCTCACCTGGTCAAGGCCTTAAGTCCTTACCACAGTGGACAAGTTTCAATACTGACCTGCGGCCCTTTAATGCATGTCACCCCCCCTTCTCTCATCCCAATTTCCTGTCTATCTGCACTAGAAAAATTATGTGTAGTGCACTAGGTGGTAAAGAGGGCATGAGTTCAGCCAATGTCAGTAAAGTAAATGCTGTAAAACTGTGGCAGTAGTGGTTGCTTATTAAATGTGTCAGTCATTAAACGGGTAGGTAAGGATAGCAAGAGACCAAAACATGTTGGACCATGGCCTTGTTAGCAGGAAGGTTTCTTTGGCTTAGCTTTGGCTGGAGTTCATAATCCAGCTGTGGTTCCAGCTGCACAGAACTCTGAAATATGGGTCAAACACAGAGTGAGTTATGGCTGATGATGATGTTATTTGACAGTTTGCCCTGAGGAACATTCATTTTGACACATTACTGATTAACAAGGGACCTGAGTGCTCCCATGTTAGGATTGTCAATATCTTATTTATGTCATGTTTTAAGTGTAAAATGCAGCAAAGAACAAACTTTACTCCACATACGGACATAAGCAACTGGACTAAACCTTTTAAGAGGCTTCAAATGTCTCCCCTAAACACCTGCAGTATATTGCAGTTGGGCAGTTCATCTTAAAGACCATCACTTGAGACCAACAAGAACAGTTTTCCCCAAAATAAACACCCAAAAGCAGCACATTTCTCAAAACTTTAAATCTATTATCAACTTAAAATCTCTTTGAAGTCGTACCCATTTGCATTTGTGCCGAATGCATCTCACATCACAACATATGGCAGCAATTGAGGCATAAAGTACAACCACTGGGGCCCACGGAGCCCCAGGCCCTCTCTCAGGGTGTCGGGGAGACAGCCCTGGCACCAACCATTCCTGCACACACACACACAGATAAACACAGACTTTTACTGGCAGTGCGGTGCAGTAGACCGCGTGCTAATGGTGCCCTGCTCAGTTTACAGGCTGCTGTGGAAAAAACCAGAGACCCAGCTCATCGATGTGTCAAACAGGCGATATCACAGGCAGGGTTAATCACCGGCAAATCACAGATGCCATTTCTCTGACCCACTTTTCAGGAGGAATTAGAGTAACGCCTAATTTTGCACAAACTGTTCTGGATGCTGCCACACGAGAAGTTTTCTTTTTTTTTGCCAGCATGACACGGTCAAATAGGATGAATAGTGTGAAGGCGATACTGCTAGACTGTGAATGAGGATGTTCTTACAATGTATGCAGTGTTTACAACTTGACCCTCCAATGAGGAGGGTGTTAGCTATCATTACAAAAAGAAGTATTGAGTATTATAGGAGCACTTGTGCTGCTCTACAACATGGCAAATAATATATAATGTTTTTCTTTTTCACCAGATTGTCCACTCAAGCCCACCACACCAACAAAAATCTCCGAAGAGGGCGACGATGTTTTGGGGGATTACACAGTCGGCGAACAAGTCTGGGTCAACGGCGTCAAACCAGGAGCTATCGCCTACCTGGGGGAGACCCAGTTTGCCCCCGGACAGTGGGCAGGCGTGATACTGAATGACCTAGTTGGCAAAAACGATGGTTCAGTGGGCGGAGTGCGCTACTTTGAATGCCAGCCCCTCCAGGGCATCTTCACGCGACCCTCGAAGCTCACCCGACAGCCGGTCGGAGAGGGAAGTGACAGCCACTCCACTGACTCACTCTCTACCCAGAATCAGACTCAGCAAGGTGGCAGTGGTGCCCCCCCTGGCCAGCGGGTGGTGGTGCCACTCAGAGAGGGCCTGCTCAACAGTGCAGTGAAAACAGGCAATGAGTCGGGGTCCAACATGTCTGACAGCGGTTCGGTTAAGAAAGGCGGGGATAAGGATCTTCGAGTTGGAGATCGGGTTTTGGTGAGTAATTTTGTTATGGATGACAAATAGTGCGTTATATGGAGTGTCATTCAATTAAAATTTTTTACAGAAGTTTAAAATATATCTGGCAAGGCAAGGGAATATCAAAAGGCTGTAGAAATAAGTCATTTGGAGGTGTAGTCAAATGTAAACCCACAGTGATGTCACCCACTGGTTTGTGGACAACCATTTTGAAGCCTCGAGTTTTGCATTATGGACGTTGCCATCTTGGTTTTTTGGAGCCAGAAGTGACCATATTTGGACAAGAGTGTGGAGCTGGTGGGTGACGTTGGGTTGGTTGTTTTGACACAGTTTTCAAGCAAGGAAAAAATGGTGGCCTGCCTGGTCACAGCTAAACAGCCCATTAAAATATGTTGACATTTGAGGAGAGAAATAAGCAATATGGTATATTTATTCATATTTGATCCGCTAGTTTGACAGTTTTATCTGAGTTTGGTGAGCCTGGTGTGTTGCGCTGGATGGACTCACTGAGAATGACTTGCCAATCACAATGTAGCTACGCCCTAAAGAATACCCCGTTTTATCATTTATTTTACTCTAAATACCATAATTTACTAAATGAACATCATGCTGTATGAAAGAAGACTACTCCAGATTGAGATCATAAACTCATGAAGAAACTGTTTATTTAGACAATAAATCAGCTGCCCCTTACTGGCCATTAGAGAGTATGAAGATTTAAGACACTTGGAAACTCTGTCCACTAATTATATTATCAATGGGTATAGGGGAATCTTTTATTTAACCTATTTGTAACAGAAACTGTTCACGTCAGCAAAGACATTGTGTCATGGAAATTTACGCAAATGCCATAATGGGAATCTTGGGTATCATTAGTTGCCCAAAATCTGTGCTTGATATTTTCATCTATAATTTCACTATTTGTGCAAATCTGGAAATTACAACTTAAATTGATTTTCCTTAAATATCTGAGAACATAATCCAGAGTAGCTGAAAGTGATCTTTTAAGATCCCTGTGGATGGCTAATTACGGTTCCATGAAGCCCTATATGGATTCATGCAGTTTAATGTGATACAATGTTTATCCCCAAAGGAAAAGTTCTGCTTTTCCTTATTCTGTTTATTAGAATTTGGCACCATTATGCCTTGCCCAACAAAGATGGTGATTATTTAGCATGTCAGAGCTAGGAAAGAACATTTCTTGTCCCTGTTTTTACTTATTTTCTCATCCCCCTGTCAGCGTATATAATGTTCACTGCATACAATTATTGGTCCTGGGTCACATTGCTTTCCATTAACTGATAGGCACAGGGGATAGCTGCATCAGATTCTGCGCTGTTGGAAACAGGCAGCTCGAGAAGCATTCCTCCTGGTCAATATTGTAAATCACTCCGGATTACTTTCAGCACTTAAGAGAGGAGAGACCACTGCTGACACATTGATCAGTGAATCCATCTATTTCCTAAGCCTCTCCCGTGTAATCTATCTATCTTACTGCGGGGACTTGGACGTGCTGCCATCCAATTGTCTCACGCCCCTCTCTCTTGTTGGAAATACAACACCGCCGCAAAAATTTGGTGAAATGAGCACAAAGTGTGAAACTCAGATTACGCAAAGCGAAGGCTATTTTCCTCAGTGAGGTATTGAATTATGTGGTAGTAGCAGCAGTAGGACACACTGTTTTCACACATTGTTGAACTGGAGGCATCCTTAAGCAGTAGTGCCCAGCCTCTTGCGGAAAAGTAATATTTAACTAAATTCAGACTTTGTCGATGTTTGTGTGTTGGTGGCTAAATAGCAGCCATCTAGAGACAGCATCAAGAAGATTGTAACTCAGGATATTTTAGAAAAAAACTGAACTTCAGAAATGTTTCCCAACATGTTCAGAGGCTAAACACATGGTTACTGTCTCCATTTGCCTTTACACTTTTGATGTCTGAGCATCCACAGGAAGCACAGAACTGCCTTTCCTCTGCTTAGTATTTAACCAGAGGCCATCTTTGCTACTGGAGAGTTCAGTAGAGGTTAAATTAGTGTTTCCTTGCAGTAAAGTTGCATGTGATGTGGCTGGTGGTTTTTCTGGATATCTTGAAAGCCACTCACACGGCCTCTAGTCAGTGAAATTGTCCCTTAAGCATGACATAGTTGTAGTAGTAACAATTTGGTGGTCATGGAGTCTGAATTATTTTATTAAAGAGGATAAGAGATATGTTTAAACATATCGTGTTTCAGCCTCAAAAAGAATGAATGATCCCTTTTCCAAATTTAATTTCATGCAGTATGAGCCATGTAATGGATGCAAGTGATTCTTTTTTATTACATTCACTTACAAAAGCTTCAAAACAAGTCTTGCGTTTCGCTACATGAATCCTTATAGCCGTGTTATAAGTAACAAGAACATGCTAAGGAGCTCTGTCAGGGTGCCACATGCAAACATCAGATGCTAACAATTTCACAATGACGATTGTAGATGGATGGATGGTAGGTAGGGACGTCGGAAACATTCTGGTTTTTATTTGTAGTCAGCTAAACAGTCCACGTAGAGAGCAAAAGAGGTGGAACACAATAGTCAAAATGCAATCTTGGAACCCATCGGCTATCGTCTATAATTAGCTTTTTTTTTAAATGTATGCATTCATGTGCAGATATCAGTTTATAGAATTTTGATGAAATATGTCTCATCATTCTTGTGTATCAAGTTGCTAATCTGTCTGCAGAGGAAGTCTTGGCCCGGATATCTGTTATCCATTTTCCAGATATCTCTTTGGATAAACCGGAAGCCTTAAAACATTAGCTGTTGCCCCCAGAGGCTAAATCGTCGCCAGTCACCGGTTCAGAGATTGTTACAATGCTAACATGCTAATGTTAAGCAGATGTAATGTTCACCACACCTTAGTTTAGTGTGCATGAATGTGAGAACCAAATATAATGACAATCCATCCAAAAGTTTTTGAGTCATTTCACTCAGGACGACAAAGAGAAGTCAAGAGATCACAAAAGTTATTAGGATATATCGTCTGGAGACCATGAATGCCAGTACCAAATTTTTCAATCCATCAAGTAGATATTTCACAGGACAATGAATGTTTGCACAAAATTTCATGGCAATCCATTCAATAAATATTTCAGTTTGGACTGACGGTCCAACATAGCCAAAACTAGCATGACTACAAAAACACTCTTGGTTCTAATGCATATTGTGATCATTATAAATTCACCAAGGATGATGGTTTATGTCTTAGCATTTTATATTCAGTGCTTCGGATGGGGATTTATCACTTGTGGAATTGTCTTGACCACCTTTTGAGTACAGCTTTTAGATGAGATTGGCAATAACAGGAGCCAAGACGGGGCCTGTGCTGACTGGCTGTCTTAGCACTGCTGGCGCTTTGACACTGAGTCACTGAGACATCACACAGGCCGGCTGACAGCAGACCATCTCAGTTTAATGTCTTGTGACACCGCAGTGCTTCTTGCCACGTTTTCGACTTTGGCCTCAGTGGTTTTGGAGGAGGATAAGTCAGAGGAGTGGAATATTAATTTGACAATAGAAAGCTGAAGAGTGACTCACACCGCACCCTTTTCTTTTGTTTGTCCATGTATCTCCCCATTCTGTATTGTGCATATTAACTTGAGAACTGCCTGTGTGTGTAGAGAAAACCCTGATTGTTAAAGGTAGAGATGCTGGTGAAAAGTGGGTCCATTGATTTGTATATTTGATATTTCTGGATTTTAGACTATTGTTTGGATGATACAGGACATTTTTAAGACATCATCTTCCACTCTGGGATTAATTAACAATGAAAATAATTGTTTGTCGCAGCCCTAAATAACCCCTACATAGTTGTTTGGTTGATTTATAATGAATGAAGGAAGGACACTTTGTTCTTTGGAGGAAAATGTCACAAACAAATGATCAGAGAAGTCAAATGTAATTAAAGTGTTTGGTCCGTGGGTTTGGTATTTCAGTCTTGTTGTTATAGCTGGTTTTTCCATTTAAGGAAGTCCTGACCAGTTTGATGTTTGTATATGTTGATGAGTTTTTGTGTCTCATACATATGGTCACCGTGTGTGAAAGACACTGAGCAGCTGTACTAGTCAGTTTCCCATTTTGGCTGACCCAAGTGGCACAGTGTGTGGATTTTGGACCGTCTTCCAAACAGGAAACCAACATTCCTGATTGGGAAGCAAGACGCGACTATGTGGCACCCTAAATATGTCACCAAGGACAGATGTTTTTCCCTTTGAATTGGATTTCACATTTCTTGATGCAACCTTGTCGAAATACTACTCTGAAGCCTCCATTCAGACAGTAATGACACGCACAGTTATAAATAACTTTATTGTCTTAAAAACATGTTTATCCCTTCTTTTGTCAGCTGCTTGCACAGTGCTGTGGTGAAATGATTCATAAGTTGCATTCAGTGAACAGTCTGTAAATTAACATAGGAGAGAAAACTGGAAATAATTTGTAATAACTACAAAACTGGGATGAAACCAAACCAAAGGGCAGTAACTTCACTCTGTGTTGGTCATCTGTGAATTGGCCATGACGAAAAAAGTAACTAGCACAGCCGTCTGACATTTCAGCTTTTAACTGTAGTGAATCTTATGTCTTTAAATCACATATTTAAATGTATCTAATTGGAAATGAAATAACCTATGACTTTCTCATAGTCACATGAGTGGATTGACATATGTTTAAAAAATACGAGCACCTCTAAAGCTCTAAGCTCTCTAATAAGCTTCAGAGGTGCTGGTATACAGTTTATCTTGTTACCGTTGACTGTTTTTTGGCTGGTAGCAGTAACTTCCAGAAGTTAACTGTTGAACAGTGCCAGGCTAACCCCTGTTTCCAGTCTTTGTGTTAAGCTAAGCTAACCAGCTAATGGCTGTAGCTTATCTTGTAGCACAGATATTAGAGCGGTGTTGATCTTCTCAACTAGCTCTTCTCAAAAACAAATAAACGTATGTTCCAAAATATCAAATATTTTATTTATTCATTTTTGGGGATAGAGTTACGCGATATGTCTCTGTAAAATATAGGACTACAGTTTGCAGATGCTTAGCTTAGCTTACCAAAATATTGGAAGTAGGAACATATTTCCCAAAATGCCAGCTAAACAATCAGTTTGATGGTGGTATAATGAGGTCTATGAAGACAGCTAATAATGTTATTAATACTATTAGTCTTCCACACCTCTTACTGAAATGTACTTTTTTCTTTATGCATGTGGGTTACAGGTTGGAGGCTCTAAGATGGGAGTCATACGCTACATGGGAGAGACAGACTTCGCCAAGGGTGAATGGTGTGGGGTCGAGCTGGATGAGCCCCTGGGGAAGAATGATGGCGCGGTAGCTGGTACAAGGTACACACGCACACACACACACACACACACACACACACACACACACATTACACATGCTGCAAACTCCCCAAATTCCTTTGCTTTTTCCCCTAAAAGGAAGGGGAGGCCTGTGTATCCATCTGTTTGTTTTTATTTCTATCCTCTGTTTGTGACTGATCTGAATGGATGTGTTTTTATGCTTCATATTTATCACATTTATCATATAATATAATTTATAATTTCTCACCTCCCAAAATCCACAGACATCCGCTTTAGCACAGCACACATCCTTTTCCCTGCATATATCTGATCAAGAAGTCCAATCAGTGAATCCATGAATGATTTGTACTTCTGTAACTAACTCTTATTTTCATTCATTGATTAATTCTTAATGCTTAATTGTGAAAAAATGCCCGTCACGATTTCCCACACCTGAAACTGACATATTCCAATGACGTTTTGATGGTCAGTATACAATGCAATGATCATATATGACAAAGAAAAGCTGTAAATCCTTAATAAATCATCAAAATATTGACCAATTCATTTTCTGTTGAATGACTAATTAGTTAATCGACTAAGCATTAACAGGATCTTTTACTATTTATTATCCTATGAACTGGTTTATTGCTCTGTAATGGTGCAGCCCACTCCAGCCTTCTTGCACTTGTCATGCTGGGTCTTGTTTTACAGTTTTATAGTTGGTTTTAATCATTAGAAATTTAATTGGTGGTGCAACAAAAGCCGTAAGGTAAATTTGCACCTGGTTTGAAGCTGAAATATTTGCAGATGGGAAAAGAAGATCATTATTTCCTGCAAAATGCCTTCAGCATTTTTTCTTTCCATGCTTAGTCATGTACCTAATAAACCTAAACACAAAGGTTTAAAAATCCTCAAGTAACATCATAAAAATGTTCTCCTCCCTCTCTCTCTCTCTCTCTCTCCTTCTCTTCCTGCAGATACTTTCAGTGTCTTCCCAAGTTTGGCCTGTTTGCTCCGATCCATAAGGTGATCCGCATCGGCTTCCCCTCCACCAGCCCGGCCAAGGCTAAGAAGAGCAAGCGGGTGGCCATGGGGGTTTCCTCTCTGGCCCACAGCCCCAGCAGCTCCTCCATCAGTTCAGTCAGCTCGGTGGCCTCCTCCGTGGGTGGACGACCGAGCCGAGCTGGACTGGTAAGATGTCAGCAGTGTGCTTTATGTACATACTGAGAGCAGCGGGGCCGTTCAAACAGAGATGTAATGTGCTGTTTAACGTTTGGGAAATAACATTACTTGATTTCTTGCAGAGAGTTAGATTAGAAGATCGATAAATCTGTCTGAATGAGCATGTTATCAATCTTCTTGTCTAACTCTCTGCAAGAAACTGAAGAACCATATTACCCAAAGTTATTCCTTTAAAGTAAGTGAGTAAGTAGTAACTTTATTTCTGTAGGGCCTTTCAAAACCTTCACTGGTGCATATAAAATCAATATCATAAAATACAACAAGAATTTCAGGGAAACATGAAAATAAAACAAAATATAAAAGTGGCTTGAAATGGCAAACATGGGGCCTGATAACAGAAATAAAGTCCTTCTAACCTTGAAGACACAGTACCAGCCAAAAGTTTGGATACACATATGCTACATTGTAGTTTAACATCAAAACTATGAAATAACACATATGAAATTATGTGGTAAACAAAAAAATCTAAACAAAGTACAATATGTTTTATGTTCATATATAAATGGTATGTTACTGAAGAATGCTATGGTAGCCATGATGATTAAGGGTGCTTTGAATTTTGAATAAATCACCAACTATGTGACTAGCAAAACAGCCCGTCACCTCACCTCCGTGCCTCACGGTGGGAACCACACATGCAGATACCATCCTTTCACTTTTTCTGTGTCTCACAAAGACACAGCGTGTTAGAACCAAAAATCTCAAGTTTGGACTCGTCAGACCAAAATACAGATTTCCACTCTAAGCTTCATTCTTTGTGTTTCTTGGCCCAAGCAATTCTTATCTTTTTGGGCACAGCTGTTAAAAATCATTCACGATAAAGCTGACTGATAGAATATTAAAAGTCTGCAAAGCTATCATCAAAGCAAAAAAAATGTCAACTTTGAAGAATCCAAAATATAAAACATATTCTGCTTTGTTTGCACTATTTTTGTTTACTGCATAATTCCATTTGTATTATTTCATAGTTTTGATGTCTAGTATAAACCTACACTGTAGAAAGTTAGAAAAATAAAGAAAAAACATTGAATGAAAAGGTGGTCCAAACTTTTGACTGGCACTGTATATTTGTTTATTTAATTTTTATGGAACAATATTTTAATATGCCTTTCAATTTATTACAATTTCCCATTTTCTATTGAACAAAAAAGTATAACCCTTTTAAATTGCACATATTTAAATTCCAATGAAGCTTATTAAACTGTTAATTATTATTATTACTATCCTTTTTTATAATTTATAATATATCTATTACAGTTTCTGATGACAGTAAATGTTTAAAATGTGAGTTTTTGACTTCATGTGGTGAAACACTGTGTGCAGCTTCAAGCAGCAGGATGATGAATGGCTTCATTGTACAGAAATACTCCCTTATCTGCTGAGCAGTTAATAATTTGCATTTTGTGGCTCTGATTCACTGACTTTGCATTTTGTCCCTCTGTGACAAATCTGCAGACCTGCAGCCGAAAGAAGACTCAAGTAGCTCGTTCCCAACATGCTGTGTCTTTAAGACTAACATCCTCAGGAATGGTTGGCAACAAATGAATGGGACATCGGGGTATCTCGCATTGATTTTAGCTTCTGGTTGCTGGCCAGATCTCGGATGGAGGACACTCCCTTTTACTTTCCTTAATTGTTGGCAACAGTGTCAGCAGAGAGCAGCCAGTCTGAATTATCATGCTGGTCACGCTCCACAAAATATTCAGATTTATTGTCGTTTGGACATAAAGGCAGTGAAATACTAATATCATCCATCAAAGTATACATATTTCCCTTCAGTCCTTGTGTAATGCATAACAAAGTTGCTTGAACCAAAGTAAGAATTTATGACCTCTCTGGACCAGAAATGCTGCAGTTCAGGGTTATTTGTGAAATGTTTACATTATCAGTATGCACAGTATATTATGATTAAGAACCTTTTATATAACCAGCATGTCCTTGTTGAAGAGAATTATAGAGAATTATAAAATAAAAAACTACTAAATGAACTGATTGTACAGGTCAGGCAGGAAACCTGTCAAAGAGTACACTCTAGTGGTAAAAAAAAGTGCTGCATCTTTTAGGCCAACAATATTTAGACCAAATATTAATAGTAGGTAATTTAACTATAGTTATACTACAACTATATAATATAGTTTAGCCTCATGTAGCCAAACTTTATATTTTTATTGTCTAAGTAATCTTAAAAATAAGTGTTTAGTCTTTGTCTTCTCAGACAGAAGGCTGGATATTTCTCATTTTTTATATCTTGTACAGAGAAATAACTGTTGATTTCAATGTAATAATCTTTGCTTTATCTTAGAGGATGATAAGCTTCTCCTTTTTGTGATCACGCTCTGTTTACATGAAAGCAGTCGTGGTGTCAGGCTCAGGGAAGTTATTCCACAGGCATGTTTTTGATCATGAAACCGGTATGTTTTCTCATGGTTAAATATTACTTAGAGATCAGAAGAAAGGCGGTCATGTCGAGATCACAAAAAAGCTTTTTTCTGATCATATTATGATGTCAGAGAACATAAAGGTTGATGTCAAAGACGTAGATATTTTCATCTTGTGATCTGAGGGGAATGTGTGAAGATTAACTTTCTCCTAACGCTTTGATTTCCCCCCGCTTCTCTCCACAATCTCTCACCCTTTGATAACCTTTTCTCCAACCTATCTCTACCCGCTTGCTCTTTTATTTCTCCCCCTCACACCTTTTACATTTCCACCCTTTCCTCAACCCTAATATTTTACGTTCTTTTTCCCTTTTCAGCTGACGGAGACATCGTCGCGCTACGCCCGTAAGATCTCAGGCACCACAGCGCTCCAGGAAGCCCTGAAGGAGAAGCAGCAGCACATCGAGCAGCTGCTGGCCGAGAGGGACCTGGAACGGGCCGATATGGCCAAGGCCACCAGCCACATCTGTGAGGTGGAGAAGGAGCTGAGCGTTATGAAGGCGCAGCACATGCAGGTCCGAAACAGAGTTAAATAATTCGTAACAATAAATCTGTTCTTGTTTTCTGTTTGCATGTTTCATAAAAACCTTCCTCTTACTATCCACAGTATGTAACAGAGAACGAGAGCACACTCCAGCAAGTCAAAGGCATGTTGGCAACCACAGAGAAAGATAAACTGGAACTGGCCAATCAGCTTGAAGAAGAGAAAAGGTAGGTCTCTTTTAGCTTTTTCAAGACAAAATTGTTCATCTTTAGACTGTGGCTTCAAGTGGAAATAGACAATTTATCAGTATGAAGTAAATGTTAATTGAGGAAGGCACAGAGACTACATAGAGGAAGTGGGGGGATGTTAGCAAAGCTGGCATCCATCATGAACAACTCCTCTCACCTCCTGCAGAGACTGTGGGGGCCTTAAACAGCTCAGACTTCACTTCTTCTTAACAACCTTGTGTATACAAGCTGCTGTGACTTATCTTATCTTATCTTATCTTATCTTATCTTATCTTATCTTATCTTATCTCACAGAGTAACAGCTATAGAATAATGACACCATCAGTGTTTAGATTGGTTCCCTATAAATCTCGTTTTCACTATGCAGGCTAAATGAATGAACAAACTCTTTTCCTGCTAATGATAATGTAACTGCCCTCTCCACCCGCATGCTGTAGTTACTTACTTGTCTGTGCGGAGCAATAGCGTTAACCAAACTATGTTATTAGAGAGCATTTGCGTGTTCCCTAATTATATATATATAAAATTGTGATAATTTAAGTTTAACTCTTCAGTGATCTTCTTCTCTTATTTGCAAAGTTGTGATGATCATTTCTTCGTGGGGCTCGGCTCAGAGGAAATGTTGTAGTACTCAAGATCATTTTTACTCAGTCTTGAGGACTCTGGATTTTGTGTTAAGATCACAAGACCACAACTCCAAGGATATCACAAAGTTGCCTCCGCACTGTCTGATTAACTGTGATTTGATGTAAAACTTCCTGCCTCAGATGTAATCAGTAACTCGACTCGTATCTAATTTGAAATCTTCCGAGAAAGTGAATGTGGAGAAGAAGCTGTGGCTTTCAGGGAGGAGATGTCAGCCAAATCTACTGTCTTCTGTCAAATAAAATTTGGCTATCTAAACTACAAAGACTTCATCTGCAAACCAGCATCCAAAAAAAAAAAGCACACAGCAGTGTGTAAATCCTGCAATACAACGCTTACTGAGACGCCCTCTACCAAAGAGATTTGGCAAATATTAGCCACGTAGCTAAGTAGGCTATAAACTGTCTTGGCCTTGGTTTCAACCCCTCAAAGTCCTGGTCTTTTCTCGGCCTCAGTGCACTCTGGTCTCAGTTTAGTTGGTCTGGACTAGCTCTGCGTTGAGGAAAACGCAAATGCAAAGTCGGTTGTCTGTTTCCAGACAGAAAGTAAAGCCTGGAATGTTGATCGTGGGAAAAAAAGACTAGCAAGACCTCTAAGCTGCACTCATTAACACATATCTTGTTGATTTAATCAGTACATAAACAGAAATATAGATATGGCAGTTTGTAGTTTTCACAGTCACAGTCTGGTTGCCAGTTTTGGTGCTCACTGACCAAATTTGGCAACCCGTGCTATAGCCAGAGACATTGCACACAAGCACTGGGCAGATGGATAAACAGATTGTTTGTCAAGAAATAGTTTCAGCACATATTTCTGACTAAACTCAGAAATTGTGGTTTTTAGATTTCTGCCTGTCTGTAGTTTAAAAAAATTACACAGATTGTGTAAATGAGCCCATTTTAGACTTGCTGGTGTGTTTACTTTTTTCAGTTTGGACAGAACCAAAGACAGATCTTCATGGCTCCAGCTACACTCTTAACACACAGATATTAAATTGATATTGATCTTTCCATCTCACTCCCCAAATGTTAGTAAGTATTCCTGTAAGATGATGGCGATAATATGTTGCCTCTGATGACTGTTTGAACAAAAATTGTTATTTCTACTGTACAAAAATGGACAGCTCATTATATAACCATGTTTGCACACGGAGCAGGTAAAGAGATCATGGTCCCATGATGCTGCACAAGTAGTTCAGCTTTAGTTCACTAAATTGTACCTGATCACTCGTAGTGAGTTAAATGCTGCACAGTTGCAAGTCCGTGATCCTTTGACGTTTTCATCCTCTGTGCCACATCTCACAATGTTTTACAGGAAAGTGGAGGACCTCCAGTTCAGAGTAGAAGAGGAATCCATCACCAAAGGAGACCTGGAGGTATTTATCAGCATTATGAATACCTACAAACTGTATCAATAATGGGATGTATGTGCTTCTGCATACTAGTATCGTTATTGTTCTGCACCCTGAGAATGTAGAAGGATGATGCATAAAGGGTTTATACCATAGACTGTGTATAAAGATGGACAACGCGTCTCCACTTCCTCACACTGTACAAAAATTAGGCCAAAATATCTCAGTACAGGTGCTTCCATCTTGTCAGTAGTGATTGGGGTTGAGGTCGTAGTACAGTCGCGAGTAAGGCTGCACTGTCAATCATGACATGAAACCAGGAGGTGATTTTATTGTTTTGGCTTCGCAATTAAGGGAGCTGTCATGTCATCCATGTTTACATACAGTCTATGGTCTATACAGATGATAATGTAGATGAGCGTGTGCACCTCAATGTGCCCTGTAGACCACATACAAACATTTTAAGCAGGTTTAAAGAGAGGAGTTCAAATGAGGAGCTCAGTGAAGCTTCAGCACAGACGATGATCTGGACTTGAACCCCTTTCAGCAGCTGATTGACAGCTACGCCAGTCATTACACCGCATGCTTACCTCAGCAATACAGATATTTCATGGAAAGAGAGCTTTCGGTCACAGCGTATTTGGGAGCAAAAGCAAGGATTTAAAAACCGTGAATAAACGTCTTACTTCAATGCAGGTATGACTTGTACTTCATTTTTAAGCTATGCGGAAAAGTCTGAAATCCATTAGGTAAGGTACTGTCCTCTCTCCTGTGTGTCCCTTGAGAAGGAACCTGAATAGAAGGTAAATGCAATTTGTTCACTTTTGGAAATGGTCCCGGCTGTGCCTGCATTTAACTTTCAAGTGGATACACCAAGAAATGCAATTTGTGATTGCACTGTCTGTCGTATGGTGACAAAAGACTAGTACTTGAAAATACAGATTTCTTTTAATACAACAGCTGCTGTTGCCTTCTTTATAATCTAGCATAATGTTCCTACACTGCATGGAAGCCATCTTTACCCAAAGAAGTGCATAAAATGGATAAACCGACGAGGCTGGTGATATTTTCTCTTTGTAAACAAATCACATGAAAAGACCCAAACCATTAATGCAGTTAAAATCCTTTAAATGGTCACAAATATATACTTTCAATTCTATAAAAGGCTAAACAATGTTATGAAACAGCTAGGCACTGTATTTTTTTTTAGAAATTGTTACTCAAACAGGAGTAAATAGTGCATTTATTAGGACTATTTTCAGTCCAAACTATGTCAAACAATTCTTGTTAATCGAATTCATCGTTAGTTTTGGTCTTTAAATGGGGTTTGTTGACAAAAAGAAAACAATATCACCACTTACACTTTAATCATAACCATTCCTGGTAGAACCATTAGTTGATTAATTGATTAGTTTTCAACCATTAGATGAGTCACCAACTATTTTGATTATCAATTAATTAAAAAAAGAAAAACATCCAAATTTTCTGATTTAAGCTTTTCAAATGTGAATATTTTCTTGTTTCTTTAGCCCTCTGTGACAGCGAACTGAATATTAAAAACAATACAAGACATTTGAGGACGTCACCATGAGTTTGTGAAACAGTGATCTTATGATCGACAGATTAATCGATAATGAAAATAACGGTTCGGTGGATGTGCGGGGTGATAACTCACATAACTGATTAACTTACTGAGAAAATTTAGCTTAGCTAATAATGTTGAGGATAAATGTTAGTAAATTCAGTAAAATGTAAAGTTTGGGAACATTCATCATTAAACTGGTTGGTTAATTTTACCATAATACTTTGTATAAGAGTGCACACTCATCAATATGGCTTTCAAAGGCTCTGGCTAGCTGAACAGTACAGACTGAAATGAGTATACATGTTACAGAGTTGTCCTGAAGTTGAACTGACCTAGTCAAGTCTCCTCATGAACTCATTTCAGAGTCTACACTGTTTGAGTGCTGCCTTCGACAAAGCTTCCCTCTCATCATATGTTGACTGATGTTCTGATCTTTATCATTTCCCTTGAATCTATATGGGTCTCTTTCCCTTTGAGTCTCTCCTTCTTCTTCTTCTTTTCTGTCACTCTTTTGTTGCTCTCTGTCTCTCTCTCTTTGTGTCTTTCTGTAGACTCAGACGAAATTGGAACATGCCCATATTCGACAGCTTGAGCAGAGTCTGCTCCTCGAAAAGTCGAGAGCAGAGATGCTTCAGAAAGAATTAGAGAAGAGGAGGGTAAAAAACCAAAAAAAACAAAAAACAAAGCACGAGTCCCCCTGCCTGTAGCCACTGTCCTGTGTGGTTCTGTTTGCTTCTTTGTTGATAGTTGCATAACTCACAAGATGCACAGGTTAGAGTCACACTACTATGTCTCATGGTCAATCTGACCTGCAGTCTCAAACAGGTATGGGTGTGATATGGAACCTCTGACTACACTGAGGTATACAAAACATGCAAAATAACAAATACAAACATGCAGATGCCACTTAGCCTGCACAGCCTCACCTCTTTTTATAGCCAATAACTGCAAATTCTGCGCTTTAAAGGGATAGGGCGGGCTATTTGAAGTGGAGTTGTATGATCCATAGTCAGTGTAGTACCTACAGCAGACTGTGGTTGGCATGCCTCCAGCTTTGGGAAGCAGACAGGTCCAGCACTGAAGCTAAAACAATGCACTGCTGTGAATGGGGACAGCAACAAACCATATTTTAACCACCTAAATGAAGGCAAACCTAAAAAATAATGGTTATATTGGTCCATCCAAATCTACCAGATGTCGTTATCTTGCAGAACACAGAAGTTGCCGGTTCACTGCTTTTAATCCACAGCAACTAATGTTCATTTGGATCTGAACTAACACGTTAAAACACAGAAGTCACGCGGTAACACAATCAAACTAAGCGATCTAGGCAGCGGCGGACCAGCAGGTCCCGTGTTCTGGGAAGTAAAATGACTGTTTTTGTCAATATAGTCTGGTGGCTTTGAATAGAACACGGATCAATATAAACTCTTCAGTTTCCCATCAGAAAGAGCTGTATGGTGCCAAGGTAAAGCCGTGAAAATATTATATATATATATAATATATATTATAAATATATATCCCTTTAATGCCACAGTATCCATGGCGGAAGTAAGTTGTTGGTTCAAGACAGAGAGCAAAAAATCCTGATACAACAGATACTATTCTATATATCTGTATATCAGTGCTTGAAATTACTGTTTGTTTTCTGGGAAGATTAAACAACTGTTTATATTAAAATCCTACAGTTTAAACAGTGAGGCTGGTGTTTCTTATTCATCAAATCCCATGAAAAGACCATCAATGTGTCAGTTCACTCATACTTTCAAATTTCCTATGAAGACATAGAGTTTTTGAAACAGTTCATGATTGTGTACATAAGTTTTTTTGATGTTGTTGTTGTTAAAACAGCTGGGAACTGTAGTTTTCGGTGCATTATAGTTATTATTGCACAATGGTGCATTTGTTGGGGAGTATTTTCAGTCGCTGATTTATACACATTTAGGGTCATTGATGTCTTGATTAGTTATTTGGACAACAATAAGATATCAGGGTTTATTTACAGAGACAGAACTTGTTAGTTGGATCAGTTCATTGTTGGTTTTCATGGGATTTGTTGACAATAAGAAAAATATAGTATATTGGCAGTCTTATATTTTTTAAATATATGTCTAACAATGTCAGAAGTAGTGTCAGTAGTTACACTTGATATCCAACATACTATTGATTCCTTCATTCCCTCACAATGAATCACAATATTAATGCTCCTCGCTGGTGACCCATAGCTTCCCCCGAGACATTCGCCTCTGACAGGAAACACAATGTCATCTGCTTCAGCTTATCATGTTTTCTGTTGCAGTAACTGGTGTATATTTTCTTTTCAAATGCGATTGTTCTTTTTTATTTAGAGGTTGGCTTTCGGATCAGTTGCCAGCTGCACTTTAAGATGTCAGGACATGATATCTGAAATAACACCCCCCCTCCTATTTTAGCTCTGTAGAGCGAAAGCAGATGAATCTTTCCAAGCTATGTGCTAGTTTTTTGCGCAGTAAAACAATTAGTAACACATGAGAAATTGCTAACTTGTTAATGGGATTCATCACTGATTCTTAAAACTAATGTTTCAAGACAAGGTGTTGTGGTAATGTCCATTTACCATCAGTTGTGGAGTGAAGTAAAGGATGTCCTTTACGCCACTTTGACATGCAGTGCTGCACTTCAGAGAGAAATAATAGACCACAGCATCACAAATCAACCCATACAAATGTGTACTTTCAATTTCCAAACCATCAAAAGATAACAAAACACTTTCAAACTCTGGATTCCTATATGCAGTAAGGTGTGCTTCTGCCAACAGGGAAGATGCACTCATGATGCAGTATCCTTGAGGTTGGGTAAGAGAACTAAGGTGAAAAAAAAGATTTGATCTTGTTTTGGCTTTGATCCGCTGCTGCTCAATTCTTGACTTCAAATCGACTTCAGATGCTCTCAAGGACATTAACCTTGCATAGACTCTTTTTTTACTCTTTTATTTCTGTGTGATGTGCTGTAATCCGAACGCTATTCAGGCAACGTCTTTGATATGAATCAACTAGTAACTCTGAGGTCTGGTGGATTGTTTTCCCAGATGGTTGAAATTAACATCTGTGCACTGTGCAGCGGATCCTCCTTCTTAATCTTCTTTTTGTTTTAATTGGATACAAGTGTGAAGAGGATGTTTGCAGTAGTGTGTGTGTGTGTGTGTGTGTGTGTGTGTGTGTGTGGGTGTGTGTGCAGTGTCACTGTGTGGAGGTTTGCTGTTTGCTTTATTATATTTGCTTGGCTGCTTCTAGACGATCAGAGAATGGCTGTGCTCTCCTCTCATCTTCCACTTCTTTGCACATACAGTGAGCTGCACAAATATTTGGAAAGTGACACATTGATCCTTTGGCTCCTTTTTAGTCTTATTACTTTGGATCGAAATGATACAATGATTAACATTTAAGTGCAGACTGTCGACTTTCAAAAGTTGACAGCAGTGTCATAATAAAATGCTTTATTTTAACTTTTTGATCCTCTGTGAAATGCAAATCCTTAGTAGTGCCAGCACTTTGTTGGTACTCCTCAAAAATAATAAGCACTTTTAAGTTTTGGGCTGCTAGAAAAGCTGGACTGGAATGCAACAGCAAGATTTGTCAGGAGTAATTCAGAAGACTTTCAGCACATTTTAGGTAATTGTTTTCAACTCCTGATAACCATCATTTCCAGCAGAAACAGGCAGCTGTTTTTAGAGGGGAAAAAAAACACTGATAAGCCCACTGGACACTCCCTTCTCAGCACTCAAACAACAGATAGACAAAGTCAGAAACTAGCTAGTGGAACAAAGTGGAAGGTTTAGTAGTTAAAAAAAAAAAAAAAAGATATTTACTTTAGGAGTTGGTGGAGACCACAAAAAGAGCTAAAAGGACACTGGATATTGGAGTTGTCTAGAAATATGATGCTGTTATAGTTCCTATAATGCTAAAGTTGTATCAACAGACCTTTTTCACGGCAGTCATTTGGACATGAAATAGTAGGGTCGACACAGGTGTTACCAATGATACCTTGATTAGTATCATTGGTTAACACCTGTGTCGACCCTACTATTTCATGTCCAAATGACTGCTGTGAAAAAATGTCTATAATCAACAATTAGAGTTGATTACAATTGTGAGATATTTTGTTTTCAGCTTATGGGCTAGTGGCCAAATAAAGCTTTAAAGGGATAGGGTCAGGAGGGGTTTTATGAGCTACTTGTACCCAAAGTCAGTGTATTACCAACAGTAGATGGTGGTCCGTGTGCCCACAGTTTGACAGGAGGACCAGCATGGAAGTAGAGCTATGCACTGTTGTGGACAGGGTCAACAGAAATAACATTTTAAAAAAAAAAAGCTCACCTCAAAAAAAGCAATACCTGTTTAATTGTACACTACATTAAGAATACTTTACCTTGATCTTTGGCACTAGAACTTCCATATTCCTACAAATAAGCCCAACTGTGCCTTGTACCTTATTACTATGTTTGATTTTAGCAAGTTTTGGACCCAAACATCTGATCAGCGGCGTAATACATTACGCAGCGCAGTTGGAAGTTCAACAGTCAGTACCAAAGAAAAAAAAGCTGTTGACTGGCAAAGTGGTGAAAATATTCTTAATATAACGTACACAGGTATTGATTGTTTTTAGGTGGGCTTTTTTTATGGTGCTAAAATATGTTTTTCTGCTGACCCTGTCCACAGCAGTGCATAGCTCTACTTCTTTGCCATGATAACTGTCTGTTTCTCCAAAGTGGGGGCACGCTGACCACCATCTACGGTCTATAACACACTGACTGTGGATAATTACCTCATACAACCTCACTTCAAAATTCCTGAACTAACCCTTTAAGTAGCCAAAAGTATTTTGACATTTTATTTGCACATCTTGCTTTGATATATATAATACAGTTTTAGATCTTTGCCATTTGCAGTATATTAATGGAACGTGGCGGATGTGCTGTCACAAAAAGAAGAGCGTAGACAATCTTGAGCTCCTGCGGGTGTAGCCTCAGTCACATTCATGTTGCAAGAGTGAAAAATCCTCTTAGTCAGTCTGTGCTTTATACAGCTGTCAGCTCCAATAGTCTCTGCAGGACAGCAAGTTTTTTTTGTATCTGTCACACCAAAAGCAGTCCTGGCCCAAACAATCTGTTGTGTTGTGAAAACGGAAGTTATTCAGTCTTTCTATCATATTGTATCTAAGGACTACAGCTAGGAGCCAAAATTTTATACAATTTGTCACCGTCCACACACATGATGTAGTTTATTTGTACTGTATATTCACTGGAATGCACTTGATCATCTCCAATCCTTGCAAGGACCTTCTGGGGTTTCTTCCTTTTTTTCCTGAGGCCTGATTTCTGCTCACTTTTGTCACCTTTTCTTTGGAATGACATCATTCTGTTGCAGGTTCTCCCCACCTGTCACAGTAATAGGGTCATTCTTTTGAAAGGCTGACACCTTTCTGCTATGGTAATCATCAGCAAATTCAACAGCAGTGACGGATGTTGTTTCTCTTTCTCGTCAGCAAACCACAGTTGAAGAGCAGAGTCGTATCATGCAGCTGGAGAAGGAACTCAGCAGCCGGAGAGCCGAGATCGAGAACCTCCAGGCTCAACTCAGAGGATCTGAAACGAGCTCGCAGCAGGCCAGCGACAGCGAGGCTGCCCCGGGGTCAGACGCTCAGCCGGAGACCCTCCTCCTGCGCGAGCAGCTTGTGTCGGCGGGCCGTGAGCACTTCAAGGAGAGTAGCGAGCTTAAAGAGAAGTACGAGACTGCATTAGCGGCGTGCCAGCAGGAGATAGACACGCTGAAGGCGGCGGTGGATAATAAGAACCAGGAGATCAGTGAGATGAAGCAGAAAGTCCAACAGGCCGCCAAGGAAAACATGGAAATGATGGACACCTGGAAGGTATTCTTCTTAACTTAGTGCAAGTTCAAAGAACTTTGGCTAACTCAGTGTAGTTCTGTGAATCACTAAGTCATGAATGCTGAATGGGTAAGAGGTTTAAAAGGCATAAAGTTTGGATTCATCTGATTCCCACAAGATGTTTCACATAGCTTAGAAAAAGAGTTTTGACCAAGGGAAACCAAACAAGAAGAACATGATTGAGAGGTGAGATTTCAATCAAAGCAACAGTACAACCTAATAACTCTTTTCACTTCCATCTGCAGGATAAATTTGACACTTTAGTGAGCAACCACCAGCGTTCTTTGGAAGAACTAAAGGCCAAATTGAGCAGTGATCCTGCTGCTCCAGCAGGCCAAGAGCAGGACGCCCAGGAGCTGAGAGCCACTCTGGAGGGCCTGAAGATGGAGCACCAGCTGGAGATGGAGAATCTCAAGGCCAAACATAAGATCGAAGCCGCAATCCTGACCAAGGAACGCGAAGACCTCTGCACTCGTCTTCAGGAGGCCAAAGACCAGCTGGCTGAAGGCAACCAGACGTGGAGGACCGTGGTGGAGGCCAAAAGCAGCAAGCAGGCCCTGGAGGAGGTCACGGATAAGCTACAGAAGGCGGAGCAGAGGCTGGCGGAGATGGAGAAGCTTAAAATGGAGCAGGACAAAAGCACAGGGGAGCTGCGAGAGAGACTGGAGCTGTCAGAGAAGAAGATGATGGACTATGAGGCCCTGCAGAAGGCGCAGGCAGAGAGCCAAGAAGAGATCCAGAAACTGGAGGAGAAGCTGAGGGTGACGGCGAACCAGCTCCAGGCCATCCAGGCAGACCGCTACACATCCCACGATGCAAATGTGAGTGGCTGAATCCACTACCTGATTTAATATGCTGTCATTGTTTTGATTGAAGTTGAACTCTCCTAACACTTGATCCTGTTTCAGGTGATAGAGGATAACGAAATTTCAGAAGAGAAGATGAAGCTTAAACAGAATATTGAAGGTATCAACATTCATTTATTTTCCATGTATTTATGTATACTTCTGCTGCTCTAATTTTCTCATATATAATTTATGTTTCATATGTTCTGCTCCATGTTATTGCTTCCCAAAGTAAAACAACTGATTGTAATGATTTTATATGAGCTTATATAATTATAATGTCTATTTATGCATGCGAGGAGAGAAATTCACTATTTTGTGAAGTGCAACACATTTAAAGGAGAAGATGTATTTTCAATTTGCTAGTTGCCATAATTCTTTGGTTTTTGTTAAAGAAATATTTCAACATTTTGTTAAATCTTTATAAATTCAAAGAATAAAAACAACATTTGGCTGTTTTTAAGGGGTTATGTGTCTGACTTTTTGTTGGTCAAGCACAGTAACGTTTTTAGAAATACACTTTTAACATTATTATATCTGTAACTATAAGGCTACAGCCAGCAGCCAGTTAGTTTAGCTTAGTATATAGGCTGTAAGCGGTAGCTCTGTTTAAAAAAACAAAATTGACCTACCACTACCTCTAAACGGCTGTTTCTTGTCTCTGAGCAGCTGCCAGGTAACCAATGGAGACAACTCCAGGAAGTGTACTTGACCAAGAAATAGTCCAGCACCATAAAACAGCAAATTATCATTTTTACTCTTTGATTTTGTACAAATTAAAGACCGAGTGTGTCAGATTTGCTGGGCTTTATTTAAAGAATATGGAAAAAATGGAATATAATATTCATAACTATGTTTTCATTAGTGTATTATAAGAATCTGTATGTTTTTGTTACCTTAGAAACAGCCTTTTTAATCAGACACAGGTCTTATTTCAGGGTCCCATATTTGACACTTTATTGCCCTTTCTTTGACATTTTGGTATCCATAAGAACAAAGTTGATTTCCTGACTTAACATTTGGAGAAAGGGTTCTATCTCTGTTTCATAATTCATAAGACTTTACAATCTCTTGCTAAGTGACTTGCTACAGTAACTGTAATACATACATCCGGGCACTTCTTTGTGGCTTTTTGATTTCCAAGCGAGACGCTTAACTGTTGTTTTGCTTTTCTTCAGAAACAATGGAGAAGTTGTTGAAAAGGGAAAAAGAGGTCTCGACTCTCACGTCCCAGGTTGAAGCCCTCAAATCTCAGATGGGAGGTAAATGTCATTTTCCAGAACATGTCCAGGAGCAGTCGGCGACCTTTTCCAAACTCTCGTGTCTTTTTCTTGAAGGCTTTTCATCTCTGGATATTTGAATCTCTGTAGAGAGATCAGGCCTTCACACACACAATAACAGAGCTAATAAAAATATGTAGTTTTGTGTAGCCTGTAGGGGGCTTGTAAACACTCTTGTCACATTTCCCTCACAAATCTTGCTTTTGGCTAAAGCATTTCTCTCCCATGAGCCACTTTAGGTTTCGGTTTGGTGGAAATATGACATATTTCTGAATATATAAACTCGTTATCTGCGTCATATTTGCATAATGACCTTCATTAGTGTCATTCTATCAGTGTTGCTCTCTTTGTACACCCCTGTATGTGTCTATGGGCTTCACTTTGTACGGTGGATTGTGTTCATCTCCACCGTTGCATTCTTTGATCATCGCTGCGAAATCTGTCGACCGGCTGTCTTTTGGAAACTTTAAGTTCCATCACATCAAAAGGACCCCAAACACACTTCATGTAGTTCAGATAATCAAAATGACACACTTTGAAGAAAAGTCTGAATAATTTAAAGAGGAATAGAACAATATGGGGCACAAAGTGAAGAACAGTTTCACGACATGAAATTTGAATGTTCTGATAACTGTGGACCTCATCGGCATGGTTCAAGTTGAGGGCTCCCTTCGTGACATGCTTCCATTGCAAATGATGGGGGATGAAAGGCTTGTACGCGGA
Source organism: Sciaenops ocellatus (assembly GCA_033000465.1). Taxonomy (NCBI): domain Eukaryota; kingdom Metazoa; phylum Chordata; class Actinopteri; family Sciaenidae; genus Sciaenops; species Sciaenops ocellatus. Next base: position 10,691,584 of record CP136870.1, read on the forward strand.
TATTTTTTAGCATGAAGTCTCCTCTTTGTGTTGCCCTTCATAGTGATCGTTTGCTGAATTGCGGTGGAGAAAGAGTAACACAAGTTTAGAGTATCATAACTCCTGCAGATAAACTTTGGGATACTATTTACATAGAAGAGGACTATGGATTTGGTCCCTCATTATTTACATTGGAAGAGCATTAGCTACAGTTTGCTACTAAAGTGTGTACCAAAGCAAAGTACTCAACTGAAGTGTCCAGTACGCACAATGTTCTTTTTATTATCAGAGTAAAATCAATATCAATATCCGTTTCCTAATAAACGGTAACTATAGCATCTTTCATAAAAGAAAATTAAATAACTTGCTCTGAAAATTGTTCTTTTACTATTGTGATCGAAATCATTGTGCTGAAGTTAAATTCTGAGGCTAACGACTTTTGATCAGATCCATTTAGGATAAAGGTGTAGCCTCCTCCCGAGCTCCACCTTCTCATACAAATATGGTCACTTCTGGCTCCAAAACAACAAGATGGCGATCACCGTAATGCCAAACTCATGTCATGTCACCGTTGCTTCATGTGGAACTTTACCCCTTAAGCAGATGAATGTGAAACTAACACACTAACTAGTGTTTTAAGGTTTAGTCTTGACCTTTGAAATAATACAAATTGTTAACTTTTCCTCAGCTGTCATGGAAAACTTCTAAATGCTTCATAAACATCATAAACATTTAAAAATGACCTTAAATATGCTTACAGCTACATTTATTTGGTGTTTACACACATAATAATGTTATAAATGCTGCTAAACACACAGCAAAAAAACTTCCTCTTCTTCTTTTTTCTCGTCTACCAGCACTAGAGGGCAAAGTCCGCTCAGGGGAAAAGAAAGCCGAGGCCATGGCCAAGGAGAAGATGCGTTTGGAGACAGAGCTGGAGTCCATGACCAAGAAGTCCCATGATGCCTCTGGGCAGCTGGTCAACATCAGCCAGGAGCTGCTGAAAAAAGAGAGGTATGGAGATGAGGCTGTATCGATTTTACAATCTGCCTCAGCACTTAGTGGGAAAGAGGAGCGAAAAACTATATCTGCGGTCATGCAGGCATGATGCACAAAAATACATCATATGATCAATTTGTTAATGGAAGCCACGGGCGATGTATTGATTTGACTGCATGTATTGTCAACTTGAACAGCATTCTTTGAATCATACTATTACATATACTAGATAAAACCTATATTGATTATTAGCTATGCTAGGACTCACATTACATCTACAACAAGAGGTTTATGTGTATTATTAAATAACAGTCCACACCAGACACTTTTTCTCGTGCTGTACTCTCGAGAGTTGTTCTCTGTATTGTTCAAGTACCAGCATTTGCTGCATTTAAACTCCAATGTCCAGCACAGTTGGTAACGAGGATGCAGACTCATTACACTTTCATTTAAAACGTTGTTCCACGAGGGAAATGTATACACATTGTGTATACATGTGTATATTCTGCACATGTAAAAAAAACAAAACAAAACAAAAAAAAACACTAAAACGTACTGTAAAAGAGTAACACAAAGCATTTAGCGAGCAGCACGCGTCAATTCACACAGAGCACCTCGAGCGGGCGGAAGCCAGACAGAAAAAGCAAAGAGAATCCGGTGGAATTTCAAAATAAAATACCCCGTGCAAACTTCCCGTCGTAAAAACAGACAAAAGCTAAACTAATTAACTACGTAGCATATTTACACATGCAGAACCGTGTTTAGAAGAACATACACCGGGAAAATGGCCAAATCTGAGCAAGTAAACAAAGTCTGGCGGGATAAACGCTCCGCTTCTGAAACGCTCCCGGCGGGATTTGAAGTCGCGTGCAGGACGGAACAAAACCGCGGCGCGTGCGCGATGTGCCAGAGGCGCGTGCAGTGGGGTTTCGGAAGGCCTGATAGTTTCACAGGCGGTAACCTCGTTATGAATATTCCACTTTCACTGTTCGTGTGTGATTACTTATTAATAGCACCTGTAGGAGCGCCCCCATGGTTTGGCAGTGGAGGTGGCGACCGTGGACCTCCGAGAAAAATATCATGAATACACTGTGGGGATAATGTAGGCCTTAATTATGTGATGAATTAAAAATGAAGGTGCTGTTTAATAAAAGTCAAGAAATAAGCTGATACTTCAGGTTACTTCAGGAGTATAGTGTTAGAAATGAAACAGAAGAATGTTACAGAATTTTAAACACTGAAAAAAATATATATTTCACACTACCTGTTGATTCCCACTGGCTCAGGAGGTAGAGCTGGTCATCCACTAATCACAGGGTTCGATTCCTGGTTCATCTTGTCCACATGTCACAACCCAAATTGCTCCTGATGGTCATTTCAGTGTAATATACAAACATTATGATCATTTGATAGAGGTCCCAGACCTTCTGGATCCATATATTGTATGAAGGGAGGGTTGGTTTCAGCTATCTAATGTTTGTTTCCTTGAGCTGAAGGGAGCTGCTGATGATAATTCTCTTGGGGTTTGTTTCCCCTTTTCGTATTTCACACAGTGTTTCCCCTCAGATTTCTGTCAGCAGCTGCGGGTAATTAGTTTTTGTCTTGTCGCTGATGTAGCTGAAATGGCAGGTTCAGGGATGACCCGTCGTTTTAAGTTCGCCCCACCTTTTCGGTCTTGTTACGACCAGCTTTGCAGACACTGCCGCTGGTCTTCCAGCCTCGGACGTGAAACCAGACACCAAAGTCTCCGAGAGTCTCTTTCCTTGTGAGTTTAGAGAGCAGCCAGCAGAGGGAATCGACAAAGACCTGCCAGAAGTCCACCTCTCACAGACTGCATTTAGTTGTTTCAGGCACACTTTTCACAAACCTCCCCAGTCCATTTGTGTTGCTTAAGCTCGAGCTGCCAAATCTGGCTACATTGAATAAAACTCTGATAATTGAGGTCATTATTTAACCACCCAAGTGTAAAGAAAGTTGTCACAGTGTCGTTGCAGACGTGTAGGGCTTTATTAAACAGGGTCTTGCCCTGCTTCACACACATTCAAACAATTCATTTTTCTGTAGTGCTGTAGGAACTCCACAGATTGCTCTAATTGTATTACATTATCGGCTATCTTACATTATGCAGTTCGTACATTATTGATGGTTATGACGTTAGTAACTGCTACAAGGCACTAAAAATAAGTGCCCCAGGCAATAGCAGAATATTTTTCTGTGCATCATCTCGGCAGCAATTATGCTGTATGCAATAAAAGTCTATACCGTCTACTGGAAAAAAATCAGTGGGTGTCCCCTTGAGGAAATGTTATTGGATGTTAGTATCATTAGCTTCTTTAATGTTCCTGTTGCTTTTTCAGTCCGCGACATGCTTTTAGGGAAAAAGACTAATACATTTCCGCAAGAAAGTCAACTTGAACGCTGTTTCTCATTTTTATCTTTGAAGTTGACAATTCAAGAAAGGCAATTACTAGAAAGTTATGTGGTGGAAAAAAATAATGTTCTTTTTGGAAACAAAAAGTCCAGAAAAAATCCATGTGAGTGAGCACAGCGCTGTCATTGCATGGACAAACAAACTGTGGCTGTGGTGACTCAAGTTTGGTCATTTCGTGGTCAGGAGGGCAGCATGCCTGAGGCACCGTTAGCAAACATCATCGTACAGGTGGAGAGCATTGCATCAATAATGAAATTTTCACTTTCCTCAGAGGTGCAGTGTCTCTATTTACAAAATATGGCAATAATGGAATTTAATATGCATGACCATGTTTTCATATTCAACAGAAAATAAGAATTGTTACGTTTCTGTTACCTTAGAATGAGCCTCTACAGAAACTGTGGGTCCCCTTCCACAGAGTTCGCCATGTTCCTGCAGTAGCCTGGAATGGACAAACCAAAGTCTAGCTCTAGATGGGGGCTTTTTTTATGGTAGATTCTCCATCAGACTTGGAGCAGGAAGGTGTGGAGGGGGGTTGCAATCCCCAACTGCACTGATATCACTAGATCCTACACATTGGGCCTTTAAACCTGCATTTACAAATTTTTTGTCCACTTTGGGGCAGCATAAACAAGCTCTAAACGGATTGACATATTATCACTTATCTTATCTTATAACTTGACATGGGGAAACAGTTGGTTATTTACACATCCTACACCTCTTTCACATTACACATAATCATTTGCAAATGAATATACAGCACTTTAAATAAGGGCAGGTGTGAAACTAGCTAACCTATTTGGGTAACATGAGTTAACAACAGTTTTTATGCTGCTTCCAACACTTAGCATGGGTTAAATGCAGGGAATGAATTTCAATAAGTGCTTGTTATCCATCCACCAGCCAGTGCAGAGATGAGGCTGCCTCCACAATCCCCTCTGGCCGGACTAGCTAACATATTATTCACATAATGGGCTGGTAAAGGATAATGACCTTTGTGGAAGGTCTAAGCAGATATACGACTTATATAATCCTTGACAGCAAAATTGCACTGCTTCTCATTATTGTACTTGGGAGCAGTCAGGTTCAGAACAATTCACCGTAGTCCTGCGGGCCAGGAAAACAGTTGTGGAAAATTGGCAGTATTACCCAACACTCGAGGTTTATTTGTTTGTTATTTCTGTACTTTATCTTCTTGTTTTTATTCCAGGAGTCTGAATGAACTGAGGGTTCTACTCCTGGAGTCACATCGCCATTCACGGGATATGGAGAAAGACCTGAACAGAGAAGTGCACAAGGCTGAGTGGAGGGTGAAGGAGCAGAAACTACAGGATGACATCAAGACCCTGCGTGAAAAACTGCTTCTACTGGTGAGAAGGAAGGACTTTGTGATGATAAGCTAATGTTCTTCTGGGGTGAAAGGTTTGTCTCCCCCACACTGATCTATTATTAACTTACCAAGGGGATCTGTTTAGTAAAAAAAGAAAATACAAGTCTTGGACACATTTTTTTTTTTTAGCTCACAAGCTTTTAAACCTCTCTGGCCACTCTGTTCAGTAGGAAATTGATACTATTCTTGTGGCTTTTTGCTGTCTGAATACTTGGTTAAAGGAATAGTTTGACATTTTGGTAAATTGCTTATGCTAAGCTAGGCTAATCACCTCCAGGCTCCATCAAGAAATCAATCAGACTCTTGGCAAGAAATCAAATAACTGAATTTCCCAAAATGTCAATTCTTTTAACCTTCTCTAGGAAGATGATTTACCACCGCAAAGTTGCATTTGCCTGAAAAAGAGCCCTAATACTTCAGTTTCCATAAAGTGGTTGAAATCAGTGAAGCAGAGGTCTTCATTCAACCTCCAAAAAAGCTGGACCCTACATTTCCCATAATGCAACGTAACAAATTTCACACCCATAATTTAAAATGCAGACTAATTAAACATTTGTAATCTCCAAACATCAGCCAAGATAACCATGACGACAAGTCCCACCCCTTTCTGCTCTGTTTTCTCCAATCGCAGCCGAGCATGCCTCGTTAAGAACTTAGGTCAACTTTCTCCTTTCTTGTACTCACAACTGTATTGACAGCCAAATTTTGAAGTTGGTTAAAAGGTAAAAGTTACATATAATCACATTTTAAGTTAGAAAATATTAGTAAAACACTTGCTAACTAATCTATGCCAATCGTTAGCTAGCTAGCTAATGTACATCAATTGTTGGCTGCCTAGTTACTAATGCTAATGTTAGCAACATGCTAGATAACTAGCTAGCTAATGTACATCAATTGTTAGTTAGCAAGTTAGCTTGTGAAACATTAAATTTAGCTAACTTAAGATATGACGATATAAATGTCTCTTTTTTTTTTTACCATTTTCAAAATTTGGTTGTGTTTTCAACATAGACAAGCTAACACAACATATCTAAGTACAGGAAAGGAGAAAATTGACTGAGGTTTGCTCAACTGTGATTGGAGCAAAAATTGGCAGGCTTAGAAAGAGAGAAATAATTTGTGCCAGCTGATCCCCAAGAGAAAATCTGTTTAAATATGAAAATGTGCTCTGTGAATAGTGTGTTAATCACATATACGGTAGCATGACATGCATGACTTAACAGAAGGCCCCTGGCTGTTATCTCCCTGCCTTGTTTTTGTTTTAGGGTCGGGAACGGTCTTCACCTGACCACCGTCGGTACTCCATGTTGGACCCCTCAGCCCTGGACTCAGAAGTGAGCCGCCTCCGCCAGCGGCTGCTCAGCACTGAGGACGCCCTGAGGAACGCCTTGGAACACAACCAGCAAGTCGACCAGCTGGTCCAGGCCATGCGCAGGCATCCAGATAAAAGCCCGGTAAAACTGATTGAAGATCCAACTCGCATTGGAAAAAATTATATGAGAGGTTTAAATGTCAGTTTTAAAGGATCTGAATATTACAAAAGAAGTCATGTGTGTAGTAATGTGTATTTTAGTGCATAGAGAAATGTATTTTAATGTGTACTCTCTGTGGATTAGAGTCATTTTTAAAAAAAAATTTTATCAAGAGTTGGATGGAAATGTATACCACTCTCTGTTATGTAAATATGACACTACCACTAGCTAACTTAGCTTAGCACAAATACAGGGGAAACCGGCAGAAAAGGCAGAAAGCAGTAACTACAAAAACAGTTGAGAGTTAGGTGTTGTAATGGCTTACTTTTGTGCATTTTATGGCAACTTAACCACACCAAATATTCGACTATGAAGTACAAAGCTAAGATGGCAGTTACCATTACTCTAAGCAAGACTAGTTACCTAGCCAAACCAGCTTAACTATAATCTTTTATTCATGGGATTTAGCTTCTGCCCTAGTACTTATGCTAGATGGGAATTACTATAGATATTTGTGCATCAAGTTTGATATTTTTAAATTACAAAAAGTGATTAAAATAAAATAAAAATTAATAAATATAAATATATTAAGTTTCAGCTAGGGTCTCCACCTAGCTTGGTGTAGCTCTCTTGTTTTAGCTGTTTCTCTGTGGCAGATCCGTGTGACTGTATTTGTACATGTTTTCACTGAAATTATATTTCTATGGCTAAACGTGTCTAAAAACATCTAAAACATGTTTAAAAAATCAGATTCTGGCTTTGTAGGGCAGTAAAGCTCAAGCTGTTTCCCTGTACAGATATGAGAGTGGTATCAATTTTCTCATCAAACTCTCGGGAAGAAAGCGAATATATTTCTCAAAGTGTCAAAAATTAATTTCACTTGTGTGTGTTACTATGTTTTCCAGGCACATGGTGCAAATTCAGCCAATGGAATTCATCATCAGGAGTCAGACAGTCCTCGAGATGTTGGTATTCTTTCGTCTTATTTTAACCCATTATGGATTTGGTGATATCGTTAACACCTCTCAGCACTAAGATGTCTTGTTTTTTTTGGGTTTTTTTGCTTTTTTAGGAACAACACTGATATGAGCAGAAGAGATAAGACTGAAATGGGACGTACGGAGGCACACCTTAAAGAAAAGCTCGACCGACATTTCTCCTGATCCTGCGACGGGACGCCTGAAGAACATTTCAGTTTACAGTTAATACCAAAACAGCGAATCTCAAGTGAATTTATGTGTTTGTTGCAGAAAGCACCTATTAGCCAATCATGAAGACCGCTTAAAGTACTATAAAATATAAACAGGAAACAGGACATGGACATGAAGAGATATTATCGGTACAACTCCTGAGAACTTACAGTATGGCAACTTTTGATGCTTTACGGTAGTTAGAAAGTTTGAATCTACAAGTTGCCGGGAACTCTGTGACAATTCTGAATTTTGAAGGCTGATGGACAACGATGTGAAGAAGTGAAGAAGAACCAGGTCTCAGTTGCTTTGTTTGTTTTATTTATTACTTTTAATATGCCTCCTCAGCTTTGTAATAATCCTCTACGGCTGAGCTGTCTTGGCCAGTGATACTCCGAGCAACTCTTTAAGGATGACACTGACTTTTTTTTTTATTTATTTTTTTTTAGGGAGTTTGGCTCATTTGTCACCTTAATTAATACCTGATGAGAGAATTAGACACACTCATTACATTTAGCTCTGACCACTGCTTTATTGTACAATGTGATAAGTACTTGTCACGTCATTGGAAGCATTAAAAACAACCTTTAAAATAACACCCCAAATCTGTCTTTTCAGTAGAGAACTGGCTCGAAAAGTAGCTGTAAGAAGGTTTTTGTTTCATTCTTTTTTGCTTGTGATTATGTTGAATCCATCAGTATTATAATGGATTCCAATGGTGGCCATTTTTTTGGGTTGGAAAATTTCTAAACTGTCCGCAAAACTTTCCAAACCATCTCCCACAACATAATCCACTTTCGCCGCACTCCATCCATGTGCTCAGTCTATTGCAAAAGTCTGTTTCTTTCACTAAAATACAGCTAAATACTACTGCTTCTGTTTCAAACCAAATCCAAACCAGTCCAAATGAGTTCTCTCAGTCTTTATCGCTCATGAAGTCAGTAAGAAAACCTGTGCAAACTCTTGCGTTGTATGACTATCATCGAGATCAAATTTCAGTACTCTTGAAGTGTCCGAAATTAAAAATCATTTCAGGGTTGGATCTGGATCTTTACACAAGCAATCAAGCACAACAAGATGTCTAGATACAAGAAAAAAGATGGAGGACGTGAATGCACAACAAAGAGTTTTTTTCCCTCTGGCAACCTTTTAGTGCTTTATCATACTTATATAGAAGCCAATTATTGTTTTTGTATATGTTCTACATTTGGTTTAACGCTTAGTTAACTTAACTATTAACATGCTCAAAAGTTACTGCTTCTCAAACTATGGTATGGGTACCTCCCTCAAGTGGAGTATGGAGGAATCTCTGGAATATCTAAAAAAAAAAAATGAAATAAATTCATCTAAAAACATCAAAAACTACAAAATTTAGACTGAAAATTGAAAAAGCATGAGATCGCTGAAGTGTAGCGTAAATGCACATAGCGCGCGTGATTAGGTGCGAGCTAAAATGTGGCGCCAAGATAGTAGAAGCGCTGGTAAATCGTGGCTCGAAATATTATAAAAAAAGAAGTGCGGATCAGGAGCACCTCTTGTCTACCACATTAGCTCTGATTCTTGAACTGGTTCTGTTCAGGATTCAACCACAAGTAATAATAAATCATCTCATTATTAGGAATAAACCCGCCTCCTACATAAACTGTCCGTAGCCTACGCTGCTGTTTTTACTGATACTTTGAGATGTACTAATATTTTCTAAAGGTGGTACACGGTGCCAAAAGATTGACAAACTACTACTCTCAAGCATCAGTACTGTTGCCATGGTTACATGTAGTCTAAACTGTATTAGACGTTTAAAATAACACAATTATTTCTGCCTACCATAGTGTTCTCCAAATCATCCACCAACCATGTCTTCAGGTTTAAGGTGACTGACGGACCATCCTCCTAAAAAAAAAAAAATAAATAGAAAAAGTAGTCCCTTTTAGCCATTGCACATGAGTGGACTTCTCAGACTAATATTAATGAACCTGGGAAGCTCTGCTGCATTCAGAGTTGTGTTACAGTATGTTTGTAGAATGAATATAGTGAATTATTCCAGACTTTTTCTTAAACCCTGTATCAATACGCCTCTTACTCTGTCAGTAATGATCAGCTATTTTATTTACTGTGGACTATGTATCAGCACAGACTCCATCCACACACTAGTATTAATTAATTATATATGGTACGCCATAGCAGCCCATTTTAATGCCGTATCCGGATTACTTTACTGACCTTTTTGTTGGGTACTGAAGGGCCGTCACAGGAGCTAAAACCCAAACAATGGATGTTAGGATGTTAAACTTGCCTATAGGTTGACAACATCTAGATTTAATTTGCAAAAAAATGTTACCAACACGTAAAGAATTTATACCGTAAGTCTTCCAAATATTGTTTTATCCATCTGTCAAGTAAACTCGGAGATCCTGTTTGCAGTGGCTATTGCTACAGGAGACGTTACACGGAGGTGAGTGGTGCGTGGAAAGCTAGAAGTCGTGTCTCCTAAGCAAAACATGTCGGGTAGGCGCCAGTCAGCTCAGATAAAAAACTAAATTTTTCCATTGGATATTGTACAAGGCCTTTTTTTCAGCTGGAGGGCTCATACCCTTTGGGTTATTGCTGCAATGGTTTCGAAGATTGAGTCATTAAATATTAACAATGTGGGCAAGGGCTGGTCGGTGTTTTATTTCACACTCTTTCACGCTTATGTCACTCCTGTATGTTTGTTTTTTGAGACACAAAAACACAGACAGATAGGTGTGTTTCTACAAGGGTTCATTCAAAGCGGTGTCATATTTTCATGCCAGAGAAAGAGAGGTCGGTGGTTTGGGGAAAGTTTGTCATCAACCATAACCATTTAGCCATTCCTCAGCCACACACACACACACACACACACACACAATAAAATAAACCCTGCTGTAAATCATAAACTCGTCTCAGGCAAATATTTGGCAGATGTCAACCAGAAAAAGGAGGTAATAATTTGTTTATGTGGGGGGAAAAAAAGAGGGCAAAGTCCTTGATGGCAAAGATGAAACATCCAGACGTTGCGTGTTTATTTACAATCTATGAATTTCTAACCTCCAGATATATCACTTTTCCTTGTTGGCCTTGGCAAATGTCAGGTCTTATCCACACGTCCCAGTTGTTGGCTAGAGGGCAGATTGGTTATGCTGGTGACATTTGAATAAGTAAGTGATTTATTTGCAGAAGCAAGCAAAAAAAAAAAAAAAAGGCACAGACAAGGACAAATCTAAATCTTGCTCGGTTAAACTTAATATCTCATCGTGGTTTGAAGGTAAATTAGTGCAAAAGTAAGTGAAACTATAAGTATGTCTTCCCCTTTCCCCCCCTTAAGATATGAACTTTACCCTATATGAAGCTATTTTTAGGCAACTATGGCATGGCCAGAAGATCCATATCCACTTTGGATAAAACCTAAAAATAATTTTGATACTGCACAGCTATCATATAAGCCATCTTCATGCAGCCTATGTTGGATTTCTGCACAGCAAAAAAAAACAACAACAAAAAACTGACTGTGAAGTTGCAGCCAAGTGGCACACAGTGATTTCACAGCTGTTGTAATATAATAATAATAAATAAAAATCATACTATTTCCTTTTCCGTGTAAATTTTGCATCCCCTGAGGGGTCTTTCCAGAGGTTCCTCCGCTAATCCTGTATGTAAATTGCAGCCAATAGATGCTGTTGTTGAGTTGGGCTGGGATTAGCAGGAGGCGAATGAGTTTCAATTTTACTGGATTACAGAACAAAGAAAGGGGAAAGGGACACCCTGCTCTGTTAAGGGAGAAAAAGAGAAATAAACTTGGAATAAATACACAAATAATAGAGTATAAAACGTGCGATCGAAGTCAACATTGTGATGTTTCGGATTACGATGTTTTAGCAGACGGCACAGCTACATTGTGGATGGGAATTGTGAGCGTTTCTGATGGATTAAAACGGGGGAATAAACCTATTCCGGGATTGACAGCAGCAACAAGGCTATTTAATCGCTAATTAAGGTGAGATTTCGCTGTCTCTTTTTATATTCATGGACACTCATGTGGTGTGTTTACATGGTGGCGTGTTGCTTTGTGTGACCGTACGTTCAGAAATTACAGATTATAAACCTAATTTCTGGACTGGGGGGGAGGAGGAGATGAAAGGAAAGTGCTAAGCGCTAGCTAGCAAGACGTGCTAACGCAGCGGAGCTAACGAGTTTAAGCTAGCTACTTAGCTTAGCCCAACGTTATTATGACACCGTTAGCTAATTAGCCTGCGTTTGATGAGCTATGGCAAGCAGCAGAGAAAGGGTTATTGTTAGTTAGCAGTTTAATTAGCATACAGGGACGCCTCCATGTAACCTTGCGAGTGGGGTGCTTGTCTATATTAATGATAAGGATACAGCGTTGCTAAATTATAACCCCCCCCTCCCCGCACACACATATTGCTATCACTGCTATCATAAGGTTACCGAGCTAACTACAACAAAGCCAGCAAGCTAAAGTGTAAACGAGAGAGGTTTGAACTTCAGCAAAACAATTTGAGTATAAAAAGATTTAATTCACAGCTTTGAAGTGAGTTCATTCCGACCTTGTTACACCTTATTAAGGTGTAGTAAACTTAAACAATAGGTCACTAATTGGTAATTACAGTCTTGTACTAAAAGTAGCACGGCTGGAGGAGTGTTTCAAATTAAAAGAGTCCAGATAATGACAAAAAACCAACATAAATATGAGTTATTCTGAAGCTAGACAAGGTTTGAGTGCTGCTCTCAGCTGTGTGGTTATAGTTGGTAAAAGAAGTTTAAAAAATAAAATAAATAAAAACTTGAGCTCTGACAGAAAGAGACAGATTTGTACACACAGACACACTCGCTCATTTCCTTTTGGGAAGAACAGACTTGTATTTATTTTTTTATTTATTTATTTTGACACAGTCAGGTCTCATATCCTGTGGTTTTCAAGCTTCACTTTCTCCTGGCTCCAGCCTTTCAAAGTAATGCCTCTTCACTCTCACGTGATGTGAACTTAAAGAGCAAAACATGGAGCTCTCAACACAACTTCGCAGCTCTGTATGTGCCATAAAAATCTCCAGCGTCACGCCAAAACCTGCTCAAGATGTGGCAGTGTGACGTTACCCAGTTTGTAAGTGGTAAATAAACACTGTACTAGGTGTAACACTGGTCGAATAATCGATTAGTTGTCTACTATTTGATTAATTGGCAACTATTTTGATAATTAATTAATAATTTTGAGCCAAATTCTCTGATTTCAGTTTCTCAAATGTGAATATTTCTGGTTGCTTTAGTCCTCTGTCACACTGGTTGTCTTACACTAGGATTTTTTTAATAAATAAAATAATTTAGAAACATTCAGCACCATCAACGCTGCAAGAATTTGTATGAAAACCCTTAAAACTATGACATCCTGTAATATTTAGTTTTTAGTCACGCCACGTTTATGCAGACATAGGTTGTGTACGTCCGTGATTAGTTACGAGCTAAAATGTGACGGGGAGACAGCCAGCGGAGGTCAGATGAATGGTTGAAAAACACTACAACCATGGCTCCACATGTGAATTATAAGGAAGAGAAGTGCGAATCAGGCGTAACCCTTTTCCACCCAAGCAGCTCCGGTTGATCAATTATAAAAATGCCTGTTATACCGGTGTAGCCTACTATATTCTGGGGTGGCACGTGGTGTAAAAAGTTTGAGAAACAGTGCTGTATGACGGCAAACTGGATATCTTTCAGGGTCGTGGAAAAACACACAAGACATTTGAGGACGTCACCCTGCAGTTATCAACATTTTCTGACATTTTATGGACCGAACAACTAACAGATAAATTATACAGCAGATAAATAATACACAACAACAGGTAAAATAAGTCCTTAACCTTCATTCTAAATCTTTGTTACATTAAAAGATCAACATAGCCAGATGTTATGGCTGTATTAACTTTAAATAAACACAGAGTTGTTGGTATGATTTAATAAGTTCACGCCAACCAGTATGCTGCTTTAACTTTGTCATATCTAAGCCAGTGTTGGAGGATTGAACCATTTTACTCCTTGGTGATGACATTCCCAAAAGGCCACGGCCACAGACGCAGGGTGTACACACCGGGATTATGTTCTTGTTTGCTGTAATGATAAGTTAGATAGTTGCTGTCAGGCCACACCCTGTAAGCTGTTGAAGGTATGTCAAAATTGCAGTCGAACCTTTTTTTTTTTTTTTCCTTCATTATTCATGTGCTAAAATGCCAGATGTAACGTGCAGACCGAGATACGTTACGATTCAGCTATTCAGTCCTCTAATTACTGAGCAGGCCGCGAACCTCTAAAAGGTGAGCAAGCAATTTTTTTGCACACCTGTAGTATACCCACGCTGTTGTGTTATTCCTTGTACCGCTTGTTTGACACCTCTCTGAGAGTTTTATTGCAGCCGTTAGCCCAATAGATGTTGTAGATTTATCACTGAGTGCGAAAGAACGGGCACAGTGTGGGTTCAAACCAGCCGGGCATGGTTTCCACTCCATTTCAACTCAAAACGGCCTCCTACGCTGACCTGAATCAACGCTGCAGTGTACCAACAGCGTCATAAACAGCACAGACAAATAACCACATAACTCCACATGGCTTGTTGTGGCTGAATCCAAATGGAAAATATAGTGTATATTTTCACTGCCAACACATAAAAGCTGTAAAAAAAAATGAAAGCTACCCCGTGGAGTTCTTGTGTGGAGATCAATAAACAAACGTTTCTGTGTAGATTCGGTGTTGCTCACCACTTTGTGTATCTTTAAGACCTTTGTGAAAAAGATTACAAATACTCTTCCTCTGCATCTTCTTACCACCAGAAACTGTAAAACCGAAGATCCTTTCAGACAGGATCCGGCGCTGCGGCGAAAACTCAGGTTTTTCCATTCATTTGAGTGGGAGCAGTTTTGATTGTGGCGGTGTCTTCAAAAAAAAAAAAACGTTGAAAGTTGAGCTGGATCTAACTCTTCGGGGAAAAAAGGCAGCCCAACGTCAAATTAAATTGATTCGTCAGTTAAATTGATTTGTGTCCGATGGTTTGAGGGAGTTGAGAGGAAGCATTGATCGGGAGACACAGACAGTGAATGAGAGCGAGCGAGCGAGCGCCCTCCTTGATTAAGCTGGTTTATCAGCGGAATAAAAAGTTATTTCCTGATTGTTTCACAGCGGTTACGTTCAGCACAAATATACACACTCCCAGCAGACCCGCACATCGCCGGACAACCCTGCGGCGATTTGCGGCAGCGCCTGACCCTGTGTGAATGTGGCCTCATGGTTGCAGATGTATACCGATACCATGGTATATCGTGGTATGATGAAAATTGCAGATTATCATGTGATTGAATTTTACCTTATTAGTGTAATATAGGACATAATATATTGTAAAAATTGTAATAACCCTCCCTCTCTGTTTTCATCTTTTAAGGCTCACTAATTACTTACTGAAATTAATTGCTAATTCAAAACACCTGTGCAGGTGTGCAGGTATGTTTAAAGTCCCAATAAACGTCCGTAACATCCTGTGAAACCATGCCGTATCGCGTGGACTTGTTTCAGCAAGTACAGGGTTAACGCAAAAAAACAAACAAAAAAAAAACAATCCGTTGAATCTAATGATACAGCACGTGAGCCGGTCCATCATCATCACGGCTAAAGCGGACTGACCCGTCCTGAGCTGAGCCGAGGTGGAAAAACCCTTTTCAAGAACAGCGCTGACCTCGAGCCACAAACGCAAACACCATAAAAAGATGTGTTGATGAATTGACAAGGAAGGGTAATATCAAAGTACACTCTGGGTGAAGTCCTCGTAGTCATACTGGACTATCAATAATTGCTCATCATCATGACACTTTATTGTATTTGTTGTGCTTGTATAGCAAATCCAAAACACAGATTTGAGAGATTAGAACAAAATCTGACTATGGAAGCAAGTTCAGACGTTTACTACTTGTGTAGAATATTAATCCTTTAAAAACAGTGAAACCTTGCTTAATTGCTGGAGTAAATTAATTGACTTTCTGAATCCATGTGGTCCAAGTTCAGATCTCTAAAGACACAGTTCCTGACTGACTTTGCTGTTTTAAATAAACCTGACATTTAGCCACAGTATCAACCTCAGTTTTATCTATTTTATTCAAACATAAAAACTTCCTCTGTCACCTTGATTGACTCCTATAGATATCGACAGACACTCTCTGTCAGTAAACAGCTTCATCCCATTACAGACCGTTTCTGAGCAAATTTAAATTCACTTAGAGGTTAGCTCCAAATGACACCCAGGCAGTTTGCCCAGGACTTTAAGACGATGCAGGAATAACCCTGCAGGATGCACACATCGTGTGTGACATCAATAGAAAGTAAAGAGGTGGAAGCTGTTCCCAGTCATCTTTTTTAGCAAACAGTAAATGATATCAAAAACCTGTAACTCCCCACTAAAAAGCAAAGATTCCTGTGGCCTAAATGAGTGGCGGTTTGGATGAAATCACAGTGAATAATAGTGTTGGCGTGTCCGCAAAGTTTGCGTCATTCACTCGACACTGCAGGATTTTCATCTGGCGTTTCTAGCTTCGTAATAGACTCATCTTTACAGCGAGCTTGATTTATTTAATGTCGCTCCGCACCGAAATGTTCAGTATTCACCGGGAAGCATAACAGGACTGTGACATTATGCTCGAGCTCGCTCTTGCGAAGCAATTGACATGGCATTATCCTGAGCCTGTGCTTATCCCCACCTTTCTCCTCCTCGCTACTTCCTTTTGCCTTTTAAATATGTGAGGGAAAGAGGCCATCTATTTCGAGACCGCAATAATTTAGGAGGGGGGCTAATGTTTGCTGTGGCCTCAGGGGAGGCAGATTTAGATGGCCAATAGACTTGGCACGTTCAGACTGGTGCAGCTGAACCCCACCACACCCACCCACCCTCCTCGTTCTCTCTCGCTCTCCGCCTCTCTGTCTATCCCTCTCCACCTCTCTCTCTCTCTCTCTCTCTCTCTCTCTCTCTCTCTCTCTCTCTATTGAGTCAGTGGTTTAGGCTTGCCAGAGGCTAGTATAATGGTTCCCAGTGTCTGGAGAGATTAAAGGCCAGAGCTGCATTGTTCAAATGCCCCGAGATTAGTTTCCAAGGAGACGGGTTTCAGTTGCCATGAGAACATAGTGCCTGGCTTTAGCCGAGCAGTTTTTCTTTAACAGTTCCTATCTGTTTGGCCATCTTGTCATCTTTTTGATGTGTTTATGTTAAACTGTATTATGCAGTGGTAGCACAGTCGCCTGCAGCGGTTGTGGGAAGTTGAGGACTTATCCTGGCCTGCGCCATCTGTCAAGGAGACAAAATATAGCATAAAGGGGCCCATATGACATCATCTGAGTGCTCTAATTAGCCCCAAATGACAATGGCCAACCAGGGTGACTCCAGGGTTGGTAGCATTGGTCAGTGCACCACTTTGGTCCAGACTTAAATATCTCAACAACTTTTCAATCGATTGCCACAAAGTTTTGTTCAGACTGATGATCCCCTGACTTTTCCTCTAGCGTTACCAGCGGCTTAAAGCTTTCACTTTTCGCAGCATCTGCTGGATGGATTGGCACGAGCTTTTATGGTTCACTGACCTAATCAGGAGGTTAACATTTGTCTTATGTTACGACAGCTACCAGATGGTTTGTCTGACTCACCAGATGTAGATTAGAGCCATAGACGGTATAAAACATGGATGTAGTCTCTCTGACGTCACCCACAAGTCTCTGAAGGACCACTGTGAAGCTCAGAGTATGATGGCTCTGGCTGCCGTCATCTTAGCAGTCCTACCGACATGGATCATGGGTGGAACTGAGGCGGGCTGAATGAAGCCTGGTTGGTTCAAAGTAGCCATGCTCTTAATTTTAAGCTTAAGGTGAGTTATTTAAAAATTTAGCCTCAGTACAGTTGTCGTGAACAGGGAAATTAGCTATAGAAAGCTATGGAGGTTGCCGCTGTCATTTGCAGTATTTCTAAGCCCCTAGGAAAGCGTTGGACTTTGAAACCAATTTGACGGAGTGGCCAAACTGTGTAATGACAGCAATGGTGTCCATCACATGATGTACAGGGGCCCCAAAAGACTTTTTCCCATCAGCTTACATTGTGAAAAATTTGGTCCGACAACACTTAGAACCTAATCTTATCCCCATTCAAGTTAGCAGAAAGCTAAACCAGAAGTTAGCGGCACGGCTGGGGAAAGTCTCCAGTTTGCTTGTTTTATGGGCCCCACAATGCATTTTACTGTTCTAAAAATCATGTTCGCTACGGGAAACAACAACAACAACAACCTCAGAGCTAGCAACCTACACACTGAGAATGGCAAGTTAGGGGCATGTTGGTAGCCAAATGGTTGTAGCGCTTACCATATAACTGCAACATTGTCGGTTTGATTCCAACCAGGTTCCTTCGTTGCATGTTATACCCCCTTTTCTCTTCCCCCATTTCCTGTGTGCCTCTTTGCTGTTGAACCATCCGGTAATGTTGAAAAGAAAATGGCAGGTTACCCTAACCTGAAGCTGGTTGCTAATGCTACAATGTAGACAAGCTAGCAGCTGCCATTTAAATGCCAGGGCACCAAAACAAGATCCATGCAAAGGCCCAACCGCCATGCCATTAAATTTCGTTCAGACATAAATTGTAAAAGTCCTTTTTTTTCCCCACTCTGGTGCCATTATTAAAATTGTATTTGTCCAATACTTTGGTTTATTACCAAATACCTCAACAACTAGTGCTAATTAACAAATATTAGCAAGCCAATGTGCTGAACAAGGACTGTATATATAGTGAACATAGCCTGCTTAACAGGATGTCATGACATGTAGCTTAAAAGCAGCGCTGTGGTTGAGTAATGCTTCAGTTATCTGTCTTCTGATCATATGAAACGAGCATAAGGTGAGAAAAGACCTCAAGCTTCCAGTATCTGATTGATACTCTGAATGCAAGCTTCTATTTGCTTAAAGTCAAACTGAGTGATGTCAACAGAAACTGCTTTGAATGCAGGTCACTGGTGCCCATATGCGTGCTCACATATGGGCTGCGTCTATGTAGCTGTCAGCCAAAACTGTGTTCATCTGGTCCCCACAGAGGCATGGCTCAGATGAGGAAGCTGACATGTGATGGCATCAGGACGAACTCCCGGGCCGAACCGCAAGTCCCGCTGGTGTCAGCCAGACAGGAGATCCTCACCAGCCTGGTGTCTGCCCTCGACTCAGTGGTATGTCCCAGATCAGGCCTCACACAGTGTCATTTCATTTTGGAGATCTTATTCTGTGCTCTTATGATTGAAATTAACGTAAATCCACCTTTAAACATGTTAATAAGCTGCTAGTATTTCTTGTGTATGTGAATATCCTCTATTTTCTTAATGAACTCATGGGTTGCACCTTCTGGTAATGACTCATGAGTAAATGATCTGTGTTTTGCAGTGCATGGCGATGTCTAAGCTCAACGCTGAGGTGGCATGTGTCACCATACACGAGGACAGTGTGATTGCGGTCGGCACAGAAAAGGGCAGAGTGTTCCTCAACTCTAGGAGGGAAATCCAAACAGACTTCTACAAGTTTTGCCGTAAGTCCTGCTCTCCCGTTTAATCGTTTTTTTTTTTTTTTTTTTTCCATTGTTCATTCTCGATTGAGCGTTGATCACTCTCATTATAGCTACAGCTGCGTGCGGTTAAGATAAAATGCTCTCGTGTCAAACTTGTCCCTGTAGGATTGTGTGAGTTTATCGTATAAATGCAGATTCAGCCAAGAGTTTCAAAAAGTGCAGCAGCTTGCAAGTTTTTGCTCAATATCAGATTTTTAGAAAAAAAAATCGCATCAGCAAAGTAGGTGCAGTTTCACACATTTTTTGCCGTTTATCAGATAAAACGTTCCTGTGAAACCTCATTTGGCAAAAACATTTTGATGTGTTATGTTTGAAAAATAACAGACGTGAAATGGAAAAAAAGACGTGAGTGAAGAGATCCCAGAAAGGGCGTGTAAGGTATGATACGTGGAAAATACACCATGACACAATCACAGATATAGAGGGAATTTCATAGGATAGAAAGGGATAGAACCTTTCTCGCACGGTGCGAAATTAAAGGATAATAAAATATGAGCTGGAACACAAAGATACAGTGTCTGGGAAAGTAGAGAAATTTATCATTACAAATTAAATTATTACGTAAACGAAATCAGTTATAGAGAAAGGCCAGCGTTGCCAACACGGTGACTTTCTCGATAGATTTAGAGACTAAGGGACTTATTCAGACCATCTGAGAAAAGGATAATGAAAACTGATTCTGGCCAAATACCTAGGGTGATTAAATATTTTTTTATTCAGATATAGGTTCAGGGAACAACTGGCAGAACTTCTATGGCAGACCAGAGTGAGTCAAGTTATTACAGGAAGGAAGGAAGAAGAAAAACGTTGATGTAGAGCTCTGTCTCCTGGGTTGCTATACATTCTGTTTTGTGGGAGGCATTAAGAAATGAAAATCTGATCATGTTTTATATTTGGTCAAGATTCTCCACGCTGCTGGAAAGAAGGCCATCACGAATGTATCTGTTTTTTTCATCAAAATGTAGTTTTTTTTTTGCTATTTCCATGTTATAATTTGCATGAAAATACCATATGAATGCCATATAAAATAAAGGTTTTTCCATTAAATATTACAGTTCAAATGAAGGACGATTGGTTTGCAAAAGGGTGGAGAAAACGGTTAATATACAAATGAAAGAAAAAAGATGTGAGCAGTCATGTTGTCTAAAGATGTAGATCTGTTCCTCCCTAGTCATGTTTTATGGTTTATTCTAAAATTTCCATTTCTTTGAAAGTATGTTTCTGAAAGAGTTCCTCACTGATTGAGGCTAAAATCAAGGCCAAAGAGGATACCAATCAACCAACCAACACCTTATGACACAATCAGAATATAATCTGCAGTATTTCTACAGGTTTAGGGATGAGGCTAAATATTTTTCTGTGCCATGTGGGGAAATATTCCGACCTTAACCAAATTCAGAGTCCTTTCATTCAGCCTTCATTTCCCGTAAACAAACTAGCATGCAAGGTTGTAAGCTGAGCCCTCTCTCACAAATCAGCGTTGAGACATTAAACTCCACCTGTTGACCTTGAGCGCAAAGGTAAAACAGCAAATAATGTTCTTAGACTCCACAATGTTTCCTTACTAATAACACCAATTTGAGGGGTTGTGACCTCCCATTACGCAGTTTAATTTCATCAGGCAGCGTATACAAGGTGAAATGAGTTTTTCCAGCCGGTTACAGGGAAGCTCCGGATTGCTTTGCTTAGTAAAGACATAAAATAGAATTAGGCTATTTGTTTTAGGTTTCAGGTAGTTGGCCTTCAGCTACAACAAATGAGGAGGATTTTAACTGAGCGGCTTTATGTTGCCTACTTAATCACATTGTTGGAGATGTTTTACATTTATCCAGGCACATTCTTGGACAGACAAGTCATTTGTTTTATATGCCGCCATTTTTCAAAAGGTAACATATTCATTACTTTTCAGGAACCAGATTCTCAATCTTCCTGTTCTTTGTTTCTGTAAAACAGTTCAATTCAAGGCACTGAGTCTGTTAAGGAGAAAAAATAGTAAAGAAAGCAAAATGTACTTTCTCCAAACCCGTATTGGGGATCATTAGGACATACAAGCGTCTGAAATGTTCTTGTGCACTTGTTATTTTTAATGCAAGATGTGGCTTTTGTAATTTTTTGTCACTTTAGGGGTGCCATGTCTGCAAAATTTGACCACAGCAAATGCCCATACCAAAGACCAGGAAGGCGACCTCAGCAAACTCAGTAAGGACGGTGAGCATGGGAAACCGAGAGCTCCATCAGACGCTCAATCCAACATCTTCGTTCTGAGGAAGATGGTGGAGGAAGTCTTCACTGTACTTTACAGTAAGGAGTCACTCACGAGTCCTCTTACTTTAATTCATAATGATCACCCTGTACATGATTTATCCTCCTTGATATTACCTTTACCCAGTTATAATCATAAGTAATCTAAGAGCAGAGCAGAAGCTGTTTAATTCTAGCTTTTATTCTGCCAGTTTTGTAAGTTTGCACTCACACTGCCTCGTGCAATGTGCAGGTGAGGCTGTGGGAAAGAGCAGCCTGGTCCCTGTGCCTTATGAGTGGATCCAGAAAGACCCCAGCTGTGTGGTGGCCCACGGTTTGCCTGAGGGAGTCACCCTGAAGAAGCCTTCCGAGTATGATACCAAGACGTTGATGAAGATCCTGGAGCAGAGCCACCGCATCCAGTTCACAGTAAAAAGGTGAGTGTGCGAAGCGAGAGCATGTTATACTTGAATCCGTGGCTGTTTGGGATAACAGGCTGCTGTTTGAACACTTGTATCAGTCATGAAACCAGCTGTTTCACATCTGATCTGAAAAAAGGAAGTTTGGCATTTCTATCTAGCCCCTAATGCTTTGCAGAGATACATACTTATGGCTGGAAGCGCATAGCTGGATCTTTGTAGCTAGTTATTGGTAGCAGACAGACTGTAGTACATTAGCGAGGGATAGACAGGGTTTTATTTCATCTGTGGAAAACACTCGCTCAGGTTACATCTTAGTCTCATCACAAAAACAGGAAAGATTCAATGGCATCAATTGCAGAAGCTGGATTAGGACAAGAACTTGTATTTCATCAATGGCAGTGAGGCAAGTAACAGAAAGCCTGTTAATAAGATGTGTTAAAGGAGGATACTGGTGAAGTCTTGCCAGTATCGTTGAGGTCTAATCTGATGCCTTTTACCCAGAATTCAAAGGTACACTTGGTGGGGACAATCTCTGATCTGAAAACAATGACGTGACATGTTCCTCTGTCTTGTTAGTGTTTCTAAGCAAGTCAGTCTCTGTGACTTCATGTTTACTCTATAAAACTCTATAATAGGGCAACAAAAACTCTAAATGGTTTCCTTAGTGGGCTTTCAGACTGAAAACAGCCCTTTGGTGGAAAAAAAAAAAAAAAGCAAGTCTGTGTTGTTGTTGTTTCAGGCACCGCTGAGACAATGAAATATGATCCAGGAAGTCTTATCAGATGCCAAAACTCTGCAGTGGTTTGTTAGTCTACGAGACAGGGGTTTAAAACTTTTGAAAGTTGGCATAGTTACAATAATTTGATCTTTCATCATGATGATTTCCTGTTCAAGATAAGACTTTTAAGTTAGAAAATTATCTCTCTGTTGAAAATTCTATTGCTTTCACACAGTACTGATGTCTTTCTGAACAAAGACTGAGCTTGGCTAGTGGTACTTGTAGTTGGACTTAAGGTCAACATTTATTTAGGAGGTCAAGTCATCTGTCAGACTATAAACAGAACATAATAAACAGATGACAGCAGGGACAGGAGTTGCCACGAGCTATGTCATGCGAGGACAGTTTACTCAACTCAGATCAACACCTTTCACACAAACATGAAGCTCAACAGAAATAGACTATGCAGAGAAGAATTAACAAATATCAGCAATAAAACCATATAATATAAAAATAATTAAAAGCCAATAAAATAAACAAACACATGGGTTTAAAGTCCATGTAAAGTAAGAATAAATACGTGTTCTGAGTTTGTCCAACCAAAGAAGAAAGTGTTATTAACCACCCAGCCAAATTTGAATTATTAAAAATGTTGACAAGTTTATGAAATTAGGTGTCAAAATCAGGTAAAATTGAGCAGTACTCTCAGCTCCAGGACTGTGGGGGCGTATCCGCTGAATGTGCTGAAGCCACGCCCACTCGTGGGAGCAGTCAAGCTGCCATATTGAAGTCACTGAAACATGTCAGAAGAGTTCAGAAAATGACATGACTAACTTTGAAACACTCTGAGCGAGGTGAATTAATCTCTATCTCTCTGCTAGGGGTGCAGGGGTATGCTCAGGGTGGCCTCAGTGTGGCATCGAGCCACCCTTTAGGACCGGCCACAAAATCTTCAACTGAAAACTGGTGAAAAACTGTTTTAACCTCTAACTCCACATTTTAGTAATATATCATTCAAAGTCTTCACATGTTTTCAGCAACTATTTTCCAACATATTTAATGTATTTTGAAAGAAATCTCAGAATTGCCTTTATATATTTTATATTTGATTTACATTTATAAAAATAAAAATCCATTAAACAAGGTAAGCAAGAAGTAAATGATGAAGGCTTAAAAACTGGACAGCAAATGACAAGACATCTTCAGTGAAAGCCAGACAACAAAGATAAGTCTTCTAGTAAAAAATTTCCACAGAGGTGAGGTCTCTCAGATCCACAGGATCAACACGTGGGTGAGTTCCAGAGACTCACCCACGTGTTGAAATCCTCTGGAAGACTAGGAGTCCAGCTGCAGAGGGTCTGAGGGACATGGTCGGTACAGATCTAAGAAGCATGTCTGAGAGATAGTTGGTTCCAACAGTGATTCAAAAACTAGTAAAACTGATTTTAAAATCAGTGTTAAATGTGCTGTCTTTAGTGTGGACAAGTCATTTTTTTAACTGATATGAAGAGAACACCTTATTAGAGTTTTATCATGTAGTGGCTTCCTAAAAAAACACCACAGATTCTGCATCTACTAAGTCATTTGTTTTGTTTCGTTGTAGTTTAGACTACACTGTTTAAAGCCTCTTTTCTCTGTGTTTGCTCCATTAATAACCACTGTCACATGCCTTTACCCACAACAAATTGGTGGTTTCCTGTCTCTGCAGTTGTATAATGAAGTTGAATATGATCGCTCTGAAAATACATGCAGCACAGTGTAACTGTTGTTTAGTGTGTTGTCTTATGAGCTTGGCAAAGAAGATTTTTACTGGTACTTACAGACCTGCCACTTCTTTTTAAAGACAATAAAGACCCCTAATTCTGTTGAATAACTCAGATAAGTATTGATGCTTACAATTAAAAAAAAAAAACAATAAGGCATGATATGCAAACTATGCATGTGCTTCACCTCAGTGAATAAACAAGGTCAACCAATTACACGAGGCAGCGCTGCAAAAAGTAACACCAGAGAAAACATGGCTTCAAGTATGGGAAACCTAATCTTACTCCCTGTTTTGGAGGGATTTCTGCTGCAAAAATCTGAACTTTTTTTTTTTTTTTACCAGAAATCTAAATTCAGTGGGTCTCAGCACTCCCATTGGTGCACTTTCTCATAGACCTTGTTGTACCTTGGTAATATTTTTAATATGGAGAAAATAACTTTCACTCTTTGACTACAGTAGGAGAAGTTGGGTAATTACTGGAGAATTGTTATAACCTTCTAGTCTTTCCCAAACTTTTTACACCGTGTACCACCTCAGAAAATATTTGTCTCTCCAAGTACCACCAGTATAACTGAGGGGCCGACCCTGTTCAGCTACAAATTATTTATTGTTTACTGTTGCTGCTATTGCAGTGATTTTCGAACCATTCATTTTACCTCCACTTTTCACTGCCCATGACAATTTGACTCATAACTCATCATGGATGTATGTGCTATGTAAGCTATATGCACTATGTGCATGAATGTGACAAGGCAGCAGGATGATCTCAAGTAATTTTGTTCAAAATGTTGTCATATTTTGTTTCTAAATTAATTTATTTAATTAAAATAATATATTTCAGTGATTCCTCCACATACCACCCAATGGAGCTCATGTACCGCCAGTGGGAGGCATCTGAACTATCTTTTGTGTGCCTTATGAACTGTAACTGTGGACTCCAGTATGGCTGCAGTAGTTCTTTGATGTAGTCCGGTGCCTGACCATGCAAGGCTCTAAACATAATCTCAAGAATCTTGAACTGGATTCTGAATTTGAAGGGAAGCGTAGAGAAAAACTGGTGTTGCATAAGACCCTTTGGAGGGCTCGGTCAGAAGCTTGGCAGCAACGTTTTAGACCTCTTGTAAGCGGTTCAGGGAAGTCAAGACGGGAGGAATTAAATGCAATCCTCTCCCTCTTGCTTCCAGTTTGAGACACAGTGGGCATGAGTTTAGCATTGTTCCTCAGCTCGTGAAAGCAGGAACGAACCAAACAACAGGAGGATAGAGATCCAGACTTTCTATCACCTGTGGGACAACGGCAATTGGGGCTGAAATGAGAGCTTCTGTTTCGTCAGTATTTAGCACTAGAAAATTATCTGCCATCCAACTTTGTGTAGAGTTGAGGCGATTTTGTGGCATTTTGAGGCTTAAATAAAATCTATAACTGAATATCCTCTGGTAGTAGAAGACAAAGGAGAGGCAGAGAGCTGAAAGAAGCGTAACTTTAAATGGCTTCTTCTAAAAGTTATCAAGGGGATGTCACAATGGAAAAGATAAATTGGTACTACTCAAGAAGAGTAGAATGTTTATATAAACCAAGAGACACTTGGCATGCGAGACAAACCAAAAGCTTGACGACTTCCCTCTTGATTTTGTGTCTGTGTACAGGCCAGCAGAAGATTTGTCTCGAGAAACCAAGACCAGCACTGACGTCAATCACAACTCTTCCACCGCCGTCATGACGCCGAGCAGCCACGGCCCAGGGAAGACTACTGCCCAGGTAGTCACGTCATCAAGTCCTGCCACTTCCAGCAACTCCATTCTGTCAAGCTTCCTGTATGGCATGCCCATGTCCTCCAAACCTCACCCAGACGGGAAGCTGGATTTCAAACCCATGTCCCTCCTCAACCTGGGCAAGGACAGAGTTGCCAATTGGACATCAGGGACAGACAAGAGCACGTCTCTCAAGGACGGTGCAAATAATGGTAAGGTGTACGCAGGTGGTTTGGAGGGTGGGTTTTAACATGATTTCAGTCACAGTCAGAGCAAAAATGATCATCGTAATAAAGAAAATTTGAAGAAAGGTATTTCAGAGTAAACACTTCATCCTACGCCTTCAGTGTGGCAAGAAATGTGGTAAATCTGGAGTGTGCTTTGAAGTCAGATTATTATATTAGTATTATTTATTTCAAAGCAGCTCTTTAACTTTACCTTCGCATGTCCTTGTTCTACTCATATCTCTGAAGGAGTCAGGTGGAGTTGATTACCTATATTTGAAATCCTAGAGAAGAAGTCGTACCTCTAAAATGTAGGAAAACGCTACAAACAGGACAGTACTTTTGCATCTTTGCAGTTAATTAAATAATTTATTTGAATATTAATGCATGCTGTGGGAATTAATTGAATATCTGGATGCAAAGTGAACTTTTCTGAAAAGAAAGTGAATAAAACTAAATATATTTAATTTGTCTTTGTATTTTCAGATGAGACAACAAGACTACCTGGTGAGCAGGGTCAGAGCCCTCCTGGCATCCACATCTCCAAGAGGCTACTCTTCTCCATAGTGCATGAAAAATCAGGTAATGTCAAACATGTTAGGCCGTATTCAGACACAATCAGGCGCTGCAGAGTTGTCCGGCAGTGTGCTGGCATTCTGTCTATTTGTGCTGAACGTAACCGCTGTGAAACAATCAGGAAACATCTTTTTATTTAGCTGATTAACCGGCTTTCTCGATGCCGACGCTCCCTCACTCTGATTCACTGTCTATGTCTGTCAACCAATAAATCCAGCCTTAACAAGAAGGGCTACGCAGTTGTCCTCATCTCGTCAGAACATTTTCTACTTTGAAAATCACTAGCAAGCTAAATTTCAAGCATATTTAAAGATGTCAACGATTTTCATAAAGCAGAATGTTCCCTATATTTCCCTCAGATTTAGTAACTTTAGATGAAGTTAGATGAAAGGTATAATTCGTACATTGAGTAAAATGCTCAGTTTTAGGGCACTACTATTTTATGAAATATTAGATATGTTAGTGTCATCATTTATGTTGGATGTTAAAGGTCCAGTGTGTCTTCCACAGAGTTCATCATATTGAACTGCCATGTTTCTACAGTAGCCCATAACAGACAAACAAAACACTGGCTCTTTTTTGTGCATTTTGCCACCACCATAGTTTCTCAAAGTCCTACACACTGGTCCTTAAAGTAGGTAGGTTAGAAGGTTAGTTTGTCCACCAGAGAGTTTGACGTTTGTTTTTTAGCGTTAAAGCTCAGCTCACGCAAAGTCAAATCTTGATAATCATATTTAAGGCATCCTTATCAAAGAACGATTTAAGTATCAGTTGTGCCACAAGCTGCCACAAATGAATAGTCAGGAAGTTAAAACCTGCTATCCCAGAGGAGTGTACTTTGTTTTAGATATTTTCCTACGCTCTCTCGTCTCCTGCCTGGATTTGCAGGCTCATACAGTAGCCAGGTATTGTTTACTGAACAAAGGCTAAACTATACTAACCCTTAACCATTAAAAGCTAATCTACTAAGATGTCAAGAGTAATCCTATAAGAAGATTGCACTCATTTCCTAAGCTGATATTGAGTAGATGGATAAGATTCATTTCAGATCTTTAGCAGCACGATGAAATAAATCTCATCTCAATAATAAACTTTCATAAAAAGAAACATTTCATTGTCTGTGAAGCACTGACAGCAATCGTTTCTTGCAGAAAAATGGGATTCTTTCATTCGGGAAACTGAAGACATCAACACGTTGAGAGAATGTGTTCAGATCCTGTTCAACAGCAGATACGGTAGGGAAAGCCTTTTCTTTGGGCCTCAGTATCACATGTAGGCAGAGATCTAAAGCTACCTCTGCCTCCTCAACCAATTGTTCATGCACAGTGATGATTCTGTGCGTGTCTGTGGATGTTGATGTATTGGGGTCAGCGCTTTGGCTTGATCATCTTTTCCCTCAGAAGACACAAGAGATGTATGTGTAACCACAGCATGCTGTCAATTCCTACAAAAAAAATGTCTCAAGAAGAGCTCAGCCAGAAGGACAATATGTTCATTTGCATTATTTAACCACTTATTTGAAAGTATTCAAAAGATGCTTGCAAGCAGTCCAACTACAGTGTCTTTATTCAGTGGATACAGTGCATCTACAAGCAGTTTAAGGGATAAAGAGATTCTATATTATGGCTCATGGGATCCAGATTTTTTTTTTTTAATCAAGCCCTCGGCGCCAATTATCATCCCCTTAAAGTTTTAATTCTCATTTAGCTGGAGTTATCTCTCACTTCTGTAAACTCTTACATGGACTTGTATCCCACTGGAGGCTGCTTTTCCATATGCAAATCCATGTTTGTAGAGTAACAAATGCATAAAGTGAATATTCTTTCAGTAGCATTACTTTGTTTTTTTCTAAAAAGCATGTTATCTATCTCCAGCTGAGGCCCTGGGTCTAGATCACATGGTGCCTGTGCCATACCGCAAAATAGCCTGCGACCCGGGGGCCGTGGAGATCATCGGCATCCCCGACCAGATCCCCTTCAAGAGACCCTGCACCTACGGAGTACCTAAGCTCAAACGCATCCTGGACGAGCGCCACGGGATCCGCTTCATTGTCAAACGGTGACGACAAAAGAGTTCTCTTATCTCTGGGCTGAATTCACAGTGTTAGGCTGATGTAATGCAGATTTTTAAGGAAACACGTCACTGTGTGCTCTCATGTTTAATTAAATCTGATTTAGTCAACCAAGCACAGATCATAGTTGATCCGCTTGCCACTTCATTACCGTCCAGCTCCACTCAACCAAACCACAGTATGGCATCGCCTCTGAAACTTTTATTTTGAGAAGATTTTTAATAAGCAGCCACCAAGTGGGCCAGCCTATACCATCTGCCTGTTAAACGTCTGTTTCCTTCAGCACACTGTGTCCCGCTGCCTGGTAAACCATTTCCATTCATGTCCCAAATGACTTTCCCTTGCCAGCATATTGCGGCTGCTTCCATCCATTTGTTTAAGCTAATTTAAATGAGCCACCATGCCTTGTTTGAGATAACACATCTTTTTAACGAATCCTGCAGGCAGCTCATTAGTGTTAATACAATTAGGAAAGATTGAAAATGTGATTAATTCAGAATTACATCACATACCCATTGTCATTGAGAGATGCTCCAGATGTAGGCCCCCGATGTTCTTTTTTTGGCATGTTCTTTGTTGACAGACTGTTCGTTTTTAAACTAACCGATCGCTAATTCTAACGCTTGGCTGCTTTAACTGCAGCCAAACTTTTGCTCTCATTTAAAGCTGCAGCTTTGATATTAATTATGGCCAGATGATCATCACATGTAATAACAACCGCATTTTATTTCCATGTTACGTGCAGCTCACTTTCAAAATTACAGGCAAAAAGATCAATGCTTGCTGGCTTTTGTTAATCGTGAAAATCTCATTGAGAGTTTTCAAACCGTACTAGAGATGTGGCTCGAGGGCGATATGAGGTGATATGATTGGTCCGTTTGTGTGTTGGCCCAGCGTTAACCATCCATCCATTCGCTGGAACCACTTATTCTTAGCCTGTCCCATCCGGCATTGGGCGAGAGTACACCCTTGACAAACAACCATTCGCGCTCACACCTACCTAATTTAGAGTCACCAGTTAACCTATTAACTGTCTTTGGACTGTGGGATGAAGCCAGAGACACGGGGAGAACATGAAACTCCACACAGAAAGAACCCAGCCGAGGTTTGAATGAGAAACCTTCTGGCTGTGAGGCAACAGTGTTAACCCATACTGCCAAGGCCCAATGTCATTTGTAATTCAGTTACTAAAAGCTGTTACCCAGTGCAACATTGTGACTTATTGATAGAGCTCCACGGCACAGAGGAATAGGTATATCAGGCTTTGGAAACACAGACAACACAAAAAAATGAAAAATTGCTGATAACCAGAGTGATATGTCCCAGTCTCAGAACCCATTGGCTATCTAGGCCGATTTAGCCTCTGGGGGCGACAGCCAATGCTTCCCATTTAGCCAGCGGTTATCGAGTAAACAGATAAAGGACATCCAATCCAAGACTTCCTCTGCAGTCCAGTAGACCATTTTCACAGCAGCCATTCTGACATGAAATAGTAGGATAAACACAAGTGTTGCCAATGATACTAATTAAGGTTCCATTAAGATCTATTAGTGACTTTATACGCAACAGAGAGAAAGACGCATTTAGGCTGATCTATCTCCATCCAGATATCTGCGTATAATGCAGACACATTTTTTTTAAAAAGCCCACTCACACATGATTGGTCTATACTACTTGGACTATAAACGGAAACTAGAACGCTTCTGATGCCAAAATCTCAGTCCCTTAGCTCCAGATTCTGTTTATAGAGATCAGACTTGTCCTAACATGGCCAGAGCATTGACCTTTTTAATTTCCTTTTCTCTAACACCACCCTCAGACCAAACTTGAAACAGTTTACCCAACGAGGGGTAAAGAACTTATAACAGCAAGAGTTTTGAAGACTATTAGTCTTTTCTGGAATTACCTCAGTATAAAATGAGGTCATCTGGCTTGAATAAGTCAGGTAGTGGAGTAATTATAGGTGAAAATAGCCATAAACAGAACCCTTCTTCACCAGCTGGAAATTCAGTGTTAATCCTCAAAAACTTGAACAAGAAATAGTTGCTTGTAAAGATTCATTATGATCGCAGCAGGAGAGGAATGCAGTAGCATGTGCCAGAAGGAGGGGGAAGCAGAAGTACACTTCACATCGCACAGTTCTGTTCAGTCAGAGGGATTCATTGATAAGACTCATTTACTTCATTGTGACTGATTGTTTAAAGAGCTGCTAATGATGTGTTCCTCCACATGTATAGTGTTTGCATCATGATTGTTGCCCTGAGAGACTAACGGCCTATTTTCCTTTTTATATTTCAGAATGTTTGATGAAAGGATTTTCACTGGTAAGAGTTGTTGTTTTTGTTTTAATACCCTTTTCATGTGAATTTGAGCTGCGATTTAGCCTGACCTGCCTCTTTATGACTTCTCACGCCAGTGTTGCTAATTATAGACTGGGGGGAGAGATTTATTATCAGTCATCATAATTTACTTTCCTTTTCTAGATGCTTTTGATTTATTCCAACAGAAAACAGACAAAATGAAGAACACAGAGCGTGTCTGTCTCTCGAACACAAACTGGGAGCTGGTTTCACAGTAGAAGAGCTTATATAGACAAAAACAAACATATTGGATGTCATGCATTTACATCTTCACTGGCTAAATTCATCATATAGGCAATATTAAACTGTATCTGTAAAGCAAAAACTAAGCATCAATATTGTTTTTCTGCTTTTTGACCTTCTGAACCTCTACAGTATATCCGTCACTATCCCCCCAGTTTAGGTCCATCTAGCCCTGAAATAAATTCTACTAATTCTAAACTTTAGTCTGCCGTCATTGATTTAAATGAGGTGGACAGAATATTAGAAACCCCTCTCAGAATAACAATACAAATCAACAGTACCACAGCTGTTTAAAAATGACCATATGTTGAATGACCTCTCTAAAAGTCCCTGCAATTATACCACTTTAGGCAATTTCTGAAAAAAGTTAACAGCAGTGAGAGAAATGTAAGAAGATCTTTGTTCATCCAACCCAACAATGGTGCTTGATCGAGCTGGGACAAAACAATTTAGAGATTTGTTGACCAAAGTTCAAAATTCTGTAGCAGAGTAGAGGTTTCTGGCACAACTTCATCTACTGCTACAAGTTTTGACCTCTCTAAAGATCAAAATTTTGAATGTAGCCCCCAAATTGTCATACAGTGACTGTCCCTGTCTACAAACTACCGGCCATAAAATGACACAGATTACAAGACTAACACAGACATTGTACTATCTCATAGACACATGTAGAAACCACTTTACTATTAGTGGTTTCACAATTTTTAGACCATCAGGTTACTCAACAGTTTTTGTTTGAAATGCTCTGACAAGTATCATTTGCATTTTCAAATTCTTCTTTAAAAAGATAAACTACATTGTATCAAGCTACCATATCTAGTTTTTTTGGAAGGCCATATAGTCAAGATAAATTGTAACACTCACTTGATAACATGTTTCTGCCGTGCCCCAAACGTGTTATCTGACACAGATTGCAACCAAGATTTTATTAGGCGCGTTGCACACAGCGTGACACCACGATGTGACAGCACGGTGTGTAGGGCCCCTTAAAACATTTTCAACAAAAGCAGAACATTATAGCCGTCATGACAGTAGAATTTACTGCAGAGTTGCTGGATTTGACTGCCTCATTTGAGGACAAAGTCAATGGAAATTCTAAATATCCAAAACCTTACAATAAATATAACCATGCAGGGTTTATTCTTTTTAAATGGATATGCAGTTTTGTGTAGGTGACACCTCTTTTTTCCACTGCAGGAAGTTTTCCGCCAACCTTACCTTTGGGACCAGGGTCTAAATTTAGTCCCTGGGTCCCAAAAAGTCCCTGTCATGATCCCTCGGGGTTTATGGAATGGTGCTAATTGGGCAAACACAAACTGCCAGCTGACAGTATGAGATAATAATGGTTGTTTGGTCACCTGATTGGAGTGCACAAACCTTGACTTTCCAGCACTCAGCTAAAATCATACCTAATTTGGCTTATTGCTCGAGTGTGGCCTGTATTTACATTAAAATGAAAAATGATCTACATGCTTTGAAAGGTAAGAGGTGTAAATATTCTGGAAGGACTCCACGTGTGCGTCGTGTGGAACTTGATCCAGGCATTTAGCCATACAATATTTGTCAAAATCTTTACAATTAATTACAGTAACTGGCTAACAGAAAAGTGCACTGTCAAGCCTTTATTTATATATTTACACCCCACAGATGTTCTTCGCTAATGGGATGCAGTGTTTGTTTATCTTCTGTGTCTTGTTTGTTGAAGCTGCTGGCAAGATTGCGAGGGAGGAGGGCAAGCATGACCTGGGCTGCACGCCTGAAGACAGCTTCCCCGACAATCTGAGCATCCCGCCCACCACAGCGGAGCTGGTCAGCAATCCTCACAGCAGCAGGTCAGAGCTCAGCCCACGCAGAAATTTAGCACTACCCCACAGACGTTGTTTATAATGTGGAAATATGAGATAGTGGGACGCAGCCAGATTGTATCGGGCCATTACTCATAATTTGGACCGAATTGAAGAGTTTAAATATGCTGTTTTATTGAATATATCATTTACATTGCCCCTGTGACACTAGCTGTGATAAGCTTAAATTTTAGCGACAGCTTTAAATTCATATTTTGATTCAGCTTCGTTTTTGGAGTGTTTTCTTTTTATATCATTTGTGAGAGGCAAGGAAACAGTGCCATGTTTATGCCTCATGTAGCCTCAGGGTTCCCAAACATGGATAAACTGGTGAGACTGGTTACACCTGGAAATTGATTAAAACAGTCTATGTTGTCCTGGAAGAATATAATTATATTTTAAACCTAGGTGCATATCTGGTCTGTAAGCAACTTCAAAGCAGTCCAATGTCTAGCTGGTCACACCAGACTAAGCAGGACAGACTTACAGCTTCTCAGTGAACTCCAGTGGGAATTCTGTAGATGCCCGTATCTACATGCATACAGCCTAATGCATACAGATCTAATGCTACAGTTAGAGGAAAACTGCTGTAAACATGAGTCTATTTGCCAGTTCCACTCTGCTGTGAGTGGAAAAATCTCTTTATTTATAAAATATTTCTTTATTTGAGACTCAGATAAATGTACTGGGTTTGTCGCAGTTTCACAATTCCTCTCAAATAGTCAGTATGGAGCTACGTCTAGCTAGGCAGGATAGCTAAGTCTCTGTTGAAGCGCTCCTTCTTACATGGTGGGAGTAGCAGTCTGTTGATGAAGGAGCTGTTTAAGCTGCTTTATAAACCCAATGTGTCAATACTACGCCTGAAGGTAAATTATATGACCATTTGTGAGCAAGTTCTGTCCTGAACTGTCCAGAAAATCTCCTTGAAAATGTCCTGGAATGATCCTGGAAATTATTTATTAAACAGAGTGGGGACCCTGAGTCTGTTGATGCTTAGTTTACTTGGTTTTCCAGATGAAGCAAAATTTTACTGAACAAATGTAAGGGTGCTTTCACACCAGAGCTGTTTGGTCCGCTTCAAACGGACCAGAGTTCGTTTCCTCGGATAGTCCACTTCGTTTGGGCAGGCGTGAAAGGTCATCCAAACTCTTTGGTGTGGACCAAACAAGCGAACTCTGGTCCGCCTGAAAACGTGGGTCTTGGTTCGATTGCAAGTGAACTACCAGTGACCCAAAGAGAGGCGTAACCACAGCAGCACGTCGTAGTCTCTCGCTCTCCGCTGTCTTTTAGGGTACTGCTGCATTCGTCTCATGTACAGAGCAACGTGCTGGATAGCTCACTACCTCGCCTGCTGCTCATACTGGGCAGCTTCTTGTGAAAAACCAATCAGGTTTGAACACCAAAGTAAAAACAAAAAGGCCAAGACTGCATACATTTGGTGTTACTTGTGAACAAGCCGGCTGAAGTGGATGGATTTATGTTTTCGGTCCTGGCCAATCGATGAGCCGGGTTTTCTTCTTCCTCAGTGCTTGTTTCGGGCAACACCGCCCCCAAACGAGCAGCTGTTGTAACTGCATGACGTTGTCCAGGCGGTTCAGTGTGAAACTGAACATGAAGGTGTGAAATTTTTCGCCACCCCACCCGGACTATCCTGGTGTGAAAGCGCCCTCATTCAGGCCCATTATTATAAGTTTGCATCCCACCACAAAATGGCTTGTGTATTTTAATTGAATCAGTTTTGTAATTTGGTCGTCACCTGAGTGTGTTTTATTTAACATCACAGATCAACAAGTGCATGCGTGAGTCCCTTGGCTGACTGTGAAGCAGGTATGTGCAATTAAACGCATTAAAAGCATTTCTGCATTATAAAGACCTCTTTGTTCTGATACTTTGCTGTCTGAAGTAACAAATAATTCACACCCCCCCCCCCCCCAAGTATCAAATTAAACTTTTAAAGCGATATGAACAGTCCTTCAGAAGTCTCTGAAGAAATTTTCCCATCATGTTTTGCAGTCTAGTCAGTTCAAACACATCCTATCGCCTACTTAAATCTGTTGAACGCTGCCATAAAGCACAGTGCCACACGCTGATGGGAACTCAAGCAGAATGAACTGTTCAATCCCCGCAGGTCCTTCAGGAGATTGCATTCCTTTGAAAAGGATTAAAACAGAGCCTCCAGACGGGGAGATCATTCAAGTTACAGTACCAGGTAAGTGTGCACATGCTCGGCAGCCATTAGTTCTGAAAATAGTCCACTTCTGAATATATTCACAGTATCCAGAGATGTCACTGACAGATTATCACTGACATTTCGCAGGTATGTGGTACAGCGTCATACTCAGCAAGACTTAAGTATGGTTTATTACACAGCTTTGTTGATTATTCGATTCTGATTGGTCAGTTATGGAAACGTACGTCTGTTATTTGTGTATAGCAGACGGTTGCCATGGATGCAGTTCTGATCATGAACCACAGTGGACATTTTTAAATCAATGAAATCACATTTGACCTAACCGTAACCCTTCTAACGCCTCCCCAGAACACTGTTCAAACACTAACCACTTTATGGTCCGGGTTTATTCCACAACAATGACATTATTCCTTACTTATTTGATTTATACACACTCACAACACGCAAACAAGCCCTTTACACAACAGGAACTTAACGTCCCCCCCTTTAGGGAGAGTTTTTCTGGACTTCTATTTCGGCACTGCTCAGGAGTTGGTACAAAAATTCAAGGTCTCTGTACTCTCAGCGGTGTCTGCAGTGCTGTCAATAGACCTTTTTCACAGCAGCCATTTTGACATGAAATAGTAGGTAAACACAGGTGGTACCAATGATAATAATTAAGGTTCAAACAGAGTCAGAGTGCTGCTGTGGTGCACGTCTGCTCACTGGAATGGAAACTTAATTAACACCTGTGTTGACCTTACTATTTCATGTCAAAATAGCTGCTGTGAAAAAGGTCTATTATGATTGGTGAAGTTGACATGTCATCACTGCACAGCCAACACTACAACAATCTTACAGCTAAAGTCCACCAGGCACAGATGCAACACATTACTTGTGCGCTACGGACGCACCAGAAGCGCTGCGGTCCATTTCGGAAGCGTCTTTCTACTCTGCTCTGTTGAGAATACGGTTGTTCAATTTTTGATGGACGCCGCAAGCTGGCCGCGTCAAACTGCACAGAGCAGACCAAGCCAGGCTGAAGTCAGACACAGAATCCGGTCGATTTTCATTCATTCCATTGCAAACCTCTGATCATAAAAACAGCCGAAAAGGAAACAATTTAAAGTCTGTAAAGGCAATTCTGAGATTTCTTTTAAAATACATTAAACATGTTGTAAAATAGTTGCTGAAAACACGTGAAAAGACTTTGAACGATATATTACTGAAATGTGGAGTTAGAGGTTCAAACAGTTTTTCACCAGTTTTCAGTCCAGGATTTTTTTGGGCGGTCCTAAAGGGTGGCTCGATGACACGCTGAGGCCACCCTGAGCATACCCCTGCACCCCTAGCAGAGAGATAGAGATTAATTAATCTCGCTCAGCGTGTTTCAAAGTTAGTCATGTCATTTTCTGAACTCTTCTGACACGTTTCAGTCACTTCAAAATTGCTGCTCGACTGCTCCCACGAGTGGGCGTGGCTTCAGCACATTCAGCGGACACGCCCCCACAGTCCTGGAGCTGAGAATTCATTTTTACCTGATTTTGACACCTAATGTCATAAACTTGTCGATATTTTTAATCATTCAAATTTGGCTGGGTGGTTATTAACACTTTCTTATTTGGTCTGACAAACTCAGAACATGTATTTATTCTTACTTTACACAGACGTTAACTATGTAGCCTAATTTATGGTTCATGGTAGAAGCACATGAACCAAGAAAAAATGACCAAATCTGAGCAAGTTAACATGAAGTCGCATGGAGAACGGACCAAAAGAGAGATGGAGACTGTTTGTCACTTGTAAGTCGTTACTACCTATCAGGGCATACAAATCACGTCTTTCCCTTTTTGACGACATATATTACAAAAAGGTCAAGTTAAGGGAAGCTCGGGTCATGTAGTGGTGTTGGAGCTATGGTATGTTTCAGATGAGAGTTTCAAGACATTATGTTTCACTTTTACGAGATTAAAGACTTCATCATTTTTACGTTGGGTTATTTTGTAGACGGCTTGCAACACAGTTGATTAGACGGTCGCACGCAGGGCTGTTTTTGGCCTTATCTAAAACCTACATCAGTATCAGTCTTAAACCAATAATACAGGAAATGTCACAGGAAATGTCAGCAAACTGATATTTCCTCCTTGTACTGCATCACAGCGAAACTTGTTAAAGAAAACGCCCAAATATTTTTTATATTTATATAAAAAAATATATATAAAAAATGTATTTTTTTTTTTTCTCCAGATGCTGGTACAAGCGGGGAGGAGCCCAGCGAGTCTGTGGCCGAGCCGGTC
Organism: Sciaenops ocellatus; assembly: GCA_033000465.1. Classification (NCBI taxonomy): domain Eukaryota; kingdom Metazoa; phylum Chordata; class Actinopteri; family Sciaenidae; genus Sciaenops; species Sciaenops ocellatus. The sequence continues at coordinate 10,729,374 of CP136870.1, forward strand.
GCAGCTGCAGCGTGTCCAGCCACAGCCTCGCCTCCCTCTGCTCCCTCTGCTCCCCATCACCCATCAATGGAAAACCACACAGGTAACCTCAGCCCCCCCCCGTCACCTCCATCTCATCTACCTCCTTCTCACTGCAGCTCCTGGAATGCCAGCTCTTACCTCCCACAGCCTGGTGCCATCACTGCCACCCCCCACACACCGGCTGTTTTTTAGGGAGCTAAATAAACTGCCACACGTATGAAAACAACTTTCATCCCTCTTTCCCCACGACCAAACCTTCCCAGCCACTAGTAGCTACAACCCCAACCTTAAGAACTCCTTATCTGCGAAAGGTACCATGTATCAGCTGCAGCTATTTGACTCTCTCACTCCGGCCTCTGTCTTGACGTTACTTTGTAAACTGAGACTTTCCCCCTTTGGTCATTTTTGCCATTTTAGACTGATGCATTGTGCTTATTTCCAGATTTGGAGTTGCACTGTCCTGTAGTCCTACTGCCCACAATGATTAGAGTTAGTTCATGTATTAGAGAGACCAAAACCTCTCCTCAAAAGATCCTTTTAAATACTCCTAAAATCCCACCTCCATCTAACACGGAGCTGTTCGTACACTGAAACAGCTCTCACCTTTAAAACACTAGAGCTACCAAGGTTACCAAGACATTTGAGTAGACTACGCTCTCTTTCTAAACCACATTGACCTCATTTATTTATGTATTTTTCAGCTTAAAGGGTTGCTTCACCCAGTTAGAAACATATTTTCTTAATTATCCCCACTGGTATCTAGCCAAACAGCTCCAATTTTTGAGATATATTTGTCGCTGACATTTCCATCAATGCTGTAAACACCACAGCAGAAGAACTAACCCTTTAAGCTGTCATGTACAAAAGAAGTATTAAACAATAGTTGAATACTGATATAGTAAAAGTCCTCAGATGTCAATTGAATATTTATATAAATGAACATATAAATGAGGCACTTCATTTCAATTTGAATGTAGAGAATGAGAAAGAGTCTACTCAGTGTGATCTTGGGCGTAGCATACAATGCTTTCAGGAAGCGTTTTGTTTTATTTTGTTGATTTGATTGTGCTTTGTTGAAGTTTTCTTTTCTTTCACAAATGACCACTAAAGGAAAGAAAATGAAGGTAAGTGCAGCAAATGTCACATTTAGTATTATTTGCTGTTACATGCTATTTATTTATTTATTTGTTGCTATTTTGCGTTATATATACTTAAGTACAATAAATGTGGGATTTTGCCCAGATCTGCAGAGTGCCCCATGGAGGTTTCAAATAGAACAAGTCATTTCACCATTCTTCACATATGAACACGTATTGGATGCAGTATCGGACACTGTGGGCTGTCCTGGTCCGAGTCCCGTCCTTTTGCACTCTGTGCTCCAATAACTGTTGAGCAAACCTCAGTCAACTGTCTCATTTCCTGTACTTAGATATGTTATGTGCTAACTCGTCAGTGTTAAATGGACAACCAAAATTTGAAGATTGTTAAAAAACGAGTGACACATAATGTATATAGTCACACCTTAAGTTAGCTAATCTCACATCTTAAGTCAGCTAGTGTTGCCAAATATTGTTTGCAGTGATTTATTTATTTATTTTTCACCTTAAATAGTTGGTTCACCCAACATATTTTCTTACTTACTGTTAACTAGCTAGCTAATTTACATCAGTCGTTAGCTAGCTAGTTACATCTGACAGCTAATGTTAGCAGAAAGGTAGTTCATTTACATTAATCATTAGTTAGCCAGTTTGCTAACATTTTACTAGCATTAGCTAATTTAAGCTGTGACTGTGTCACTTCTGGTTGTATTTTCAACAAGGACGAGTTGATTGAGGTTCTGACCAAGGCTCGCTCAACAGTTATTGGAGCATAGAGTATAAATGGGGGCGACTTTGGAAGGCTCACTCAAACAAAGTTCTGCAGCTCTTTAAGTCAAGTCAACTTTATTGTCAATGCTGCCATATGTACAGGACATACAGAGAATTGAAATAGTGTTTCCCTCATATCCCTGGTGCAAACGAGAATATACATGAAATATAAAATCTAAAAAAATATATACAAGATAAAAGATATCTAAGAAAAATACGGCAAATCTAAAAGATATAAACAGTATAAATATAGCAAATATAGCAGTATAAAAAGTGAGATCTATCAAAAATAAAAGATGTATACAGTGTAAACAGTTTTTGAATGGTGTACAGCGGCCAAGAGGCCTCAATGCTCGATCAACTGTTGAAGTGAGAGAATAAAACAAGCTGTTTGACAGCACACAACACTGAAATAAAATCATAGCGAGAACACGCAAAGCCACTGAAAACAGGTAAACCATCGAGACGTTAACAACTTTGGTTTTGTCTTGTACTGAATAATATATCACACATTTGAATTCTCTGTTCTATAAATGTTTGAAGGCAGCTGTACGTTTCTCTTCTCATGTTTTTCTTTCATCGTGCAGCTGAAGCTCTGTCGCCCAACACGGCCTCCCAGAGCATCAGAAGATCCTCTGAAGGTAGGATGGGGACTGACTCATTCAGTATGCTAAATCCAGTGCATTGTTGCCCGTTTTACCACTTTGTGCAAAATATTATCTTGTTTGAGAAACAGACTGGAATAAAAATGGCTACAAACTTTTGACCTAGACAGCCCCTAACTCTAAGAAAAGACCCTTTATATATTTGACTTGAAGGCGTTTTTTATAATCCTTGAAGTCAAATTCCACCATTTGCATTTGGAGTGATGAATGCACGTATTATTGAATCTCAGAGCTTTGAGATCAGCTTGTAGTTTTCTAAATTTTCTAAAAGACTGACATGGTTTGCAGCACAGTTAATGTGTGGCAAATACTTCCCACTTTGTTTTATTAGCCGCATTTTTGCACCTTCACTATTCTTCTCTCCTGTGTTCATCTGTTATGGTCTCCGGTGATTAATACACCGCACAGTCAGTTTGTCATTACCAGGTCGGTGTGGGCCAGGTGGAATTTATCAAAATAAAGGTGGCGAAAGGGAGAAGTTGTGCTGTTCACAGGTGGGAGGACTCACCGAGCTGCTCTCGTGTAATACTTCTCTTTTGTTCCTCAAATGTTTGTTTCCTCTTTTAGCTGGGAGTCTGGTGGAGGACATTGGTGAAATGATTCTCCAGCTTCGCAGACAAGTGGAGAGCCTCTTTAGCATTAAGTACGGTAAGCTACCTGCAGTGACGGAGCTTAACCCTCATTCATACCAGGGCAGGAAGTTATATCAGGCTCATTAATTTTGCAGTAAGACTTTAATCTCCTCTACATATACACAACCCCTTTTTACCAGTACAGCGAGTGAATCGTTCAGCTTTTATAGTCTGTTCGAATATTAATATTTTAACTTCTTTAAATAATTTAACGCAGAAGAATTAGTGTGCTCAGTGTGGGGTAAAAAGATGAATCCCAATGTTATGTCAAGAATCTGTGGATTTGAAGTTGTTTTAGTTACTGAGTGACTGAAACAGCTGGTCAACATCACACCACGGGTGCTTGTGCAAGTATTAGTGTGCATTAATATTAAAGGTAACTATACTGAAGACTGTAATTCTTTAAGACATTACCTGTACAAGCAAACAAGCAAAAAGTGAGCTACACTGGCTGGTATTGTGTACACAAAATCACTGTAGTATTTTGTCAGTCGTTAGATTTTTCTGGTTTTTTCTAGTCTTGATTAATTAGTTACTTGTTTCTAATGTTAAGAAATATGATTTTATTATCCGTCCGTCCCACCCTCATAAAACCAGATACAGCCAGTTACAGCAGTTTTCTCTAGTGGAAACAAGAGAGCAGAAATAAGGCAAATCACTAATATCCATAGCTCCAAGTAAGTTTGGAGAAGTGTTCAGAGCTACCACGGCTGATCTGATCTTGTCACATTCCCAGATCATATCAGCAACTAATTTCATCGAAGACAGTTATTACTGATAAGAATTATGCCTAAGCCGACTAAAATAAGATTACAACACTCATTCTTAGATGACACAGCTCACAACTGGAAACACATTCAGTAAAGTTAAGTCCTGTCTCCTCTTCCTCAGCTGAAGCTCTGGGCCTTCCCGAACCAGCCAAGGTGCCCTACTCCAAGTTCCAGATGTACCCCGAGGATCTGTACGTCACCGGGCTGCCAGAGGGAATCTCCCTCCGAAGGCCCAACTGTTTCGGAGCGGCTAAACTGCGCAAGATCTTGGCTGCTAGCGGTCAGATCCAGTTTGTTATTAAAAGGTGAGCACACGTGAAGCGTTAAAGGACACTGTATGTCATTTTAGCTGCAAATTACATCTATTAACACCCCATTATCTACCTTCATAATAACAGTCAAACAAGGTCGTCACTGACACTTTAATTCAGGGATTCACTCACTGCTTTGTAAATGTAATAATCTTTGTGTTTGTCTCCAGGCCTGAGCTGTTAACTGAGCAAGTAAAACAAGAGATGCCTTCCATCCCCGTCTGTGATCCAGGTACGTCCTGAACGTGCCCTATTTGAATGGGAAGAGCTGAAAAATGACATCATTGATGAAATGACATCTTTTTAGCAACATAGGAAGGCTTTTTCAGTGCACCAAAACATCACAACAACAAAATCAGGAAGTCATGTTATTCACTCAACTCAATGTGCAATAAGATTAGATGTTTATCTAAAAGGACTGGTGAAAATTTGTATGCTCCCACCATCTCGATATCCAATCTCTGGATGTTTACCGGTGTGGTCTGAGGTGTCTTCCTCCTGAAGTCAGTCACCATCTCCTTCGTCTTGCTGGGCGTTGATGTGAAGGTGGTTGAGATCGCACCAGTCGACAAAGTGATGACGCTTTGGGGTTCAAGGGTTGAGTGGATCACTGATCACTGTTTGAGGGTTTGTTTGCACCAGTATTTTTGCGAAAAAACTTTTCTCAGAGGTCAAGATCGCTAACATTTAACCTTCAGCACACACACAAGTTGTTTTTCATTCTACTGTTTCACATTTAAAAAGGATGTAAACCTGCAGCCTTTCCAGATTTTGTAAATATTTGAAGCTCTGGAGATAAAGTAGTATCTTAGCAGACACTAGGAAGACAATTCCACCATCTGGAAGCTCATAAAGCGGGTTTAAGATGCTATTTGTACACTCCTCCGCATGCATGAAATTATGAGGTCAAATCCAGTTCATACGCTATTTTTAAAATAGCTCTTCTAAAGGAAAAAGAAAGTCTTTCCGGGGATTTTCCTGCAGCTATTGCTACAGTTTTTTTATTTGTGACAAAGCTCAGCTGCTAGAACAAGGCACAGCTCTTAATGTTTGTTGTGTTCAGTAAATCTTAGGAAATGACAAAAACTAAACATTTAAATGTTTTTTTCCAAAGAGCTTGACGCCAAGGATGCAACGCCAGTAACAGAAGATACTGCAGCTATATCCAAGAGACCTGGATTCTCAGGTACGCCTAAGTTTCACCTTCAGTCTCCACTTTGAAGCTCAGATTTGAGGCTGTTACTGTTGTTTAAATGTAAATCAGCTTCGTGTGTTGCCGTTTATCCCCCCCCACTTTTAAAAGTAAACGGTGAAAAGGCTGAAAAGAAAAGATGACATTTCAAAGTGTCTCCTGTCTCCAGAGTGCTTGGAGTCCAAGCTGTCCAGGATCGACCTGGCCAACACGCTGCGAGAGCAGGTCCAAGATCTGTTCAACAGGAAGTATGGGGAGGCATTGGGCATTAAGTACCCGGTCCAAGTGCCTTACAAGAGGATCAAGAACAACCCTGACTCGGTCATCATCGAGGGCCTTCCCCCCGGCATCCCCTTCAGGAAGCCCTGCACCTTCGGCTCCCAGAACCTGGAGAGAATCCTGGCGGTCGCTGACAAAATCAGTTTTACCATCACCAGGTGGGAACCTAAAAAACCTAACCTAAAATGGATCATCCAAGTCACAGAATCAAATTTGGTTGATAGCCATATAATAAATGTATACAAAGGCTGTAATGCACAGCTCGGACAGAACAAACAGCATTAACAAATTAATGCGCCTGGACCAGAAACAACACATTTTTGAGAAGCTGGAACTGTTGTAAAATACAATTGTTTTAGCACTGGAAAATGTATGATCTGGATCAGCATCCAAAAATACTAAGTACTTACAAGACTGAACCCAGCCGCCTAACGGAAGAAGCTCATTTCAGCGGCTTGTAGCCGCGATCTCATTCTTTCGGTCACTACCCAAAGCTCACGATAGGTGAGGGTTGGAACGTAGATAAACGGGAAAATTGCCTTCCAGCTATTCTCCCTCTTCCAATCAGACAGGGGAACTTCTTCTAGAAGATAAATTATTGTTAAAGAACAAACAACACCTCTTAAATGTGATGATAATAGCCAGAGTAACACATCATTGAAGAACGTCTTATTACTCAAGGACAGATTTACAGGTTTAAATTATGTCTGCTCAAATATTTATAACACTTTGTTCTTTGCAGACCTTTTCAAGGACTCATTCCAAAACCAGGTGAGAACAGAATGTAGTTATGATTAAATAACCATTGTCAACTAATATTGTCATTTTAATAGTATTACATAATTCATCTTCTTCTTTTTTTTTTTTTTTATCAGCACCTCGACGTGTCACTTTACTAAAGAAGGCTTACGCCTCCATAAGTGGTGAGTGGAAAATGTTTTATAGGAGACATTTTCCTGCTGTTGCTTAATCTGGAACTTCATTTTAAAAATGAACTGATTGTCTTCGCCTCGACAGATGATGATGACATTAACCGCATGGGGGAGAAAGTAGTCCTTCGAGAGCAAGTCAAGGAACTGTTTAACAAGAAATACGGTAAACGGACTTGGATGTTTGTGTGTCACGTTGAATTTGAGCTGCTTCCGTTGAGTTTTTTTCAGTGGGCAAGAACCACTAGGAGCGGATTCAGTGGCACACATAAGAGTGATTCATTTTTTTCCCTCATACTTATAATCTTAGACTCTCTACACGAGCCGTCAAACGAGTCACGTATAGTCAATAAAGAGGAAGAACATTTTTTTTCTTAGATTTTTTCGGCGTGAGCATTTTGGCCTGACAACTGAGACATTTCAGTAGTTAGCATGACGATTCTCACACCCCAGCCGTTGCCTCGGGGTCTTTATGAAGGTTTCTGTCCAGGTGGATATCCAGTAATAGGATATGTTCTCTTGTTCATGTCTGCGACTGTCACGTCACCTTGACTGCCTCACATTTTACTCATGGACATGAACATTTTTTGGGGCACAAAACTGAAAACCATTCCTTCTTTATTTTCACCATGCTACAGCTCTATAACGGCACAGTGTTGGCAGCTGTAATATTTAGTAATTTTGCAGTAAAATTTTTTCAGGTCCACTACTGACATTGCTAAATTTTTTATGCAGGACGTGAAGCTTCTTTTTTCTTCATTCTCATAGATGGAGTGTAGTCATACACATATCATATGTAGGTCCAAGGGTATTGGAAATCATTTTGATCTAACAAAGATCCAAAAAAAAGTTTTGTCCTTTTCAATAAAAATCAGTTGTTTTGTAGTCAGTGTTTTTCAGAGTTTACTCTTTTCATCAGTGAATCTAATTTCACAAATATGTATGAACAGTTGGCATTCATCACGTTGAAACCACTGACAGTATAAAGAATGGACGGCGCATGCAAGACATCACCCAGATGTTTCTGAAGCTTCGTTTTGAAGCTCAAAATCCACGTGGCTGCCCGCCGCCAGGTTGGCAGTCCTGCCTCTTCCGCCTTGCTAATCTAAAAATCGGCAAAGACGTGGATCATCAGTGGACCTGAGGCGGGCCGAATGATGCCCGTGTGCTCAAACAAGCCACCTGCACCCACCTGTCAATCAAAGTGACTGTTAATTATGCAGAACTTTAAGCCTTAATATCATTTAAACTGATTAGTTTAAAAAAAATCACCCCCCCTCACAGTTGTTACGGACGGGAAATTAGCCATAGAGACCAAAACTGTTGTGTACCAGGGTGTAAACATGTTTATTTCTGCTGTGAAGTTGGACATTTTAACATGGGGACTTATGGAGATTGACTCGTTTCTGTAGCCAGCCTCAAGTGGCCGTTTGAGGAACTACAGTTTTTGGCACTTCTGCATTCACTTCACAGCCACGGAGGTTGCCATTTGGTGAGGACTGCCAAGATGGTGCCGGCTGAGCTTCACAATGGCTCTTTAGAAACCTATGGGTGACATCACAGAGACTACGTCCATGTTTTATACAGTCTATGGTTGAAACAAACAATATAAGACAAATTTGTCCTTTCATTTAAATGTGATTAACAGCTACCCTGAATTAATAAAATGAACATTAATGACCTCCAGGCTAAATATGTGAGCAGTATCGCAGTATGAAAGAGGAAAAGTAAAGACACAAAATGCTACCTACTTTCACGTTTTCATTAGCATAATTCGTTTTATATATTCACCTCATTTTTCCTCAGGCAGTTGTTCTTGCTCTTTCCTACAGTTACTTTCTCACACATTTCCAACCCTCAATTTTTTAGTCCAAGTCGTGACTTTACACTGTATTTATATGAATATTTGCATGTATTTAATAGTCTTTTTTTAGTATAGTTGACAGAAAAACAACCAGCATCTGTCCTCCCGTTAGCGGTCTTTGCAGGTGATCAAAAAGCTTTATTTCTTTTTTTTTTTTTTTTGTGCGTGTTTTTGATCACATTGTTGTGCTGTGTCTTTAGGTGAAGCTCTGGGCTTAGACCGCTCCGTCATGGTCCCGTACAAGCTAATCCGTGGCAGTCCAGAGTCTGTAGAAGTTAGTGGCCTTCCAGACGATATCCCCTTCCGAAACCCAAACACCTACGACATTGTGTGCATGGAGAAAATCCTTCAAGCTGCAGATGAAATAACATTCAACATCAAGAGCCAGCTACAGTGAGTGTTGGGACACCTGAATATTCAGCAGCCTGTTCGCTGTCACCACGCTGTATATTTCAGTGGGAATTTAGGGTTTTGCCTGTTGGTAGTTAAGCTCATTATGGTTTATTTATGCTTTGGATTTAAATCCAGCCTCTGAGATGTCAAGGAATAAATCTTCCTCAGCAGTGAATGTAAATAATGTGAAATGATGAACAATATTTTGACGTTGAGGCAGTTAAGCTATGATGAAAGAATGGAGGCGAAGTCTTATATCATGCAAAATTGTTGCTATTTAAATTGTTTAGGTGTGGAATGAGTGCAGTCTGAACAGAACACCCAAGGCGAATTACCCAATTGTTTTTTAGTCTGAAAAGAAGTGCCATGTCATCTAAAATTTCCCTGGCCTTTTCTCTCTCACCCAGACCTTTTGCAGAAATCTGTAGCCAAGCTTGTAACACGGGTGAGTGTTTTTAAGTTTGTTGTGTTTGTCCAAAGTCGAGCTATGCGCCATAAAAGTAAAAACAACATTCGCCTCGTGTCTCCAGTAGGAACAAATGCCTCCACCAATCGACGAAAGCGCAAGAGAGTTCAGGAGAGCAACCGAGTACCTGCCTCTTCTGATTTGGGGATATCAACCAATCAGATTCCAGTGATGGTAAGTTTGTGGGAATGTGTTTGTGCTTCATTGTCAAAAAAAGGAAAATGTAGAGACCAAAACTAACAATGAATTGATTCTAAGATCTAAGGTGTGTGTCTTCGGTGGGAACCGATGGGCTTTGGGGTTTAGTCCTCCAGCCACATTGTTGGTTTTGGTCTTTTCATGGGATTTATTACCCAGAACATGGGAAGTCGTTGTTGGAAACTGTTGTCAAAAGAGCAGTCATATGAACCATATAACGCAGACAAACTCGTACTGAAGGTAGTCGAGAGACGAGTTAAATCTTTTCCATCAAGAAGAGGCTTCAGTGCCATCCTTTATTCTTCTTTAAATGAAGGAATACTCTCCAGTTCTGATGCTGGCAGCATCAACATTAACCTCTTTAGCAGCCACCATTGTTGTTTTCAAGCGAGCAGTCACTTCTTACACACCTAGTGTTAAACCACAGCTGTAGCTCATGCTGAATTGCCAGCAGTTCCTCAAAGGATGCTGGTTAGTCCGTAACCACTGTGTTCGGACGCAAACGCGTAGCTTGAAGACTGGCAAGATGGATTTTTACATGATGTTTTGGTTATGCAATCTTGCGTGTCCAGCTGCCTCGCAAGATTGGGGATTTGTTGACAATCAGAAAACTATAGAAGAACTCCAGACTTCAATGCAGTTTTCAAAATGTGGGAAAGTCCGTCCATTATCTGTAACTGCTTATCCTTATCAGGTGGGGCTGGAACCTATCCCAGTTGACTTTGGGCGAGAGGCAGGGTACACCCTGGACAAGTCGCCATCTTATCACAGGGCACACTCATGTTCACACCTACGGACAATTTAGAGTCACCAATTAACCTGTCAAGTGCATGTCTTTGGACTGTGGTAGGAAGCCGGAGTACCCGGAGAGAACTCCACACAGAAAGGCCCCAGCCAAGGTTTGAACCAGGGACCTTCTTGCTGTGAGGCGACAGTGCTAACCACTGCACCACAGATAATTATAACAAAAGAGCCGAAATGTTAAGAAGGGCAGCACGGTGGTGCAGTGGTTAGCAGCAAAAAGGTTCCTGAGGTCTCCGGATACTCCAGCTCCCTCCCACAGTCCAAAGACACGCAGGTTAATTGGTGACTATAAGTTGCTCAAAGGCGTGAATTTGAGCGTGAATGGTTGTCTCTATGTGTCAGCCCTGTGATGAACTGGCGACTTGTCCAGGGAAATGTTAACGAGTACAGTCACTTCTTTGATCGGAACAAAAACAGGAGTATAATCTTGCTTGAAGCTGTTAAATAATTTAATTTCCAAAGGCAAACCTAATAATAAAACTGCATTTTGAGGCAAGGTCAACAACATCTTTGTACTAATGAAAGCATTTTCTCCACCATCATGACTGACTTTCCTCTCTCATTGTCTTTTCTTTCATTGTGTGCGCCTGCAGCAGTGGCCCATGTACATGGTGGACTACAGTGGAGTGAATGTGCAGGTTCCCGGGAAAGTCAATTACTGAAGGACAAACCTGGAACGCAGCAAAGGGATAAAAGGAGGAGTTTTGTCAAAGTGATATTCATGACTCTTTCACGTGCGACACTAACACTTTGTCCGAGTGCTAAGATTAAACAATCTCTCCAGACTGAATATAGAGAGCTGAAGATTTGACTCTTGACGTCCCCAGTGTTGAGGAACAATAGAATGTACGTGGATCTGAACGTTGCGGGGCAAAAAGCTTGGCTTGTTATCTGTCTCCTGCCTCCACACAGTGTCAGCAGGACAGTTTTCCTTCTGAAGCTGATCATGACAGTAATATTGTTTTTTTTGTTTTTTTGTTTTTTTGTTTTTTACAAAGCTGAAAACATTACTAAAGTCATGTTATTTGCCCTTGCATTTTACAAAGTGTCCATCCACTGAGTCATGTTGTTGGATCCAGCATTTGGTTGCAATGTATTACTGACAAAAAAAATGTCTTTGATAACGATCTGGTTCCATAATATTCAGATATTTGTACTTTTTATTTATTATATTTATTAAAATATAACATTATGTGCAGGGATGTAAAATACATTATTCTGTTATACGGCTCTTCGGGGAACTATCACAACACTAACACAGATACTACTAGTTGCTCAGTAACCACAGGTAACCGCTGAAATCAAATTAAACAGCAGCAATGAAGTGTCTTAATTGGGTGTTGTGGCGACGGCAAGCCATCAGAAATTAACGGAGATAAAACGGACTCGACGTTTGCCCGACAGGTAGAACCTCCGCTCACGCAGCGGCAGGAAGTACCTGCAGTAAACACAAGACCTTCAGTAAACAGCCTCTTTATGTTAGCACCACATTAACAATATGTAAAATATCTCATTTAAAGTCAGCCTGAATGTATCATGTAAAGGAAAGAATGGTATGTTATTCTGCGATGACTGTCTCTGGACTAACAATATTTAATATGCTGTACCTTAATGCCAATTAGGCCTTTGAAATAAAATGTGTTGCCTTGCACTTTGATTCTGTTGGTGTTTATGTTTGATGTACTGTACTGTAAGGTGTCTGATCTACTGGAAGCCAACCAACCTTTCATACAGTAGTTGAGTCCAGAAGTGGCTCTGGAGGTTAGCTGTGCGAGCTGTGCAGTGTTTCACAGCAAATTTTAAATGAATTTACTTGTATTTGGGTATTTTGGATAGATACGAAGAGCCCTGTAACTACAGGAAACTTAAGATTCCTGTCCGATCATTGATGACAGTCAAAGAAAGAAATCTATATTTACTGAACACATGAACGTTTGGCAAATTCTTGACTTTTAACATTTTCTTTTGCTTTGCTTTGAATAATGCTGATATTTCTACTTCCTTGTGTATTTTTCTGGGAATATATACATCTATAATATCCTAATAATTTCCCCAGCAATGGCCACAAAAAAAAAAAAAAAAGGCATGTTAACTGCTCAAACTTCTTGGTAATTTTTGAAACAGTGGGTCCTTTGTTTCAAACAATCATAGAAAAAAAGGCATCTAATTAGTTGGCAACCGTTGATTTTGACAACTGAAATAACAAATTTTAGTCAGCTAACTAATCAAGCTAACGTTAGCTTCATGAGTTGGTTGAAAACGGCATTTCCGACTTGATAACCCAGATAGAAGAAATGGAAATAACAGCACTGTTGTAACGTGGAGTTTGTTAGGGCTTAGTATAAGAAAAAATGTTTAACATTATTTCAGTCAAATAACCGTGCTGTTTAGCTTACATACTAAGAGATTTATTTCTTATTTTCATACTTAAAAACATTATGTTTCACTTTTAATGTAACAAGAAAAGGGTCCTTTAGGATGAGGCAAACTGATGTGTTTGTCGAACAGAAGTCTTAGGTAAATTTGGCTAACGATAACCCTGCATGCTATCGATTTCAGCTTACATTAGGGCGTACGCTGTTTAATTCCTTACACATTTTTCACAAAAAGATATACACCACCCTTCAAACTCTTTACTCTTACAACAACCCACATAAATGAAAAAATACAAAGCTCGACCAGGCTGCCTTACATACTTATGGTATGCTAGAGTTAAGCTATGATAATAATCACTGTGGTGAGGGGCTCAAACAGTCAAATAGAAATAATATAAAATAGAAACAAAGCTCTGGGATAATTTATTCAGCTGTTTTAAGTTTAAACTCGTTTCTAAAAATATCCTTGAAAAAAACTGCTGCTAATGTATTAGGTAAACCTAGCTGAAATGTAGGTTATACAACATGGTTATAGTGATTATTATTCTTCCACCAGTGTAATGCAATACAACAGCACCACAAACTGCTGCCAACAAAATGAGCATGAGGTTGATTCTCTCTGAAACGGATTATAACCTTCAGGAAGGAAAGATTTATTACAGGACTGTTGTATTAGACTGCATTAGTTGACAACTGAATGTATATTAAACTCACAGGAAATAACCAGACAGTCTTTTTATCCACATTTAGTCAGATCAAATCAGCATACAGTCTCAATAAATTCATACTTCTATATTTGACTGATTCTCATTTTTCATGTTTGGTGTACATCTTCCAGCCTGTGTTTCACACTCATTTTCTATGAGTCTTTACTTCCTGCTCAGGTACCTTGAACCCATAGCCTTGCTGTGCATACAGAGATAAAGTGATGATGTTCTTGTCACTGGTTGAAGGCACATTTATTCAGCAAACAGCTCAACTGCAGAGAAGTCAACACATTGAAGACACTGAGGGTAAACATAAATAGTATTTTCTCAATCCACTTACTAATATAAGCAATAGGGTCTTACATGAACAGAGTTTTCTGACAAAGTTAGAAGAGTTTTGATTATTTCTTATCTAATTTGAGACTGTAAATGGTTTAGGTACCTTGAAAGTGCTTGAGATATCAGAAGTAATCCAATGGGCAGCTCAGCTCAGTCTGGAGACAGAGAATGGGCAAACAAGATAAATTTGTTCTTCAACAGATTTGACCAGAGTATAGACCAATCAGTATCTCAACCACTCTCTATGGCCATTGAACATCCCCTCACCCTCCTCCATAGTGCTCTCCATGCCACACCTCAACAGGGACCACCGCTAACTCCTCTCCCAGTCTCTCCATAACAACTGACCAGTTGAGCATCAGCGCCAAACTGCTAAAAGACTGTGCAGGTCGGCTCTTTGAGACTATGTTTTGCACGTCTTCAATCTGAGAGTTCTTGTCCTGTGGAAAACCTCCTGTGTGGTTCCAGTACCAAAAACTGCACACCCCCACCACATCCAACCACTTCAGATCTGTCGCCTTGAGTTCACACCTGATGAAGACCATGGAGACAGTCATCCTGGAGCACCTTAAACCTCTGTAGAGCAAAACTCTCGACCCCCTACAATTCGCCTACCAACCAGGCATGAGGGTGGATGATGCAGTCATCTACCTACCTCTCCATAACAGCTGACCAGGTGAGGAAGCAGATAAGGAAGATCAAGGCAAGGAATGCCACAGGCCTGAAGGGCATCAGTGCCAGACTGCTGAAGGACTGTGCAGATCAACTCTCTGTTGCACATCTTCAACCTGAGCCTCATTCTGGGAAAAGTTCTGGTCCTGTGGAAATGTGCACCCCAGGGATTGCAACCACTTCAGATCTGTCACCTTGACAACTGAAGACCATGGACCCCCGACAATTCGCCTACCAACCAGGCATTGGGGTGGATGATCTATCTACTACATGATCCCTCTTGCACTTCTAAAACTTTGGGAGCACTGTGGGGGTCTTAAGTAGCCCCTCCAGCGAAAGACTGCTACTCGCACCATGTAAGAAGGAGCACTACCACAGGTCCTTCATTCCAACAGTGGTCAGACTCTTCAGACTCATCTTATCCACCTTGTGTATACGAGCTGCTGTGACACGTGAATTTTCCCAGTGTGGGATCATTAAACTCTACTCTTACATATCCTCTATCTCTACATTATGTTATAATTGTAATTGTATTGTGATATCTATACAAATACATTGTACCTTACATCATCCATTATATCCTTACTGATTACTGAAGCAGTTTGCAAATGACAAAAACCACAAACATACTGTGTTTTCACAATGCTAGACCATTTAAGTTGACTTTATATTGTTACGATATTAAACTTTATGTCATCTGGCTTCAGCTAAAGCAAGCACACTCCAAATTTTGTCATAAAACATTGACTTTTCCTGTTTTATCTACTGTGTTATTGCACATTTTCTCACAAATCTGTGATTGTCTTCCTCTTCTCTAGAGGTCAGGACACGATTAGGGGCATCTCAACAAGATGATGGTTAATCTATAATGCTGCAGGCAGCCATCTAGTGAGAACCCATTAGCTCTGATGATCACTCTGAATGACCAGACAATAAGCCGAGTAATATGAGGCTATTTAAGAGGACCGGGAGCACCCTCTGGGGTTTCAACACTACAATATTCAAGTATCATAAGCTCCCACATGAGGAATGAGTTTTTATGATCCTGATCAGCGGATCGAAACATCAATGCGACATCATTGCGGATCAGCACCTTCAGCTACTGAAGACCTTTTTGCACGGATAGCTAAATGCCTCTCAGACATATCCTCATGAATGAAGGCACACCACCTCCATCTGAACCTCTCAAAAAGTGCCAGCCAAACCTACTCTACACCATGACATCAACATCAAAACTGACTATCCCTTGCCCCTACCATGATAGCAAGAAAATTAGGCGTCATGATCAATGACCAACTAACCCCCTTCTGATCACGTTGCCTTGGTTGCCCGATTGTCGTGCCACTTTGCACTTTACAACACAAGAAAAATCAGGCGTTAGCTAACTCAACATGCTACCCAACTCCTGATACAGGCTGTGGCCATCTCGCGACTCGATTACTGTGATGTCCTCTTGACAGGTTTCCCAGTCTGCACAGTGAAACCTTTTCAGATGAAGAACGCAGCAGCGCGCCTGGTCTTCAATCAACCCAAAAGGACACGTTACCCCGCTGCTCAGAGAGCTCCACTGGTTACCTGTAGCAGCCACATTGAATTTGAATCACTAATGCTTGCCTACAAAGTAGTCTCCGGTTCTGCACCCTCCTACCTCACAACCGTTGCGCTCCACCAATGAATGACACCTGGCTCTGCCACCTGTACCCTCAGGGCAATCCAAACCTTTCTCAACTGTTGTTCCCCGTTGATGGAACGTCCTACCGGTTCCTACCATATCTGGGGCATCCCTTGGTACCTTTATAAAACTCCTGAAGACCCAGCTCTTCAGAGTTCCTCCTCTCCTAGCACTACCAACAACTGGACATGCTAAATCTACCTCCTTCTTGAACTGCCACAGTACTTATTGCTGCACTAACATGTCCTTGTTGTACTGTACCCTGATTGTGTCCCTTTTTTGTAAGTCGCTTTGGATAAAAGAGTCAGCTAAATGACTAAATAGAAATGTAACCATTGCAACATCATTGCAGATCAGCACCTTCAGCTACTGAGGATATCTTCATAAAAAAAGTAAAGAGTAGACCAAGAGACCAAAGCAAGAGACAGAGTCATGGTTCATTTTGCCTTATTTCTTTATTGCAGTTTTTTTTTCCAGTTTTGCTTGTATACATGTCAAGACTCAGTTCTGCAACTGTACTGCAGTACTGTGAGCAGAATAATGCATGTGAATACAGGAGGTGAGTTTGCAGCCGACGGGAACATTAACATACTCGCCGCGGCTTCGTGTGTCTTGTTTAATCAAGACGAGTTTGATGACCTTGATTGTCACACTGTAAAATGTTCTTTACGTTTTTTTTTTCCTTTTTTTTTAATCTCAGTGATCTTTCCCATCTGTTCGGACAAAGAGGATTGAGGTTGTCGAGCTATATATGACCTAACCTTGTCCCTTCTCACGTACATGGCAACATAACATTGAATGACATAAACAATGCCTGTGGGCATCATTGCTGCAAAGTCAAAACATGGAAAAATAAGAATCAAAATGTGAGTGCATTAGACGTCTGCTTATCAAATTAGATTAGGGAATAAAACAGAACAAATGATCAAATTAGAATTAGTGTTAAATGTTTATAAAATACACAACTTTATTCTCCTCGACTGACATTTGTGGACACGACTGGTTTAATTTTTTTTTTCTTTACAGTATTTTTTGCTTCATTCATGTTTTTGTCTTATTTACATCAGTTAATTATTGCCTCTTCTCATCAAATAGGCTAATATATACTTTGCTACTAGATCAGTTTTAGTGTCATTGTGCTAAACACAAAGGTTTTTCAGCAGAAACACTTTTAATTGCATAACCTCCCAATTTGAAAACAAGTTAACTGTCCTTTTACCAGGAAATCACGCATCTCGTCAGCTAAATGCACTGTCAGAACTAAAGTGCTTAATGAGATTTTTATCCCCGGTGTAAGCTGCCATACTCATGGTAACTGGACACGGGGATAAGAGATGAGGCTCTTGATGGAAAACAAATGAAACAAAAAGAAAAAAAAAAAAACTCCAGCTTTGTGGAGGTTTGATAAAGGAGGCTCAGAGTAGAGAGGAGCCCCGTTTTTCTCTACGAGTTCCGTCTCCTGGTATATGGTATATGAGATGATCTCCGCTTTCTTCCAAAGAAGCTTCAAGAACTCTAAATCTCCCCTTTTTGCTCTCTCAATGAGATCTGGGTAGATGCTGACATTAATTTTATGTCAAACAGAGGTTGCAGGAGGTCCCGCCTTACCAACAGAGGTGGAGGTTTTGAAGGGTTAACTCAGTGGTCAGCAGTGAGAGGAAATGTGTGTGTGTGCACGTGTGTGTGTGCACGTGTGTGTGTGTGTGTGTGTGTGTGTGTGTGTGTAGCTCTGAGCCACAATCTAGCTGCTAGTGCTGCTGCCGCCGCCACCGCCGCCTGAAGGTTTGAGGCACTCCTCTATCACGCCCTGAGACGCCAGCTCAGACAGAACATTGTCCAAATAGTTTGGGTCGGGGTAGCCGTGGCCCGACAAGTTGGACATCATCTCTGTTTTGTGGTGGATGCCGTTCCACACCACTGTGTCGGGCTCACCCGTGGTGCTGGACGTTCCCACGGTGAAGATGAGGCGTCGCATCCACGCCACCTTCAGCAGCTCCAGCACCTGTTCAGAGAAACGGGGAGGTAAATATCATCCACAAAGCATAACAATGGATCGACGAGCTGTTTTAAGAATTGATTTATCATTCAATCCCTTTTTTTTTAAAAACAAAAAATTCTCTGGTTCTCGTGAAAATCTGCTGCTTTTCTTTGTCCAAGTGATCTGATTAACTTTGTATTTTTGAGTCTCTAGAAACCTGACAGGCATTTTTTTTACCTTTTTGAAGACTATTTTAAAATTATTAAACTTATCATTAACTGTGCCGTGATACACTATATGTGCATTTAATACTTTAATAATTTCAAACTTGACCTGAATATGTTCAAATACATGACAGAGCTTTATTAATTAAAGGTCCAGTGTGTAAGATTGGGGACCTCTATTTTGAGAATAAGACAAACATGAAATATAATATTCATAACTGTGTTTTCATGCATGTATCATCTCCTGAAAATAAGAATCTTTTTGTTGTTGTTACTTAAAAATGAGCCTTTTATATCTACAGTGGGTGTGGGTCCTCTTCCATGGAGGCCGCCATGTTGAAACACCATGTTTCTATGGTGGCCCAGAACAGACAAACTAAATACTGACTTTAGACAGGGCCTTTCAAAAGTTGTTTCTCCTACGCTAGAAAGGTGAGGGTAATGTGGGGAGATTGCAATGCAGTGATTACACCACAAGACGCAAATAAATCCCACACACTGGACCTTTAAACAGCATGTAGAAGTTCAATACAAAGCCTATTACTCATGTATAAGAGTTTATTTGTTTATAGGGTTGAGCCAGTATGCTGTTTGCTGTTTATCTAATGGGTCAGGCTTAAAACTGGAGGAACTGAATTTGATATGGGTTGATATCAGATTCAGTTACAGTTATGAGAAAACTATTTACAGAGCAGCTTCAGAGCCATGTTTTTGATCACAACAGTAAAAGAACTATTTCTAGAACAAGTTTTGCTGCAATGCAATTAAACATATATTATCTAAAGTTATATTTATTTGATATTTTACTCTGATGATATACTCCTAAACAGTACATTCCATTATTTAGAGTTTTGAACTTGATTAATTTTCTGCTTTTCTTTCTTTTCATATGACAGTAAGCTGAATATCTTGTTGGTCGGGAGATATTTGTAGACATCACCTTGGCCTTTAGGAACATGTGATGTGACATTTTATAGACTAAATGATGGATTGAGAAAAAAATAATCTCTAATCTATGAATTTATTGATAATAGAAGTAATCATCGTGGTTTGCTTTCGCTGTTTGTTGGATTACTCAGAGTTGATTAAACATGTAAGTTTTGTGCGCACTGTCCTGTTAGCTTTACTGATAAACGCTGGTTTAATTGACTCAGTGTGATGCTGCCATTCAGTCTGCAAACAAACAATTTAGATAAAATGCGATGATGTAACTTGAGTTAATTGTGACAGATAGGCGGAAACGGTGTTTCCTGAACACTACTCTGATTTTAACCAGAGAAAAGCCCCCCGCTCTTTACTGCACTGTGGGACAAGGCTGTTCGTCCGATCTCAAATCCATCTCCTACAGGGATTTATTGCACTGGGGACTCAGAAAGATTGGAAACGAGTCTGAGACACCAGCACAGATAAAACTACAACTGGAATAATTTAATCCAATTTTCCATTAGTGAATTACATCAGAGATTATTTATAGAGGCTGAAGTGTACAGCTGCAGTCGCCAGCAAGCAGGAAATGAGTTCCTAATTCACCATGGAAACAACACAACTTCATAACGAGCACAAAATGTTCTTAATTTAATCACAGTGATGTGCTACTATCCTGATGGAGCCTTATGCAGAGTCGTGTGTTAACGGCGTCGAGCAGCATGTGCCTAATGTGTCAGGTTGTTCTCTGCAGATCCACTCTGGTCCTGCTGTGAGTGAACTTGCTGATTATTTGGACCTGTGGTAAGGTATAGATGCTGAGACACAATGCTGTTTGTTTTTTTTACCTTCCTGCCCTTGTCGTTGTCCGGTAGAAAACAGAAGCGAGGGAAGCCTCTACAGGTGTACGGCTGTCCTGGGTTTGGATGCTCAGGGCCCTGGTGGTGGCGGAGGACAAAAACTGACTGATGAGTGGGAACATGAAGTTTAATACAAGAGATCAGTTGGAAAAATAAAACAATCTAATAACATGTTTTTGGAGATTAACGGTAGCCCAACAGCTCAATAAAAATCTGATTCCAGTTCTTGTAGCTTAAGATACATACGGCTCTTTGGACGCAGAAATAAAATGAGGGTTTTCCCAAAAGACTGTAACAAAAGGAGGCAGACACTGTGGACCACACACAAAAGGACAGAGGAGAAGGCTCTCTCACAACCGAGCCTGAACATCAATCTGTTAAAAACTTGTTTGGCACACCCTTAATGAGTTTCAGTCCAGTCTCCAGCAGTCTTATGTTCCCCATTTCAATCTTGCGTTTCAAAAGGTACCGGATTGGCCTGAACATGAGACGACCCTGATCATAAGACAACACTCGCTTTATCAAAGAGGTGTGAATCTTCACTGCCCTCACGACTCGATTACAATTTGCCTGTCGACGATTCGAATGCACGCTTCCCGATACATCGCCGAAGTATCGCATCCTGAATTATCATCATTATCATTATTAGGGGATTTGTGTGAAAGCTGTCTGGGGCCTTTCCTGGGGCCGTGGAGCTCACTGGAGGCTGTACCGGGCTGCAGAAGGTTCTATAGGGGAACCAGGATTATTATCTGCCTCAGACAGGGCACCTTATACTCTGTTTTACCCAGAGAAAAGACTAGAGACTAGTGTCTGTATGTCCCACCACAGTTCATTAACACCATGCTCTTACCTCTCTCAGAGTTGGACTGCAAAGTCGACAGCATCTCCTACATTCTGGGCTGATTAGCTGGCCTCGCTGTATTCTTCCTAATTGCAGACATTAGCTCTGGGTGAAAATGCTAAGGTGGTTCCCACCCATGAAATCTGACGTCCACCTTCAAAATACCACTGTTTCTCCCAACATATAAAAGTAATGCTGGCTAATGTTCACCCAGAATTTTTTCTTTTTGATTTTATTTTAGGTCCACTCATAATTTAATACAAGAAAGCTACAGTACAACCTAACTTTACAACTTTATTGTTGACCCAAAGCTTGAAAATCAACAAACAACATGGATGAGGCTGCATTTTTGTGTCTATTTCTGCCATGCTCCAATCCCAATTTCCCACACCAATAAAGACTGACTTGAACATCCAGGCTACAGACAACCCATAATGCAACACTCTCTGTAGGAGTCGGGTACTCTCTCCATTCAAAAAAGGACACAGATTTATAATTGTCCTTGAACACAATTTCCAAAACTAAATAAAAATCATCTCATCTATGAGCCATTATGGGATTATATGTGACCACATACAAAGATCCACATCTCAGACCTTAGCACACGTGTCTCAAACTCCAATGTTTGTTAACAAATAAACACAAAATTTTAACTGCACACAATCTGAAGCCGAGTCACACTGCTCCACGATTTTCAGAGAATCATCCACAAACTGGCTGAAAACCATTCGTCTTTTTTTTTTTGTTGAGGAGGAGAAATTTGTGGATCTGAAAATCAAATTTTAATGCTCTGATTTTGCAGCCGTGGTGGAAAAGAACTGATCGCTGCAAAATAAAAGATTGTGCAACAAGCAGTAGCTTAATGTGCAGAAGTACCTGTATGCCAGGTGGTATGCTGTAGATGATCTGGATGGTGCCACAGTCCGGGTGACCCGGCAGCGACTGGGCAATGCTGTAAATTTCCATCTTGCCTTTGGGCTGAGTGCCGGTCTTCTCTCCGTAGATTGTCTTACACGAGGGGCACTGCAGACTGCCGTCCTGAGCAGGATACACAACCAGAGAGCCTTTTTGAAACTGGAGTGATCGATACAAACCAGGTAAGTGCTGATCAAATATTCATTGATCCACTGATGAGACTTTTGTTTTGCGTTCCCCTCCCTCGCTGATTCACTATCCCTCTGGTCTCATCAACCAGTAACCACCGATGCTTGTATGTATAAATGGCATGTGATATACAATACCTTAAATTAATTCAACAACAATAAGAAGCAATAAAACATATTCCTGACAGTAAAAGTCAACTGGTACACAATTTACTCCTGTTTTACATGGTTTAGCTAATTTAATGCAAATCACAGAAACTTTACATTATTATCAACCATTTTCAAAGCACGTATGGAATCTAAAAATGTACTCTCAGAGGACTTAAACATTTTAGGAGTAATGCTTGTTCACTTTCTTGCCAAGAATTAGATTAAACATTAAACTTTATTTAATCTTCTTTTTTTAAAGAGACACCTGAGCTCCAGAATCATTCATAAATCAGACAACCAGCATACAAAAACAACACAAGTAAGGCCTGACAGCCACAATCGTCAAAGAAATGGCAAAAAAAACGTCATAATAAAGCTTTAAAATAATTGATGGGAATGAACAGATCTAACCTGAGGGCAGTGCACTGTTTGTTCTACTTAAAAAATGCACTGTACCAAGATTAGTGCGCACATATTGTATATGTACAGGAAAATGCCCAATGAGATGTCCATTATCAGGAATGATTGCCTCCAAAGGATCCATTAATTCCCGATAATGCACACCTCAAAGGGCGTTATCCTGTATCCTATACCTTGGTCAATTGCCAAAAGAAAAACAATCAAGACCATTAATATAAGATTAATGGGTTTTGCTAATCAGAATTCCATCAAAAAGTTTTAATAACACAGTTTCCCCCTTAACACCCAAGTGTCTGACTGATACCTGGAACAATCTGTGAGGTTCTTATGCAACAGAAACATTGTTCACTCCTCCTCCTCCCTGTTTTTTCAGTGAATTTCAGTGCATTCATTTGGAAAAGGAAAACAGTTTCACTGAAACAACAGACCAACAGCCAATCAGAGTGTAGTTAATGTCGTTATTGGATTGAGTATTGTAGTTACTAGATTTAAATGAGGAAAGAGATGTGAGGTCATTTGGAAGCTTTAACAGCTCTCGTGGTATCATTTAAGTATGTAGAGTAGACGGAGCTAGGAGGCGATGAGCTTAGCATAAAGACTTGAAGCAATAGGGCTGTACTTAACTGCTGTAAGCTTCATTCATAATAATGACATTTAAACTCCGACATTCAAAGCTTTTTTGTGCATGTCTATTTCTGCACAGATAACGATTAGCCTACACTAACATTATTAGTATTATAATATTTGAAGTATTATATTCCAGTGGTGGCTGCATGTAGCGTTGTTTCCAACTTGCGTGAGCCAATTTGCATTCCAAGAGAAAAAATGTATTGAAAAAAGAGGAAAAAAAAAAATCGACAACATGTTGTTAAGTCATTAAGGTCCAACGACCTTCAGGTGACCTTAACAACTCACAACAACAATGAGCCAAGTGGAACAAATAATATTAATAATTAAAAAAAACAAAAAAAAAATAAAATATATATATATTATTAAATATTCCACTACAATCCTATTTGCCGTTCACTGCAGTCAGTGAGCAAGGCAGTCTAGCAGCAATCTAACAGTGCTTTGAATTTCATTCATAACCACAATAACAAAAAATCTATTTCAGCTCTAACACTGTTATAATAAATCACTTAAGTCATTCCAAAAAGACAGATCATATTGTCATCATCATTTTATTCCTTTATTGGATTAACCTGCTGCCTACGTGTTTTAAAATCATTAAAGACTTTTAAAGAAAAGTCTAACTCATTTAATCCGATGAATCACTTTATTGAACTGATGATTTTTTAGGGTGGTAAATTAGTATGAAATTCAAAGGAATAGGTGCAACCCAAGGAAGCAGAGGAAACGGCAAGTCTGGCTCTGTCAAAACGCCTAACAGCACAGTTCACTGTGTGACATGTTGTATCTTGTTTGTTTAATCAGTGAAAGAAATGTGTGGTTGTACAGGGAGTTACATGCTGGAAATGTTTCTCAAGGAGCAGCAATCGGGTGCAGTGGCTGCTTCCCGTCTTTATGCTAAGCTAAGCTAATCACCTCCGTAGTTAACTGATCTTCTCTTCTAACCCTCAAGCTGCTGTTACTTCAAGGCAGACGTTTTTAGATCAAGCTCTCTGCATTACATCATAATGCAACTTTGCCAAAGACACATAATGAAACACAATAGTTGGCATGCAGTGTGCAACAGTTCTGTACCTTTGTGCCGTTGTTGTACATGGCCAGCATGCAGAGCATATGCAGGGTGTGCCCACACTTGATGAATTTCCCCACAGTGTCTGGCAGGATGCTCTGGCCTCCCTCCTCTGTGGAGGGGGTCTCATAGCCAGATGGATTGGACAGTTGATCCATGCAGATGATGCAGTCCTGTGGGGGAAACCAGGGAGTGTGTGTTTAGTGTCACAAATAAAACCTGAAATGTGTTTTTTTTTTTTTTTCCGGTTAAAAGCCAACAACAGCAACAATCCATCAATTCATCCAAATGCTATGTTGAAGTCACCTTCCATGACATGCACCACAGTCAGCACCAGCTTACTAACTGTGATAAATGTGCCTGTACAAACAACCACAAATGCGTTTTTTTTTTTTTAAAGGTTATATCTGTGACGTCTGAAAAAAAAAAAAAAAACATGAAACATTTACCTCATCCGGTGCTCCGGCCACTACCTCCATGTAGCGCTGAATCACCTCCTCGGGTCTCTGAGCGGAGGCTAAAAGAGGGATAAAAGAGAAATCACAAAGTGATGAATGAGCTGAGGCAGGCCAGACACTAAAAACAGTGAGTCCCACAAGCTGCCATAAAAATAAAAAAACTGAGACTCTGGTGAGGTGAGATGAAATGATTTTCTTCACAATATCAAGTAATTCATCAAACATTAACCACATAAGCTATGGATTTCTGCTCTTTCGTTTCAGGTTGTTGCTCCCAAAATCAGAGACACAGGATGCATGAAATACATGAAGCCACAGAGACAGTTTGAATGTACGATGACAGAATAAAGTAGAATGGGCAGCTTATCACTAATAGAAATATCAGGACCATATTCTCTCACATGTGAGTGTCAAGTCTGTTTAGGAGTTTAAAAGCTAACTAAACGTTCATCTTCAAGTGTTTTTTTAAGTTTAATACAGAAGACAGCTCAACTGAATTTTAGATTTTAAAAGGTTAGGAGGTTAAAGTCCGTGTAAAGTAAGAATAAATATGTGTTCTGAGTTTGTCAGATCAACAAAGAAAGTTAATAACCACCCAGGCAAGTTTTAATGATTAAAAATATCAACAAGTTTATGAAATTAGGTGTCAAAATCAGGTAAAAATGAGCAGCAATGAGCTCAATATATGAGCAGGCGTGTCTGCTGAATATGCTGAAGCTACGCCCACTCGTGGCAGCAGTCAAGCAGCAATTTTGAAACGACAAACGTGTCAGATGAGTTCAGAAAACGGCCATAGTGTGTCATCAAGCCACCCTTTAGGACCGCCAAAAAAATTCTGGACTGAAAACTGGTGAAAAATTGTTTTAACCTCTAACTCCACATTTCAGTAATATATTGTTCAAAGTCTTTTCACATATTTTCAGCAACTATTTTCCAACATATTTAATGTGTTTTAAAAGAAATCTCAGAATTGCCTTTACACTGACTTTAACCACGTTCTCCCAGCTGAGAAATAAGAACAAATATGTTAACTAATAAAGTTTACAGACATGAACTTGCTGATTTCAAGAGCAGATATTCAAAAGTGGCAGATGACAGGAACAGAAGAAGTATATTTACGGTCATGAGAATGCAGAAATAAAGAGGCAGCAATGAAATGAAGTGAGTCATTTTTGTTTTTGTTTTGTTTTTTAAAACTTTAAGACTAATGGTGACAATAAGTTATGAATCATAATCATAAATTAAGGTAATATGTCAAACCATGGACAACTATCATAGTTTTGGCATTTGTCCTTACTAAAATACTTACTAAAAATGATTAATCATCAATGCTGCTAATTA
The DNA here is from genome assembly GCA_033000465.1 of Sciaenops ocellatus. Classification (NCBI taxonomy): domain Eukaryota; kingdom Metazoa; phylum Chordata; class Actinopteri; family Sciaenidae; genus Sciaenops; species Sciaenops ocellatus. Next base: position 10,755,532 of record CP136870.1, read on the forward strand.
TTTTGCTGTCGAATGACTCATCAATTAAGTTGCAGCTCTATACTGCAGCAGTGGCTTGTGGGACATGGCTCCAGATCAGTGATCTCTTCTGCACCGGGAGCAAAAAGTGAATGAGCACCCGGGCGATGATTTGTTGACATACAGACGGGTGACAAATCAAAGTGAAACCTAACATAAAGTGTAAATGAGGTGTCGTTCCACCCGGAGCCTCCAGAACACCTTCAGTGCTCCTTGGCAAGATGTTCCCTCGTTTAGTGTTTCGACGATCGCAGCAGAGCAAATCTCTCCGAGATCTGGTGACTGTGAAGGCCGTAACAAATGATTCATATAATTTTCAAACCATTCAGTGAGTACTCGTATCCTGTAGGGAAGAATCTGCAATTGGCATGTTTCCCCACTCATTTATTTCCTTTAGTTTGTTAACCTTTTGCATATACACGTGGTTAGACTTGAAATATCAAAGGCAGAGGTGTTGTTCTGTCTCAGTGTTTGCACTATTTTTTCAGACTCCCAGCACCTTTTTCTGTTCGGATGGTTGGTGAGAAGCTACAACACAGTTTCCAAAAGAAGTTGGCATGCTGTGTAAAATGTAAATAGAAACAAAATGTGATGATGTGCAAAACACTGAAACCCAAAATAAGCAAGGCCGTTCCTGAAAAGACGTTGTCTACTTGGCAGCATATGTTGCTCCAAAAGCATCATTCAGCAGTAATGGTGCCTTCACAAATGTGCAGATCACCTATAATGCCATCACAGATGCTTTCTTTAGAACTGTGCGCTGAAAACAAGTCGGATGGTCCTTCTCCTTTTTTAGCCCGGCTGTCTGTGATTTCCACACAGAATTTCACATTTTGACTCATCAGACCACAGGACAGTTTTCCACTTCCACTTCTTCGCCTCAGTTGATCTTAAACGAACTGGGGCTCATAGAAGGAGAAGCCGTTTCTGGATCTGGTTTATATATGGTTTCTCCTTTGCTCTATCATTGTCGTCTCCTCTTTCAACTTGCATTTGTGGACGCAGCGATCAACTGTGTCCACAGGTTTTTGGAAGTGTTCTTCAGCCCATGCAGTGATGTCCAAGACAGAAATGTGTCTGGTTTTGATGCAGTGCCGTCAAGATCACGAGCATCCAGTACTGGTTTTCAGCCTTGTCCCTTGCATAAGGAGTCTTTTAATGATATTATGAACTGCAGACAATGAAATCCACAGATTCTTTGCAATTTCATGCTGACAAACATTTTCTTTTTTTAAATAGTTGCACTTATTTGCCAGCGCCCCATCTTTACTTCAGAAAGACTCAGCCTCTCTGGGATGCTCTTTTTAATACTCAGTCATGTTACTAACCAATTCTTTTTTTAAACATCACCTTCAAAATGGGCATATCGTTTTCCAAAAACAATACAAATTTCAATTAAATATGGGGTTTCAAATCATCACGTTTTGTGTCTGTTTATGTTTTCCCAGCTTTTTTGGAAATGAAGGTTGCCGAAGGTTGTAAAATAGTGCTGTTTGTTACATGTTTGAGAGCTGAAAAACAACTAAGGAGATGCAGGATTGCATGGTGGGTAAGCCGCTGATTGACGACAAGAACTGGAATGAAACTGGGAGGGGAGGGGGTTGCAGCAGGAAGGTCAGTGATAACAGAGTCAGACAAGTCAAAAAGTCACGTCACTTTAGAGTGCACTGACCAGAATTATCTCATTTGACAGTAGGGATGGACATTTTAAGTAATTACCGTATTGGAGTACTTGCACGGGCAAAACTGAAGTTAGAATAGTGACAAAAAAAGAACACCCAAGTGAAAACGCAAGTGGCGTTAGGGTTAGCCTAGATCTCGGCGCTGCACATTGTAGAGATCACCCTACATGACAAAACACATTAAGGTGTTGCAGCAATTTTAATTATTTTGGTGGTAAAAAAAAAGCTGTGGCTGCTCTTTCATCAGCAGCCATCTTGGCTCTATTCTGCAAGAATATTCGTCACCATTTATTGGCCAACAATGGAAAATAAGTGCAATTTGAGTGCAAAGATCAAGTGATGTGTTACTAAAAATGTAGATCTATGATTTTTGCAGTAGAAGAAGTTGAGTACTGTACACGGTTAACGAATGCTGTTGTTTAAATTGAGTACTCGAGTACTAATGCCCATCCCTGCTGCACGAAAAGCAGTTGCAGCAGCACGTTTTCGTCAACTGACACAAAAGCTGAGTGGTGTGAAAATACCCAACGAACACATGACAACAGATGAAAGTGAGCTGACGCTGGATGAAATGTTCCTCAAGCCTGTGGTGATGATCGAAAAGAGAACCATGAATGAAAAAAATAAAAATAAAGAGGTGGAGGAAGGGCCGGTCGCGTGGTAGCTACCTCTCCTGTGCTGCCTCTTTGCTCTCCTAACTGAACTGCTGCTGTTGTTGTTGCTGCTGCTGCTGTGGGGCTTGCTGGGCCTGCTGGCTGGGGGGAGGAGAGGAGGAGGAAGAGAGAAAGGAGCAGGTTGCTGCTGTAGCTGCTGTTGCTGCTGCTGTTGCTGTTGCTGTTGATGCTGTTGCTGTTGCTGTTGCTGCTGAGGGAGGGGGGCAGTGGTGAAGTGCACGCCGAGTCCCACTGCTGACATCAAAATGGAGGCCATGCCTGGAGCGGAGCGGGGTTGGGGTGGGATGGGGTGGGATGGGGTGGGGTGGGATTGAGGCAGGATGGGGGAGGGGAAGAGGAGGGTGGGGCAGAGTGGAGCAGGTGAGGGTTGAGAGCAAGTGGAGATATGCAGGAGTAGAAAGGAACAAATCAAAGGTATGAGAAATGTAGCAGCAACTGATGTTTCCACTGTGTCCTTCATACACAACAGCATCAAGTACTTTCAAATAAACCACATATGGCTTTGCTTTATTCGTTGACTGTGAACCAATGTTTTTTGTTGTTTTTGATTAATAAGTAAAGCTGGTTTTGCAATCAGGACTTCTGTTCTAAAGCGAGCGTTAATCTCATGAGCCGAGCGAAAAACTGTGAGTTACATCTCGTGAGACTGGAAAAGATCCACGGAGAATAGATGGTGCCCAGGAGTTGGAAGTCAGACAAATCAATCAGGAAACTATGAGGAATGGTTCACATGATGACAAGCACAATCCTTATGGATAGTTCGGCTGTTTAGCATGATCATCTAAAGCAAAAGAAAATTTGAACTCTGATACGCTGCTCCAGCCTTACTTTGTCTGGTATAAAACAGGAGCTTATGTAAGCTAATAACACAGTAATAAACCAATGATATATTCCGCCTTTGAACTGAGATTAATAACCAAATTTGCTGACTTTATGACACCATCCCACGTTTTCACTTTCGCCTTTATACCATCATTGGAACTCTGGCTGCTTTTCTCACCTCAAATTGATGAGGTGAGAATTGAAGTAGCTGAAACCTGACCATGTTCCCAGAATAGCTGCCATATTTTGCAGTTTAAAAACACTTTGCGGGCCAACTAAGAAAAGTGTTTTTGAACATGTAAATTCTACCTCTAACATTAATGGAGGCGGACATGTGTTTAATCCCGGGAAGGCAAAATAAACAGCGCATAAGATACCACTAATGTTCATTACCGGCTAATGAGAATTAAAACTGTACATTTGGAGGAGACACCACACAAGTGACCCTCCATTTTAAATGATTCACCAAAGTCACGCTACGGTGCTTTTCAGTAATGAGGTTCTGGTCCTCCAGCTTCCTTCGTGCTGATTGTATTGATTCAGTCAGCTTATCACAGCCAAGAAAACTGAGCAATAATTTGTGAGTGAGCGCTCACTTTGCATGTCAATTTTGCCATTTTATGACAGTGACAACCTGCCTGTCTGCTCTATCTCAGCCTGATGACATATAGCATTACTCTACACTCTAAATTACATAATTTCAGGAAAAAGAGCATTAAATATGTGTGTAAACTACACGTCATATTCAGTCAATAATATTACTCAAAGCCTGTTAATATTAACCCTTTCACTGTTCTTTTTTCACCTCAGTTCGAGGAATTTGCCCATCATCTTGAGCTAATAAAATATTCTGCTTCATTCTGCATGATATTAGCTCTCACTTGTTACCACACAGTACAGCTGTAAACTCTCCTGATACTTCAACATGATGAAATGAAAAAAATGATTTTGGATTATGTCGATGCTAACTTGCCCAATGAACAGGTATGTATTATAAATAGCCTTAATGGATGTTGTATGCAGATTTCTTTTTCATTTAAGACAGATTTGATTTTGTGTACTATGGTGAATGATTTCCTTTAATTCAGAAGAATATAAATACCTTTAAGGATGAGCTGGGAGAGCAAAAAGAGGATCTTATAAAAGCAATATAGTACCAGTCAAACGTTTAGACACACCTTCGTTTTTCTTATTTTCTACATTGTAGACACTAAAGACATCAAAACATATGGAATTATGTAGTAAACAAAAAACAAAGATAAATTATTATATTTTTAGATTCTTGAAAGTAACCATGTTTTGCACCTCCTTCATGCTTCATGGTGGGAACCACACATGCAGATATGTGTGGGAAGCACACATGCAGATAGCTCTAATCTGAGGTCCTGTTAATTGGTGCTTTCTTAGGCTAGTAACTGTAATGAACTTATCCTTTGCAGCAGAGTTAACTCTTGGTTTTCCTTTTCTGTGGCAGTTACATCTTTCGATGTTTTTTGTGACTGGACATGATGATACATTCAAAGTTCTTGAAATGTCCCAGGCTGACTGACCTTCATGTCTTAAAGAAATGATGGACTGTCATTTCTCTTTACTTTTTTTTTTTAAGTTGAGTAGTCCTTGCCATAATATTAACTAAAATCAAAGAAAAGGTGGTTACCTTGAAGAATCTAAAATATAAAACAGAATTCCATATGTGTTATTTCATAGTTTTGATGTCTTCAGTGTTCATCTACAATGAAGAAAATAATGAAAACCATTGAATGAGAAGGTGTGTCCAAAATTTTGACTGGACTGGTACTCTACATAGATATATAATGCAGGAAACATGCAAAACATGTGATAAGAAAAAATCCAAAACTATACTTTGGTTAATTGTTCGTGAATTTCAGGATTCAGAAATTATGGAAATTAATGTTGAGAGCTTGATATAAAAGAGCCCCTTTCGGTAAGAGGTCAGTCACCAGACTGTCCTTAAAACACAATTTAAATGTCCCAAAGTTGAACGCTGGACGTCCCAACTATTTGTCTGTTTTTCCCGGTTATTGGCATGAATACAAAGAAATACATTACACATATGTTACATATTATTTTTTTAAATTCATAAAAGTATTAGAGATTGTCCCAGGTATGTTTTGCTGGTGTGGCCACTGGTGATACTAGAAAGCGCAAAAAATCTCACCCCCACAACTACCTGACAGCATCAACAGGTACGCTGTTCGTCGTGGTTTACCTTCCTACCTGTTTTTAGAAATAGAGCCTTCATTATCACATGATAAACTCCCCAGAAGTCATGACGACACGTGCTGAGAAACACTGCTCGCTCCTTTTTGCCATCATAAGACATTTGGTAACATCACTGATGTATTTTTGGCTTAACATTCAAACAGTTCGTCAGAGATGCAAACCATCTGAATCAATCAGGCAGAGCTGTGGGACAACAGCTGTCTCACTGGATCAAGTCTGAAAGCTGAAGTTAATCATGTTTTCATGAGGAAACTTGTACAGGCTCTCAGTGAAAACAAAAAGCCTGTGTGGAGGCTGTTTTCATGTATCCTGTTGCAACAAACAGGATAATATCACTCTTGTTTCTTGTTGAATGGAAGCCTCTCTCATCTCTTTTTGTGGCATGCTGTCCCTAAACAGACTGACACTCACAAGACAAATGCAGAGGGGGGGAAAAAAGGCACATAAACCAAAAACATTACGCTGAATGAAACCTGCAATCAACTCAAAAGTGTGGTGCGGAATAGACTGTGGAGAGGTAACAGTCAAGGATGGATGGTTGGTGACCCGTTTACCTGCCAGGGCAGAGCTGACGCTGGTGGAGCCATTCAGCTGCACAGAGATGGAAGGAACACTGCAGGACAGGAAACAAGAACAGTGACATTCGGTCAGTAAAAGCAGCAACAAAGAGCCCAGCAGCCAAACAAAAGCTTTTCAGACCGATCTCAGTTTCCGTTCCACTTCACAGAATTAGAACATTTAACTGCAGTGACATTAGAAGCAACTTTGGCACCAGGTCAAGACAACCCACAAAACCTGCCTGTGAATTAACTGTAAAGATTTATTTACTTTACTTAAGGAGCTGAAATACTGGCCAGTAAAAGAGCTTCTGACAGTGATGAACAACAAATAACACTGACTGCTCATAGTGCAACAAGGGAGCGTGACTCAATATATTGATGAGTATGCAACCAACAAGAAATGAATTGAGCAAGTATGATGGAGTGGCAACAAATTATTATTTATTATACTTCTTGATTATTTTGGCATGAACATTTTAGTCTATAATAGAGCTGCAACAATTAGACAAGTAATCGGCAACTATTCTCATAATCTTCACAATTCTCTGATTTCAGCTTCTCAAATGCAAATATTCACCCTTCCTTACAATTTAAAGATGGAGCAGACAAATGTTTGGCTTTTTTTTCTTAATAAATGGCTTAAATGTTTAATCAGTTATCAAAATAATTGTATTTTGGTCAGGCGACTCATGAACTCGTCGACCAAGTGTTTTAGCATTAATCCTCTTAATTTTTATAGTCAAAAATTCACAAAAAGTAGAATGCATGAAATGTAAAACAACATTCAAATAACATAGAAATCACAGTGTGGATGTTTTGCCCACATAGATCGAAATAATAAGCAAAATAACAGGACGTCGTGACACAATAGGAGGAAATGTATCAGTGATATTGTGGATGGCCTTTTGACATCAGCTAACCTACGGTCAAAAAGAAGCTGTGGGATACGTGTCTGGTCACATAATGCATTAAGAAAAAAAAATGTCTGCATGAGTCAGATAGCTTTTATATTTTTTTGACATTTTGCGAGTGCAGAAAATGCACAAAGAAGAAGTTTGCATATATAATTTTAACTTCAACACAATAATAAAACATAAAAAATAATAATAATACTCAATAGCACTTTTGTATCACAACCAAAAGAAGAGAAAAATAATATAATCTACCTTTTTCACAGCAGCCATTTTGACATGAAATAGGAGGGTTAACGCAGGTGTTTCCAATGATACTAATTAAAGTTCACTTCCATTTATTGTAGCAGAGACTTCCCAGTGAGCCGACATGCACCACAGCAGCACCCTGACCTGAATGGAACCTTAATTAGTATCATTGGTAACACCTGTGTTGACCCTACTATTTCATATCAAAATGGCTGCTGTGAAAAAGGTCTAAAATGTTGATTTTTCCTCCTCGTTGCTTCATCTGTGCGGCCCTTGGGTTGAAAATCTTTGATTGTAGATCTGCTTTTATTTCCCTTTGGTACTTTCGATCCTATTGAGCGATATCATTTTAAACACGTGGCATCGGGGAAGTGTCAAAGTACACTTTTGACAACCTTTGCTAGTCGTGGCAGCATTTGACGCTGTAAAATAACTAACAATAATATAACGACAGGGGTCAAGACAAATGACTATACACATGCAAATGGTTAGGACTGTGTTAAGTATAATACATGTGGTCATCTGTTTGTAATAGATAGACCTTCCAGAGTAATTATTGAGAAGGATGAGCGAAAATAGTTCATAACTCAGACCACAGTGTGTGCAGAACACCCAGCATTTCACTGTCTTATTATTAACCTCCAGTAGCTGGGAACACACTAAATGAAACTTAATGTAGAAGAAAATTAGAGCCTTGAGAAACTGTAAGTAAACTGCATGTTCATTATACCACTTAAGTAAGCAATTTGTCTTCCACTTTCTGTGCAATTAGGAACAAAAACCAGTGAAGGCTGGAGATGACACCGACAAGAGTCACAGGAACTTGGCCAAGACAAACATGCCACTGCAGGGCTGGCGCTGCAGATTTTTTTTTTGTCATTCCTGTTTAACAGGATCAGTCAAAGTGGAGACAGGCAGGAAAGACAAAGGAGAAGGGGAAGGGAGGGTGGAGAAGGGCCTATGATATGTCATCCCAGAGCAGCTAACAGAGTCTTTCTGCTGCTGGTGGTCTGTATTAAACTTCAAATCACAATCCAACACATGAATCAGATACCAACCTTAACCCGTTGGCACTGGTAGAGCTGTTCAGAAGTGGTGCAGACAGTTGACTACCAGAGGGCGGTGGAGGCCAGGGGCTGCCCCAGGACATTCCCCCAACAGAGAGGGGTCTCCTAGGGTACGGCGAGTACACTGAAGTGGGGTGAGCAGCTACAGCCCTTCCTGGCCCTTGGAGGCTGGGCCGGTTCAGACTGCCTGATGAAAAGGAATGTCGTGAACGGCTGGGCATTGGTCCTGTGCTGCTGTGGCTCAAACACTGTTGGCAGGAGCAGGCCGGGCCCGAGGGGATGGCTGGGGGACCAGAGGAGGCCAGTGGGTAAGGGAGGTTACATTGCCGTCGGACCTGCCGTCTAAAGCCCGTGGATTTGTTAACCTGGGCCAAAGACGTGAGATCCACTATGTAATTGTATCCATGCGGCCCCAAGTCTGCCGTCCCTTGACGGGCCTGGTAGCTGTGCTCCAAAAGGATAGAGGTTCTAGTCTCGTATGGAGTCCATCCTCCTTCGTCGTTGGCCCATTCCCAGTAAACACCACTGCCGAGGCCTGAGGACTGGGCGAACAGTGAGCGACGTACTGACCGTGTCTTTCCTGAAAGTGAAAAATACGATTTTTTTTATGAATAAAATGAAGTAAAGCTACACTATGGGGTCATAACAAACAAAAATAAGCTCTTACATGTAGATGTCTACAACGTGAACATAATCCCTGCCTTGGTGCTGGCTTAATCCCTCATGTCAACCAGTAAAGTCCTTTGGCTAATGCTGCTGCTGTTTTATAGTTTTGCTTGAAATTCATTAATATTTTGAGGAGCACTGCAACTGCTGCATGTGTTTGTCATTGCTACTTTACAGAGGCTTTTGCTCTTCATTCAAACTAGTAAACACGAATAAACTGAGCTCAAAGAAAGAAAATTGCTCAACTAAAAGCAAGGTAATGTGGACATGTGAGCTACGGTTGGAGGGCAGACAAATCAAGCAAAACAATCGTCTAAAGCTCCAAACTTTATTCTGGGTTTTTGGCTAATCTTAGCTTGCAGCTATGTAAACAATCATCAAAACAACAGCGCCCCTGAAAGCTAATGCTAAGCAGCTAGCGTTACCTGTTAGCTTAGCCCGTTAACTGTGTGGTCTCGAGGCACAATATTTAAAATAATATTTTAAATATAACGTTACCGTGGCTGTAATAAATGCCATATCGTGTGACATGGGCTTACCTGTGTCCTGCCGAAACTGCTTCAAGCTCGGTATGTCAATGAGATAAGGCGACAGGCTAGGGTCTGATTGTCCGAGGCAGATGCTCGTTGAGCCGGGTCCTCCTCCTCTCTGGCCCCGCGGTGCCAGACACCGCTCGATGTAGGCGCTCACTTGGCCGCTGTAAGGCCGCCAATACCCTAAGTCATCCTGCCATTCCCACACCGCTATCATGGGCTGAGATTGTCCAACGGATCCAGAAGGTGTAGCTGACACGGACGGCCCGTTTCTAGAGCCGTTTACCCGAGCACAGGAGCCAGACACAATCGCCATATTCAACCAGCTTCGGCTAACAACAACTCGTTCTGGTTAGCTGGTCAAATGATTGTAGCTACGACGAAGGAAAAAGGGAGTCTGCTAGCAGGGCTAGCTTGGCTCGTTAAAAAATTCCATTGTAAATTTGTTAACACACCTTCGAGGAAGCTACAGAGTAAATATGAAATGGTACACAGCCTGGACAAACACTTAAGTGCATGTTGACAAAGCTGATGCTTTCTTAGCAGTACATGGATAGCGTTAGCTTTGTGACACCGTTGCCAGGGTTCCTTCCTCCTCTGCGGCTGCCTTCAGGGACCGCCGGGAATATCGCAATTCAAGGCACGTTTGTGGGAACAAACCGTACACGGGAACATTTTAAGCCTGTCAAACGGTATAAATGCCACCAGATAAACAAACGGCACCACTATGGGTTCAGTTTTAGTTAGCGATCTGGGATTTAATTGTGTGTTTACACAATGTGTTTATTTCTTTAACTATTTTAATGTTTTGTTTCACATATTTATCAGTTAGCAACTCAGAACTGAGCAAAACACAGAAAATATCTTTAACAAACCAACCAACAAATCAGAATTTACTATTACTGGCAAAACTTTCCCTCGCAAAACCATCCTGTCCTCTAAATTAGTAGCTTACAAGATGCACCTGAAGGTTGCATTCTTCTTCTTTTACAACAGACGTCTTCATTGTCCGTCCTCCACTTCTTACTCTGCTTCTTTATTTGAAGGAGTTTGGAGCCCTCTCAATAGTATTGCTGCCCTCAACTGGAGATGAATGGTATGACACAAACAACAGTCCATCAAAAATATAAATATATCGGTTGAGAATGTCTGACTGGTTGCTTGAATAATCATAAAACCAGTCAAAAGTTTGGACACATGATTCAATGTTTTTGCTTTATTTTTGTCATTCTCTACAGTGTAGATTAACACTGAAGGCATGAAAACTATGAAATAGCACATATAGAATTATGTGGGAAACAAAAACCAGAATATGTTCTATATTTTAGATTCTTCAAGGTAGCCACCTTGTGCTTTGATGACAGCTTTGCACACTTTCGGTATTCTCTCATTCAGATTCATGAGGTTGTCACCTGGAATGGTTTTCCAACAGTCTTGAAGGAGTTCTCATATATGCTGAGCACTTGTTGGCTGCTTTTCTAACACTCTGCGGTCCAACTCATCTCACTTGGATGATTGTAGATGTCAGGTCATCTGATGCAGCACTCCATCACTCTCCATCTTGCTTTGCGTCATTGTCCTGTTAAAAAACAAATGATGGCTACACTAAGCTTAAACCAGATTGGATAGCATGTCGCTACAGAATACTATGGGAGCCATGCTGACCTTGAATTTTGATTAAAACGCCAACAGCGTCACCAGCAAAACACTTCTACGCTATTTAATCTCCTTCTCTGTGCTTCATGATGGGAACCACACATGCAGACACCATCCGTTCACCTTCTCTGCATCTCACAAAGACATGGCGTTTGGAACCAAGAATCTCAAAGTGGTTTAAGAAGCCGCTACTCATTCAAATACGTATTAACTAAAACTGATTAAATGTAATTGGGATTACATAATCAGATAGAAAAAAATTAAGCAAATATAATCAGACCTGATTGCATTTGAAAAAAATGTGTAATTATAGTCAAGGCTTACTTGGTTACATTTTTTTGTCATTAAAATAAATGAATACACACAGTACACTTGTAGTTTGTGCCAGTACTGTTATTGTAAGGGTAATATTTGATTTATTGATTTGAACCATAAATGCTGAATATGCTAAATTAATTTTACTTGCATTGAAAATTTTCATGACTGCGTCCATTCTTTTAGTATAAGTTGCAATATTTTTAATGTTTGACATAAAGTAATCAAAAAATATTCCGATTAGATTACATGTTTAAAATAATTGAATGGATTACCTTACTTATTTCAAAAATTGATATTATTTTATATTCAATAACTACATTTCAGAGCTCAACACTATACCATAATGTAAGAAGCTGGAGGATGGAAATTACAGTCTTTGTAGTCTTCATGGTCCCAGTGACCAACTAAGCTCCCTTAAGATGCAGCATGTTTTAATCAGTTATTACAGTCAGTATAGTATTTTCACCCAAACTCTGTGACCTAAATTTATATAAAGCAGGCTCAACTAAATTGCATATTCTATCCACTGCACTCATCACAACATGGATTAAAATACTAAAGATTACAATAAAGTGCATTCTGATCTTTATACCACGGCCTGGGAGAGTACTGGGTTGTGTATATCTGGAGGGTGTTCATTAAATTCACATAAAACATAATAGAGCTTCACGGCTCTGACACGAGTTTGAACATTGTTTAAATTAGAGCTCACGTGGGATTTGAGTATATTCCATTTAACGGATAAACTGACACATAATCAATGGCCAAGTCAATGCCAAGTTGTCTCAAACTGACAAATGTAATAATAAAAGCCCATGAAAAAATAGTAGCTGGTGTTGGAACATAGAACTAATGTTGTTTTGTTCTGCTTTTGCAATATGTTGTAAGAAGGGCACAATATTCTTCACATAATAAACAAAACAGGACAAAAACAGCATGCAACAACCTTTCTGAACATTTGTTAATAACAATAATGAATACTTATCACTAACTGACACCTAATAGATTGAAAGTTTAATATCATTCACATATGAGCTGACAGTCCAGCTGAGAAAAGCAATGATAAAATAAGATTAAAAAATCATGCCATTCCTTTTATGGCTCAAAGGTTCTGTAGTTTAGTTACCCTCACATAAAATGTTAATAAAGTAATCTGAGTAGTTGAATCACTATGCAAATAGTGCAAGCACTTAATTACATGTAGTTCACTAGTGCCCAACACTGAGTGATAGAAACAAATAAGAACCTCAAATCTCTGTACATATATCATTTATATAGTTAGTATCGTCACTTGATTTAATTCAAGCTGATGAGTTGCAGATACCAATAGCGCAGTGACCTTTGAATCATGATAAATCACGCTCATAAGCATATAGAGAAATGTGGGAACAGGGTCTTTAAGGAGAAGAAGGTCAGATGATGCAGAATGTCCACAATAATTAAAAAGTCGAGCTGTATGTTCTTTTTTCCTGTAGTTACCTTGACTAATAAAGCAGCTTGCTACTTGCAATCAATAAACAAGAAAAGAGAGTGAAATGTAGAAGAAAAACAGAAACAAGTATTTACATCTCCTCATCTGAATGGAGGCGGACATAGACTTTGTTCACAGTTTGGTCTTTGTTTGAATCACACTTCTCCTGAAAGCACGCCTCCTCCATCGCTGTCATCACTGGCGTGATTTTAGCAGTGAACACTGTGATGGAAGTAGGAATGTGGGGAATGTGGAGAAAAGAAGTGGAGGAGTGCTTGGAGCTCCTCCCATTCTTACACCTGTGCACACCTGGCAGCTAAAGTGTCACGTCAGGAAAGTCCAAAAAATGTGGTGGTACGTCCCCTCTGTCTGATAGAAAGGAACTACACAGAACTGCATTACACAGTTACAAAATGAAGTTATGCCTTTTTTCCTGCTGTCTCACTCTGCCACATATGCACACTTTCTGTTTATATCTCTCTCTTTGGGCAGTCAGTTTAATGACTCAGTCAGAAGGTGGGTTGTGAACAAGCCTTGGATGACTTGTTGACTCACCCTCATCCAACAAATTTACTTTTACAAATGTAGTTTTTATTATTGCTCCCCATGAAGTCAACACTGATGCTTGAATGTTTTTTTTTTAATCACATACAGTATGGCTAGCACTGACAAAAAATATTTCTTAATGTGTTCCTCGGGTATTCTTCATGGGATTTACAAGTTTGTCATTTCCTGGTAATTGATAAAAAGTTGTTGACTCAACCTGCACTTGGGGGCGTGTACTAATTTTGCATCCAATGACACATTCTCACTTATGATGCAGCCAGAGTGGAGTAATTCCTGTTTTATATATCCTTTTATAGTGTCTGTGAGAGTGTCTGTGGGCTGCGACTATGTCTGGACCCCACTAATTACTGCACAACTTTATTACTATATTCAGTGATTTTGGTGAAATTGGATCATATTTTATATAGAATATATTTGCTGGATCTCCAACTTATGTTCTCCTGCTGCTTAGTTTGAACTCTCTGTGATTTACAGAGTTTCCTGATGGACATGGATGAACTACTAATCTAGATAACCGCTAATTAACTGCTGCTAACTGTAGACATAGACAGTAAAAATATGGACGTTGTATCCATGATGTCAACCACAGGTTAAATTTGTATTTTGTTACATTCCACCATTGGCTTCCTGTATATTATGTACTGTGTATTATGGCTGAGTGGACAGTGGTAATTTCAGTCAACAGTCCAGGAAGCAGACTCATGTTTGTCCAACATTTCCTGGACAAAACTGTAACTGCTGTCACAGAAAATTGCAATAATTTCTCTAATTTTCCACACCACAGTTCAAAGACCTGCATATATAGAGACTTTGTGGTCAGGGCCCCTGCACTTTGAACAGTGTCAATGACACGAACAAGCCCCACTGCATTCAAATTAAACGTATCATGAGCCAGGCTTGTAAGGCGAGGCGTTCCAGCTGAGGATGAAATAATGAAATATCTCCTCTCCCGGTCCCGGTGCAGCAGGAAGGGAGAGAGGGCCACGGCTGGCTGCAGAAGAGCAGAACAATCTCCATTAACCAGTGGCTCTTTGCCCACATTGGGGCTATCAGTATCAATGCAAAAGCCTCTCCTTCACTCTTGTTAGTGTGAATGAGTCAGGGAGCTTATAACATAACCTGTGGCTTCTCATGTGCTAGAACATTTATTCCCCTGGCCCTTCGGGGAAAAAAACGTGTTGGGCAGTGAGCGTTTTCCTTCAAGACCAACAAGTTGACCTTTAGCTGCTGAAGCATTGCCAAATCTTGCAGAGGCTAAAAAGGCCAGGATTTTGTTTTTGTACACTTTGCCATAAAATGCAAACCTCAGAATTTTCAACATGGGGGTAAATTGCAGTGTGAAAGATGTTCAGATCTGTTGTTGTGAAGCAATTGTCAGGATGCGCAAAACAAACGTTGTCTCCTTCATCCAACACAAGGAGATCTGAGGCTCCCCTTAGGAAAATTCTGAGTGCCTCCACAGCATCTGACATGCCAACTTGCCAACGGCCGCTGTCAGCACCATCAATCAAGAAAAGATTGAATCCATCTCACCTCTTCAGCTTGTGCTGGATGTGGCAAACACAATGTCATTCCCGAACCTCTCAATAGCAGCCACACTGGGATCCTTGTTTGACAGCCTAACCTGTGCTGAGCTTCAATTTGATGGAGAATCCTTAGCAGTGTTCATACCTGAAGCATCCATGCATCTTTGTGCAGGGTTACGGTCTGCAATATACTGAAAGTTTACTGTAGCTTAAAAAAATAATCCACAGTCAAAAAAAAACAACAAAAAAAAAAATCCAGCATCACCATTATAGCTTTAAAAGGCTTGAAAAGTGTTTGAAGGTTGCTCTTTCACAGCAGCTGTAGTCTACATGAATTCACAGCAGAACAAATCTGAAGAAACCTTTCAAACCACTCTTCGCAATATGCTCAAACGTCTTGTGGTTCTGACTGGCCGTGACATGACATAAGCATCATGACTGCAGCTGCATGGCATGTGGCTTTTAACATAAAAGCCACATAAAATATACAGAGCATTTTGCTGCAGTGTAAGGAACACTTATTGATTCAATGTCACAGACTTGTTTCCTTTTGGCAGTCTGAATCCATTACAATGAGGACATTTTCTGTGCTGTTTGTTTTGTTGTGGCTTTTTAAAGTATTTAGTTAGACACCTGTGCCTATGTGTGTTCAACAGGAGGAGACCATACTCAGTCATGTCGACAAAAATCAGACATGTCTGTACTATGTGCCATTGAGCGTCTCTCAACTCAAAATGCTGGCTGGCGTAACGATTTCGAAGCTTCTGAGGACAACTCTGAGACACCAAAACAAATTCCTGAAAGGGAACAGTTGGCTTTGAAGAAAAGGTTCAGACATGAAGTCGCATCAGTGAGGCACAATCACAGAAAGGCTGACAGCTTAATGGGATAGTTAAGTTTAACTATGAGATGCAGAGTGTATTTTTGGCAAAGCAATGAAAGAGATGCTTTGCTAACAAACAATATGACACAACAATATGGCTAACAACCTTGTTTGCAGCTCAGTCTGTCATAGTTGGATCTGTCAGATGTCACTTTGTGTGAGAGATGACGTTTGCATGGGCTCCACGTTCAATATGTAAAGAAGTTTAGTTCTGGTTGTGTAATCTTTCACTTGCACCTTGATTCAGATTCAGATGAATACTTGTTTACATTACAAAAATACCTTTTGGAAGGAGATTATAGTATTTTGCTAGTGTCTCATGACAACCATGATTTTAATGATGAAGTTTATAGAACAGGCTTTGAAAGATTTCATGAGAAATTTTATCAATTTCAGTGGAAAATATTGGACTTTTTACTCATTTATTTAACTGCTTTAGTTAGGTCTGTTACTTATGACTAATAATACTACAATAAACCCAATAAATCACCAAAAAACTGGTGATTGCCAACCATTTGTCTTGTTAGTGTGTCTGGTTGAAACCCCTTGTCATGTTTTAGTTGGGTTAGGGTTAGGGTCTTTCTACCCTAAACTTCTTACATGGCACAACTTAATAACTGTTTGGCTCAAAGAGATTAGTCTTCTCGCTGCTGCTCTTGTTTGTTTATGTAGGTCATATAGAAGCATCAGTATTAAAGTGAGACTTCAAAACCAGTTTCCAGTAAGATAAGGAAAGAATAGATTTTGCAAGACTTTTTTATTTTTATATTGCTGTATTGGTACTTTTACCAAAGTAAAGTAAAGTGCATTTTCTACCGCTGAAAATGTTCCTCAACATTGATGAACATGTTATCTTGAAGAGAAAACATGGAATTCACCAAAAGTGGAGACACAATTACCTGAGAGATGGTATCTCTGCATCTCTACATCTCTACAACATATCTCGACAATATCTCTACAGTATATCTCTACAGCATATCTCTACAACATATCTCTACAGCATATCTCTAGTATATCTCTACAGCATATTGTATGTTGTTACAAAGTAAAATATTAAAATAATTTGCCTTTTTTTAGCTTACCTGAGGATATTTTTAGTAAGTTGGATCTGAAAGGTAGATCCTGGTAACACTGAGCACAATTGATGCATAAATGCATAAAACAGTGACATAACCAACGATTAATGTCACAAAAAGAGATGAATACAAAGCCTGGCTGCAACAATTGAGAACATATGTTCTGTTTTGCAGTTGAAAACATGCAGTTTGTGACTACAGCAATTATATAAGTCATATCAGATGTAGAATTGGCTCAAAGGGTATGCTGCAAGAAGACATTTTTAAGTTAAATGAGTTGAGCATGGTGAAGAACTCCATCATTTTTCGAATTACCTCTGGACAGTCAAAGTAATTCCTTCACCCCTATAACAGGATTATTATAAGGACTTTTTTGGCAGTTTAAACAGCTTCAGGCTGTCTCACAGAGTTCAGAATAATGACATTATTGCATATATGTAAATGTAGCAATTTGCAAACTGAATGCAGACTTGAAAGACTCCTTTTTTTCTTTTTTTAAATAAACACATTTTATTCTACAACAAGGGTAGCAGTAAGTATGTGTTGTCACTCCAAAATGAAACTCCTGGTGTGAATCATTACACAAAGAAAAACATGGCGACAGGGATTTTAGTCTCTACTAAAATGTAAATTCAAATTAAAACAAGATTCATATATTCAGAACCCAAAGGCATGAATATACAGGACAAGAAATGTGAATAAAAACCACATGTTGAGTGCTGTATATTCATGCATTGTGACTCAGCAGTTCCCAGACGAGAATGTTAGTTTTCTCTATGTTAGCCTGGAGTCTTATAACGGTCACTGTGGAGTTGAGAGTGCCTATGATTGACACAAACCTCTGCTGATACACAACAAATAACTCCTAACCCAGCTCTTCTTTCTTTCCTTCTGTGTCTCCGGTAAAGGAATTAACAAATTGTTGACAGGGAAGGGAAAGTACCAAACATCTGTGCAAAAAAAGTATCTTGTTCAGTTATACTGCACGGCATGGCACTGTACAGAGGTAAGATTATGATGTTTGACCAAAGTGTGTGTATCTACAATAAGCTGCAGTGCTCACTGCTTTTGTAGCTTTTGGTTCTTCTGCTTCTGTTTTTGTTCAGCAACAACAGGTTTTTGCATCTATTATTGATGCTGTCAAAACAAAATTCATTTCTCATTAATTTCAATGTGGAACAAAACTTGTCAGAACTCAGCACATTTCTTACGATGAATGGTAGCAGACTCAAATTGCAAACACAAGCCAGAAAACAGGATTAGTTTAAACAGTTTATTATATCAAAGTAGGTCCCAGAACGGTGCGTGACTGGTGGTGGCAAAACTCCAGGAGGCAGGTGCAGAGACGAAAACAGAGCTAGACATGGCAGGTGAATGGTGGGAAGGATTCCTCAAGCACAGGGAGCTCAAGTGGGGAGCTTAATCACAGAAATCACAGAAAAAAAAACAATTTTCTCAGTTGGCCATTACGCTTGCTACCATGTCTATAAGATTGAACGATCTGGGAGTCAGGTTGAACGCTGTTGAATGTTAAAAGTTGTAGTTTCGCCACAGACCCACGTCAGGGACATCCGCCATTGTATAGTTATGCAGCCTAGTGTAAGTATAGTCAGATTCTCTAAGCACGGTCTTTGAGCACAGATGTTTTTTCCTAAGTCCTTATGAATTCTCTTTCACATCTTTAGTTGTGCTCTGGATTGTTTAAATAGGGCCAATCATGATCTAGAAAGTTTTCTCCAGTGTCCTGGCAATGTGAAATGAGAACTGTTAACGTGGTTATATCCATCCAGCCATCCATTATCTGTAACCGCTTATCTTCATCAGGGTCACGGTGGGGATGGAGCCTATCCCAGCTGACTTTGGGCGAGAGGTGGGGTACACCCTGGACAAGTCGTGGTTATAGATTGCATATTATTTTCTTGGGGCATAAATGTACTGCAGTACAACACGGCAAACAGACAACGCACATTAGTGTTGTTTAGCACAGTCCATGTGGTGAATGAAAGTTAGTTGAACATAATGAAGCTTTTCAATAATCCTGTCACAGTCATTTTAGCATCATATCACTAACTTTGCGTAGCGAAGCACTGTAATTTGTCCAAACCAGCTCGTACAGTTCAATCCAAATGTACACTCACCGGCCACTTCATTAAGTACACTCCCACCACCCACTATAACCTTAACATAAAGTAGAATTATTACCTTTCCCTGAGAGAGGGAAACAGAATAATAGCTAGAAATAAATAGGTTGACATGTTTTTGATTGTCTTTGCTGCAGCTCTAAATCCTGGGCGCCCCAGTGTGATCCTGACATTTGATCTCTTTTTTGTCTAAACTGTGTTTAAACTTGGACCTTAAACCTCTTTTTAGTGGTGACACAGAGCTCCTACTTTACAGTATGTGGTAAACATAAGCCTTTCTTAAAAGTCTTAAATCCAGATTGGTTCATAGCATATGAGCAGTGAATAAAGCACTATCAAGGTTACAACTAAACAAATACAAAAAGCAAGAATTTTAATGCAGTATTTTATATAGAGAGGGTACATTTCAAAAAGATGAAGTGTGCTGAGATGAAATGTAAATTGTGGAGGCATTTTATAGGTAACAAGGCAATTCCAGTGGTACTGAAGGCCGTGCAAGGCTGAAAATTTGTCAGATGTGAATAGTAGAACAAGGTCACTGCTACCAGAAGAGCCAAAGTGACGGCAACTGTTTATCTCTATGTTCTGAAGATACTATTTAATGCACAGAGATGCCCTTAAGAATTAATTTTTCATCTTACACAGTGATGTGTTATACACCATATGAATTATTATAGCTTAATAGTTTGAACAGAAATCTAGTTTTTAAGGCACTTTGACACTTTGAAATGTGCTTTTACCTAATACATTCCTTGCTGTGTACCTCTAATTCTATTATTTTGTTTTATTTTGATAATATCGTATTGTATACTTTTATGTTCTTTTTATAATGCTTTCATATTTTTTTTTTTTTTTTTTTTTTTTTTTTTTGGTCTTGTGAAGCACTTCTGAAAGGCGCTATACAAATAAAATGCATTATTTCCAAACACTGATTCTGTCATGAAGCTTTGAGTATCACCAGTCTGGATAGCTACAGGCTTTTATCGCAATAATAAAAAAGAAAGTGAAGATTTTCTACACTTAAGGTATGGAGGATTGATCTAATGTGTAATGCAGTTTGACTAAGCTGAGATGTGTTTCAAATGAAGACATCTGGGACATCAACTTAATTCACTATTCTATGATTCCCAGTGATATGAAATTGTATGAAATAACAGAATTTATATCCAAAGGTGTGCTGCAAGCAAGGGAGTCAGTTATACACACAGCCTTCAGCACAACTGATTACGACACCATACTGACTTACCTGTATCTACTCTGACAAACTCAGACGCTCAGTAGACTTGCAGTGAATTTAAAATATGTAAAATAAATTCCATTTTCAGTGTCAGTGTCCTTTATGGCAGCTTCAAGTGTTGGCAGCTTTACCATTTAAGAATAAATGAAGTATTTCTAAAATTTCCAAAGCCTGTTTCAGTATCAAACAAAGGGTTATAGTACAGGTCAAACAGCAATATTTACCTGGTGAACACATGTTCATAGATTAATGCTCCATTATGTTCACCAGCAGGTTGCTCACTTTATCTGTTTGATGTTGAGCAGATAGCGGACATCAAGTTTATCTGAGATCAGCCGCCTGCTGAGGATGGAAATGGAGAGTGACGTGAGTGAACCAGAACAGTAAAGCTGCAGGCTGTGAACCCAAAACATTGAACTGTCATGGTTAAATCACTTTGTTTTCTTTGTCTAGAAGTATTGAGCTATACTCACGTAAAAAAAAAAGAAAAAATGGCAACAAGCATCACCTGCACAGCACTGCAAGTCAAATAAACAAATAAACAATATATTTTCATTAGTTGTAAAAAATGTTCTATATTTCGAGCAACCACCAGAATAGCGTCTGTGTCATGTCCCTTGGTGGGACAGATGCATCAAATTCTACTGACTAATTAGGTTAAAACACCACAGGAGCAATGTTGGGGCTATTAGGCAATTTTGGTGTAGTGGCCAACAGCAAGTCAACTGGCGCAGTCAGGGGAAGTCTCTAACACTCTCATTTGTCAGGGTTTAGTTTAAAAGGTAGAGGACCCAAATGTAGGCAGACAACAATGGGCAGGTAGACTGAACAAAAGGTATAATTTATTTATTGACTTACTGGATACAGACAGGTCAACACAAAATAACAAAAGACACGGAAGACCAGTTAAAAACTTGGTCCAACAAAGAAAAATCAAGAAAGTAACTGAAATATACTCAGAGCAGGAACATTGGGAAGAAACACTGAGACAGAATGACACGAGATTGGGGAACAGACACAGATAACCTCATAACTGAAATAGTGAAAACACATGGACTAAATACAAGATAACTAATTAATGAATTAAACTGATGTGACATCAAAAACAGGCAGGGGGAAAATGCAGACAGTAAAGTATCACAAAACACCTAAGGATGAACTCTTCAAAATAAAACAGGAAATACACCAAAACACATGACAATCAATCAACCTGACCAGGGAAGGACATTGGAGCGCATGCTCTACTCCAAGAGTTCACAAACTTTTCTAACTTCTGATCACTGAAAGAATTTCCAAGGAGCACTACCCAAAGGAAAAACCACATTCAACACACTGTGGTTTCAGCTTTCAGCATCTCCGAATGTTTTCAGGGTCATATTTTCTCACCACACAGTTTGGGGATTGTAATAGTGCAGTGTTGTCTACCACATCACTTTTTTATTTCAAAATCCGAGTTAGCTAGCTAAGAAGAATGAATGAATAAGTCATGACTTCAGATTTTTTGAATAGTCGTTAAATTATAAAAAATCAAATAGTTTGTGCAACTATTGTCTTAAAAAATATATATATTCCTATGTTTACGCCGGATTGTCATGCATTACTTTGGTTCTGGTTTTTAGTTTGGCGCACAAGGGTAGTGCCCATCTCATAGCATTCGCTGCAATGCTATGAGATGAGCTAGATGTACAGGTTACAGCCTCCTAGAGAGTTAGGTGGATTTGTATTGTGTTCATGGCTTCAGAGGAAATGAAGTTTATGTTTATGAATGTCACCATAACATCTCCCAACATCAATCATCAACAGAGTGGTCCAGCTATGAGCTACGAGTGGGGGGGTTTGTGAGGGGTGGAATGTGAATGCCTACTAGTTAGCAGTGGCAAAACACACTTGTCTCTACTTGAGGACATGTCATGATTGGTTTGATGATATTCAAACATAACTGGTCATAGCAATTTATTTGTGCAACTTCTTGAGCACATTCAGATATAAAAACAAGTAGTTTTTTTCTTTTAGAAAAACAACAAATAACTTTTATTTTAATCTAAACATTTGGCAATACCTCTGTCTCAGTTGCCCAGATTGTACTCCAAGGCCCATCATGTCTTCATTCATCCAATGAATGAAGCTGGGGCATTGCAATTCACTTAATACAGCCCCCCCACCCCCCAGTGAACAAGAACAGCAGAGTGGAGAGACAGTCTGTGGAAATACTGAATTAAAATTCTGGCTTCGCTCTAGGCAAACATTTTATCATTCCAGGCAGATGGTAGACATCTGTGTGGTCATGAAAATATCTTTGAAGATGCATCTCGCCCGTTGGATAAAGCGTGAAAGGTACCTTGTGGCTTTTTCACTCGGGTTTGGCTGAAACACTGGGGTCACAAATAGGGTTAAAGTTGAAGTAGAAATGGGTGTGGGCAGTGTTTGTTTTTCTGTAGTTCTGTGGTCATCTGAAAAAAAACTGTAGAGCCTTGTGGCCTCCTTATTTCACACCTAAAGGAAGGCTTGGAACAGGAAATGTCAAATTTATGGGCAAATATGTTGGACACATTACTCATCCATTTGTGCCACAAATTGATCCAACCTACTGTAGATTAAAGGTGTTCACTGCACTAAGTAAGGCTTTCAGCAAACTAAGCTTTCTAATGGTTATCTTATACCTTCCTTTCCCCCCCTAAAGTACACTTCACAGTCTGTATTACCTTGATGTCTTTGAGATAGAAGCTTCATGCAATCCCAGTGTTTTTAGGTTAACAGAGGATATTCAGTTTCCAAAATTAGAGATTTATTTTAGAGACGAGACACATCTTGAGGGATATTCAGAGAATGTCACTCCTTCACTCACTGTTTGTGATGTGCAGTTTCACCACTGTGTGCGTCCACATCTTTGTATTTGTCTCTGTGGAGAAAACCAAGAACTTTTCATTTTGTTCTCCAGAGTGACCAAGCATTGGATTCACCACTTGATAAGTGGCCTTTAATAAAGTTCTGCAGTTATTGCTACTCTCAGCAATAAGATTACCAACATATTTTCTCGAGCAGCCTGAAGTGCAACATTAAATTGTCAGTAATGCCTTCATGCACAAATGAAAAACAAGTTTACTGACTTCTTCATTTATGTTGTGCTTCACGACAATCTCCTTTAATAGCACAAATCTGCTCATTGAACCGCAGGCAGCTGTTGACGTTATGTTTTTAGCTGGATTAAAGAGGCGTAATATCTTCCAGCGCTGCCAGGAAAAATGTGTTAAATAGTAAAATATAGTCAATTAAAATCTGAATCCCTAGTGTCTGAGAAATTTATTGCATGACCAGGATGTAGGGCTGCTCATCACCTGCTGAAAATCTTAGATGATGAAGACTGAGGGCCATCATCTGTGTAAAGCCTCAGTATGTGTAGCAGCCATAGATTTTAACATTTCAAAGAGATGCATTGTGGAGGTGTGAAGGGATTTTCCTATCTTAAAATAATTAGCCAATTAATCCATGTATGACTTATGCCATAAACATATCAACCCTCTACACCTGCCAAGATCTCACGTCGTTATTATGACACAAGCAACCCAGGGCGTGAAACTGCATGTTTTACACAAATTTCACACTGGGTTGCACACCGTGATACAGGTCCGACAATTGCTGGCACTCCATCCTCCAGCAGACTGCGTGCTGTGCTCGTGCTCTACACTTTGAAACACCCGTGTGTCCTTTGTGGAAAACCTCAAGCAGCTTTGCCTTTTAACTCTGCGGAAATACAAACCTTCCTTTCATGAGGCCTCCTATGGAGGGACTGTGATATGGCCATGGCTCTCAACCCCAGCGTGTGTGGGTGTGCGTGACCAGTGAAAAAAAAAAAAGTGAAGCAGAACTAATGTTGAATTTATCTGCTTCATGTGGGAACAATACACGCACTGCTTTCACACTAGAAATGTTACCAAGAGTCAAGTCAACAAAAGGACATAGACATAGTATATAGACAGATTTCTGAATGACTTATTGATTGGAATCACTTAAAACTACAAGAAATAAGCACCCCAAAACCTCAAAAAGGCTTCAAATGTACCAATATTGCCGCACAATGAAAGAAACTACTGACAATAACAGATGAGTTAATACTCTGAGATCAGATATGGTGAAAATAGCTCAGTCCATGGAGATTTCTCTTAATATCACTTAAGACATGTCTCACCACTAAACATGTCTCATCAACTCTAATTTTGCAAACTGAAAAACGTCTGATAACCAAAGAACACTAGGACTGCATGAGGCTTCTATCTGTTCTTCTTGGCTTGGTAACCAGAGGGTCACATGCTCAAGTCCAACTCGGACCAAGGCATGTGGTGCTGGTAGCTGCTGGCCACAACTGAGGTGCCTCTGACCAAGGTACTAATCCCCCAACTGCTTGGGGCACCATGCTAAGAGGCAGCCCCATTGTTCTGGCATCTCTCCATATGACCAATGTGATCTTACTTGTGCCTATAACTTGAGCGATTAATATTCAGTAAATTAGTGTTCCTTCTTTTTCCTTCAAATTTGGGTAAAACTTTACTTTGACCCCCTTTTTAATAAATAAACATTTAATGAGTAGCTTACAGCAAAGTATTTTGTAGTTATTATTATTATTATAAAGACATATTTGACATAAATACAACTGTGTTTATTGTTATTTCACTACAAACCTCCACTTATGGATGACTCAGGAAGTTATAATAATACAATATAAACATATAAAAATGCAAATGTTCTCATACTACTTACTCATAAGTACTAGTACTACTACAACTAGTATTATGATTATTACTACTCATACTATAAATGCAAAAGGTTACTCATGCTGGAAAGTTTTAAAGGCTGTCCAGTTGTCCAGTAGGCCTACTAGACAGCATATATACAGTATTTAACACTTAACACATACTGGAGGAGCAACTTAATTACAAACTACAAGGCCAATTCCCCATTGACAACAATAAAGGCTGCTTGCTAATTGTGTCAGTTCAGTCACAGAGCGAGGATTTGCAAGTACGTCACCAACAGAGCGATAGCTAAAGAAGCTTTTAAGATACTTGACTTTTATCTGCCAGAACATGGACTGAAATGGGAGAACTGTGACAGCATTTTCATGGATGCTGCGCAGGCAAGGGACAAGAAGCGGAGGACTAAAGGCACAAATCAAGAGGGTTTCACCAAATGTGCACTGGACACACACCATTACCCACAGAGCAATCTCAGAACCCATCAGCTATGGTCTGACGACGGTGTAGTCTGTGGGGGCTACGGCCAAGGTTTTGGGGCTTTTGGTGTAGCCAGCAGATTTCTGGAAAAGGGATAATGGGTATCCAGGCCAGGGCCAGACTACAGTCTGATTAGCAACTTCATATGAGAATGAACTATTCGATGGTTTGCCATGAAATTTGTATCCCCCTCAGAATGTCATAAATTTGGTGACCTGGTTTTGGTGATTTGGTGACTTTTTTTATGTAGCGTCATCATCAGATCAAAATCTTTCCAACACTTTCTTTTATGACCTACCAATAGCTACAAAACTAACATTCCCATCAGCCTCAACTGTATTACGTGTTTCCTGCTAATTAGCAAATCTTAGCTTAGCTTCAGCATGTGTTAGCATTGTCATTTTGAGCATGTTAACATGCTAATGTTAGCATTTAGGGCAAAGCATTGTTATGCCTGTAAGTACAGACTTACAGAGCTGCTAGCATGGGTATAGATTCTTAGTTTTCAGTTATATTTTTGGTGTCATTCAGCAGGATTATGGAAAAACTACTGGCCTGATTCTCATGAAATATAAATAGAGTAGAGCCAAATCAAGGGGTGGATAAATTAATTATTTTTCACTTAACATTGTCAGTTATAATGGTGCTTGTGCTTGAAGATTTTCATACAGAAGATTGGACCATTGACCTTGGTGGTCTGTGCTCTCTGAGTGCCCTTCTACTTACAAATGTATTATAATTTTATAGAATAGGAAATTGTGACTGTTCTCTGAATGCTGTTTGAAGATGAGTGATTTGTTGTTTCAAAGAGGACACAGTGATTTTGTTGTTGATGGAGGTATGGACGAAGCCGGCTGCAATTTTAGTAATAGTCCATTTCTGATGTAAATCAGCAAAATTTTTACACAACTCAAGAATATAATATGCAGCTGCAGAGCAAAGATAAGCATCTACCTCACTTAGCAGACAAGACCGAGCACCACCAAAAAGAATGATCAAGGCAATATTGTTTCTTTAAAGAATCAGAATCGGAGTGTACTTTACTGAAAGCAGTTATTTCAAAGCCACCCCAGTTACTTTGTGTCTTTCATTCCAAATTAAGTCAAACTTGATGATTACCTAGTGAGGAAGTTGCAGATTGCAACCAAATGAATACTCTCCCACATCTCACCCTCTTCCTCCAGGCACGTAGGAAATACCCTGGCTGCAAAATTAACATAAGAAGCCTAAAAGGTCATATCTAGGCGGCTGAGCTCTATATATTGCAATGCATAGTGGTGGGGGTATAACGCACACTCAGCCGACTATACGGCAATCATTATAAAAGACAAGTGCCACCCTATCTGCCTGTTTTTAAAGAAAAACAAGTAAATATATAGAAGCAAATAACAATCTGCTTACCGTTTCATGGCAACTTTGAAGAACCTGTCAGGATTCTTCCATACTACAACTCAAACACCCACCCCTGCTGATTTCAGCTAACCTGAGAAGATGTTTTTGAGATGACATCTCTAACTCCAGCCTGAGGTTTACATCTCAGACTCCGAGTGACGTCTGGATTGCTGCAGTAGCGGGATAACCCATTGCTACATCCTGTCACTGTGAGATGGGCTTTTCTGCTGTTGCCTCATTGAAAACAAAGCTCAGATCTAAGCTCAACATTAAACATGACTGAGAGTGGCAGTTTCAAGCCTGCAAGGCTGTTTTAAAAAGCTGTGCAGTGCAAAAGAGGGTCAGCCATGATGGACTGGATTGATGTTCTTAAAGAGTGATTGCGCTTCCATCTCAGTCAAAGTGACTGCTGTTGTTATTTTTTGCTGTACTTGTTGTTGCTGTTTATGTCTCAAGTGGCTGCAATTCATCATCTTTCACATATTTACATCGCATTTTAGCCTTGTGTTTTTTTTAAAAAACATGTACATGGAGCAAAGATGTGACAAGAGAGAAAACTTAAGTGCACAAAGTTTAGCCAGAAGGTGATCATGTTCTTGACAAAAATATTTTAATACAATATTTGGCTAGTTCTCATGTCAATTTACCAAATTAAATTTGTGGGGTTTATTTTTTCTGCTTTCAAAGGAGGTCACGACCTTGATTGATTTGTGGACAACTTTAAAACCTTTGTTTGGCATTATAGCCCATGCCATCTTGTTTTTTTGGAGCCAGACGTGACTACATTTGGAGTGTGGAGCTGGCGGGTGACGTACTGAAAGTTGGGTTGGGTCACTTGGTTTTGACATTTACAATTTACAAGCAGAAAAAATGGCAGGCTGCCTGGTCATCCAGAACATATAAGCTAAACAGTACACTAAAAATATGTACATACGGACAGAAATAGTCAACATGGTAGCAGAATCTTGATAGGTATTTGATCAGCACAGATCAGACTGAGTTTTGTAAACCCGATGTGTCAATCACAACGTCATCACACCATAAAGCATACCCTGCTTTATCATTTATTTTACTCTAAATGGGACCATAATTTAGAAAATGAACGTCATGCTGTATGGAAGAAAGCTCCAAGCTAATGGGTGAAACCATATTTTAATAAGGAAACTGTTTATTAAGGTAATAAATCGAGTGAGAAGTAGGGTCGTTTTCTCATAAGACTCAATACAATCTGATCTTTTCTGTTGCAGCCAATGAAACTGCCCCCTGCTGGTCATTTGAAAGAATGCAGGTTTAAGACACTTCTTCACTTCACAGACCTGGAAAGTCTGTCCACTAATTACATACTGTCCTTGGATGCGGCATAAGCTGATTTGGCACATCCACTTGTTTTGGCTTGCCATTTCTGCTGATAATTACATTACCATAACTTTTTTTTGCTGTTTCTTCTTAATCTGGTGCAGCTTTAGTGGGGAAGCAGGTACGTCTGAATGCAATCAGGAAAAAAATGCATCTTCATTTTAAAGTACTGCTCCTCGTCACTCTGAGAGTGAATTTTAGGGGAAATGTTTGCCTTCTGGTTAAATTGGATGAGCCTAAGATGGAAACATACTTTCCTTTATAGTAGAACCAACAGTAGTTTGTGATCTGTCTCCAGTGTGGATGGCAAATAAGAGCGCTGTCTCTCACAAATCCACATTACAGAATGGGTCTGTCTTTAAGTCTGTGCACGTCTTTGTTCGTTGTTCTTTTCTTGTTGTTCTCACCCAAGCTCAAGCTTCTTAATGTGTATATAACGGGTTTCTGTAGAAAACATAGGATAGGAAGCATAGGAACAGCAGAATGAATCCTTATAGTTTCAGTTTTAACCCAATGCTGATTTCTTGGGGGCTCCACTTCTGCTTTATTGTCTGGAAAGACCCCTGCTGTGAGATTACAAATGCCTGCTTGTTCTTCTTTGCCAGTCGCAGGAACTTGCATATGTAACACCTCCCAGGCACGGGACAATGTCAGCAGTTAATTCTAGAAGGTGAAATGCTGCCATCAACACTACCTGACAACCAAACCTACCAAGCATATCAAAATATGATCATACATACAGGTCTCTATATAGTTTGTGTCTTGTGTTCTGGCAGTAAAAATAACAACACACATTCATGGCACATATACAAATACAGCTTTGGTTCAGGTTGTTCACAATCATAAAGTTGGTGGTACGATCCCCAGCATGTAGAAATATCCTGAGACAAGATACTGAATCTCAAATTGCTTGAAGTATGTGATTGGGATGAGTTCATTCCTCATGAGCATTTGGCACCTTGCACGGCAGCCTCTGCCACCAGTGTGTGAATAGGTGATGGTGTTGGCGTATGCATGATGCCACCCACGTTGTGCTTTGACTGGTCAGAAGACTAGAATTTACTGTTCTATTTACTATATAAAGGGAGTGCTATGATACACAGTTCTGCTTACAGCAGAGTGATATTAGGTTTCTTCATATTTTGTTGTTGTCACAGTTTTGAGTTTGTTTCTGTACTTCCTGTTTTATTTTGTAGTTCCACCTGTTTTATTTTGTAAGTTCCACCCTGTCTGTCCTACTTCCTGGCTTGTTTCCCGCCTTTTTTGATTTTGCACCTGCCCCTGATTTGGTTCACCTGTCCCTAATTAGTCTTGCCTGTCTATTTAGTTCCTGTGTTTCCTTTGTTTCCTGGTCTGTCCGGTGACTGTTGGTTTTCCCAGTTTCTCTGTGTTCTCTCGGTGTTCCCTCGGTGTTTGTTCCCTGGGTTCCTGTTCCTGGTTTTGTTTGCCCTGATTTTTGCCTTTTGGTTCATCTGTCTTTTTTTGTGTCCTTTGGTTTTTTGGTATTCTGCTCCTGCGTTTCTTTGTTTTTTCTCTATAGTTTTGGTTTTCATTAAATTTATCACTTGTGTTATTCCCTGCATTTGGGTCCGTCCTTGTACCTCCCCTCTACCTCCGTGACAGTTGTGGTAGATATAGATTATTACAATATGCCATAAGAGGATAAGAACTGTGGCCAGATTTTGGAAGTGCAACAAAAAAATATAGTATCATTGTATTAAATGTATACAGCATACAAATCCAATATTAACTCATCTTGTAGCTATCCACGAACTCCTGAGGGAAATATTTGGCTCTTTATCTGGTAAATGCTTCACTATATTCACCAGCTACTTGTTAATTTTGTCTGTCTGCCGTTTGGTGGGGACAGGTAGGGTACAGTGGGTTTTTAGAGCCTTTTAGAGACAACAAAGGGGAAAACATAAAACATGCATATGTCTTGAGTCATACTACAGGATATCATATTCACAGAGGAGACTGTATAGATCTATTTAGACGTAAATCCAGAGCCGGTCCCAGGGTGACACCCCTTTCTCCTGATCGCCACTTTTTTATTTCCACCATCAAAGCCATTAAAGTCATAATTTTCAATGGAGAATGCAGCTGCAAGCAAAGGTTCATTGATTCTTCCAGATTTTGTGCCCCAAGTTAGAATAATTTTAACTTTGGCACCTAAACACACTGACAGATACAGTTTGAGGCTTAGCTAATGGCGGGTTACTATTGATAGGTGGCAAGATTTTGACAGCAAAGCATGGAAAATTACATTTTGTGCTCCACAGTATGAGCGTACTTACTTAATTTAATTTATTGGCAAAAAAAGACACAAGATGGAAGAAAATACCCGTGAGGATGGGGATAATTGAAATAGTTTTCAGTAAAGTGGAGAGATATGGTTAAAACAAATGTAGTGCCCCAGTTTCAGAGTGCAATGTCGCATATTACTATATTACTTATGATTACAAACTAGCAGGTCAATAACTTTGCTAAAAGCCAAACATCAAGCAGGTGAAACAAGGCAAGACATAGCAGCTAGCTAGTTCAACAGCAAGAAGCCCAGCTTGGCGTCTGTCTTTCAGACTTTTATTTCATGAAGCTCTTGCCAACGACTAAAAGCCAGTCCCAGATTTACTCTTGTCTGGTGGCCTCTCGCTTGGTCACTCTCATTTCCTCCACTTAGCTTACTCCATTGTCCTCTTCGTTTTCTTCACCTCTGCCATGCTCTGCCTTTGCTGAGCATGGTTACATTGCCCACTTGTTGGTTTTGGTACCCATTTGGAAGCCCTTTTCATCTGCATTCCCCCACACCATAGGCCTGAAAACCTCCTATTCCCGGAGGCCCAAAACTCCTGTGGTACAAACACTAACACTCCCGTGGTGCTCTGAGCTCACAATCCGGGGAGCCAGGCTAACAAACAGAGCCAAAATTGGCTAACAGCAGCTATAGTTTTCTATGATCCAGTATAACCAAAATAAGTGAAACGGTTTTGTGTGAGTATTTACTGATGGATGTCTTCTAATGTAATGCACCATGTCTCATTGTGTGAACATTTTCAGTTCTTGCTTGAAATCCATGGAAATCCTCTCACTTACCAGGCAGAATGTGTATTGACACAACTAAAACAGAATGACAGGGAAGCAAAGAAATCCACAAAAAGAAAATCTGTGGTGCCTGTCTCTTTCCTAACATTGTGCATAATGAGAGACCACACACGGACTCCGGGCTCTCAGCTCTATAGGAAATTAATGGACCTCATGACTAGATCATTTTAATTGCTTACAGTGTGGACGTTGGGTCAGTCGTGCCATGCAAGTATGGATCTTTTCAGTTTTGCGAAAGAATACAGATTGGGTGAGATGCTGTTTTCACCCCTTCTATTCTTCACATTTTTACATCAGCTCTAAAATAGTCAAAATGATAGATGCACAACAACTTTCATACTGTTAAAGATGACATATCAGAGGAAGGCAAACAGAGTTATCCTACAGAGAAGTAATAAATTCATAAAAGTATTCAGTTCTCACATCATTAGGTTTTTGATTATACAGTAAAAACATGGTTGGGGCAATTATGTTGCTGGAGCATCTGCATCATTTAACCCTAAACTCTACTTTTATGTGCATTAAAGCATGTAGTTAATGCCTAGACTGCACATATATTAAATAGTGTATTTCACACAGAAACATTTTGCTCGTGAGGGTGGCATGCAGCTCTATCAACTGTATTGAATGTCCTTAGTGTTTAAATGAATGAAAGTAATGTGTAGCACCATGTTGAACCTTTGAAAACTCGTTTTCACATCTCTCTAACATGAAATATTCACAAATAAATCAGCAACAATTAGAGCACCCAGGCATCATTCGACCCGCTTCAGGTCTGCCGATGATCCACGTCTTTGCCAATATTTAGGTTAGCTGGAAGGTGGAAGAAGCAGTACAGCCAACGTGGCAAAATTTTTGGCTTCAAAACAGTGCTTCGGGACGTCACTCTCTGTTCTGTCCATTCTTTATACTGTCACTGGTCGTTACGTTATGGAGTGTGTCAACTGAAAAATCTTAGTGTAAGCACTAGCTGTTGTCTGGCCACTGCAGATAGGGGGCACTATAGCATGAAACAACCACGCAGCAAACTTTGTGGATCCGAAGTGAAACCGATGTGGAAGTACCAAAAGCAGCAGTTCCCCAAACGGCCACTTGAGTTAAAGACTTACATTAGTATGCTATCATAAAAATGCTTACATGCCAATGTTTAGCCGATATAATGTTCAACATCTTAGTTTAGTGTGTCTACTGTTTTCAAATTAGCACGAATCAGAAAATCCAGCTAATGCTGAGAGGAATATGATTCGTTTTGCAGGTATTTAATTATAAACAAATAACGTTCTGTGTGTAAAGTGCAGAACATATTCAATTATTGACCTGACGATGGTGCTAGATGTAAAATGGGTTATTACAATTCATCCTGAAGGGAACATTAGTGTGTGTACAAAATTTCATGGCAATCCAGACAATAGTTACTGTGATGCCTGTGAAAAGTCAGAGGGTCATTATGGTTCATCCTCTGGGGATTTTGCAGCCATCCATCTTACAGATGTTGAGATGTTTCACTCTGGATTCAAATATTGCTGTATCCTGATTTGTGCATAAAGCACAGACAAACACATATGTTTCAACTTCGACAGAAAATTGTGTGGTGAAAATGTAGAAACTCGCAGTTCATTGTTAAAAGCTTATTGAAAAAATACATTTTCAAAGGCTTTAAAAAGAAACTCTGATGGCACAAGTTAATGATAGTGGAAAATACACCTTCTGTCATAGTAAGTTATTGACTGGTGTAGTAGCATCAATGACCCTACAACAATACCTCTCTCTTGCTGGGAAAAAAGAACTCGCTGCATGATGAGCAAATAGCTGTGCATAAATACTGGTGACAATGACTCACATGATCTGACCGCAGTATACTCTTATACAATATATCCTGCATTTAATAAGCATACAACACTGTGTTTTTATGTTAGTCACACAGAAAGGAGGAAAGAAGTCTTAGTGAGAAAGTTAGAGGTCCGTGTGTGAAGAAAAACCATTTAAATTACAATACAAACCACAAAGGCGTATTAAAAATAGACCTAATGTCATACAGACAATAAATAAGTATTGAAGTTCAAAATTAAAGTCAAACATACTCTAGAAAATAAGAACAAATTAGGATAACAAGAACACTTTTTAAGGGAACTGTTTTATTTTTTGATTCATCAATCAATCAATCAATCAACAAAAAACACTATGATACTGACAATAGAAAGACAAAGATGTGTCAAACACCTGCATGAGCACAAAAGATCTTCACAAAATGCGATCGCTAACATTGACATTACACGACAACATTCTGTAAAATGAAATAGTATTCGACAAGCTGTGATGTTGATCCAAAGGGACAAATCTGATGCGCACACCTGAGAAATGTGACAGACTAGAGGGTGAATTTGTTAGCACATTAGACAAAATTAATGCATCAAATCTGAGAAGTGGCAATAAAAAGGTGCAACGACAGAGGACGGTTTGATTTAAATGATTTTTTTAGTATCAAACTGGTCAATTTTCATGTGTAATTGCAGGCAATATTAAATTCCCAGCAAAAGAACATCCTAATCCTACGAGAGACCCTTAGTACTTCACAAGTATAAGAATTTGAAGAAATAATTACCCATTTGACAATAAATCTGTTTTTGTTAAATGTCAGAGGATAAAAAGATAGATCGCAAAGTCAGACGCATTAACAAACCATTAGCAGTCATGTCATACCTGCAGTGAAGCCTGCGGCAGCCTTCTTCTCCTGGCTGCTGGTTGGTGCAGCGGGGATCCACAGTCTGCTCTCACCTGGCTGCCTGCTGCTGCTGCTGCGCTGTGCTGCGTCTCAGGTGTTCTAACTGGAAAATTGCAAGTGACTTGATTTGCATAAGTGGTCTTGATAAATTATCTGCTAAAGCGTAAAAAGCTGCTCTTGTTAAGTTTTCCAGCACGATGGGACTCAGTGTGCTTGTTAGCCTTTTTCTTGCAAGAGGTTATTAAAAAGAAAAAAAGACAATGAGCTCTGCATTTTTTTCCCCCTGCGCTACAAACAGACTCCAAGAAAGAAATTGAATATTTAAACCGCCTAACATGGGACTGTCAGAAAGCAGCAAGTAAAGGTTAATGATCATTATCATGACATTAACAAAACATTTTTTACCTAGCAGGAAAAGCAATTATTAATATCAATTGGGGCACACTCAAATTAGCTTCAATAGTTTCAGGACTCTTCCTCTGTGAATGCTGGCTGACTGTCATGCCTCACTGGTACACTTAAATGGAACAGAGCCATAGATAACAGTGTTAATTACGCCTGTGCTTTTAATGCTATGACAAGGCAAAATGTGTGAGAAAGGTCTACTCCTTGTTGATTATTGGCTCGTTGGTCTGTGGTAACCGCCTTCTTCCAAAACACTGGCAATCAACAGATTTATAGGTAAGAGGAAAACA
This sequence comes from Sciaenops ocellatus, assembly GCA_033000465.1. NCBI lineage: Eukaryota > Metazoa > Chordata > Actinopteri > Sciaenidae > Sciaenops > Sciaenops ocellatus. The sequence goes on from CP136870.1 coordinate 10,790,328, forward strand.
TCGAAACTGAGACATGCAGCCAATGTAAATGTCTTTTTTTTGGTTTATGTTGCACATAGCACTAGTAGAGAGGTTTTGAGAGAGAGAATGATGCAAAAAAGATCCCCTGATATACTCGACTGGGGATGTTGTGGTTCATGGTTGGCGTCTAAACCCCCCTTAAGCCACGGGGGCTCTCAGCCACTGTAAAATTTTTAACAAAGACACATCACATGCAGCTTTTCCTGCTGTCTTCTTCTGCAGTCGCCTACCCGTGCGCTGCTGCAGATTTGTCCAGTAGTATGTGCACATTAATTATTACGGACAGCGTGCGCACAGCACAGTGTAGATGGCACACAGGTTGGCACACAGGGACCATGCTGAGACCTGTACTAAATCAAACCTATAATATTTCTGTAACGCTTCCAATTTTAAGCTGTTGAGATTCTTCTCATGCCAAATCAGTCTGTAAAAATTCTTATAAAAAAACAACTTGCACAACAACAATAATAACGAGACAAGTGCTCACTCCATGTTTTCAATTTTCATCCATACCAACTGTCAGACATTATGAAATAGGCTGCAGAATTCGCTCTGTGATAAACGATGAACAGTAAAATAGATTTTATAACCCATCACTGATGCAGCCTGTGAGACAACTGAGAAGTCTCTTCCTCCTTGTTGTTATTTTCTCTGTCATGTCATGTGTGAGTGAATCCATTATGGAACATTTACATAATGGACACCGATATGTAAACCAGCAAGATTATATATTCCATGTCTGAAAGGGGATTTATGCTAGATAATTAACCTATTAGCCCCTTTATCTCACCTCATAAGAGACTCTTCTAATGGCACACATTTGCCTTGATGTAATAGAAAAAAGAGTGTAAGTGCTTCACAGTGAAGAAAAAAAATGAATATGATAGATTGCAAAGATAAAACCGATCAAATATACAAGGGAACATCCACGAAACACAAGGTAAAGCATAAAATACCACATGCTACCTAAATGCCTGTCCGAGTAAGTAGGTTTCTGCTTTTAAAACTGCTTTTTAAAAGAGTCCACATATTCTAGCTTGTGGTGTGGGAGTGCAGAAAGGACATTTTAAAGGGCTGTAATGTAACACGAAAAAATATATATTTCTGACATCTGTCACTTTCTGTTTTGTTAGTCTGTTCAGTCTGTGTACCAAGCGGCAATGTCCGTGACTGTGAAGTGAAGCCAATGTGGAAATGCCAAAAACGCAATGCAGTTCCTCGTACAGCCACTTGAGCCTGGTTACAGAACATGTCACTCTCCTTAAATACCTATATTAAAATGCCAACTTCACAGCAGAAATAAACATGTTTATAAACTGGTACAAAAAATGGTTTTGATCTCTTTGGCTTTCTTTTCAATTTCCTTTCAATTTCCTTTCAATTTCTTTGTTCATGACAACTGCACTGAGGCTGAATTTCTATTTAACTCACCCGTTCAAATAATATTTATAAGACTTAAAGTTATGCATAATTAAGAGCATGGCTGCTTTGATTGACAGGTAAGTGCAATTACAGGCAGCTTGTTTGAGCACCCAGACATCATTCGGCCTGTCTCAGGTCCGCTGATGATCCACGTCTTTGCCAATTTTTAGATTAGCTGACACGAGGAAGTAGTACTACCAAGATGACATTCTGAGTTTCACAACAGCTCCGACACAACGTCCATTCTATTTACTGCATATGGTGTGAACCTCTTCCTGTGCTTTTTAAGCGACTACGAGCCAAGAGAAAAATAAAACAGTTTTAGCTGTTTAGTTGTTTACAGGGTTCATTATTAGAAGGTAGGTCAGCTCAATTTATGTGAATTATTAAAGTTTAAATACCCTCTGTTCCTGGTGGTCTTTTAAGTGGGCAAGCATGTGTTTTATGGTAGGGCTATATTTGTTGACAATAAACATTTAAGTCACACCATCTCCAAGACATTTACTCAGTAATGTCATTAACTCACCTGTGATAAAGTGTTTGCCACAGACGTACACATAATGACTGGCTGGGCTCCTCACTTCATCATCTTCATTCTCTCTGTGGTCAATCGCTCATTCGGAAATAAGGAGAATTGTAAATTGTTGTGACGCAACAGCTTTCAGATGTGGTGCCGCTGTAGGCACTTTTATAGGTTTGTTTCACCCAAAAGGTGGTGTGGTGTGAGAAAAAATGAGCAAAAATGAAACCATTAAGCATTTTTCCTCCAGATGGGAAGCTCAGCCAAAGAGGACAAATGGGTTGTTGCTCGAGTAACTTTAGCCCAGCCTTGTGCATGTCTCCGTCCATGATGTACTGTGGAGTCTGGCTATGTAGGACTAAAATTAACAGTGCAGAGAGTTTAAACAGGTGTAATATATGACCATTGTTGGATTGTGTTGGATTGTGTGAGCCTAGTATCAGCATTTTGGTTTGTAACCGGAGATTTGTTAAGGCGGGTAAAAGGGAAATTAGAGTAAACGTGATGAGATAAAAGTGCGTATTAGCATCTGTATTTCATTTCTGGACACAACAGACCTAAGTTTGGTTATTTCGTCTGTGAAATACACAAGAGGTGACAATAGATCGGTTCCATTTAAGTGCACTAATGACTACAAAAACAACATCTAAATGGGATGCAGCATTGTTAATGGTATAAGTTGTGTTTTCAAGTCAACATGTTGATTGTGAGAAAGCTCTAATGCCTGAAACATTACAAGTCTAACAATGCTTAATATCAAACATTAATCTTGATTAACAGGCTGAAGTCGTGGCAGATAAGTGTGTGTGTGTGTGTGTGTGTATGTGTGTGTGTGCACTCTTATTTCCAAAACAAAAGCCTCCTGATGACTCAAGTGAAGCCATGACTAGGCAGAGGTGAAGCCTCTTTTCTTTAGTAGGATATTCTCTCACCGATGAAGGAGGAGGAGGAGGAGGCGGGTACGCCACTCACGTGATTAATTTTTGTCTGTGATGCCCGGTTTCATCTACGTCAAGTTCACCACACCTAATATGGAGTAGACCGGATATTAGCCGGCTCGCCTTTAAAATAAAAGCATGCAAACTTTATCATTCACAAAGGTAGTGTTCGCCTGAAGTTTCCAGAAGTCTGTGAGTGACTACTTCTGACTTGTCCAGGGTGTACCAACTGGGATATGCTGGCTCCAGCCCCCAGTGACCCTGATAAGGCTAAGCGGTTACAGAAAATGGATTGATTTTGTCTTTCCATAGGGTGGATGACATTAGTGACCATAAATTAGGCATTGTTCGTGATACTGATTTAACTTACAGTCAGAATTATCTCTTAAGAGTCAGATTTGGTCTGGTTTTAATATTTATGTCCTCTATATATCAGGATATTTGTTCAGCATTAATGTAAAACAAACATTTTTTGCAATAATTGGCTATTAATAATAAGACGAAAATAATATGATAAGTATGTTAATGTTATATAATTAAATATGTTATGTATATATGCACTGTATTTTAGTATAGATGCTGTAAATAATATGTATTCGCTTTACATGAGCCAAAACAAACAAACAAAAAAACTACAAACGTTCCTAATTTTATTTTGAAAATTCTTCCCGGATATGAGTTTTGATATTGCAGCGTGCTTAACCGGCGCGAGCTGCGGCTCAGTACATTTTAAGGTGAGCACGTTTAGTTTGGAGCAGAGTTAAAAACCGGACCGACACCTCTGTGGTGAAGACAGCGGCCTCAGCGAGCTCCGTCCACGGCACAGAGTCCACCTCAGACAGGTGCAGCAAAGTCCGAAGATTTGGGGGATTTAAAAACACCAAAAAACGGAGAGAGTTGCTCGGACTTGGCTGTGTTTCAGACTCCGGTAAACCGACGATGCTCCTCTCCTCTCCGGGTTACTGTTCATAAAGTAAAACGGGATACAACAAAGAAGAAGTGTGAGGAGTTTTGTGGATATTTGCGCTCTGGTCATGTTCGGCTGAGTGACTGTCTCCACACGCTGCGGTAGGTGAACTCCTGGAAACCTTGTTTTTTCTCCCCTTCTTTTGGTTGCAGCTTCTCATCCCGGACATTTTTTTTCCCGGCTTGTTTACAGCTCAGAGTATATTTCCACATTTTTCTGTGGATTTTAAATGAAACCCGAGAAGTCGAGAAGTGACAGCTGAACCAGAGAGCGGAGCGGAGCGGTGCCCGGATCGACGCCTTTTTTCGCCCCCCTTCTTTTTTTCCCTCCTCCATGATTTGCGCTAGGAATTTCATCTTTGAATTCTTAATTGGAGAATGACTAATCACACTGACAATCCCTGCTGCTCTTTCTCCTCTGCTTCTTCTTCATCCTAGTCTATCCCTTTTTTTATTTAGGGTTGAGGTTGGCACGCAGGATTCCTGTGTTTTAAAGCCAGGGCGCGCGTCATCTCTCCACTGATGCCCACTGATTTATGATTTCTTTTTTAGGGGAGGGGGGACATTTATCAGGTTTCTCGCAAGGACTTGGATCCGCTTGAGTCACACTGTGTCTCTCTCCTTCCTTCAGTTGTCCAATTTGGAGCAGCATACTTGTAACTTTCTTCTCCCATGTGGGAAAAAAACCCAATCTTTTTTCGCTTGGAGAAGAAGACGCGGTTCGGCCGTGCCTTCTAGGTTCGTTGTGAAGACTGTAGCTGGACAATAACATTTTATTTTTGATTATTTTTGAAGATCTCCATCGCACACACTGTCACACACACACACACACACGCGCGCGCGCGCGCGCTCAAATCCTCGTGCAGATACATATCCATTGCGCATTATTCAACTTAAGACCCCCTCGGAAGAACTGCAACAGCATCGTGTGGAGGCTAACACCTGCAGAGAGGTTTATTTATCCACCATCGGCTACTGGAAACAACTGGGATTTAACATCCGCCTGCTGGGATTTCTACCATGTCAGGTGTACGGGATTGCAGATGGACTCTCCTCATCTGTGTTTCGGCGCTTTCATATGGTGAGTGAGACCCCCGCCCGCTTCTCCTTCCTCCTCCTTCCTCCTCCCCCCCCCCCTTCTTTTCCTGCCCTCTTCAGCAGGCTTTCAGGATCATAATTGTGTTGCATTTTAAAAAAATAAAAAATAAATAAAAGTGATGGTGCCAAATCTCGGCAACATGCAACTGCAGAGGTGGCTGCTGTTCTGACTGGTTATTTGAAGACACACACTGATAGAAGAGCCTCCATGGTGCACAACTATGCAGGAATGTTATGGTACTTTTTTTTTTTTTTTTTTTTTTTTTAGCATGTTCTTGTTCTTTAATGCTCCTGTAAGTTAAACACTGGGACTTGCAGACTCACTGTAAGTTCCTGTAGAGATAACACAACAATCTACACTCCAGGAGATATAAATAGTACCATCAGGTGACCATATCTACAACACATCGGATAGGAGCTGAAGCGCTATCTACAAACTCCTTTTTGATTTTTATGCGTGCAAAGTCTTTCATGGTGGGAGGGCTCTTGCACAACAGATAAACCTATAGTTTGTCCTACTTAGACAGAGTGTACGAAATCCTAAATCAAGCATCCCAAAGATGATTTTCTGACGTGGCCAAAGTGATCTAGCTGGACTCTGAAACGATAATCCTCCTTTTTAATATCCTTCTTATTGATGCAGCAGCTCTGTTTACAGCTGTAACAAGAGTATGACATTGCAAAGCGTGGCTTTAGCGCGCTGCTCCTTCCAGTGTAGTCTCTGTTTATTCGTTTTGGAGCCATATTTTGAAAGGTGCTCATATAGCACTGAAGTGAGCCGCACTGTGGCAGAGTGCAATTCTTTCCATATTTACTGCATAACCATCCTTTGCATCCTTTCAGGCATTCTGCACAATATCTCCCCTCTCCTACTCATTTTCACTAAGTCTTGCCTCAATTTCATTACCACACAAAAGAAACGCCTACGTGTGCACTAAAGAATATACTCTCCTTGATGGCTTCACCAAGGCTGCGAAGCAAAGTGTGCTGCAATACCACAGCCTACACAAATCCCGCTAACGCCTGTGGGTCAGCGTTGCTAAGCGCAGGGATACCCACCTTCCTGGACAATGAAGGCGTTGCTGTCAGACGTAATTGCAGTAACGGATTTGGCGCATGGCCGGCTGACTCCAGGGATGTGTTTCAAAGACTTCTTGGCCCTCCAGAGACCTCAAGTTCCACACACACACACACACACACACACACCGCACCGAAGCCATGCTGCACTCGCCCCAGCAGTTAAAACCTCTCGCTCCTTGTCACACTTGTATGCTAAGTAAACAATTTGTGAGAATATCTCAAGAGGAATGTAGTAGACTGGCTGGATGAACAGCTAAGCAGACAAATCCCCACGTGTGAAAAAGCAATATCATGGACTTTAAGACTGCTTTGGGTAAAATACAGTACAGTAATGAATCTATTATTCCACATTCTCCTCACTTCACCTACATTTTCATATATATTGGCTCACGTATAACATCGTAAACAAGTTAACGATTTCAGTTTCCTGCAGAGTTGATTAAATAGAAGCCTCACAGGGATTTTTTTTTTTATTATTATCAAGATGCCATTGTGATTGGTCACTCTGCATATAAGTGGAGGCTGGGAGACGGCGAGTTTTAAATGTGATGCCTAAAGGGAAATCCACCTCTTCTTCCTGATCATTCTCGTCCACACATGGGTCAGAGGTCAGGTGCAGAGCAGCATTCCTGGAGCTGATAGAGATTCAAGTTTGTTTTTTTTTTTTTTTTTAAGGGCACTTCAGTGAGGCGTGTTTAATCTGAAGAGGGTGTTTGAAGACCAGCTTTCTTGTTACTCATTGGCCTAGGATATGTCAATTTTCTCACAGTTAACAGAAACAAGGTTTAACCTGGTTTTATTAAAGGTGCAGTGCGTAAGATTTACGGGGCTCCATGTACAGAATATGACAGAAATGGAATGTAATATGCATAACTATGTTTTCATTGTGTAAAATCACCTAAAAATAAGAATCATCATCCGTTTGTTACCTTAGAATGAACCTTTTATATCTACAGACACCGTGGGTCCTCTTCCACGGAGTCCATCATTGAACCTCCATATTTGTACAGTAGCCCAGAATGGACAAACTAAACACTGGCTTTAGATATCGTTGGATGACCCCCATAGTTTCTCCTTCACGCTAGAAAGGAGAGGGTGAGGTGAGGGGTTGCAATCAGCAACTACACTGCTAGATAGCACTAAATCCTATGAAGTGGTCCTTTTTAAAAATAATACTTTTTTCAATATTTTTTGTACAAAACTTTTTGTACCTTTGTTTTAAAGAGGAAGCCAAACTAAATTCAAAGCAGCTGTAAAAGAACTTTGTCAAAATGAAATTGGTAAAAAATTGCAAAAATATTTAAATCTAAAGATCTAACAAATTTTTCAAATATGCAACCAAGATTCTCATCACACATTTGATGCCAGCTTTTTGTAATTAACACCTTTCTTTTTACTCTACTGTATATTACAGAAACATTGCATTAGGTGCCAAAGTATTTCAGGTTTGTTACCTCCAACCACTTTAATATTATGTGCTGTATATAATACTGTATCTCCACTCACATACTTCAGGTCCAGTGTGTAAGATATATTATAGAATATAATATTAGTGTATAATTATCAGACAATAAGAATTGTTATCTTTTTCTTTTCTTAGAATGAGCCTTTAATATCTAGAGAAACCACAGGTCCTCTTCCACGGAGTCCGCCATGTTGAACCACCATTTTTCTACAGTAGCCCAGAGTGGACAAACTAAACTCTGCAGCTGCTTTTGAAGATGAGTGAAATTAAAGTATTTACATGGCAGCCATGATAAGAGCTTGACAATTCTCTAAATGTTAAGCAAAGGTGCTTTAGTGTTTCTTTTCTTACCTGCTCCATCCTTAACGAAAGGAAAGGGAAATATTGCTTTTAAAGCAATACACCATTGTATAGTTTGACCATGTAAATGTAGAAAAACAGAGTATGTACTTTATGCTTGTGACACAATCCAGAACATGTGGAAATCCACATTTGTATCAGATGAAAACATCCTTTCTTTGGAGGTCTGATTTTGTCATAGACAAGAAGCCTTGAAATGTACAGCACTGAGTTTGTTGCTGTACTTATGCATCATAAATAGTTATTTAAAAAAAAAAGAAAAAAAAAAAGAAAGAAAGGTGAGTGTAAGTGCAGTCGGATTGTCTGAGCACCACGTCTTCTTTACTTAAGTCTCCCTCACATCTTTTTTTTTTTTTTTTTGCTTGACCTCATGATGTTCCATCAAGGTCAAGGATGTTTAGGAAAAGTATTATTTGACCGTAGCCGGGCTTTAAATAGTGTTTTTCGCAAATTCTGCAGCCACCACAGGTTCTCCTGGCGGACAGGAGCTTGGAACAGGAGGGTGAGGCGATGGAGCAACTATACCATTAGATGGCACTAAATCTTACACACTGATCCGTGTTTCCTGCAGTGTTTCATCGTGCTATCTTCCTAAAATCATTACATTTTTATAAAATAAAACAGAAAAAAGCGACGACTGCAACTGATGATTATTTTCGTATCTTAAAAACATCAAAACAGTAAAAATCACTCTTTCCAAGAGCACAAAGGGACGTCTTCTTTATGTCTTGTTTCATCTAACCAACAGTCCAAGACCCTAATATATTAAATTACTAGAAAGTGAGTGTGTCACATTGTACAAGGTGTGGCAAAATGCAGTGATTAAGTACTACTGATTGCTCTGAGCTGCGTCTGCAGTCAGCTGCATAACACGGCCTGGGGAGCGATGTTTGCCCAGTCATGGTTTGTATGTTGTTGGCAGCCTTCCCAGCACCAGCCTATCTGTGAGAGTAGACGCTGGACAGAGAGAAGACAAAGCAGCAGTGTCACACACCAGCTCTCATGTTCTAGCCTAATTGATTTTATACGTGGTGAAACGAAGCCTTTGCTCCGTTGCCGTGTTTTGAAGAGGTTTCCTGTGTCCCGTCCCGCTGTATGTGAAACACTGCACTACACGCAGCAGATACCTTGCCGTCTATCCACATGCATCAACACTTCGTGACTGCAAATGAGTCAGTGTTGCTATTTAGTTATTCTGTTTTTGTTTTGTGCTGTGGCGATGTCAAGATGTCGCATTGTTGTTGGTGCACCTGCCACTTTAGTTTGTGTTTGCATCCATGAAGCATAAGGTTTTTATATTTAGCTAGCAGCTTTCAGTCAATGCTTAAGGGAAGAGCTTTTTGTGGCACTCAGATAATGGCAAACCCGTTTGGAGCATGGCACCATTTTGCAAGCAGTATGTTTTTTGAATTTTCAGTGACAGATGGGCTCAAGGCTAAAACCAATCTGTGCTCCCTGAACAGAGGGCAACCGCCGACTGGAAACAATAAGAAAAAGAAGCTGTTACTGGAAAGACAAGTCCTTGTCTTACTTGCAGCCTTGTTCTGTAATTACAGTCACAAGCTTGCCCATCCGCTGTAATTGATTTTCTAAACAATTGTTGCAAGAGTCCAAAAGTTTTTAATCATAAAAATGGTCTTTTAGAATGTTTTTGAAGAGCAGCTATGCTTGAATCCTTGCGCTGCTCGGAGCTGTATTTTTGCCCGTTGTGGAGTGAATTCTAAGGATGTTGTCCTTCATCAGCTCTTTGAAAGGAACCTTTTGTGAAGCACTAGTTCCTTCAGATGTAGCGTGATTTGCAGCATCTCTACCAAGGGCTTCAGGGCTTGTTGCTAGTTCTTGCTTAAAGGAGGAGTGTGCTATTTTTTTTTTTACAATGCATTACCCCCTTTTTTCTTGGTAGACCTTATTGTCAGAATCTTGAAAAATGTGAGTCATGAAAGCGTACATGTTTTGTCGCCGGAGATGAATGCCTCAGTAGAATCAATTAACCATGTTGAATATACCCCTACTTGGCTTTTAAGCTACTATAAAAAGCCCCATTTCTGAAGAGCAGGGATTAATTACAGTAAATAAAACATACATTGTATGTTCTTTGGTTCATAAATTGGCTTCACACAGACTTTCATGGTAGACGATGGCTTACCATTTATTTCACTTATGTGACGATTCTTGACTCGTTCGAAACACCTGATCTACGCCAGACAACTCTTTAAGGTTGGATTATATTTATACATACTTACGTAGTTTCTGAATCCATACATATGCTTCTTGAAATTAAGCAATGAGAGGAATGTTCATCTCTTTTTAAATCTCTGGATATTATAAAAAGTAATCTCTGTCTAAACTAATCCGCCACCAGCTTGGCTTGGTGTACGGTTTTGAATGCGATGATGTACAGGTGATCACTACGGTTGGGTTGGTTTCAGGTTTTACTGGTCCAGTCTGGTGTACGGTTTTATGCAAACTGTGCCTAATCCATGTCTGATTTTGTGCAGACTAAAATCAGCATTTGTCATTGAGCTGCATTTCGGCAAAGAGACAAAAAGCAGCTCTCAGCAATTTCAACCATTTCGTGGGTAGTTGCTATAATACCGTCAGCTCTCTCTGCAGCGCATATAGCATTAGCAGATTAGCATCACAGCTGAGCAGAAAATGGCGCAGAGATAGCGGTGTCTTTATGGGAAGTTGGTAACTAGTTTGTGAAATACATTGCTGAAGAAACCCAGAAATTAATGGCTTCTATTGTGCAACATTTGTAGAAACGTGTGGAAAACATGTTCCACTTGACTTTGACCTAATATCACGCCGATGTGAAAATGTTTACATGACAATGTATCAAGTGTACTGAATTGGCTTTTTTTAATATAGCTTCCAATGTTTTATTTTGTCCATCTTTGCTTAGTTTATGGTTAACCTTTAAAAAAAGAAGAAATAAATGTCTCCTCTACACCACATAATTATAAGTAATTTGCCCATGACATTCACACAGAATATGTTCATAATAGCAAAGAATTTCCTGGTTCACTGAAGGGGAGAACGGGATACAAGCACTTGCTGGTGATTGCATGGACATGTACTTCTGTAACTATTCTCAGCACGGAAGCAATCTGTCTTCTACATTAGAAGACCACATATGTTTAGTATGAAATCAGTTCTTATGTGTTGCACCTCTCACAGTGGCTTTGATTTTGAAATAGCTTTCTCTACTGCCTCTGGTATTGTGAGTCAGACACTGAAACATTTTTACCGACTAGATTCCACATTTGCATTATGGGGAAAAAAGAGGAATAGACACTTCTTGGACACCTTCTGGGAAGGATATTAGCTCTGTTGTCGGTTGGGCTTTACCAAACATCTTTTATCAAGTTTTATCACCTAAATGTGATGGCACACGCTGTGGCACACTCCTTTCTTTCTGTGGTGTTACAAGGGTTGAATCCTTTTCCTCTAATTCTGGTGGTCTTGTCATTACTGTAAATGGCAATATATCTAACGCATAATAAGTTGTCTCCCTTAACACACTGGAAGAGAATTTGATTTCTGAATGAAGGAAAGGTTACACTGAAGGTGGCCTCTTTAATTCCTCTACATGGAATACAAATTTGAACAGAGGAAATGGAATGTGACATTTATGTCCACATATGGCAAATGTCTAGGAGGGGGTGCAAGACCTCCCCTGCTGTATAAAATGGTCAGGGCTTTGTAGCCGGGATTGTATATTCAAACCCTTTCTCTTATGCTATCAAATTTTATAACAGAGTACCGCAACTTCTACTCCTAGTTGAACAGATACATAGGGGAATGGATAATTTAACCAAGTTCATTCATCAAACAGTGCACACTGAACTTGACTACTCATTGTAGGATTCCCAGGACAGGGATAAAGGAATACTATCGTTTGACATTTTGGGAAATATACTTTCTCACTTTCTGGCAGAGAGTTACACGAGAAGATTGATAATCTTATATCTCTATATATAAAAGTACAGCCTGAAGCTGGTTAGCATAGCTTAGCACAAAAAAATAGAAACTAAAAGCAGCTAGCCTGGCTGGGTGAATCGTCAGTTTTACATTCTGGAGATGCTGTTAGGAGGATTTTTGTTCCTGTTTGACAGAGTTAGGCTAGCTGTTTCTTCCTGTTTCAAGTCTTTGTGCTAAACTAAGCTAACTGGCTGCTGGCGGTACCCTTGTAGACAGATATAAGAGTGGTATCCATCTTCTCATCTTCTCAAAGAGGACATCATACATATATCATACATCATACAGATGGAAGTGTTTGTGAGTGTGTATCTATTCTGTGTGTGAATAATTCGGGTAGGTGGGGTGCATGATTGTTGGGCAGGTGTAAATAGATTAACCAACTAATAAGTACCCTAATTTAAAAGCTTGTTTATGTGCATGTGCATTTGGGGTTGCCCCATTAGCATCCCACAAGTGCATTATGTCGTAACATGTCCCAGGTGCAGCCACAAGAGGAGCGGGAACAATCGGTCTGGCCCCATGACCCGAAGTATAGAACAAAACCCCAAAGTTACAAAAGAACCCCAACAGAGCAACAAAGTTTGTATTTTATGTGTTTGGCAAATTCCTTGTATGTGAAAAGCTATTTGACAATAAGGCTGTTTCTGATTTCTGCGAGCACACAGGAGAGATCCCTCTCTATATGAACAGTATTGATCCGGGAGGATGTCGAGCAACTTCCAGGTGGTGCTGAAGAGATAAGACCTGAGCCACACAACCTTCTCTCCACAGACTACACAAACATGAGAGGCAAAGCCCAAGCACACCATTCAGAGAGATAGGAGAGATGATGAAACTCAAACAGAGGGAGAGATGAGAGGAGGACAAAGATCCAGATCCAAAACATCTGCTGGTCCAGGATAGAGAGAGAGATTGTTCATGTGTTTGTTTACAACCTGTCTGAATGTCTGTCTTCTCATATATCCCTGTCAAACTTGGTTGGGGCAATGTCATCCCGTTCCCAGATCTCAGCAATTAAGTTTTTTCTTTTTTTTAATGTTAGAACCAGGGCACAAAATTAGCACCAGCCACCAGCCAAATGCTGATGAATTATGCAAGTGGAGATTTGCTTCACTCACCAGCCAAAAAAAAAAAAAAACCCAGTGGTAAACTGCTTGAGCTGTCACTTTCTATCTAAAATTTGAACATCCGTGATATGTTCGAACTGTAATGACCTGAAATTGAAAAAGTCTATAAGCGCAACAGACTGTTGAATAGTTTGCCTTGTGATCCACCAGAGGACACCAAATCATCTGAGACACGCAGGGTGGAAATGTTTCAGGTTTGACACCATAGATGGAAAAATAACTAACAAAGATGAGGCTATTTGTTGTCTTATTCTGCAATGACAGCATATACAGCACAAAGACGAGCAAAGCAACGTCAAGTGTACTATCTCTTTTTACTGCTTACAGGAGTGTGACATTGGAATTGCACTTGCTTGCTTTTCAACAGAAATATACAATCTGAAGATCGGAATTAATGTTTTCAGTTCGCGATCCTGAAAACCCTTCGATGACGCACTTAACATTTGTTTACTAGCGAATCTTGACCTCTCTAAGTTGGTGACTGCTCAGTCATTTCCAGTCATGTCAACAGAAACATGAACCTGTTCACTTGGATTTATTCATCTTGTATCGTGTCTAACATGTCGGGTGTGGGATTAATCTGCAGATGCCGCAGTTCGAGATTTATATGCAAGGACATACAGTATGATATTTAGATATACGGCCCATTGGTGTGGTAAGAGCTGGTGTCATATCCTTAGGTATAGTCTTCATGTTTTCCTGTGTGGTGTGTTGTGTTTTGAGATTATTTCTTAAAATTTCGTGTCATTTGAAATTCCCTCGAATGTGATTTTTGGAAAAAGGGACAGCCATAGGACCGGGGATAACATCTCTTGACTGGCTGGAAAAAACTGAACGTTCAGTCACCATTTGTTATGTGAACAAAGAAGTTAATGTTGCATGCTGTTTAAAGCCCACAATAACTTAGGGATGTGATGACAAGAACAATAAAAATATGACTCAACTTGTTATAAAGTGGAATCCTCATTGACACTAGATCAGGGACACTTAATGGCAGATTCATAAAGCCATGAACATTTTTTTCCAATGTTATTATGATGCACTGTGAATACATTTCTTCTATGCATTATGATGACTGAACTTACACGATACAATCATGCTGTAACAATAATGTATGTATTCTGTATTCACATTAGAAGGTTAAATATGAAAAAGCATTTTTCTATGGTAATCTGTAGGTGTATAAGATTAGTTATACATACGGTACGTGTCATTTGTCAGACCGTAAAAGCCGGAGAGATCAACTGAGTCAAAACAGATAAACAATCTGGTACAGAGGTGTTAGCTCTCCTACTCTGCATATCAGCAGTATTTCTCAGTGGACTGTTGGCCTCCATATGAAGGATTTGTCTGCGATCAGTGCAGTGGAAACTGAAGAAATATGACCACATTTTTAGCTTTCAGCATATCTTTCAGTATCTCTTCTTTCTGTCCCACCAGCGCACGCACACACACACACACACACACACACACTGAATTCCCAGTGCTACAAATCTGCTAAAGGACTCAGACATGCATGCTCTAGTCTGGCAACCTACCTCAGCTTCCTCCTCTACAAGCAGCCAACACTTAATTCTTCCTCAGCACAATATCGTTTTCAGCTGTGGGATTGCTTTTTCTGCTGCAGTTCTCAAAGTTCACGACTGTTTCTCATTGTCAGCATGGCAGACGTGGAAGTGCATTTGAACAAGCTACATGCTCCTGCAGATTGGTCTTGGTGTTTGACTTTGACAGCCATTTCTATGGAGGTAGTCTGACAATTTTTTAATGTCATGTCAGATCATGTCATGTAAGATTTACTGTAAATACAAGCTGCAGGCTGACAAAAAGTCTCTTATTTAATCTCTTATTACAAGTAGGACATGTGGCTCTGGTATCTCCCACTTTGGAATCACAAGTTGTGGAAGTGTCAACATAGTCCACAAACACTGCAATGAATCCAACGACTGTGCCACTTTTATTTAGAGAACACAAGTCTATTTGGAAAAAGCAAATATGTGCAGCATTTCGTGTTTAGTTTAAGATTCTTTCCTAAAAAATGAGTTTGAATGTGGGCATTCCAACTTTTATTCAAGGGGAACTGCAACAATTTTACACATCAGAGTCTGTTTATCTTGGTGAGTACATACGTGAGCACAAGCCATGCTTCCATTCAAGTACCCAGAACTTTTAGTCCCAGGAACTTCTTTTAAAGGAACTAAAAGGTAGAGTTGTTCCGATTCCGATACCGGTATCGGAAATTGCTCCGATACTGCCAAAAATGCTGGCATCGGTATCGGCGACTACTGGAGTCCAGGCACCGATCCGATACCACGTAATTTATTAAATTAGTATCTATTTACTGGTTAGCTCCGTTAAGCTCTGGCACAGTTTTTCTTCGCTGCTCTTAAAACAGTGGCGCTGTGCTGCAACCTGCAGCCTGCTGTTTTAGAGGAATGAGGAAGAGTCGATCATGTGACACAGACACAACAGACGTGTGTCTGAGCCGGTTGACGCGAGGCTTGGAGCTAAGCTAACTAGCAGCTAACTAGTACTAACATATCATGTCGGCGGTGTGGCAGTATTTCACGCTGGATGATGCTCCCACCAGTAAGACTGCGACATGCAACATATGCAAAGAAATGCCTTTTTTACTTAAAAATATTGTGGCTGCACTTTAATTTGTTTTAAAATAATTCCTGGATTTATTTAGTCAAATTGCATTTGCACTACTGATTTTTATACTGAACTATTTAAAAACAAATTTAAAAATAAATGGCTTGAATTTGCTGTATTTATTCATGTTTTACAAAGGGTTTAACCTGAGCCAGGCCTTACCACAATGATAATCATATCACAGTCATGCAGGCGTAGTATGATATTTTTTTATAACATACTAGTATCGGATCGGTACTCGGTATCGGCCGATACCCACAGCACAAGTATCGGAATCGGTATCGGGAGGGAAAAAATGGTATCGGAACATCGCAAACCCCACACTCAAAGTTCTGATGCTTTTGTAAAGTACAACCCCCAAGCAGCAACTTTTGGGTGGTAAAACAATGTCCCCGACTTAATTTAGACACTGTTCCCACAGTGGAAATTCCCTCCAAAGCTTCGTAGTCCCTGGGTAAGGTTCATGTGGCAGAAATATGGCTAAAGTTGCCTGAAGTTTGTTTTGGACCTGAAGATGAACAAAATCTGGAGGTGTGCGGTTAGAAACAACAATACCTTTGTAGCACACTCCTCATCTCTGCTTCTGGCTAGTAGCTCCAGGCTACATTGATAGCTACTATTGTAGCATAACAAGCATAAATTATTAACTGAAACGTCAGTGGTTGATTCGCATTGTGGGTAATGTAGGCACCAGGTTTTGACATGGAAGAATACATGGAAAAATAAGTTGCATAATTATTTTGGACTGTTCTTGGGCCATCGTAGGAAACTGTGATTGGCATTATTCACTACTGTCTGACATCATCTAGACCAAGATTAATGGTCAGACTAATTAATGTAGATTAATTGCTGCAGCAGTCTTGTAGTTGTGCCAACGGGAAAAAAATGTGCATCGTCATACTTTTATAAAGGTTTACATTCTGTCGAAGTTATATATAAAGATGTGGATGAACAGTCAAAGTAATAGAAAAACTGACATTTTGATTGTGATTTATGATGAATGTTTCTACCTGTATTCCTGCCTCGAGATGTTAGATGTAGCTGTCAGCTTGTTTTTGTTAATCCCCTGAACATGACAAGATGTCGACATTTTCCTGTCTGCTCTGTGTGAGTGACAGGCTTCCTTCTCTCTACTTACTGTTTGTTTGCGTGGAGAAAACACTACGGATTTTAAATTGATGTAAATAAACATTGCTGTGTGGTAGTCTGGCCAAGGTTTCTGATTTTTGCTGGAGCTCTGCCAGCTCTGATGGCTTTAGTGTTTAGCCTCTTTGCTACAAGTTCACAGAAGTTGTATTTGTCCTATATGTCAGTTTTTAATTTAAAGACCCATTGTGAACCTTTTCTAAAATAACATGACTTTAAATCATTTTTATGCTACACTGACTTGTAATCAGGTGAATGGTGTGTCTGTCATTACGATGACAACTATTTAGTGAAACTGGATCATATTTTATTGAGGAAATGTTTCCTGGTTTTTCCTCTGATGTCCTCCAGCTGCTCCACGTCAACTCTCTGTGATTTACAGAGTTTCCCGATGGACAGTAAATTAAAATGCTGTAAACTGTAGCTGCTGTTAGCTAATGTAAGCTCAGTTTGTTAGCTGTTAGACTGTGAGCTCAGAGTACCAGGAGAGTGTTAGTGTTTCTGATCACCAGAAAGAGGAGGTTTTCAGGTCTGGGTATGGGGGCGAGTTCTAACAAGGTGTGCAGCTGGTGCCGTGCCAGACCTGGAGTTGGGCAAGTGGGCAATGTAACCGGGCTTGATAGCTTCTATGGAAATAATGGCAGAGCCAAAGAGGACATTGATGGAGGAAGTTAAGGAGAGAACACAATGTATGTGTTTTCTGAATAATTTGTTTGTCAACATTTCTTAGAAATTTCGATTGTTTTTTAATGTAGTACTTCTACACTTCTACTACTTCTTCTTTTTTCATAGATTACTGACATTTGTCTAATCAAAGAGCAGAAGACTGACACTCTGAGTGAAGCATTGCGGCATTCTTTGGTAATTGGAAACTGCTGCACAAGTTATAGAAGATATGTTGAAAAGATTTGTCTGTGTGTCTTTGGCATGTATGCAGCTGTGCTTATGAGAAACACAAAGATGAAACAGTTCTGAAAATGGACTGATCTGTGAACAGAGCACACCTCAAGTCATTGTGTTTGTCTCCACAGTAACCCTGAAAATCAGTCAATAATGTTGTCTAGGACTTGTTGACTGTAGCGTGTGCATATCTGCTCAACATACAGTTTGAATCTTAGTCACATTGATTGTAACGCAGGGAAACAAATGCTTTACAAAGTAGGCCACCACAGCATTGAGTGTGTTGGATTTGCCTGACTTCAGTGATCATGTTGTGTACAAAAACAGGCTTCTGTTGTTTTGTCAGCTTTAATTCAAACAATGTCGGTGACAATGGGTGAACTCAGCATTCAAATCCAGAAAGAAAACAATAGAAAAGTGTCAAAATTAATCGAATTTTCATAAAACACAGAATGTGAAATACATTTTTCTACGTCTACACCTCGGGTTGACATGCTATTGATTTAGGACCTCATCCAAACTGTGTCAAACAGGACTCCATCTTTGACCCGTGAAATCATTACTAATTAAATTTCCAATTAAATGTTGGAACATTTAATTGGAAATCTTTTTTTCATAAAGTTAAATCATTGACATCACTTTGAATCACAGTTTATTTTTCTCCCCTGGAGAGAGGAGAGCTCAGTCAAACCATTTTTGGCATTTTGGGGAGCAATACTGATTATGTATTTCCTGAAAGCAGACTGAAACCCATCTGTGCTTGTATAGATCAGTCTGAACTGTAACTGTTTTGCACGACAAGAGAATTTTGCTTTCCATATGCGGTGCTGTTTAGTTTGGAAATATAAAACTGTCTTTAAGCAGGTTTGCAAAATATTGTTGGTGCGCTTATTCTGCTGTAATAGAATTAAAGACTGTGGCCTTACGTGACTTGGTCTATATTTTTTCACTGTGTGCTCTGTGGTCTATTTTTTTTTTTCCTACCCCGGAGCATGGTGCCAGTTTGAGCAATGCCCAGTGTAATCGATTCTTTTATTAGGTTACATAGGCTTTGAGAGAAAAGGAATCCCTGACTGTTATAATAGTCTCTGCTATGCTATATTAGGTCCAAAAGACATTATAGTAATTTTACCATAAGCCTATGAAACAGGATTTAATCCACACAAAAGCTAAAGAAAGCTCCTCCACATTTTTTGCTTTGGGCCAGGCTACTGTTTGATTAAAATTCTAGCCTATGTTAAAATGTTAGCCTTACATTTCAGTAAACATTTCTCCCTCGCTGTCTTTGATGAATAAAAAATAACTTGCAGCACTTAAATCTGTCCTTAAGCAGTTATGTTAAATTAGTGATATTCCTTTTCCTCCTGCCTCTCAATTTTTTCATCAGCCATGCCTACAAATTCTGCTCGAGAAATCACTTCGGTGAATTTAAATCTCATCTGTCCACTCGGCTCTTAACCTGACGCTGAGGTAGTTGACACTGCCCATGTAAAATACATGTAATTTCATGCTGGACCTCGTGAAACTGGAGCGCTTGCATTAAAATGATCTGCATAGTCCTCATAGCATTCTCTGCTGCTGTCTCTTCGTGCATTTATTGATGTGGGGATGTGCATTAAACACCTGTTCAATTAGCGCTACTCTTCATCTTTTGGTGCTTAAAATGGAGTATTAGAGGCATCCCATGGGGCCACAATCAAAAATAATAAATGATTGATTGAGATTGATTTTACTGTGCATCCTACATGCAGTGGGGACTGATGACACTGTAGAATGGTCTCTTTACATTGTTTCCCTTTCTTAAAAAAAAAAAAAAAAAAGTGTTTTCATGTTGAAATTAGCTCTTTGTAGTACAGAGGTGTCACGATTTGGTATTGGGTTCGACTAGATCTCCAAAGCAAAGTTAATTAATTGATTAGTTGTCATCTCTAATTATTTTGATAATCATTTTGAGTTATTCTTTAAGGCAAAAATGTCCACATTCTGATTTCATCTTTGCAAATGTGAATATTTTCTAGTTCCTTTCGTCCTCTATGACAGTAAACTGAATATCTTTGGGGTTGTAGACAAAACAAGACATGTAATATCACCTTTTGGCTTTTGGAAACAGTGTTCAACATTTTGTGACATTTTGCGGACCAAACAACTAATCGATTAATGAAGAAAATGAGAATAATGGTTAGTTGTAGGCCTGTGTCGGACAAGGTGGGAGCTTAGGTTCTACATCTTTAAGGAATTTATGGAATCCACATTGTTAGTCCAACAATGTTGTAGGTGTGCACTGTAGTGGTCTTTTAATCAGAAGTTACACATTGCAGGGCTCGACAGTAACTGTTGCCAGGTTACCATTACCACCACCTATTCTTCGGCTTTGATTGCCATCTAAAAAGTACTACAAAGAATGGTGTTCAGTTACAGTAATGAAGCTTTTTTTTTATCCCACATTTTCGTTATTAAGCTGACATACTGTATAACTGCATATTATCTTAATTACTCAAAATATAAGGTGATAATGACAATATTTTCAATTCAGACGAGGAAAAGCTGATGTTTTAAAAGTTAATGTTGAGCGCTTGCATGGTCGGTATTTTATCGCTAATTCCAGTATTATTAAACTAAATTGAAATTTCTCAACTTCTAGGTAAGTCTTTTACCTTTGTAAATGATTAAACTGAACAGACAAAATGTGAAATATCTAAATTAAAACATTTTAGAGAATTTATCTGGTTATCTTGTCAGATGTGTATTTGGGGCTCTCCTGATCTCCAGTATTTTTGAAATCCTGACTACAGCCTTGTATTCAGTCTGCAGCTAATGTATCTGTCTTGTCAACCAACCCTATTGAACAGTTAGAAATCCAGCAGGTGAACTCCAGTGAGAGAGGATCGTTTGTTCCAGCAGGTGAAGTTGGAATCTCTTTTAAAAGGAGATTATTTGTTCTAAAACAGAGGGTACGGATTGTAACATCTGTTTTGGATGCCAGGAATCGCAGCTGCTGGCCAAGTAATCATTGAGTCATTGGTATTGATTTAAACTCTATCAACCTCCCACAGATAGATTAATAGTTGTTTTGTGCTACGGGGCAGGGAAATCTTGTTTCCCCATTGAATATTAAAACACTGGATCCGGTTTGAGTTGTATATAATTCGGGAAAGGGTAGAAATAAGCTGGTATACTTGGTCACACATGGTACATTTCTTCAGACAGCATGGACCTACAGAATATTCCTACTTTTATGACTATTTTCAGCCGTGGATATGAGGAGGTGACTTTGAGTCTTGGCTGTTACCACCCAAACAATCAGAGAGTGTGCTCAGCCTTGGATAAAGATAAGTTGGACGCTGAAAAGGATTAGGATGCAGTTCAATGCCGCATTTACCATATACATTTAACAGTGCCAGGGCTTGTTTTTTGCATGAAATTACTGAGCGAAGCATATGTAATTTTCACACAATGGTTGGGGGGAGGCAGACTGCTTAATCCAGAGTAAATTGGACTAAGAATAATAAAGTTCTGCATTCTTTGTATCAGCTCTCAGTGATCACACAGCACAGAGTGCCAACCTTAAAGAGGCTTAGAATAATGAATTAGTCATAGAGATCTCTGAGGACGTGAGGGAGGAGAGTTTGGCCTAAATGCACAAATCTATCAGTGGCAGATAACTGTTCATACAATTAAAAGTTTTTCATAGACTTCATTACTAATTCTGAAATCCCAGGAATCCATTTTAGTGGATGTCGGAGATTTGCTTTGCATCAGAGTGAATTTAAAAGTAAAAAGAGGAGAAACATATGTAGGGCAATATCTAATGGCTTGGGTTAGAGCTTTGTAATGACTATTTAATTGTCTGCATGTTTATTTAGTCATTAATAAATGCCTCTTAATAAAGTTAATCTTGAGTCACTGGGCAGGGGGTACAAAGATGAATAGAAGCCAGAGTTGGATGATGATTGGATGATTTCTTGCTGTTTTACTTATGACCAATCATTATCATGTTAGGCCAACACTGGCCTCATGGTCAAATAATATATGTATAATTGGCTAGAACTGAAGCATTTTAATTAAAATTAGCCTTTTCTTCAGAAGTAACAAATTAGTTCTCCTAAAACTCCGACACATTCTATATGTTTTCTGTTGATAGTACAATATACTGTATGTGGTTTGATCCCCAGCTCCTCCAGTCTACAACCCCAAATTGCTCCCAAAGGCTGCGCCACGTGTGTGCTAACGTGTATGAATGATTAGCTCCCAAACAGATGAGCACCAGAGTTGGCTCCTAAAACTCTTTCAGAACTTTTTTAGTATTTGTCCCAAGCTTATTAGAGTTATCTAAAACTAAAAACCTACATCAAGATGTAAAAATATTTAAGTTAAGAGAAACAAAATAAAAAGTAGGAAACAAATACACCCTATTAATTATTTAAATAAACTAATACTGTAGCTAATAAAACTAAAATCAAAGAGCACACTTGCTGTTGTAACCAACTGAAACTAAACAGATTTGAAAGCAAAAATTAAAAACTAACGAAAAATCTGAAACTATAATAACTCTGATTGGTCCCTGTACGTAGTGTCCTTACAGCAAGCTTTTCAAAATTAGTATTCATTAAGCTTACCCTAAATTAAAGTTTATTTTCTTTTTTAATACAAAAACAGGGCATTACTTTAATACAGAGGCGTTCATAGTTATCCCTTCTGTAATCACATGCCATTAATTAAAACCACGTTTGCCACAAGATGTTTTTAATACTGAAATTTTTAATCACATAAACATTTAGTCACATCGTTGTTCATTCGTGACGCTGTCAGCGTGTTTTATAAAGTAAAAACTGATCTTCACTAAATCAAGTCCTCCTCTTTCCGTGAGATTAACTTGACCACGTCTCCTCTAATGACTTGAAAAACTCGTTAAAAAGCTAAAATGTAGCTCCCTCTTGGTTCCCACCAACCAAACATATAAGCCAAATATTATCACTCCTCCTCCCTTCCCCACACAGGAGCCAATCACTATCATCTGTTCTTGCAGCTGCGTCCAGATGCCAAATCCGACCACCTCCAGAATCAGTGTGATGATTGCCAAACTGTGGGGTTATGTTCCTGTCTGACTATGAGGATCATTCACATAATTAGACATAAATGCCAGATGTTCAAAAGTTATCCACTTCACTTCTAGGCTTTCACATAACTAAGAGCTGTGCTCATAATACATTTAATAATAATAACTTTATTTGTGTGGCACCTTTTCATACAAGGAATACAACTCAAAGTGTTTTTGCAGAGAAATTACATGCACCGAGTGCTTCATAGGGAAAAGACTTAAAATGAACAGAAAGCAGGGATACAGTGCTAGAATCAATGTAAAATAATATGAAAAATAACACCCACTTGTAGTAATAATAAGTAAATAAGATAAGATACAAATGAGATGAAAGAGGTAGAATAAGATGGTGATGACTGATGACTGATGAAAAAATACAAGAAAACGCTTCAGTTCCAAGGCTTTCTAATTTGTCTTTCTACTTTGACCTGACCAGAAATAGTATTCTGCATGTTCTGTTAGCGATGGAGAGAAAAAAAAGTAGAATAGAAGAAGAAAGAAGAAGAAACCTTCAATAGAAAAAGTAAATACTGGAGCAGGATGGAGTCAATTGCTCTATCAGACAGAGATTATACTGTGCAGTGTTAAAAACGTATTACAAAAATGCAACTGTCTTGTTTATGTCACATATCAAATG
Organism: Sciaenops ocellatus; assembly: GCA_033000465.1. NCBI lineage: Eukaryota > Metazoa > Chordata > Actinopteri > Sciaenidae > Sciaenops > Sciaenops ocellatus. Next base: position 10,813,745 of record CP136870.1, read on the forward strand.
AATTCTCTCTCCAGTTTTAAATTTTATCCCGAGCTGGTGGGTTATAACCATCACATTGTGTCCAATAAATGAGAAGAGGCGCTGCAGGGATCCTTGGAAATCCCTGATAGGGTGATAAACAAGGTTGTGGAGACGAGCGACTTGCTGTTCTCTTTTCGTCTTTTTTTAAATGGCTCAATTTCTGTTTGTCAAGATCATGTCGACGTTTATAGGCGGTGCACTTGATTTTCAGTTGAGTGTCAGTGTATTGTTGTAGTTTTGTTATTTTAGTGGTTTGAGAAATAAGTTTTCAAATGAATTTCCTCTTTGTGATGAATATGAAGCAAACGTCCAACCTTAAGCTCTGATGAGATGGTTGTACTTCTGTTGCCACGGTGAAAATCGGAGGATGACCCCGATTAGTCTGACTGTTGTCTGTCCATTCATTCATCTGGTGCTCCGTCTGTTATACGCGGTTTATTTTCCAAATTGCGCTGATTGGCCTAAGGGGGGTGCCACAGCATATGTTTCGATGTCATGCATCTTCGACTGCACTGATCTTTTTCTGCCATTAACTAAAATTTGGGAACACATTTTCTACTCCACCAGAGTACATGTATTGTAGGTGTTTACTTGCCTAGAGTCCTTGGAAGGCTATTTTAAAGTTACATGTACTGCAAGTATTGATTTATGAGGCACCATTTTGGTCTTGTCGATGTTAAAACCTTTTATTTGTTGGGATGAGCAGGTGTGCAAGGTAAAAGGTGTGGACAACACAAGCAGCTGTATCTGGAGTGGAGCTCTGAATCATAAGTTATGATCGGTGAGGCTAATGTAACTTTCAGTGTGATGCAGGTAGACCTGCAACAATGGCCTATCGTAGAACAAGGTGCGTACAAGGTTTTCTGGTTATGTGATTTGGCAGAGAGAAGGTGTATAATATCATGAATGACACTCACTGTTGGCATAATGTTGATTGGTACAATGTTGTAATCACACCCTCAGAGTCCTGTATAAAAGGCTAATATCCCACTGCGCTTTCTAGGGCTTGATAATTAATTAGTGGCAAAGTGTCAAAGTCAGCTGTCTGTTTCCCACTGACCTTTCACTGTTGGAGAGGTTGTCAGTTGTCTGTGGAGTCTGTGGTTTCATTCTTACTGTACAGACAAAAACAGTTTGGAAATCTAAATGCAAATGAATAGAGAGTATGAATATGAATAGAAGCTTTGGTTAAAAAGAAAGAAATCTATGACGTGTGTGAAAATGAAGCAGATTTGAACTTTTTCTGTTAAATTTCTCATTTCATTTCCTTTCATAATTGAGCACAAAGGAGAAATGTCTGCACAGTGTTAGGCTGCAAACAAATAAATAGTGTGATTTGCTTTTTAACCCTCATCTTACCAACATAATTACATACAAGGACTGTCACTGTAAGAAACAACCATCACAGCAAAATGTTAACCAAAAAATGATCACTCTTCTTTCCCTTGGCAGCTTTAAAAATGGTTAGATATGTGCTTTTTCTCACACTCACACAACTGATCATGATGATCAAGTCTTATGATGTATCAGAGAACATAATCATAAAACATTTTATTACGGATTTTTGACTTTGAACATCTCTTCATCTTACCTGAAGAAGAGCACATGAGCAGAGGCTAACAGAGTGCACCTATCTCCCGTGATGGTGTGTAACACTTTCAATTAGGATCCATGGCAAACATGGACTCAGTAAAACTGCAAAGGCGGAATTGGTTGCTTTTGACTGGAGTCCCTTAGGACCTTAATACATGGGTATTTTTAAAAAGCATTAATTAAAACAGAAAGAGAAAATAAAAGTCATTAGTAGCACATTGACAAAGTCAGGCAACAGACCTGAAGAACATCTTATAGATCGAAACATTGCTTTAAAAATAGATTTGGAAATTGATAAGATTTTATTAATACCAAAGCCATTCTCGTTCATCGATGTGATTCTTTATCGATTCCAGGTTTTTAGGATCAAGCAGCTGTTTTATATTTTAATATAAATCTGAACATGGTGTAGTAACAGTAGAGCTATAGCTGTAGCAACATTCTGTCATTATCTAAAATGAGTGAAATGAGTAAATATTTGTACAGCATTCGTTGACATTTAGATTCTCTAAGTCTTCGAAACTGGAACCATTTCTCGATTTCCATCCCTGCTTAAAAAGAGAATAACACTATTTACTTGGAGCCTTACAGTGTCCTGTAAGATATGATAAGATATGATAAGATAAGCTAGACTTTAATGATCCCACAAAGGGGAAATTCACTTGTCACAACTGCTTGTATACACACAGTTGATAGAAAATTACTCATAAATAATAAATATATAGAAAAAAGTCATGCATAAGAAAGTCGTGAAGTCATGCTTATGTTAAAGAGTCTGACAGCTGTTGGTATGAAGGACCTGTGGTAGTGCTCCTTCTTACATGGTGGAAGTAGCACTATGTCTTTGTGCCTGGCAGTGATATTTTTCATCTTGCACCTGAATATTATAACTTAATTTACTTCCATCATTAAATCAAATGTAAACACTTGCTCATTTCTTTTATAGTTATTTATTAATATAGGGTGACTTCTTATTACTTTTACCCCCTCCCCATGGAACACACAGTTGTACATAGACATACTTACAAAATCAGAGTCAAAATAATCAGATAGGATGATGTAAAATACAGGATTACAAACAAACAGTGTTACCACAGGTGAGCCTCAAAGGTCATGACAACAATGTTTTAGCATCCTCTGCAGCTTTTTTCCACATGTCCAACGTTCGTTGCTTAGAACTATTAATGCGAGCTGATGACCACTCCAGGTAGATCACCTCGAGGAGAGCTTGTAGCCAATGTGTTATTGATAACTGGTGTGGTGGAAGCCATCTTAAAACTATAATTTTTTTCGCTGCAGTCATGCCAGCCAACCAGAGTTTACGTTCTACCTCAGCAATCTTGAACCTGGAGTCATCGTTTAAGAGAAGAAAAGCCGGTTCCAGCGGGAGTTTCCTCCCTATCAAAACAGACATCTTATCCACTGCTTTAACCCAGAACCTTTGCACATCTGGACACTCCCACAGGACATGCATCAATGTACCCATAACGTCCTGATTACAGAATGTACAGTCAGGATTGGGAGCTAAACCCATCATATGTCTTTTACGTGGTGTTAAGTAGGTCCTGTGACAAATTTTGTAGTGGATTAATTGGTGATTTGGGTTTTTAGATGACCGAAAGACATTTTCCCACACAGTATCCCAATCAATGGACTCTGTTCTTAGATATATATCTGCCTCCCAAGATCTGCGTTCGGGGGATTCTGCAGGAATGTATGACAGGAGATTGTTATAAATATAAGAGACGGTTTTCTTTCGGGGAGCTTTCTCTATCAGTGATATTAAAGGGTGAGTCCTCAATTCAGCCCCCCAAGGCACCTTGAGTGAATTAAGAGCTGACCTTACTCTAAAATAGAGGAACTGTGAGCTTCTTGAGATACCGAAGTGAATAATAATAATAATAAAATTTATTTGTAAAGCACTTTTCATTGTTAAAAGCAATCCCAAGGTGCTAAAAGTGGGACGTGGGACATTAGATTGGGAAAATCCAAAATTGCGTTTTGGCCCGAGATATCCCCCAATGTCCAAATGCCATGTTGAGCCCATAATTGTGAAATGAATGGTTCGCCACCTGTCAATAAATTGGCGTTATACCAAATAGGGGAGTGTTTGTGCCATTTTGATTTAAAACCCATATATTTCTCTACATTCACCATAGTTTGTATTACATATGATACTATTGGACCAAATTAAGAATAACATTTCTTATGTTTGAATCCAGAGAAAGCTACATCTTTAAGTCTTAAAGGATGAACCAGCTCCTGTTCTAGTGTCCTCCAGGGTGAAGCTACTTCTGCATCAAACCATTGTTTCAAGGAACGCAGCACGAACGCCCAATGATATAACTTAAAGTTTGGGCAAGCCCATCCACCCTGGGGTTTATCTCGTTGTAATGTTGACCATTTAATGCGAGGCTTCTTTCCATTCCAAATGAATTTTCTAAGCTTTGAGTCAAGTTTCTGCCAAAACCCAGCTGGGGTTGACTTCTTATTACTTTTTAATGCTGACAGACATCGCATTGTTCAGAACGAGTCCAATATAACCTACAATAAAGATGAGCAAATCTATTCAAGATTCAAGATCTCTTCATTGTCATTTCACAGCACTGTAAAGCGAAATTACGAGCAAAAACTCACAGATTAAGAACACCACAGAATAAATTAAATAGGAAGATAAATAAATAAATAAGTCTGATAAGTCTAATTTGAGTTCAGTTGTCTGATGGCAGTGGGGTAGAAGCTATTTTGAAACCTCACATTCTTGGTCCGCAGACTGTGGTACCTCCTGCCAGAGGGGAGAAGGGAGAACAGACTGTGGCCGGGGTGGGTGGGGTCTTCGACGATGCCTTTAGCTTTAGACATGCATCTTCTGTGGGCCAGCTCCTGAATGGTAGGACGAGTTGTACCAATAGCCCACCCAGCTAACTTCACCACTCTTCCGCTGCAGGAAGTGCAGACGCTGGTGTGCCTTTTTGACAAGGGAGGAGGTGTGCAGGTCCCAGGACAGGTTGTCAGCCACATGAACCCCCAGGAACTTTGTGTGATGAACAATCTCCACAGCAGTCCCACTGATGTGGATTGGGGCGTGCACGGGCTGACTTCTCGTGAAGTCAATCACCATCTCCTTGGTTTTCTCGACGTTCAGGGCCAAGTTGTTTGTCCTGCACCAGTCTGCGAAGAGTTTCACCTCCTCCCTATATGCCCTCTCATCACTGTCCTTGATAAGACCCACCACTGTTGTGTTGTCCGCATACTTTATGATGTGATTGGTGCTGGAGCGTGCACGACAGTCATGGGTCATCAGTGTGAAGAGAGGAGGGCTGAGAACACATCCCTGCGGGGAGCCAGTACTGAGTGAGATGGTGGTGGATGTGTTGGCGCTTGCTATAGAGTTTAATACTTAAGCAAGTTCAGTTTTTTTTACAATGTTATTTTTATACGTCAGCACAGAATAATATCTTTTCTCAGAATCGATTGTTTTGTTTTTTTCATAGAGGAGTAGGTTGTATAAACAAAGGACTTTTTCCTGCCGGTTTACCCATGTCCGAAATGATGGTAATAAACAATGTCCACTCCAGAATCCAACTGAGCTAGAAGAAATTATGAGTCTGCCTTATCGTTGTGTTAAGATGTGTAGGGGTCTGTCAGACCTCTGCTACAACTAGAGACAAGCATGATCCTGAATGAATGATGGGAGGTTCAACTCCCTGAAACAAGCACTCTGACCCCCCTTGGGAAATCAAAGAAGGAGCAAACTGGGAGAGCAAGGTTCATCCCTTACAATTGCAGTGTGACATTCAACACTGTAGAAGAAGTCATTTTTCATGGTGGTACTATAGTCCCTTTGCTCAAACATGCCAGAGGTGAGCCTGTTATCCGAACGAATTGTGTGTTCTCTGTGAACTCCTCATGACTGCCATACTTTTAATGAGGATTAAAGAGAGAGTGCTGCTCCATTTATGAATTCCCAAATGCTGCTCACATGTTTGATGACACTGCAACCAACATTTAGTTCTTGGCCTAAGCCAAAGACACACACAGAACGAACAGTTTGAAGCCAGCTGTGTCATCACTCTATCAACTCTGGAATAAATAAGTTTACTTATTTGACAAAGATGATTAGCTAAATAATTTGAAAGTTTATGCGTGTCTCCAGGAAATCTCTTTGGGAGTTCTGCATTTTTGGTTAACCATCTGTCTCGACTTATTCCCTGTAGAGAGGCTCCAGATTTAAAATCTTAATGATATCTTTGATTTCAGACAGAAACATTCACTGCTGTCAAACACATTCTCTGTTATTCTTTCATCTTGTCCAGTAGGGCCTTGCTGTGTGTAGGGTCTTCTCATGTCCTTACATTTCAATCTACTAATTACTAATAACTTTTTGTATTTGTCCCCATTTTTTCCAATAACAAACATTATTTGTCATTTGCAAATGCTAGGGTTTCATTAAAATTCCCTTGTCTAAAGTAAAGACTGGTGCCCCTCAGGAAATGATTACACTATGAAATGCAAACATTAAACTTCAGGGACCAGAACTTACCATGAGACAAGATGCATGAGGATCTGCCTGGCAATAAGTGATTGATGACTGAAATTAGTTTCATAATTACTAGGTGTATACATTTTGAACGGGAAAATAGTTTTTTGTACCAGGCTGTAAACATGTTTATTTCTGCTGTGAAGTTGGACATTTTAACATGGGGGCTTATGGAGATTGAATTTATCTGTAGCCAGCCTCGAGTGGACGTTTGAGGAAGTGCAATTTTTGGTATTTCACTTTACAGCCACAGAGGTTGCTCTTTGGTTTTACTAAATTTGGTTCACGTTGTGTTGAAGTTCATTTAAATGGCAGAGCTTACCATGTCTGCTAACCAGTTTTCCTGTGCGAAACCCTGAATAGTCACCCTGTACCATAGTTCTTGTCTTAGCTGGTGTTTTTGTTGGCCTGTGGATGGCATTCGTGGAAATGTGCAGCACCATCTCCTAGGATTTCTATCTATATACAACTAATTTGTGGCAGAAAATGTGTTTTAAGGGAATGCCGGCTAAATTATGCTTTCTATGAAGATAATGGGGAAATATTGTGAATTAATGTACCTGGCAAGTAGTAGTAGTCGTAATAACTAATGCCACTAACCCCCCAGCACCTCGTAAAGGTTAGGGAAAGATCATCGTCTGCTTTTGATAAAGAAAAAGTGACTGTAGACATACATTTCTTTTAATAACATTTAACCGAAATCCGAAATCTCAATCTTTACATAACCTTAATCAAAGTGTTTTTGTTGCCTAAACCCAACCAGAGACCGGAGTGTGAACCCGAGGCTTTATACCTGCCACCAACCCTAACCTCCTCTGTGCAGTTCCAGCGTGTTACATAAATGTTATTTCATACCCTTAAAAACATTCTGTCTGTGAACATAATCCAGGCAGCAATTCTGTTTGTCACCAGAATGTGATCATGAAAACAATTTAATAATATGCAAACTTAATTTCAAGGAGACAGGGATGCCATGAGCCTCCTCTCCTGCTCCTGTCAAATGCTCCTCTGTCCCGGGCACCCAAGGGAAATGCTTCCTCTCTGGCTTCCGATTCACAAACACTATCAGTCATGCTTGTCGAACTACCTTGCCAACTCTTGTGTTTTACCTCTCCACTACCCAGATCGCTGTACCATTATCATAGCCATACAGATCATTTGAAAGAACCTGTTCATCACTAGTACCTCTCCTGAGTCTGGTTGGATACAACCGGTATATTTGGATAATGTGTCAGGATAATAACCAATATGTGGTCTGAATATCCCATTTTCACAGCCGGCCACTTATCTGTTGGCTCATTTGGCCCTTGCAGGAATAATGAAACTGTTGTCTCCTGACCAAGTACATGCTTCAGCTGCTGTTTGGCAATGTCTCTGCAAAAGTGTGTTTGTGTATTCAAGTGTATGAGTCTGTGGGGTGATGTTTCCAGATGGGGCCACGTGCCAGGAGCATAGTGTTGGGACATGACTTTGCTGTGAACCTGTTATCCTCTGGGCTGGATGGTGGGTGTCACTAGCAGACGCCCACACAGCTCCTGCAGCACGAGTTATGGCAGGTTGTCATTTATCATCATTGGATATTACTGTATGAACAAGGCTGTGTAATTCTTAATTGAACTAGCATCTTCTTGAGATGACATAAGCTACTCCATTAAATCACATGCATTTCTTTGAGCTGTTTACTTAAGCAGTTTCAGAGCGGTAATGTGAAATAAATTGATATTTATTTACTTGAACAGGAGACAAAGAAAACACAGCAGATCAGTAATGGCAACACACAATTTAAGGGACCACCTTCATACACACACTTGGAAATAAATGATCTTATCATGTTTATTTGCTGTTAATTGGTGCACCTGGATTTATGGCTGCCAGCTTTAATTACCTCCCACAGGTCTCATCATTTTCTGTGAAATGCATGATGGGATTCATCAAGTGACAGCTTTAAGGACTTTCCACAATGGTAATGATATTCAAATTCAGATCTACCTAAATTGAGGTTGAAGGTTTGATGTATTTCATGATTCCCATTGTCAGACTAATACTCCCTTTGCATACATGTGCAGACTTTGCACTGGTTGAAGGGCAGCATTAGCAAGAACAAAGCAGTGAATCAGAGAAATAAAAGATTTATTTTCTAGAGCCCTAGATAGCTCTAGATTTTCTGGATGGATACTGACATTGGGGAGTTAAAAATTTCAATATTGTTATACTGGCTGTTATTCTTAATAAATATATGAACAGACATTTTTTGCAATGATGTAGGCAGGATCTTTTACAGTTTACCAATAAACTTTATAGTCCGAAATGACATCAGTACACTGAAACAGAAAAATAATAGATCAAAATTACCCAGGGCATCTTTTTACGCATTAAAAATAAATAAATAATATTATGAAATGATAAATCATATTGGTGTATGTAACAACAAATATCAATATATTGATAGCGATCAGTCTAGAATATGTAATTTTTTCACAGTGGTTCACGGTGTTCTAGAGGAAGAATAAACATGGCCACACAATAATCCAGGGGCTTATACTAGCCACTAAAAACAAACAAGAAAAAAAAACAATAAAAACAAGTTTTCAAAATAGTATTGTGGGGCTGAAAATTGAAGGTGGGGGCCTCGATGCATCAACAAAAGTGACATACCCAATTTATTCATTTTCATTTTGTACCACGCATTGAAAGAATCTGCACGGCTAAACTAAAAGGTGTGAAAACCACTACAGGATGAATTAATTATGGGCTTAACACATTTGTTACAAGTTGGATGAATTCCTAGATGTATGTTTGCTCTGACAAAAAAGCAGCGATTCTGTGTTTGACAGCTCAGACTGTTTTTCAAACGTAACCACAAAGTCCAGTCTGTTTTTCGCATCGCAGACCATCTTCTGTCTGTTCCCGTCTGTGTATTCATTGAGACCGATAACTAGGAACAGCGACACATTTTTCTTAGACACATCTTTGTCTAAACTTGGTTGAAATGAAACTCTAAAAAACAAAGGCGTTATTACATTTTACTGAAGATACTTTCATCTCTTTGGTTTTCAGGGTATAAAGATGTGCTTCAAAATAAGATTATTCATTCAAAAATTGAAGAGTCTAGTTTTGCATTTTGGAGAATGAAACAGACAATAGTTAAATTGAAAACAGGCTTTGAACATTTTATGCCTAAAGAGGAATACATTTCAACATTTTTTTCATTCTCCGTAAAACTGATTGTATAGGAAGGTGAGCTGTGAGATCCACCTGTATTGGACAGAGGAAAAAACCTTGCACTTCTTGACTTTTATCAAATTTAAATCAAATCAAATCAAATTTTATTTGTATAGCCCAAATTCACAAAACAAGTTTGCCTCAGCGGGCTTTACAATCTGTACAATCTGTGACACCCTCTGTCCTTAGACCCTCGGTTCGAGTGAGGAAAAACTTGCCCACAAAAAACCCTTTTAACAGGGAAAAAAGGTGGAAGAAACCTCAGGAAGAGCCACAGAGGAGGGATCCCTCTCCCAGGACGGACAGACGTGCAATAGATGTCACGTGTACAGAACAAATCAACAGAGACATATTGTACAATTACAATGAATGATAAAATGATTACAGTATACAGTACACAGAGATATGGTAACAATAATGACAGTAATAATATAAGTAGTGGACGTCGTGCAGGACCACAGCAGCAGCCACGATCCACGAGAACCTGCCGGACGAGAGAGCACAGAAACTCCGGGGAAGAAGTTTAGTTAGTAACATGCGTTAACATGCATTAATGAGACATGCATGTTTACAGATGGTGATGGTGATGGGAAGTGAGAGAGAGAGAGAGAGAGAGAGAGAGAGAGAGAGAGAGAATCATTTATCATTTTACTTTCTCAAAGACATTATCTCTTAAAAACTGAATTATTGAAGCTTTGTTCATTCCTTCTATTCACACAGCAAGTATTTTCCTCGAGGAGACAAAAAAAAAAAAGAAGCTCAATTGAGATCCGTGAAAGAGATGCAACAAAAGATGATCAGTAAGTCTGAGTCATAAGATCAACACAGTGAGAGACACAGTGGGTATAAAAGGCAGGAGGTTGTTCGTCCCTGGAGATTGTGCACACCACATTGATTTAAAAAAAAAAAAAAAAAGAAACTTGTTAGATCAGCTGAAGTGTATGTCTGCCTGCAGAGAGGAGATAGACTGAAATGCTGAAGTGGGAATCTGTGAGATCCTTTTAATTTTGGATACAGCCAACATCTTTAGCAATATCAGGTCATTACTGTAGAACAAGGACATATTCATTGACTTTAATCATGAATTTTGCATGGGCAACTGTCAATTGCATTAAATTATTTAAAGAATATACAGATCACTTGTAGCTACCAAAATAAATTTAAAAAAGGCAAGAGTTCAATGTGACATCTTCAAATGTCTTGTTTTGTCTGACCAACTGTCCAAAATACATAATTTTTATATGTTTACATTGATACAAAACAGAAGTAATGTATGTATTACCACCACCACCCTCACTTGAATATGTTGCCACAGAACATAATCAATTTTCCATACAAAGGATATTGGTCAAACCAGATTAGTAGTATATATATGTAGTTTGTTGGAGATGGGGCTGGTTGAACACAGTACAAGATCAGAAAACAAAGGTATATGAGAAATTGTTTACATCCACTTGTTTTTCAATTTGCATGAATGGAAAACGTTTTTAAAAATAAAGTGCAATCAAGGAAACAGACTTAATAGATCTTGGTCAAGTTCTGACTTAAATGTGCACTGAAGCATGAAAACGCGCTTGAAACAACCGAAATGTTTCTATCGCATATAATTTCCGTCCCTTTGAGGTTTAACTTGACCTCAGTCAAGCAGCAATTTTGAGGTGACTGAAACTTGTCAGATGAATTGAGAAAATTACATGACTAACTTTGAAACACTCTGAGCGGGATTAATTAATCTCTATCTCAGGGTGGCCTCAGTGTGTCATCGAGCCACCTTTTAGGACCACCCAAAATATCCTGGACTGAAAACTGGTGAAAAAATCTCAGAAAGAAATCTCAGAATTGCCTTTACAGCAACTTTAAATTGCATCATCTTCTTCTGCAATGGTTTAATGGCAGCCAACTGGAGAATTAACCCCACCAACTGTTTATCTCCATGTGCCAAACTCTTAGTATCCATATAACAGTGGTGAATGGGAAATGCACATTAATTATTGTCCATATGGTTATGGTTTGTCCTGGAAGACAAATTAGTAACCTTCAACCCATCTCAGCTGTGCCATCAGTCCCCCAGTCTACACCAGGTTTTCAGGTGCCATTTTACAGACCCTGTCCTTTCCTTCCAGCTTGTTGATTTGTCTCTTATTTGCTATTTTGGGGTCTGAAAGCACTGACGATACCCTTTGGAAACCCAAAAATAACAAGCAGTGTTATTTATCTGAACAGCCTTAATTGAGATTTTATCAGAAAACTACCCACATGACCAGATTTCTATGTTGAGTATCAGTGCAGACCAAACGACAGGACCAAATTTCTCCCATGACATGTGAGCCACATACTGTCAGTCTGACTGCTGATCTACTGTTGCACCATCTGGTTGCTAATCTATTATAAATAGGTATTGGAGTGCTCAGTTTATACACAACTGTTAAGAGTTGTTGATGGCGTTTGAGCTGCCTTTCAGCCAAGAGTTCTGGATTTTACAAACTAGTAATAAATCTTTCATGGAGGCTGCAATGCTGATTTGCCCCAGAGTTGCACAGACGGCACACTTCAAAAAATCTCACGCCTCAGACTTTTTGGCTTCACGTCTTCTCTGACCAGTCTTTTCGTTTTTCAAATCAACTAATGAAGGACTGTTGGCTGCAAGGCCGGAATAAGAGTGACTGTATGAATCTCTGCGCAATCCATCAAGCAGTCAGTCGGTCTGTCAGTCAAAATAATTGATCCTGACATTAACAGAAGTGCAAAATGGAATTTATGACTACCTTAATTTGCAGGATGTTGACATGTTGCAGGGGAGCTTTGGGTGGAAAATAAACTTTTTGCAACTTTTCTAATTAATCATGCAGCCTCACACAAACAGGACAAGTACATAAAACCTACTGGGAGTGTAAAAATTCATGTGAAACTCACAAAGGCTCATGCTTGTGTCAGCTATGCTATCAGTAGTTGAGTCAATACCCTTGAATAAAAATCCACAAACCGAAACTTCACTGCTGAGCAGATCACTTTTTGTTAGTTTATGTAATCATTAATATTTTATTTCTTGAGAAGCCCAATGTTTTTCTTAAGGCTTTTTGTTGTTCAAAATGCACGGCCACCACATAACTCCACCGAGAGGGTGTGGCAGTCAAACCTCGGAGGGGAGATTGCTCGGCACTTTACTGAGTGTGCAGTTTTCAAAAAGACATCTCATCCTTTTATGTTACTTCTTTTTCTTTTTCTTTTTTAGATGATGATTTTAGTGCAAGTTGCAGTGCAGGTTTTAGATCATCTGCTCATGCTCTCTCTTGAAATATGAGATACCACAAAGGGATTTTTTTTTTTTGCTCAGCATTTCCTCCTTTGGCACTATCAGAGAACAAAGTGTTTCTCTTTAAGCATTATTAGACGACCACACTGTCGTCTGATTACTGTTTTAAAGATCTGCTTTGATTTCACCGTTGATTAAACTGAAGCTACAACAACAGCAAGTTGTGATTTTTAGACCTTCTTTTTATCTTGAAGTCATTGACTTTCACATCATTATGAACACAAACGTAGTGACTATTCCATTGCTCCATAATTTTGATATAGAATAAACCTTTAAAGATCTAGTGTAGTGCCACCTAGCGGTGAAGTTGCCGGTTGCAACCAAATGAATACTCTCCCATGCCTCACTCTCTCCTTCCAACCATGTAGGGAAAACTCTGGCTGCGAAATTCACATAAAAAGCAAAATGTCATATCTCAGTCATGGTGGACTCTATTGAAGAGGGCCCACTCTCACTGCAGATATAAAGGGCTCATTTTAAGACACCACCAAAACACAACTATTCTTATGTTCAGGTGATTATACACTAATGAAAACATACTAATTAATTTTATATCAAATTCCTGCTAATAGCTGCTCCTAAATCTTTCACACTGGACCTTTAACAAATCTATTGGCTTACACACGTTAAAGAAAACTGTCTAAAATAAACATATTATCTTGGACAGATTATTAGACAATGAACCTCCAACCGTTTCTACATAGGAGTAAAACACACAGACTGGGACAGACACAAAATAGCTGCATCATTTTACACCTCCTTGTGGTTGTTTTTGTCTCTTTGTAGGCATTTTGCCACTCTGTGGTCAATTTCTGTCCGTGTGGCTGTTTTTCCATGTATTTGTGGTCATTTTGCATCTCTGTGGAGTCATTTTACATCTTTTTGTGGCTGTTTTGCATCTATTTGTGTTTGTGCTGTTTTATTTGTGTCCTGTGGCTACAACCATTCAGTAATCCATAGGACTAGTGGTTTACCATTTGCTGCACATTGAGCTCAGTAGCTCCTTGACAGTTTTGCTAATTTTTATTGAGAAAATCTATGTCAAATGATTACACACACTTGGATGAAATTACATTTAATGAGCTTGTAATCAAACTCTTCCCCCTGCAGTTAATTCAGTATTTATCCTGTTAGCTGGCCATTTGGAAACAACAATTGGCTCAGTTTCACAATCCTAAATCCCCCCACCCTACCCTGATTCGCCATCCTCCTATAGCATTGGCTTATAATCAACTAACAGATATAATTCTGGAGACACTGTTTCTGTGCAAAAAAAAAAAGTCCCACTCCTGTTGTATGTGCTTTACTTGTAAACCTATCTGTCATGTAACTAGTGGAGCATCTAGTACTTAACAAGTTAACATTTTTATAATCTGCACTTTAGATGGCTCCAGTTCAGATAGCAAAGTGCCTTAACAATAGTCCTGCTGTAGCCTCTTCAGTGTAATACTTTTTATAACATAATTATTTGACACAGCTGTGTTTGCTGTCATATTTTGTGCTACAAAATAAAAATAGAACCGTTTAAGACCTGTAATTCAGCAGCTATTGCAAGTGAAATGTTCCTTCTTTCACACGTGGCGGTAGTTGTGTTTAAGCTGTGGTTGCTTTAAACCTTTCAGGTCTCTGTGACAGTATCACATTCTCTGTAGCCTCAAAATATTCATTATAAGTTCGACAAAAACGATTTTACCTGTTGAGGGATAATTATTGTCAAACAAACCCTGAAATCAATAGGTCCAGTCATTGTTTGCCCTTGGGTATACTGTCTTCATAACTGCATTGAAAAAAAGCAAATGATTGGTTGCAATAATTGGGACCTACAATTTAAATATGAATAATAGCATGTAAATTAAATTATACTAGCCCTCAAGACACCATTTCAATTAAAATTTAAATCACATTAAAATCACCTGGGCGGCCTCCATTCAATCAGGGGCTTTAATTAGAAAAGTATTCACAGAGGTCCCTGATGCACCTGTCCAATGGTTCAAACTTCACTGTCCATCACGCAACATCTCTAATAAAGGAGCTGCTGTGGCTTGGCATTTTGCGGCTTCATTAAAAGGCGTGTGGGATGGAAAAGTATGTAACCACCCTTGAAAATAGCCTGTTCATATTTGAAAATCATAGCAATCACTGACTGTACAAAGTGACAAGAAAAACATGCAACTACAGATTTATTAACCCAGTTTTGCCTGCTGCTAAATTGGCTTATGTGGTGAATCTTACTGTCAATATATTGTATTAAACGGCTCTTCAGTTAGCACAATGAGCTGACTGGCTTGGTCATAATCCACGTTTACGTGGCGTTGTCATACATATATGCATCAAATGTGTTTGTGTTCCATTCTCCTATGTAAAAAGGGCTCTATTGCCGTTGTAAATGTTAATTACTGGCTGTGAACATTTGGTAAATACTTAGAGCTTCATGTTAACCTTCTTTTGATCAGTTTTTTGCCTGAGACGAAGTGATTGTGATTGTGAGTTGAGAAAATTCTCCTTAAATTAGATAAGCAAAGAAAACCCATTGAATTAGCCAGAGAATGCAAACATTCATATCAAATGTTTCTTTTTTATTGAATGGCTTTGGTTATTGTTAGAAAATATGCAAAACGTCTATGTTTGAAGCTAATAAGAGGCAGATAAATGGAAGGAGAACAAAAACACAATGTTAGGCCCGGGGCTGAGAAGAATAATGGGTTATGAAACATTAGCTTGATTAAATAATTTTACCTTCTGCCTGCAAAATGGATGATGAATGAATTACTTTGACCCCAGAACAACGTACTCTATTCCAATAACCAATACATACAGGAGCTTGGCACAATAAATGACACACAGTACTTGTTTTTGGAGACAGGTTGTTTATCTTTGGAGACATTGTGCTGATTTCACTTTATACAAGGTATCGATAGAAGTAAGTGTACATATAACCAACCAAGCAAATTATACAGCACATTTAATCATATGAGACCGTTTCAAAGTGTTTAAAATATAATTAAAAGCTAAAAAAACAAAGTTAGGTTCTCACCCTGGAAGAATTTAAAAGCTCATTGAACAGAAGACAGCTTCTCACTTGTGGCCAGAGAAGCTCAAAGTCAATACCATCAGTAGTGGCCAAGTCTCCGCAGTTGCTGTAGGGAGTGGTTTTCTTGCCCGATGTCTGGCTGCTCTCCCTGCAGACAGCCCACAGTACCTCCTGCTAGAGTTGAGCCATTAATTAGGCAGCCTCTTCACACAGCCTCAGCTGCTACAGTTAAATTAACTGGACAGACATTAAGATGAGGAAAATAAACTGTGTTCAAGCCAAGACTGCCAAAGACTAGACACCTTGAAAGGGAGACTTTTTCTTTTATTCATCACAGGATGCTGGAAAGCAGCAAAAGCAGTCGTTGACACCTCTTTTAATTGCTTATCACTGTGTTTAATCTAATACACCGGCTGTCCTCTGTGTTTAACTGAGCCTGGTTAAATGTTGGGTGGTATATTTTCGCTGGTTTGGCTGAATACAACTTTTAATGGTCATTATTAATGTGGACTGGCTCCACCCCATGTCTTGAGATCAGCACTGAACTACAAAATGCTTCTGATGGTCTGGTCAGTGCTTTGCCACCATTGGGGTGTGAATGGGCAAATGAGAGGCAAATTATGAAGTACAATGTCTGTTCTGGTAGGAAGGTGCTGCATAAATGCAGTCCATTTTCCATCATTTTGAAAACCGCAATTATCCTCTGGGCTTTTGAAACGAAGTTGTTATTAGGGCTTAAATTTGAAGAATTTCTGATATTTTGGTACCAAAACATTATTCCTCCAAAAAGTTTTGCCCACTTGGTTACAGGGGAAAAAAGCTGTAAACACATCACTTATCGTCACATTTCAAGTTGTTGCAAACTGCCAATTCACAAAACCAGCAGACCTGGAGCAAATTTAGCATTCGTTTGAAGTTGCAATTATGGCGACCTGGCAAATCTAAGTTCAATATTCAGTCCCTTTTTTAGCTCTGTCTGCTGCTGGTGAACCAAACATGAACTCAAAGAAGCTAAAAATCTTCATAGAGCTGAGAGGAACTATCAGTCTGTCACAATCAGTGAAGCCTTTCACAATCAGTGAAGCTTTTCACATGCAAGTAGTCATGTAATCCATTGTTGGCATAAATGTATTAATAAGGACTAAAATAAATTTAGATTTAAGGGTCCAGTGTGTAAGATTAAGTAGTCTCTATTTACATATAGAATTAGGATTAAGAATCATTATATTTTTCATACATTAGAATGAGCCTTATATATCTACTGCAGGTTCTCTTCCACAGAATCTGCCATGTTTCTACACTAGCCCAGAATGAACAAACCAAACATTGCCTGTAGGGCCTTTTGGATTTTTGCGCATCACCACTATAGTTTCTCCTTCAGGTGAAACGAAGGGGATGCAATCAGTCACTACACGGCAAGATGCCTCTAAATCCTCCAATCTGATCATTTAATGTTTGATACTGGGCTTTATAGAATATCTATATCTGGTGTGTGTTATTATTTTTTTGAAGAGTCTTCTCATCCAAAATGGTCCTCAGTTGGAGCACTGTGAGTTTTTGAATGCCACTGTGTTTTTCTACCAAAGCAGCCAGTATCGATCCATTTTTCTGAACAAATCTAGCACTCAAGACTTGAGAAACAACATTTACACTATCTTGGGATACAGCATCTCTCTGGTATACACTGTAACTAAGTAGTTTTGTTGGGTTAGCAGCCTCTTAAAGCTGGATAAACAGATTTCACAATCCCAAGCACACTGGAGTGATTCTTCTGGTCATACATTGGAAATAAAAATCATAATAGTGGTGGGAAACTCTGGCCAACAGTTTTTATGGATACAGGGCAAACTGGTATATCCTGTAATCCCTTAACAGTGAACTGAAGTCAGTGAGCTCCTCCTGCCCCTTTGCATGTTTAATATAAATCAAATCCCCCACCTCACAATAAGAGGCTCTCTTTTTCTTTTCCACGACTGCTTTTACCTCCCTCTTCAGCTTTGCTTTCCCTCTCTGAAATCCTTTCTAACTCACTATCTCTCCCACCCCTCACCCTGCAGTCAGTGCCTGTCCTAGATTTATGGACCCCCCCCACCACCCACCCCCCTACATCTCTCGCACTCTCTTGAATGCACATACTCGCTTGCTCAGTCATTCACCCACTTAAGCTACTTCTCATTTTCTCCCACACTCTTCACGTATGATTTGCCAGAGCTATGTCTGCTGTTAATCCCAGCACAATTAGCAAACAAGAACTCTCATGACAATGAAGTACTAAGGTGGTATGATAATGTTTCTCTTTTTCCTTTGCAGCAGTTAACCCCCTCAGAAACATCATTAACTCTGGCACAAAATCCTGTCCAGGATTCATTATTTTTTCTCAAAGCACAAAGCTTTCTTTTATATATAAGATACCATTAAATAACCTCAGGAATGGTGCTTCCCATGTCAGACAAAACTGAGAGGAATCCTGGCCACTTCTGTGAATAAAACAGCTGATTGAACGCACAGCATTAAAACACATAGGCTCTGTGGGGCCTGAAGTTTGCTGCCAAAATGCCTGAACCAGAAGGATCCATCTTAATTTGCCATAAATTTACTCAGAAATGTTTGGCGATAACTTTCTCTCTCTGACTCATATATAGGAAAAAATATTATAGCCAAATGTTTTGGGGCTGTTATATTAATTAAAAGTGACATTTAAAGCTGCATTAATGGATTTGTAGCCATTAGGGGGCAGCAAAACAAACTAAAAACACAATTTCTGACATGCTATCACTTTTTTAAGTTGTTGTGGTGAATGTTTCTGCAAACAGTTACTTACTTACACACCACCACCGGAAATATTTGGCTCCTTATCTGCTCGATTCTTCTTTATATGTTCACCAGCAAGTCGCTAGCTGTCTGTTGCTTGTTTGGTGCTGGGTAGTTAGCGTACAGAGGGTTTATTCGAGTTTTTGCAGAAAACCATTGCCTGTTGTTGCTTGTCCAGAATCAAAATAATTATCTAAAAAAAGGCTGAAAAGCTCCAAAGGGCCTACAGGAATGGCAGTATTTGATAATTTTCTGTAGGGTTGCAGCAATAATATCAATATCATGTTATACTGTAGTATGAAACTGACAGTTATAATACTGTGCACATTTTGCATTCTGTTGTATTAGTATTATTAAAAAATATAAGTATTTTAATAATTGATTAATTGATTGTAGTTTTTTTAAAGAAAAAATGTCAAATTTCAGCTTCTCAGATGTGAATATTTTCTGGTTTCTTTAGTCCTCTATGCAAGTAAACTGAATATCTTTGGGTTGTGGAGAAAACAGGACATTTGAGGACATCACCGTGGGTTTTGGGAGACAGTGATCAATATTTTTCACCATTGTCTGACATTTTATTGACCAAATAACTAATCGATTAGTTGAAAATTATCACATCAATAATGAAAATAGTTGTTAGTTGGATCCCTAGATGCAATTCACATTACTTCTGCCAGTTTCATGCTATCCTACTGACTGATGGCTGCATTTATAGAGCACTTTTATCTATTTACATACACACTGATGGCAGAGAGCTACCTCGCAAGGTGCTGACCTGACCATCAGGAACAATTTGAGGTTCTGTGTCTTGCCGAAGGACACTTTGACATGTGGACAGGAGGAGCTGCCAGTCCTGTGATCATTGGACGATCTGCTTTACCTGCTGAGCCACAGCCACCAGAGAGACACAGACAGACAAACAAACGCCACACAGTTGTTGGTGGTAATGCGCTAACTAAACTGCCAGAGCTTCCGAGTCTGTGAAGTAAAGCCAAAGCCTGCAGTCTTTCTAATGGCCAGCAGGGGGCAGCGCCATTGATTGTAATAAACATGTCAGATTGCATTGAGCCTTATGTAAAAATAAGCCAACTTCTCACTTGATTTACTACCTCAGATAACAGTATTGTTATGAGTTCATGGTCTTAATTGCTAGTTTCAATTCTTCCTCCATACAGTATGATGCTTATTTCTTAAAGTATGGTCCCATTTAGAGGGAAATGGATGATGAAGCAGGATATGGTTTAGATAGATATGGTCACTTCAACAAACCAAGATGACAACATCCATAATGCCAGACTTGAGGCTTCAAATGGGTTGTCCACAAACCAATTGGTGACATCATGGTACGTTTAATCTTGTAATGTAAACAATGCAGTTTCACAAAATAAAAAAAAACATTGTTTGCAGATATTCTATTTACAAGGAAACATATCTTTCCATTAATATTGTTTTGTATCAAATGTCAAAAAATTTAATTAAAACCCAAGGTGACGTATTAACTGTAACTGTATCAGGATACTAGCAATGCATTTGGAAAAACAATGAATTTAAATATAATTTTCTTTAGGGATGCAAATAATTATTTCTTTTTGTTTGATTGTTTTCTTGATTAATCAATTAGTTGTTTGGTCCAGAAAATGTGAAAATGTTAATCACTGTTTCCCAGTCCAAGTTGATGTCCTCACATATCTTGTTTTATCCCAAAGATCAGAGTGGTGCTTGAGCCTATCCCAGCTGACTTTGGGCAAGAGGCAGTGTACACCCTGGACAAGTCGCCAGCACATACCGCAGGGCATATAGAGAGGGTGATTAATTAAATAGTTCACAGTTAATCGATTAATCAACTAATCATTGTACCTCTAATGTTCTTTATTTACAAAAAAACCCCTCCACTTTGAACATAGTTCCACTTTTTGATGTTGAAAGAATAAAATAATGACCTCGCTGATTACTTCTTCGAGTCAAGGATGCATAAATCCAGTGGAAATGCATACATTTTTATGTTTGTGGAAATGTTCACACTATTAATCATGTAAAAGAACAATTTTCAACTCCCACTTGTCACTGACAGCAGAGGTAAGCCCCATGAAAACAACCTCTTACAGTTAACTTTGAGCTGTGTTTAGTGATGACAGCCACATCATTTAAAATGCTTCTTGGCTGTTTTGACTTCTTATGGTCGTTTATGTGCAGTGTTGGCAACACAGGATGTGTACTGGTGTATTTGACAGCTGCTCTCCTTGTAAATTAATCTGGATCGTATTGGCCAGATGCCAGGGGAAGAAAAAACTGTATAAACTTAGATGCGTCATCGCTTGTAGTCCTCTGTGTGATTTGGGTATTAAGGTCAGCCGTTTGGAGCATGACAGTCCTGATTGATACAAATCTCCAGAGTCACTCATAATCTTGAGGCAAATCAGCTTATTCTTTTTCTTGAATTGTTTTTTGGGTTTTTAAAAGAATGCACTTGCAGTTTAGCTTCACTTCCCTTGATTCTTGCTTAAAAACGTTCATTCTCTCTTTTTCCAATGGCAGTTTAATTTTAGATGTGGTGAGGGAAAATAAGTGATGACAATAAACCATGAAAATGTCATCTGGACCCAGCTGACATTGTAGTCTGTTTTGTTAAATCGTAAGATTGCTGTAAGATATAACACCGGGGAGTTGTGTGTGGGTTTTTAGTTGCTTTGTTTCCTGGAAAAAAGTAGTGCACTGATGTTCACTCATGATCTACATTTACAATAAAAAGACCTGACTAAATTAATAATAAAAATGAAGTAAGCTTTGATATTATATTGCATTTGAAAATGTTTTGCCAATATTTAGTAATCTGTTTTTAATCCATTGAAAATATTGATAAGTGTCGGATTTTAGATACATTTACTCCTAATTTATGAAATGCAATTAAATGTATCCCATTAAATTAATACTGCACATTAAAAGCAAACATACATAATAAACAAACATACATTGCATGTATGTTATTTGATGAGCCACAATACCACAAAGCTGCTTTGTTTTAATGACTTTTCCTCCTCAGGATCAAACTGCTCATCTGAAACAGCCAATTACTTACTGACTGGCAGGTAGCTGAAATTGTTTCCAGCTTCTGCCATTTTCAATTATGAACCAAACAATACTCCTGTGACACTTTGAAAGACCATTTAATCATTATAAAGTTATTTTGCTGAAACAACAAGGAGCTATCATTTGCTTGGTCATCATGCACATCTCCCTTATGACTCCTGAAATCAAATCAGAATGCCATTTAATGTGGAAATTTATCTTATTAATTATTTACAATTGAATAGTTTCTAACCCATGCATAAGAAGCTTAGCACTGTAATCAAGGTGACCCAATATACACTACCGCTAAAAGTTTGGGATCATCTGCTATATTGATGTTTTTCTTCTTTTCTAATATCAAATAGATAAAAAAATGGCATAATTCAGACCCCAAATGTATTATTTACATTACAAATAGTTTTGGCCCAAAAGAAGAACAGTCAATTGATTAAAACTTCCATTTCGTCAATGTCCCCACAGTGTCGCATGACGGGAGAATACTGCAGCACAGTGTTTTGTTCTCCAGGTACAAAACATACAAAATAACATCTGTTTGTAACTTTCTACTACCCAAAAGCATGAAATACCATTCAAAAATAGTAGTCCCCTCAGCCATCTGACTGTACTGAATCAAGCGTTTGTGGGAGGAGCTACAAAACTCTTAACGGTATTGCAGCCGGCCAGCCAAACCCAAACCTTGCTTTTCTTATCCCTATTGTCTTCTGTCTTTAGCTTCAGCTGCAAAACCTCCAATGAACTACTGTAACATCACTGGGTTCAACGGGCTGCTCTCAACTATCCAGTCTGTCTTTTGGACCATCCATTCGGGATTCCACCTAGCAAATCTGTGTTTACTACTGCTTGAAATAATGTTAAGGTTGTTGATACTCTTCTGTTCCTGTTTTTACGGTGTTACAGAGGACCGAGTGCTCAGTGGAGCCAAATGTCTTTTTTCTCATTACCATCAGCTCCAGTATCTGGCCATCTGAAAAGAAAACAACTGTCTATAGGTTGTTTGGCTTTTACCTTTCCTCCTTAACACCCCTAAATGTCACAAAGGAAGTGTCTGTGTTGACTATTTGGCTAGCTAGCAAAGGTTGCTAAATAACATTAGCTTGTGGTAGTTGGAAATGTCAAGTGTTGCACGTCACGATGCACAATGAGGGTAAAGAACACTGATTGCGGACCTTGTGTTTTCTTATAGTACATTCAAATTTTAATGAACAGATGTTGTTGGTGAGATTTCCAAGCATTATCTGTTTCCAACTGAGCTGCTCCACCCCTCCCGGATGTTTTGGCCCAGTGGGGGGTCAATATAGGCCTGTCGGACTGCTGGGCTTGCACTGCTGGAAACCCTGATTGGAACATTTACACGTAATGTATTTCAAGTCAACAAGATGACCATTTAGCCTGCAGTCTTTGTGGATCATGAAACAGTAGAGTGATAGTAAATGGTGTAAGACATCTGTGGCAAAACTAAATTCACATTAACGTTCTTTCAGTAATTTCTGTTGCAGGAAATACTGTTGCAGTGTTGCTCAGTGCTCAGCTGAGTACTCGAGGAAATAACATCAGATGCTGGATGTTTTAGGAAATATTTTAAATGCAGTGGTTGTTCCACATTCACTGCATTCCTGCAGTTTTTTTTTCCCCCCACAGGAGCTTTCCTGGTCACATGACTCCACAGGTATTAAGTAATCCCCAGTCTGGCTATGTGGTATTAAAAAAAATTCCCATGGGTCTCTCAATGGGTGTCAAGTGGAGTTTGCCATAACTGAAAGCAACATAACATGATTGTGATTGTATGGTGGGCTACAAATAGAAAGGGGAAATTGGTTAATTACCGAAATGTCAAAACACCCAAGAGTGGAAGATGATTTAGCATGGTTAAACAGCCATGGCGGAAGCACGTTTCCAGGCTTGCCGGAGGGAGTGTGACATAGTAACCAATGCAATGTGAAACAGTAACCTATCTCAAGAGGCCAGACTGTTCAGTGCTTTGAAGCTGGGTTGGGATTCAGAGACTGCAGCTCCCGTCTGAACTGTGAGGGGAGAAAAAAAGAAAATCAAGAAACTGAAATTATACATTAAAGTCACGCCTGAACTGATGAGCTGGACTGCTTTGCTTTAGTGAAATATATTATCTGGGACAAGCGGGACTGTTTGAAAGTATACGACTGTTGTATCGCTCTTTAAAGCTCTAAAGTCTGTGTGATGTTAAGTTCCATCTCAGTTGGTGTATTTTTGGAGGTGCTTATCACTCACTTTTATTGCTCCATGTGTGCAATCTGTCGGCCGTCATTTGGGCAAAATATGGGTAAACCAGAGGTCGGGGTTGATGATGGGCCACTTAACTGAAATACAGGCACAATCTGTCAGTGACTGACTTTTTGCTCCTAGCATTAAGCAGTGGTACACTGGAATATTCATGCCAATTTTTTTGGAGTACTGGACTTGTTGAGGAGACACACTTTGGTCAACATTCAATGCTTAGGTCAACTGCACATACCTAATAAATATGCATTTGATGCAAATAACAATTCAGCAGAAGCAGAAATGAGAAAATAATTTTGGTGATACGAGTCTAAGCACCAGTTTGTAGGGTTTAGTTGTATCTAGCAGTGTAGATGGAGATTGCTAACTATGTGCAAAATGCGCGAAACATGTAAAAACATTCTTGAATGTGTAAGGCCCTTTACACCACTATTATGATTTATTCACTACTCTGATGATATTTATTTCCATTGTGTGACCAGAAGAATCACTCATGATTGTGAAATCTGCCTTATCCAGCTGTATGAAACTGCTAACCCAACAAAACTACTTAATTTCAGCATATACAGAAGAGATGCTGTATCCCAAGATAGTGTAAATGCTGTTTATGGAGTCTTGAGTGCTAGGTGTGTTCAGAAAATTAATCAGTACTGGCTGTTTTGGTAGAAAAACCCAGTGGCACACAGCAAACCCACAGCAGTGCTTCAACTGTGGAGCAGTGGACACGCACCAGATACAGATATTCTATAAAGCAGTATCAAACCTTAAAGGGTCAGTGTGAAGGATTTAGTGTCATCTAGTAATGTAGTTACAGATTGCACCCCCCTCATTTCACCCTCTCCTTCCTAGCGTGAAAGAGAAACTACAGTGGAAAGGACCTATCTACAGCCAATGTTTGGTTTATCTGTTCTGGGGTACTGTGGAAACATGGAGGTTCAACATGGTGGACTCTGTGGAAGAGGACCTGTGGCATCTGTAGATATATAAGAAAACATAATGAATCATGTTTTCATCTGATCATACACCAATGAAGACATAATTCTGAATATTGTATTCCATTTCTGCCATATTGAATGCAGTGCCTGCTTACAGGATCTGAATCCTTTTGAATCTTTTCATAAATCACTTGTACTGTAAGGTTCAAAATAACTGACACCTTGTCCACACCAGCCCTGTAGCATAAACAGCATGTCAGCAGCAGTCAGTGTGACTGACTAACTGTGGTTGACTTTACTTTAGTTGCACTGGTATCAAAACCAAACATCACAGTATGATGCAATATGTCAAACTAAAGCAGGGCAACGTGTACTCTGCTGAGTAAAGCAGGTCTTCTACATTCTATGGTTTATTGGCACAAATAAGCCACAGATAGGTAAGTGTAAATGTATGAGCATTAAATCAAAAACAGAACATGCCAGGTTGCATACTAGTTGACCGAGTCCTCATCAGCTACAGTTAAAGTTACCCATCATGCACAGATGAGCACAATCATTTCTCGTGACAATTAAAACATCAAATGCGAGGGCCATGCATCAAACCTAACCTAACTAACCATCTGAGTTAAAGCGAGTGAAGGTTATGACATTGTGCTGCCACACTTTGATGGTGATGACCAGAACAGCATGTCCATCCATTCATCCATTATCTGTAACCGCTTATCCTCATTAGGGTCACGGTGGGGCTGGAGCCTATCCCAGCTGACCTAAGAACAGCATGTGATTTTATTAATTAGGTGAATAAGTGATGAATCACGCTCATGCATGAATCATACATTAATTTTATACATGAACGATGAAGATACAAAAAAAAAAAAAAAAAAAATAGAAATGTATGGCAAAGATAGCATATTGTCGATACTTCAGAGATGGCCCAAAATTTCACAAATTGTGTTTTCAGGGAAGCTCATGTCTCATGTCAAGATCCCCCCTGACTCCTCTGTAGTTCACACCCTGGCAGCAGGGTCCTACGGTTGGTGTCTATAATGATGCTTTCTGGGCCCAATAAATAAAAAAAAAAGTGTAGTTATTACATGTGTCTGATGGGTAAAACTACAATTCAGGCTAATAAAGTGAAACACAAAACAAAAAATGCAGGTCAAACATCCAGAATGTAAAACTAACAAGACTCATTTCAGATCTGTAATAATCATCCAAAACAAAATTATTAATTAATTATTAATTATTAATCTTTTTTATCAGTTTCCATGATGTAAACTTGTCACACTTGTTCAAGGAGACCTCCTGAGTATAAATCTTTCGTTTAATTTTGGCATCCCATAAAGTTTCTTGTAGATTTAATGTGAATTATCTACGGCCGATGTGATCTCCCACCACCAACATTCCTCTGATTTCATCCTGTAAATGTGACAGTCAGTAGCTGCCAAAAAAAAGAAGCTACGTGAATGTTTTGTACATTGCTCTTTGCTGACAAAACAGAGTGAGGATGGTTAAAAGATTTAAAAAGAGATCCATTAGCCTTGGAGCTTAGTGAATGCGACTGCTTTGCCAGTTTAGAACTAGATCCAGGCACTTTTACTATGCTGATGAAAGCCATGCGTTATCTGTCCGCTCAGACAAATACATATTCACACACCCACGCACCCAATTCATTCTACCTCCTGATGATCAACAGATAAGAGCACACGGCAAAGAACAGGGCACATTTACATGGTTTAAAGTTTAGAAAAACTCGACTAAATGGCTGCACTCTCGAACAATGTACTAGTACTGCCGTTCAACGCAGCATGAAGGAGCAGCAGCAGCAGCAGCAGCAGCAGCAGCTCTAAGCTTGTCTCGTGTTGGAGGGCTGAGACGACTGCGTGGAGCGTCTTTGTGGAGGTGTCTGGAGCTGCAGTGGCCTACTTTGAGGACATGATCCATGTTTAATGTCCCTGCACTATGTTAGGTGACGACATGTGTTGTCACGATGTCATCTGTGTGTAGACGCATTCTCGTGAGCACAATAACTGGAAAATAATACATGAGAAATCATCACACCGGCAGCAGTAGCTAAACAACTTTTTCATACGTTTATTTACACCGTAAAACTGTCTCTCTGTTCTGCTTAAATATTTGAACTTCATATCAATTCTGCTCAAGTTTTCTGTGTATGTATGACATTGAAACATTTTATAATGGATGCTTTAATTTGTTTAATTAATGACCTCATTAGGGTAAGTGGTTATGTTGACTGCACCGTGCTGATTATGGTGTGACATCAGGCGGCTCAAACACTTCTTGTTAATCGGGGGGGGGGGGCTCTTGCTTAAAGAAGGTTACAGCAAGGAAGGCTAAGGAAATGTAATCAACAAATACCAACAGATGTGCTTTAACATGAATCAGATCTACAGTGCAAAGTTAATTTAGCAAGTGGCAAGCTATGTGAATAAAAATGTAATGGGTAATGAAACAGAACGTATGTATTTTGTAAAAACATTTCACAACTGCTGAAAAGTGCATCCAGTATTAACAGTCCAATAAAAACTGCTATAAAATATAAATATAATACAAATAATGCATCTTTAAATAAAGCTGTATAAGTAACACAAGAGCTGCAGCACAAAGAGGAAGAGAGAGACTGTTGCTTTTTCGATCATGAGGTTGTGCATCTAAAAAGAAGCAAGTATAATGCTTAATCACAAAACAGATTGGCCTCACATGTTGTATTTGTGATTAGCTTGTTACTCAGAAAAATTATTTTATTACTCATTGCTGCTCACTTTTTTCAAAGTATAATATTATTGGTATACTTGTTGCAAATATTTTATCATGTGTTGCCTGTGACTGTTACTTTGACATCTTTCCTCCTTTCAAAATTAAAGTAATGGGAATATAATTTTTGGGTTAGTTATACATTACACTACTCGTTACTGGTGAAAGTAATATTATTACGCGTGATGCGTTACTGCCCAACACTGCTTGTGATCTAAATGCCATTTAAATGTTGTGTCAAACTAGGTTACAGATCATCATTTTGGATTCATATTTTTCATTTCTTTTTTCTTATTTAATTTGATTATTTTTGCAGGGACAACTCACAATTAAAAGTAATTGCACCACAGTTAGCTAGCAGCTGTTGTCCCTGGGCAGGTAGAGGTAGGGCAATAAGAATATTTTCACGGGTGATTTGACCTTGAATCTCTTGTTTTGTCTGACTAACCAACCAAAATCCCCAAATATTCAATTTACTATAAGGAAAAGCAGCGAATTCTCTGGAACCATCAAGTATTTGGCATTTTTGCTTGAAAAATGACTAAAGCAATTGATTGATGAATCGATTAAACGACTAGTCATTGCAGCTCTAGTCATATATTACTTTTCAAACGCATCCTCACAGTCATAGTTTCACCTTGATAACCAGACGATATGTACAATGCAATCATTCTATGATAGGTAAAGCAGGAAAGGAGAAGTCAGAAGGTTTCCAATGGCAACAACATGCCAAAAGTGTCTGATATCAAAAATCAGTGTTCCACATTGAATCTGGTTAATATTGATTGCCCTACATGTCCCAAACCCAGACCCCAGTGTCTCATTTAATTTGTATTTATCTAGCATTTTTTCCAAACATGAATCGTATTTCATACTATTTTGTTGCATTTGTTAGAACACATTTCTCAAAGGCATGCTTTCATATTGAAACCGAATTATTCTTGATTCGTGTTGCAACAGTCAGTCAGTCAGGTATTTAAATCATAATTCACCACTTCTGTATAAACTGAAGAGATACTTGACTGCAGATTTCTTTCATAAAAAACAACAAACTGCTTGAATAAAGGCTGTGAGCATCTTTTACACTTACATCAATCCAAGGACAGAAGAAAAACAGTCATGTTCTTACAGATTAGTGGTAATTAAATAAGTTACCTGTGTGTGTCACCAGGGACTGGCACCGTCTGATAATCTTTGCTACTTAACTGTTGTAATTAAGATATCTTTGTCTCAAGGTCATTTATTGAACATGTTGTTCTGTGAAATTCACATCTAGGGGCTATAACCTTGTTGCCATTGATCAGTTTTATAGCACCATAAAACATGTAGCTTTTTTTTTCTCCAACAAAATTCAACATTTTATATTTCCAGTTGTGAAAATCCTGAGCTTTATAGTTAGTGAACTAATTAAAGTCCCACTGTGTAACTCTACCATGAATTTTTATGCTACACTGACATGTAATCAGGTAAATGATGTTGCCATGAGCCCCAGAACCAGATCTTGGTGAGTGGGCAATGTATCCAGGCTCAGTAGAGAAATGGCATGGCAGAGGTGAAGAGAAAGAACAGGATTTCTACTGTGCATTGCATTGAATAATTACTTGTAGAACCTTTGAAACAAAAAGCAAAGTCCCCCGCTAGAGGTTTTTTATTATTTGATTTCCTGATTACACAAGGACTCTTACATAGTACTTGTCCTAGTGAAATAGTAATTTGTTCACCAAGATTACTTCTGGGGAGATAGTAATATATAAGATATATGGAAGACAAAAACATCTTTTCTTAGTTGTCAAAGTTGCTTGGTGTTTTTTGGATGATACATCAATTCAAAGCCAAGTTAAGTATTACTCGCTCCTTGCAAGATTTTAATACATGTTGGACTCCTTGTTAGTAAAATACCTTTTGTTGTACGCAGCGTCCACATTAATTTGTCAGTAGTTCAGTATATAGTATGATTATTCAATGCTCCTTTATTTTGCTGCTTGTTTGCACTCACACTGGATTGTGAAGTTGCCTCTGATTGTTGTATTTCAAAGTCTCAGCAGAGCTCAATTTAACACAAGAATCCTCCAAAATGACAAGTCGGTTACATCTGTTCCACGTGGGCTCTGCAGCTGTTATGTTGTTAATGTTTTGTAGGATTCTTCTGATTTATGTATTTATGCAGAAGCCAGGAAAGTGTGGGTCTAAGCAGTGACTCTGATATATAATACTTTTGCCATTGTCCACAGGCCAAACCTAATAATGAACTGATCCCATTAACAAGTCTTGCCTGTGTATCCAAAGTTTACTGTTACACTGCGTGACATGTTCCTTTATTATAGTAAAAGTGTTTAAGTCGTTCCCACATACAGCGTCCTATTGCTGTAAATACTCATCTAATCACCAAATCTGTGCCTGACAAACAGTTGTTTTAGAAATGTATTCATTTTGTTATAGATGAAAGAATTTATTCATGATGTTAGCAGCAGATCAGAGAACAGAACAGAGAAGTGGCAAGGTAGGTCCTCCATGGATCAGTCTGTCTAGCACATCCCAGATGCTAAACTGGATTGAGATGTTGGGATTTTGGGGCCCAAGTCAATGCCTTGAACTTGTTTTTGTGTTCCTCAAACCATTCCTGAACCATTTTTGCTGTGTGGCAGGGCACACGCTGAAAGAAGCCACTGCCATCAGGGAATACCGTTTCTGTGAAATGGTGTACACGATCTGGAGCAGTGCTTATGTATGTGGCAAATGTTAAAGTAACATCCACATGAATGGCAAGACTGAAGGATTCCCAGCTAAACATTGCCCAAGTCATCACAGTGCCTGTGCCAGTTTGACCTTTTTCCCATAGTGCATCCTGGTGCCATGTGTTCCACAGATAAGGGATGCACAGGCACCCAGACATCCACGAGATATAAAAGAAAACGTGATTCATCAGACCAGGCCACCTTCTTCCATTACTCCATGGTCAAATTCTGATGCTCATGTGCTCATTGTTGGTGCTTTCTGCAGCGGACAGGGATCAACATGGTTACCCTGACTGGTCTGCGCCATACGCAACAAACTGCGATGCATTGTGTGTTCTGACACCTTTCTATCACAGCTAACATTAACGTATTCAACAATGTGAGCTACATTAGCTCCTCTGTTGGATCGGACCACAACTGCCAGTCTTCACTACCCACATGCATCATTGAACATTGGTCGCCCATGACCCTGTTGTTGGTTCACTGCTTTTCCTTTCTTGGACCACTTTTGATAGGTACTGATCAGCACAGAATGGGAATGCTCCACATGCAGTTTTTAGAGATGCTCTGAACAAGATGTCCAGCCATCACAATTTGGACCGTGTCAAAGTCGCTCAAATCCTTACACTTGCTCATTTTTCCTGCTTCTTACACATCAACTTTGAGAACAAAATGTTCACTTGCTGTCTAATATATGCCACCCACTGACAGGTGCCACGATAACAATATAATCATATAATCAGTGTTATTCACTTCACCTATCAGTGGTCATTATGGTATGGCTGTTTGGTGGATATATATATATATATATATATATATATATATATATATATATATATATATATATATATATATATATATATATATATATATATATATATATGTTTCTTGCTCTATGTTTTTAGCTTTTTCTTAGACACACTGGTTAGTCATGAAGAGGTCTAATGCTCAGATAAAAAGCCTGATCAGCAGATGTACGTTGAATTATTCAGACCGCTCATGGTGCAAATTTAACCTGTGTTACCTGTGTTGGGCATGAGAAAAAATTTACGAAGTGCTTTACTAAGTGTCATGAGAATTCAAATAATTGTAATATTAGGGTGTACATTTCTTAGGTTTTTTTGACTGACAAAATCCCATGCACACTCATGCAATTTTAACTGTTATGCTCTCGGAAATGTGCCAGATCAACTTATTAAATTAATGGACTTATTTACTTGCTAACTAGTAAATGACACTGTTGCTGTTTGTCCACAGGTCACACACACCTCCTGTGAAATTAGAGGTCAAGAGTTATTGGCTGTTTCCTGCCCAGGTGTAAATCTCTCTACTATAACTTCATATTTCACTCACACAGAGTGTTTTCTGCACGGGAAACAGACTCAATATCACCAGGCTCATATTTGTCAAGTTAAATAAGTTGTCTAGCAATATAGACCCCACGGGCCTTCTACAGCCGCTCAGTATTGACATCTGGATTTGTATAATGTTATGTATTTCACCGTCAGTTAAAGCTTTGCTTTACCGCGTCTCTTCATTATAGAATCTGCTAGTTTGGCTGTGTTGTTTATGCTCTGCATCCCGCTTTGTCAATTCACCGTCTTGCAGTAGACAAGGAAAGAAAAGGGGGGAGAAAGAGGATGGCAGAGACAGTGATTTGCTACTGTTAAAATTTCAATTTTCCACCCCAGAGGAGGGTTGTTCCACATGAAAGAGAATGAAAATGCTGTTCTAGGAGAAAACCGTCTTGAAAGCTATTTCAAGTTCTTGAGTTTTAAGTAAATTTTGCACAATGTAAATCTCCCCTCTTTAATTTAAGCAGAAAATTGATGGATTGCAACCTGGAACAGACATTTTGTGTTATTCTTACAGGCTGGTTAATTATATCTTACAATGATACTTAATAGGTTGCATTGATTTAGTAAAGCAAAATAGTCTTTTTGAACAGTTTTCATTTATTAGACATGCTGAAAAAGGATCGGAAACATACAACAGTATGATTCATATTTCAACTCATAGAAAGAACTGTTTTGCAAAAATCTGTCTAATCAGTCATCTTTATGTTTTTGTCTGCTCTAGTCATCTCACAAAGCTGACTTCCCTCCAGTAAACCACTGCTGTGTTTCTTGTCTGATATCAAATTCAGAACTTTAGTGCTGGCGCACATGACTTCAAAGGAATCCACAACTCTCATAGCTCTAGGCCATGGTCCACTTCCTAAATGCTGGGCAATGTTCTTCATTCTGCCAATGCTGCTCTGGTCATCAATCCACCTACTGTCGACTCTTCTCCTTCCTGGCTCATCAATCATGAAATGAACTTCTCACTCCAGTAGAAACATCAGAATCCACTTCCAATCTTCAGTGCCGGCTGAAAATCCTCTTTTCAAGAAGGATAGTATGTCAAGTCATATCACCTCCTCTAGTGATTGCTCCTCTCCACTCTCCTCGCCTCTAGGAGATTGCGCTTAAGCCGCAGGAAAACCGTTAATGCACAGCGGCTCTTGCACTTGACCTTTGATCCTTTCCATTGTTTGCTTTAAGTTAGTGGTCTGTTTGACTCCAACCATTTGGTGGTTCATTGATGTGGAAGTGGGTGGCTGGTTCTGATTTTCCCTACAACACACTCGGATCTTTCAATACATCGTACTGAATATAAGTTGCCAAAGTTCAAGCTAACAAAGATGTTGACACATGACATGACTTCCAGTTGAACCTTTGGCCTTTTGAAACTCTCTCCATGGTTATTTATATAGGGGTTATTCTGTAGTGGTGAATACATTTTTTCACTGCTCATACACAATCTTAGTGTGTATGAGTTTGCATAATGATCGATTCCGCACATCTATTTTAAATTCTGTTGTAACAATGCAATTTTTAATCAGTAAAATCAATATGGAACTCTAAAATGTTCTTTTTGGGTTCAGATTTCAGATCTCTTATTTATATTTAAAGAAACATACATCTATTGTCCAGTGTGCTTTCCATCCATGATCCATGAGACTTTTATTAGTTAGCAGTTACAAGAGGTGCAGAATGGTCATCAACAGCTAACTCCGTATTCATAAAAACATAGTCTACATCAAGATAACACTTTGGTGCAGTTTTTGACAGAGAATTTTGCAGACTTTTGCTGTATTCCTTTGTTGTCGAGAAAATCACTTGCACTGTACCTGAATCACATTTCCAATCATATGGAAATGTACCTTCGTCCTCACTACAGGCAACATATTAGTGAGAAGGTTTCAACTTATCTAAATCAATAGATCAGAATAAATATTCAGTCTTGTGGAGTCTGTTGTTTTGTAAAAATGATCAAACAAATTGTATTTATCTTTAACCTGCAGCTACATGTTAGTAAAATACAGAACAAGGTACTGTTTGGACCATACACCAGGGCTACACAAGGGCTGTTTGGACCATACACCAGAGACAATGCTTGCCCTGGCAGACATGTTTTCAGAGGTTAAATTGGGATTTGTTATCTGGCTCTGTGGTTTCTGGGTAGCCATGGGTGCACATGTGTTTGTGGATGGACTACAAAATCTGTTTGATATCAACTGTAAATAAAATATACCAAGATAAAACAACCCTCTGCTCTGAACACTAAAACTTTTTAGATACTGTAGGCCGTGCGCAAAACTACATCTGATGACAATAAACTCCAGTTCTTTGTATCTCTATCAAATAAAGGAGAGAATGATAACACAGGCTGTCAACACCTTTTCTAAACTTCAGACCAATAACCATTTCCTTGCAGTCTTGCTAACCATCACTCAACACACATTATTCCAACTAGCTAGATACACACAATGCTAACATTATAGTTAATTCCATCACAGAGAGCACAATCAAATTCCACGACTTTGTAAAAATCTTTTCTTACTGTAAAATTATCAGTAAGACCAGTTAACTCATCAGATCCATAATATAGAGAAGCCTGTATGGTAGTGCATCTTTGTCTACACAGTAAATGATCTGCAGACCCTCTGATAGCTTCCCAAGTCCTGATGTATTTCAAGGTGTCCCAAGAGGAGATCCATCCATTTTAATGAACATTAGAGCAGAGACATTTTCAGTTTTCAGTCGTGAACGCGATGGTGTCACAACTTTATTAATTTCCAAGAAACCTCTCTCACACTCTGCTCTGCTCACAGCAATGGTTTCCACTGCATGTTTAAGTTTCAGAAGGGACTTGATATACTGGTATCCTCCTTCAAATCCCTATAACTTTGCTTTAACGCCAGAGAATCTTAATTTAAAAAGACTGAATAGCTCTCTGACTTCATTTCCCTTATTTTAATGGGGGATTGGCCTTGTGAAAGAGTGATTCCTCTTCTTCTTTTCTTGTTTGCATGCTTTTTGCATCGTGCTTCATAGCAATTCTGGGGTCTATTACCTTCTGTCTGCTGTCACTGTATAGTGTTATGACTTTAAAAGCAGTCTCACATGCAGTTTTATAGACTGTGAATTTGTCTTGGTTCCTGCTCATGGTATTGAAAACATCTAGCTGCCTTTTTTATCAGACTGACTGATTGAGACAGTCTAATGTCTCTGGACTGCAGAGCCTCAGATGGGTCTTTAAGCTCCTCAAGCGCATCTATCATCAGCCTGAGCTTTTTAACAAAAGCAATTGAACTCAACTTTGCTTCTAGCCCCTCCTATACATACATTTTTCACTTGAAATTCACTTCACATCTTTACATGAGGCTGTGAGGTGATTGTCAAGTGCGGTATCCATTGTCCAAACAACATTTACTCCTTTGAAGGATGAGGCCACCCACCATATGCCCAAGACTTGACAGATCCTTCTCAAACATACGCCTACTTCAGATGCTACCAAATTAAGCTCTCTTAAGTTCTTTGGTGACTGATTATACAGACAGTATAACTTGTCAAGAAAATCTGTGAAGTGGTTGGTGTCTTTGCAGTGCTTGACTGCATTTGATTACATATGACTCCAACCTTTGGTTCAGACAATGCCAGCCTATGAGTACACGTCCATTAAGAAAAGCATCAAGGCCATGTTTCAGCAGGAGTTCGCTCGTTATTTTTATGAAGGTCAACAACTCAGAGGTACCAACTGACGTTGTGAGCTACACAAGACTTTTTGCTTCACCAAATACTTTTATCCAGAACAGTAGGCTTTGGTTGGGGCACTATAATACCCGCTGATCTCATCTCTTTTGATGTAAAATGTCTCTACATGTGACATTTGAGTGAAGAACATGGCCAACAGTTTATGACTGAAAAACACTAGTCCAGATGTGTTCATGAAAGCAGGAACACACTAGTTTATATCTAACATGTCCATCACTTCTGTACACATGCTCAATATGAGTATGTTGCATGGAGGTGTCATGAAGCAGGAGGGTAACAAATAGATGTGGAAGACTTGATGAAGACGAATGATGTGTCTGATTACAAATATCAGGAGGTATTGGTTTCCATATTTCAGATATTGGGGGCCATTATTTACTTATTGAGAGTATTTCAAAAATCATTTCACGTTTACACCATTGACCTTTCTTGTCATCACGCTTTCATATGTTTGAGCAAATATATAGGTACAAGCAAAAATGCAAAAAATGAACAATACAAAGCAAAATAAACCACACAGAAAATTTTTTCTATCTATAATCTAAACATGCATGTTTGTCTGAGGTGTAATGGTGGATTGGTCAGGTTGGACAAGAACTTTCAAAGCTGAAAGCACTTTGTGTTTATTTTCATGGCCAACTTTTTGCTGAACAGATTGTAAAACCTCTTGAGGGAAATATGCTATTTGTGATATCGGGCTATATAAATGAAAATGACTTGACATGATTGGACTTATCAGTTGTGTCAAAAGTGCAGTGAAGCGTCTCTTCTCTTTTGTGTTGCGCCGTATTTCATGCCAGTGGACTTTGATGTGTATACTAGTTGGCAGGTCAGGAAAATGATTGTGAGAAGTGATTCAATTAACCCATCAATTGTTAGTAGCCTACCAGCGTGAGATGCTTAGAAATATGATTAATGTGATTAAAGCTCAAGGAGGTTGTCTGCTTTGATTAACTGAACAATCAATTAATCACCTCCAGTTGAGCTGATATGTTAGATTTTGTGTACTGAATACAATATAATAACCCTCTGCAGGACTTGATTTTTTTCGCTCTAACTTTAAAGGTGTCCTTGGCATCATGCTTTATATAGCCACATGAGATATGTAATGGCATCACATCTGTATGGGAAAACAGAGGCAAGAGAACACCCATTGCATATTCATGAACGTTCTCTGCTTCATATTCCCATTTCCCATGTTAGAGAAAGTTTTACAAGAGCAGTTCAATCCTTGACAAATTACACTGCGCCCACACTTTTGGGTATTAGAAGACACTGGTGTAGCTGTGTGCGTTAAAAAAAAAAAAAAAAAGTGTAGCACACATCTCTTCACAGTTTTCCCAAGTTTGACACTTGATTGCTCCTCCTAAAAGAGTGAAGGAACAGTGGAAAAGATTGCAACACATGCGGCTGTCGGGGTAAAATGACATGCCATCAAAACACTGTACTCTGCACTGCATTCCCTGAGCCTTTTGATGAAAAGTATCGACAGCTAAAAATGTTAGTCGATATGTGTTTTGAAATGAAATATTGTCTTTTATCTTGCCCTCTACCATAATTGAGTGCGCCGACTTCCAGAGTAAATAGTTTTGTGCAGTGAATGTTGCTCTAGAACTCTTGTTTACTTGAAGTGGGGGAAAAGAAGGACTGTTGTCTTTATCTCTTAGCAAATGATGCAAGTTTGCTAGCATGCCCGGAGTAATAAAACTGGTCCGTCACATCACTTGTCATTGTTTGCTTAGAAAGCTTTTTAATCCTCCTCTTTTTTCAGTCTGTTAAGTGTTTGATATGAAAACAGATATCTCTCCCTTTGTTTGTCTTTTTTGGGAAAGATGTAGGGCTGGAGCTCCACTGATGGCCACGGTTTGGTTCTGCTTTCAATCAGATGAAAAGCCTCCTCATGTCTCTCAGCTGCTTGTCACACAGCAGGTGTCCCATATTTGCTATATTGTGCTCTTTGCCAGTTTGAAGACAGGCGCCCATGTTGTCGACTACAGTGAGATTTCCTATCATCGTGTTGCCGCAAACTGAAGTGCATGTAGCATAAGAATCAGCCCGGAGAAACCTCCAACATCACGCCTCGGGATTAAGATTGTACCATGTTGGGCTAATGTGTCTCAGCACTGCATTGCTGTGATCATAAATTTCATTCCCTGTGTAAGACAAAGCGGCACCTTCATAGACAAAATACCTCCATGCGTCTTCTTCATTCTGTACAAATTGTCTGCCAAGTATAGGAAGTCATCAACTGCCGTCTTTGATCAGTCATAGCCTGTAGCATTCCAGGGAGCTTCAGGTCAGCCTACTGGGACTCTGCAGGAACTCTGCCCCCAAGATACGAGGAATTAGTCTACACTTATCTCTCATTCACTCCCATATTGGCTAATCTTATCTGAGCAGCACCGTGTTTAAGTACGGTCTTGTGAATTATTTGCTCACCCTCAGTGAAAGGCTTGCAGGTAGGAAGTATTCAGGATTGAGAATAGGATTAAGGATTCAAAAGTCTCTCTTTGGTATTGTTCTTTATACATGAATATCTTTTGAAAGTGTTTGATATTTTCCTCGGATTTGGCTGGGTTACAGCATAGAAAAGGCTCTATAAAACTCTGAACTTCCCAGCAGTGAGTGAGTCAGTGAAGTACAATATCTTTTGAAGATATTGTGTAGGGACTGACTGTAGGACACTGGGTTTTGAAAGTGTGAAAGTTCTGCCATTATGCAAGGATAGTATATACCTTCAAAAGCTTCTTTTGTCAGATATACATTTGTGTACTTCTGGTCTGTGGCTGTTTTTCATGGTTTGGGCCTGGCCCCTTTATTTCCAATTAAGGAAAATCCTCATGCTACAGCATACAAGGATAGTTTATAGTTGATATTTTTATATCACAATGACTACATATATTTGAAACGGGTCACTTGTACTGACGAATCCACAGATGGCTCAGTAGTTTTGTGCAAAAAACATCTAAAAACTGACTGTATACCACCTGCTCGGCATGAAACAGGAGACAGGCACAGTTAGTGACAAGCTGTTGAACATAGTGGAACATTTTACCACCTAAAGAAAAGGCTAGATTTTTCCCTCCAGAGTTAAAGGAGACCAAAGCAGAGCTGGAGGGACAGTAAAGTGTGAAGAAACATGACTCCAGATATTGCTCTGTACCTGCAGGATGTGTAAATAGGAATCGTTTGCTGATATGTCAGTGTGGTGTTTACAGCTTGTTTCTGCTGCCCCCAAGTGGCCCAAAAATAAGTTTCTTTATAATGTGTTTCTAACTTTGTTTGAGGGTGTCCCTCTGGTTTGAACATGACAATGGTCCCCATGCCCAAAGCCAGGTTAATAAAGAAATGGTTTTCCCAGTGTTGTGCAGAGGGCCAGTCAGGCTTACACCGAGCTCTGACCTCAACCCCATCCAACACCTTTGGGATAAACTGAAATTGAGGAGCATCTCGTATCTAACTGGATGATTTACTGCAGACAGTATATACAGCCTTATCTACCAAACAGAGCAATGCGTTCAGTGTGCCAGATTTAGGGGGCTCTATTTACAGAATATAATATTGTTAACTATATTTTCATTAGTGTGTAATCACCTGAAGATAAGAATTCTTATGTTTTGTAACCTTAAAATGAACCTTCTATATCTACAGACACCACAGGTCCTCTTCCACGCACAGAGTCTGTTGAACTGCTAAGTTACTACAGTAGCCCAGAACGGATGAATTAAACAGATAGATATTTGCATTTTCCACGCATTTCATGGCCACCATAGTTTGTCCTTCATGCCTACAATGAGAGGATGAAGCGACAGGGGCTGCAATTAGCAACTACACTACTTGGTGCCACTAAATCCTACACACTGGACCTTTTAAAACAAAATGTAGCCTTGCAAAAAAGAAAAGTTTGATGCCAAAAGCAGTGCATGTGTGTTCTATGTTTTGCTCGGTATAATGCATTGGATATGACAGGAGTTAATGTGTGAAATGGAACTTCAGTTCAAACATATTAAGGATGAATAATATCAATTTACATACATTTATGTCACATTTTTAAAATTATATGGGCAAATTGTCAATTGAACTCAGGCTACAGAGGGCTGGGTATTGTTTGACATTTTTCAAAACTGATGCAGATATACCTGAATTCCAGTAGAAATACTGCAGTGATTAATCTTTTACTTTAATTAACTTCTCAAATGCATCTGTGTTTATTTTTGTATTCAATTTCTTGTACATCCAGTACTTTGCCTGAATAAAATGCATCTAAAATGACCAAAATAGTGATCTGAAACCAGGAAATATCTGATCAAAGAACAAGTAAACTAAGAATCTGAGCTGAACATTTTGACAGTTTTCTGTATTCTGTGCTACGGTTCCATTTTTGTTGCTGCTCAGCAAGTGTTGAGAATCATTTCCTCTCCTACTGATGACACTGAGATGCATGAATGACTTCCAAGTCCATAAATCATCAAAATTGCCAGACTCTTGATATCACAGTAGTGTGCCTTTCTAGTCTTTTTACTGTATGTTATAAGGATTTGTTTCTGATCTTACAGTATTAAGCTCCTGATCTTAGACAGAAATGGCTGTTTAAACGGGTAAATTAAGGTCAGATTTATCACACAAGCTTTGAATTACACACTTGCAGCGACAGAACTGAACACAAAACTCAATACCAATGTCTGTCTTTTTTTTCTGAATGGATTTACAGAGATCCACCACCCATGCCCTTTCTGGTGCGCTTTACATTTCCTCCTGATGATATCTGGCAGCTTTTTTGCATCTTTCCTGCCGATGATTTGATGTTGTTTTCATCCTCTCTGGCACCTCATAGATAAACTTGTACAGAGATGCAGCAAACTGTAAAGATGAGGTTCATTCTACCATTTATTAAATACAGAGCAGATTAGATGGCAGTGCGTTGGCGAATGACAAAGGTTTTCTCTGTGCTGGTCTGTCATTCAGTCGAAAGGCGTGCCATGTACCACTTAACTATTTATCATTCATCTTCTCTGTGAGTTCAGTTAGTGACATCTCTAGGCTCGTTTTGTTTATCCCCCACAATGCGGCCTGTAACTCGAAGTGTCTGGCTGAGTAAATATTTGTTTCACTTGACAGAGATGCAGAAGGAAATAGACCTTTGTAGGGATTGCCCTAAATGCAGCTGTCTGGATTTTGATGAGGATGCAAATAACTTAGATTTTTATTTGAGATCAGTAGAGAAAGTGCAAGTTCATAATGGAATAAACGGTGACAGAGAGTCCTTATCCCCCATTTCAATCACATGCATGTTGGGCAGGAGAGCCGTTCAGAGAGCCACTAAGAGTTTGTCAGTTGAGGAAAATTAAATTATGACCCCATTTCATTGCAGTAGTTGTTCTCAATGTGTTCATTTTTTCTCTCATTCCTATTCCAGAGACGGGTTAGAAGCTTAATAAATCTTACCATCTCACAACATTTATTGACAGTCTCCTTGAACTCATTCTTCTCAAACTCTGAATGTGAGAGAAGATGTTAAAACAAGACTTTTCTTTTCATAGGTAATTACGTTTGGTTTGGCAAACATATATATTTAGTATATATGTTTGTCTGTTTTGTTGTAATGTGGACCTGATGGAGGATGTGATGCTTAACCGTTGTTCTGAGTCAGTCTTCTGCCCTTAATGCTTTCTCCCTGTGACTGTTGTTATGCTATCCACTGTGCTATTTACATAAAAGGTATTGATCCTCCTGCAAAAAAGTAGACATATTTCAGCAGATTAAAGCTACAAACATAACTTTTCAATTCTCATACCTCATGTATTAGAGATAAGTAGAGATAAATTATTTGTATATTGTAACATTTGAG
Organism: Sciaenops ocellatus; assembly: GCA_033000465.1. Taxonomy (NCBI): domain Eukaryota; kingdom Metazoa; phylum Chordata; class Actinopteri; family Sciaenidae; genus Sciaenops; species Sciaenops ocellatus. Next base: position 10,855,008 of record CP136870.1, read on the forward strand.
ATTTTTGTCTACTTTTACTTCCCTGTAATGGGAAGTAAAAGTAGACAAAAATGTCACATTTCAAACTAGTGGAAAGAAAACGCCCACATGCTTTATTACCAGATTATATAATTCAAACATATTGGCAAACAATAGCCCACACACAGGACACATTTATCACTGTCAGTGAGTCAGATATTCAGTCTAATGATGATGAGATTTTGTGCTGGAATTGCGCCTAGATGGGTTGGTGGAAGCGACTCAGTCTCAACCAAAACAATGAGCTAAAAGAAGATAAAATGCTAAGTATAGTGCAGAAGAGTTGAGTGTTAAGTCTTTGTGAATTTGTGAATTAATACATATTTAGTTATGACAATCAATGAAGTAAATCGGTATACACACAACATAATGTATCTGATAATGTACATGATCAAATTACAGATCATACTATAGTTGAGTTCCAAAATGTTTCCCCAAATTAACTGATACCTTGAATTTACACTATTTTTGCCTCAGCCAACACTTTTTTGAGGCTGTTCTCCTTTTATCTTCATGTTGCACATTTTGACCTGATATCCTGCAGTGACTACAAGTAGTGCCGAATACCTAAGTTTGTGGGTTTACGATACCTCTCTAAGGTTTTTATTCCACTTAAAATGCGTAAGGAAAAATTCAGGCATCAGTGAATGGTATACTGCTGGACTGACAAGCAGATGTTTTGTGTTCTATTGGAATAATTATCCCTTGCACTTGCTGTAGTTGCTTTCTTCTAATTAAGTACAGAGACATTGTTTTATTGTAGTTATTTAGTCAAATGTCATTGTTCTCACCTGACAAACAAACCAAGGCAAAGGAAAAAACACTGCAATTAAATTACTTTTTTTTAAAAGGCAGTTCTTCACTGCTGCTGGCTTCTTACAGCTCCAGTTAGACTTGTGTGTGTGAATCTTGCCCTTGACATTGTTGGCTATCTTTGAGTGATATTTGGCCAAATGGCCTACTGTATAATAAATAAGTTGTGTATTCTTCTGCAACAGATTTATGAGCATTAAACAGCATTTTCTATGTTGGTCTAATGCGGGCAACACAGTTTAGTGCTGTTTACAGAAGATCATTTTATTTATTGTGTTCATTTTTACAAAGTGCATCTTAAAATGCTGTTATGCAAGCTTTCTTTTATCCTTCTCGAAGCTACTGGGTCACAGCCTGAAATGCAATGAACAGTTCTAGCCAGATCATTACACGACAGCTTTCGCCAAATAAGCACAGAGAAAGCAACATGAAGAAAAGCATTAATTATTAATTCATTTCACTTAGGCTTTGGAAACTATTCTAAGCACTGGAGTGGCACCAGATGTCACTGAATGGGATTTAGAAGAGTATTTAATTCCATTACTCCCCCTCCTAACTGGCTCCTTTTTCCATCCAGTTGACATCATGTGCTCATGGGGCAAATTGACATGCTTGCGTGCCTACTAAGTGCACCAGAAGAAAACAAATCAGATGCCCCTTTTTTCACCTATTTTCTAGTTGCCCTCCTCATAAAGAAAGCTCAGACTGTGAGCTCTCCAGGCCATGGTGAAAGTCTTTTCATTCGCTTCTTTTCTGAGAAAAGACTTAAGGTTTGAAGACTTATCCAGCTCTATTACTTTCCCCTGCGCCCTTCCATAATGGACTGGCCAGATTGGACAATGTCACTATCTTTTTGTCGGTGTCTTCACTCATCCCCCTTGTTGGAAGCAAGTGGAGCGAATCATATATCATGAAGACTGTATCCTTTGGTCATTTAAGGTCCATGTCCCATCAGGAATCACATTAAGGCCTTTGAGTCCAGCTATAGCCAAGTTAGAACAGAAGACAGTACTTTGACTCTCCAGTCATGGACTGTCTGGGATTTTGGAGTAATTGATAGCACAGCTTGTTTTTGAATTTCAATCATATTTGTGTGGAGGGCTGTAGCATTTGATTATTTTCGTTATAAATTAATTGTCGGGGCTACAAAATGCTAGGGAAAATTGGGAAATGTTCTACAGCCCAAGGTGGCATCTTTAAATAGCTTATTTTGTCCAACAAACAGTTGAAAATGTCTAATTTAGTTTACTGTCACGTAAGGCAATACATTTAGAAACTGGAGCATGGACATGTTTCAATTTTTTTTTTTTTTACAAAAATTACTTTGTCAATCAAAACAGTTGGAGATTATTTTTTGTCGATGATCTAATCGATTAATTGACTAAGTGTTTCAGGTTTAGTCTATTTGTACGCTCAAAACAAAATCCTTTGAAAGATTTTAGAGAGTGCTGGTGACGGTATCTTTGTATTGAGCTCACAGCCACTTATTACTTACTCATTTATCACTTACTCTTATTTGCATGTTCATATAGCATAACTGCAGTAGGGCTGGATGATATAGATGAAATCTTGAATCACAGTTAACGCAATTTTATACCACAGTAACAACAATGCATATATTGAGAATAATAGGTCATATTTTCTAAAAAGGTATTGAAATTATAATGAATAAACTAAGCACATGGGAATCATAACACATCAAAATCAAAATTTGTAAATTTAAATCTGATGTTTTTTGTGTTCTGAAAACCTTAGTGCCATTTCTAATTGTAAAGGGTAATATTCTACAACTACTTTTTAAAGAGAGCAATATAGTTAGTAATATAATATAGTTAATATAATATAATAAATAGCTTTACCAAATTACTTTTTTAATGTAATCTACCCAGTGTTGCATTTAAGAACCACTTTAGGCTTTAGATTTAACTTTTGTTTTTAAGGGTGAATCCTAATCTGGAGAAGATTTGGAGTTTGAGACATCACTTTTTTGGTTATGCTAATTCTTTTACTCATCATTTTCTATTGCAGAGAAACCGACATAGGTGTACACAAGCAATACTAGACACATTTTAAATGAATCAAGTTTAATTTAGAATTCATTGGACTTCAAAACCAAATGACAGCCCAACTGCTGTGAATACAGAAGGTCAAAGAAGAACCAGAAGCAACGCTGGTATTTAAAGCAGAATAATAATATTAATGTTAATGTTTTATCTTCAAATAACTGATTTAAATAATGTCAGAGTCTGTAAAATGGAGAGGTTATCAGTAAACACTGAGGTTTTAGGGAAAATAAAACCATAAATAACAATAAATCTCTCACATCACTTCCTGCCATTGGCCACATTTGTAACAGACAATCCATATGTCTTTGACATGTTTGAATGTTTCATGTCATTCCAATTAAAATGACAACACCATAGAGTCTTCCCTGCATCTTGGCATGCAGTATGCACATGCTTTACATTCTGAAGGCATTGGCTTTCATTATAAATTAAGATGAAGTGGGACTTTTGGCAGCCTGCAGAACACATTGTGGAACACAGTGGAAAATGTTATTCAGCATCACGTAGTTGCTGTTTTAATCAACCCCTCCTTAATTTCTCTCTCCTGTCTGATTAGTCTTTCATTGAGTTAGGTAGGGAGAGCTGCAGCATTTCTAAACACAGTCCGAGCTACATTTACTAAAATATGATTTTAGTATTCACTGAGACGTTAATTCTAAGAATATAAGCTCTACAAACAGAGCAAACAATTACAGAACTTGTTAAAGAGAAATATTGTACACAAACATTGAATATCTAATCTATTAGTTGCGTAATCCTGACTCTTTAATAAAATTCATCATCACCCAGAAACTACATGTTGTTGGGTTCAAACCTCCTTGTTTGTTGCCATCATGGGGATATATACAGTATATTATATTCAATTATATAGAGCGTGACATAGTTTTTATGTTCTAATACACAAAGACATACTCACAGCCAGTTTGAAGAGATTGTTAGATCAACAGTGCAAGATTCGATTAATGACATGTCTGGTAACACGTGTTTAAATTTCTGAGACTTAACAGTGTTCTCAACAGTACATTTATTGCCTATTTGACACTTTCTCACGTTTGCTTATTAATTTCACAGGCTGCCTGTTTCTGCTGCGTTCATGTTATTTGTGATATAGCAAAAAAAAAAAAAGAAAACAAAACATGACATTACGTACTAGAATGCTTCATTCAATATGATTTGCAGTGCTACAGCTAGTTGTGTGGTCCATAGGTGAAAAGTGTTGATCACTGATCACCAAATCCCAAGGTGACATCCTCAAATGTTTTGTTTTGTCTACGACCCAAAGATATTCAGTTTACTGTCATAGAGGGTTGAAGAAACCAGAAAAGATTCACATTTGAGTGGATAAAATCAAAGAATTTAAAGAGTTTAATAGTTTAAAATAGTGCTGAATGTTAAAACAGTTTAATTTGATTAAATTGATTTGATAGTTGACAACTAAGCGACTAATTGTTGCGGCTGTAGTGATGTGAATTACATTAAAAACCACCTATATTCAAATTATAGGGTATATATTTTTTTTCTACAGCACATTTGAATGAATTGAATAACCTTCATATTTAATCCTGTCCTAAATTCAGATATGCACAGATCCCTGGTGTGAAGTGGAAGTAAAATAAAGAAGCAATGATGTTATGGAAGTCGGCTTCTTGGAGATTTGTTAAGGTTAAAATACACTTTTGAATTCCTAGTCAGTGTGTAGTGTGTCACTGCATCAATAATAAGTTAATGTCACTACAAATGCGACCAAGACAAATCTCTGCATTCACTTGTACTTTGTGATAAAGTATCTCTGAAAACAGAGCTGAGAAAGCCAAAAATGTGTCGCATGGCTGGATAATAGAGTGACAAATCAAAGCAGATGTAACGACACAGAGGGGATGATAAAGTGACAAACACATCAGTCTTTAATACCAACCTCGGAGCTTAAACTGCCTCAAGTAAACAAAGGAGTGTTTGTTCTTCGTAGTACAGTAGCCACACACACACACATTCAGAGTGAGGACCGCCACGATGCAATGCATTCCCCTAGCCCCAGACCCCAACCATTCTAACCTCTGCCCTTTCCCCAAACAAAAATAAACCTAAATGAAGTCTCAAGCCTAAAATCAAGTCTCGATCCTCAGACACCTCATTTAAAGGGGCCATGTTGTTTCATGTTGTGTTACTCACACTTGTGGTTCCTTGAGGTCTAACAAATGTGCTTCTCAACGTTTTACACTGCAAACCACCTCAGAAAATAGACTTTCCTAGTACCACTGTTATGACAGACATTAAAGTACAGTAGCATAGGCTAAGAACCAGAGTTAATTTGGTGGAAAAACGGCACTCCTGATTCACACTTTTCTTCCTAATATTCCCTGTTTGGAGCCAGTTTAAACCATTCATTTTTACCTCTGCCATCTTGCCATCACACTTTAACTTGTAACAAATAGTAGATATAGATAAATAGTAGATATAAGTGCTACATGCAGGAATGCGACCACGTGTGTTTTCTTTCTCATCAAACATTTGCAAAGCTGAATTTTAAATCCAACATTGTTTACATCCATTTTACGGGCCTGTAGTATTCTCATCCTTGCTGTTTTGTTGACACACTAGCATATTACCATCATTTGTGCAACAGTGTGATACCATTCATAGGAGTCTTGTCACATGTCACCCACAAGTGAGGAGCCACTCAGAGAAACACCACAAGAGATCTAAAACTCCACAGAAACCCATTTAGGAGGTGGGAAATGGTCAAACGAGCTCTCATTTTGCCAGAATGTGCCTCAAGTAGGTTCTCAGAAAGATACACCTGCATATTTTGGTATTTTTATGAGCATATTGGTCTGACTTATATTCAGTCCCCAGAGGCTTACCCTAATTTTATCATAACTACAATTTGACCAAAGCTAACTTTAAGTTAGTTCCTTATACCTTTTTCACACTAAGATTCCTCCATCACTCAACAGATCCGGGTTGAATGAGCAAGTGATCAATGAAAAAGGGTCAATGTGGGACTACAAAAAAACTGTCTGAAAAGACCAGACAAGGTCACACGGTGTGTCCTTACCTGTATCTGTTGTAAGACAAATACTACTTACTTGTATATTGCAGGTCAGCCATATGTTGATCCACCGCTTTGAGCACTGAACCTTGGTGTAAAAGGTGTGATGGTGAAAAGTCTAGGAAAGCTTTTGTCATGTTGCAATATATCTTGACCGAACCCAAATTGTAATTTTAAGGTTGGGGCACGATTGAAAAGAAAAAGAGCACATGTTTGCACACCTAAAGGAAAATCTGTTTATAGCTCTTCCCAGTGCCCATACTTAAAAGGCAAGGTGATAAGCCTTCCATCATAGAGGCAGGAGAGATCCATTCAAATGAGGATAAGAGTGCACACTCTCTCTTCAAAAGCATTGAGGGTCTTGTACTTGGTTGTACACACAATGCTTCTAACATTATTGGTTTTAGAAACCTGGATGCAGCCTTCCCAAACTTGACATCTAAAAGGTTTTGGTGTGGGACTAGGGTTACAGATAATGTTCATCTATCTGATAAGTACTTTGGTTCAATCATGCTGATGATTAGTCGTCAAATGCTTACACTCTCCTGCTGTTAGGATCGGCCAAAATGAGCACAAAAGCTGTGAGTGAAGTGTTGCTCCTCATAAGTACCCTGTGAGGGGTATGAAAACAACAAAATTTCCCAAACAAAAGTAATAAAGAATTGGGCCCATAAAAGAGGTCAAATTAACAAACGTCAACTGAACAAGCTAACAGAAGACAAACAAACAGACCAGACCTTGTGACTAAACACAAAAGGGGAATTTATATACTGGGTGATCAGCCCATACCAAACACAAGAGGGGTTAACATAAACACTGAACACAAAAGACAACAGCTAATTTACCAACAAAGCAAATCAGAAAAATTAACTCATTAAAATAAACATAATCTATACTTAACCAAACCAGATGAAATTACTAATTGTCTAAAGAAAGTAAACAATAAAGCACTAACGCCCCCCCATGATGTGCCGGCCCTTCGGGTTGGCCCAATCAGCACTCTCTGCTATCAAAATGGCTGAGCTTGTGGGGCGGATCCTTTTGCCCAGCATTCCCAGCAGCAGCAGCAGCACCGGTAACTCAAAGAGAACAGAAATTAGGAAACTATACTAAAACAAAGACTGTACAAAAGCTAACTAAATGTGCGTGCTTCAAATAGAAAACCAATGTACTGTCAAACAACAAAGTGTGTTGTATGAAACAGAAAATCCCTGTGTGATTTATTTCAATACTAAATGTTAAACCAATATAGACTAATAACTTAATTAAATGTATAATGTGTATAAACAAAATACAACAAACTTAACTATAGAAACAAATGTGTGAATGCAGAGGGTTACCGACATTTATGGTTGTGTGGCCACAGCTGTGGCCATCACATACCCCCACAAACACCCTTATATGTTGATCAAACCAACAAAAAGCTGACAGAGTTTGGCTGGTACAAGTCCACTGTGTGAGTTGGTGTCAGATTATGGATTACAGACTGCACTTCAGGGACAGCGCAGAGCCCATCCTGAGTTACAGTTTATTTTGTGGTTCCTCTGTAGTAAGCCCCTTGCATTGATCTCTCTGGGGTTGCTGAAACGAGCTCTCTTTTTGCATTCCCTTCCCTGAAGGCTGGACCTAAATTACCTTGCACCTTCACAAGTTATCATTCTGCTGTTGCCCTTAAAGCCCTACATTGCTCAGTGGACTTGACAAAATCACAAGGCTTTCAACATCTTTCTGGGCCTCCATGGTGAACATTTTGACAGGAGCTCTCTACAGCCTATAAATGGGTTTTCCGTCCTGGTGTAGTAAGTGTCTAAGCATAAAATAACAAGAACTGTATCTGGTACAGTTGAAACCCGTTATGTTATGGAAATGATTCTAACTTCACAAATTGAAACTAGGCCGATGTCACTTCAACCTTCACTGTCTGTCTCTCTTCATCTTCTTCACTCACATGCTTTTTTAAAATAACTTATCTCTCACTGGTCTTTGTTTTTCCATTCTCCTTCCTTTTATCTTTCCCCTCTCTATGACTCTTACTGTTGCTCTTTTTCACCCCCCTTTTTTTCCTCTTCATCTCTTCTGAACATTTCTCATTTATTATTCTAATCGTGACAGCTACATCAGAACTGATAACTTGCATTGCTGGCATGAATATGAACCACAGAAGTATACATTAGCATTAATGATTTCACCAAGACAATGTTTACTGAACAGTTGTTTATAGTATGTGTTGGGGTGTTGAAATCTGTTAAACACTGTTTTTACCAGGTACATCAAAAGCCTGCAGCTGATAAAATTGTACACTTCAAATCTCAAATTTTGCAGCAGGTTTTCCAGCAACCTGCTGCAAAATTCTGGTTTTGTTCCCTTCACTTTTTTTTTTTGCAATCAGGTACTGTAGACCCTAACATTGAATCGCCAAATCCAAAATCTTTCGACCAGCATGTGAGCCGCTTCATGCTGCTTTTTCAGCTGTTGGAGTGATACGGATGGCACTCCCACGGTCAAGTGGCGAGTAGCTCCCCCGCAGCTAGAATGAAAATGCCGAACAGATGCTGTGCTGTCGGGGCCGTCTGTCTGCCTTAGTGTTTGATGGGCCAGTGTTTAGTCAGTCAGTGTGCCTTAGCCTTTAAATGGGCTAGTGTTTAGTCAGTCAGTCTGAATATTTAATGTGCCAGTGTTTAGTTGGTCTGGTTCAAACAGACTAACTGAGTAAGCACTCAGTCATAATACACTAATGGCTGCTTTCCCGGAAAGGGTTTAAGTCTGACCCTTGATGGATGCCTGGTAATGTTTTAGATTAGTCACTATCATGCCAATATAGTACCTTAGTTTTGGTTCCAAAGGAAAGGATACTTTTTCAACACCTTACTTTGATGCAACCTCAATGAAGATTTATACAAAAGCTACAGAGGTAACAGAATTCTCTCATCAACATCTCTAAAGCCCACTAAATTAACATATTTAGTTTTGTTTAATCTGTTCACAAACCGAAGTGTAAAAAACAAATATTATGTGCCAGACTGTTTTTTGGCAGTTTGCGAAGACTCCAGGAAATGACTGATCCTACTATAAACAGTTGAAACTGACCTAACATTCAGTGCCAGGTTTCCATATTTGGTACTCAGTGACATATTTCAGTCATGGGCCTTATTATGGACTGAAACTTGAGATATCCATTGTAAACCAGTTTTAGTCTAGAACTATGTAAAGTGACATTTCAGAGTGCAATACCACTGTCGCAAATATGGACAACTGCACGTATCCATTTATGATTATATTACTGATGATCAAAAACTACCAAGTTGACAATTTTGTTAATGGCTAAAAATCAAGCACAAGACATAGCGGCAAGCTAATATTACTTACTAGTCCAACAGCAAGAAGCCCAGCTCGGCATCTGTCTTTCAGCATTGAGCATAAAGAAGCTCTCGCTAACAACTAAAAGTCAGTCCCAAATTCACTCTTGTCCAATGGCTTCTTGCTTGCTCACTCTCTCCTTTTCTCTTCTTGGCTTACTCTATGGCCTCCTCACCTCTGCCATGCTCTCTCCCCAAGATACATTGCCCGTTCACCCAAACATTGGTCAACAGTAGCTAACGTTACATTTTGCAGCTGTTTTCTCCAAATCCGAAAACTTGTTAGTCATAAAGAGTTGAGGGGGAGAAGTCGGAGGACATCAGAGGGAAAACCAGAAAACATTTTCACCGTAAAATATGAGTTTCACCAAAATCAATGAAACAGCTTGTGGTGTGCGCCTTAAAGCGCTGCTATTCTCGACTTAGAGCCCAAAGTTACATAGTGCAAGAACAGGTGTATGGGGTGCAGAATGGGAATGACAAAGACACCATTCACTTGATTACAAGTCAGTGTAGCATCAAAATGATTTAAAATCTGTGATTTTATGGTATAAAAAGTAAAATAATGTTGCTTTAATATAACAGTTTCCAGCTGTTCCTACAGCTGTCTCTGTTTAATAGGCCAGTTTGGGGGGGGGTTTCTCTCTTAAAATGTATTGGACCAAATTTTAGTCAGTCACACTTAATATTTAATGAGCCAGTCGTACAGTCGCAATTATGTATTGGCTATGTCTAAATTTGTCACTCTATCTTAGCGCTTAATGGACTAGTCTGTTTGTAGTTAATGGGCCAGTATTTACTTGATCAGTGTTTATTTTTTAATGGGGCAGTCTTTGGTCTGTCACTTTATCGCTATATTTAGTGGGCCAATGTTTAGCTGGTCGGTGTTCCATGTATTTTTTTGGCAGTGAAAAATAAAAATATGACATTTAATATAATGTATTTAAATCATAATGGCACACCAGTCCATGAATTCACAATTCAGTAAAAACAATAAATATGCAAATTCAAGATGTTAAGAATCATTTATGCAACTAAATATTTTTGACCTGTTTGGTGCAGCTATATCAGATAGTAATAGACTGTCATGCCAAAGCAATGATCTGCAGGCATTATTACCACATCATGCGATGTAGTGGTGATGAAAGTGTGTATTGGTGTCAGTGGGTTCATGAGTGTAATTTATCGAGTGATGTGTGCAGGCGTCAGAGGTTTCATGTGATTTTATTGAGTCTGTCTTGCACTCTCTCTGCTTGACTGCTGTCTGAGGCAGTTTTGGTTTGGTTGATTGTAAATAGATATGAGGTTAGAATGTGATTTGTTCACGGCCAACACATTTCCTCAGCTACTAAATGGATAACGCGGCAGTGAATTAAATGTACCTCTTAAATCAGGATGCACTGGAAAAATATACTTTCTTATCAATGTTTAATTAGTATTATAATAAGTATGTGCTGATGCGCTCATTTATTAGACGTTCTGCTATATACTTTATGCAAGGCACACTGTGAAAGCTTATTATACTCATGGTGAGTTTCAACTGAAACTACTGAGTGGAGCCCAAATCCCAGTTCGACTTAATCGAACTAAATCAACTTTAATTACATTGAGATTAATGATTCAGAATTCATCCAACAGCAAAGTAACAGTACATTTACAAAGCCTTTTAAAACAGAAATATAATGTACACATATGGGATTTTGGAAAATTTCATTTTTTCGTTTAAGAAAGTTTAAGAAAGCTCAGTTGACAGAGGTCTAGTCATCATGTTCAGGCTGCTCAGTCGTCATGGTATCTCCACATGATGTTTTCAGCTTCTGGTGCAAAAGGTTAATTTACAAAAATAAGTCTCCAATTTTATTTATTTGACTAAATCATGGGGTTCCTTTATCTTGTGAGGTAGCTTGTAACTCGTGAAATCCCTAAATGACAAGATCATGCGGGAATGCATCTTGCCAGGCTTTAGTCTATACACTTGTAAACGTACATGTGTTTTTGTATGGTATTTTATCAGTCAAACGAGAGTTGGTTTATTCATTTTACAAATGATGTTTTTGCGAATGAACTCTTCTGTAGTTGTATCGAGTAATGAAAAATAATGTTTTCACATGGCTCAAAAGTGTGCAGATTTTAGCCTCAGTCAAAAACCAAGTAATCAGTGAAAAACCGTGTTTCTGTGATTATTTCTGTTCCTCTATAGCTGCTAATCAGTGAAATTTTCAAGTGTTGTCCTTGTCTGGAATGAAAACCTGGATTGCGTGGGCCCTCCATGGTTCTCATGTTTGACATCCTCGAGTTAAAGGGAGCAGCCATGTCAGAAACAGATCCACTGTCCTGGTCTTGACAATGGGCTGTAGCAGTCAGCACAATATTCAGCCAGGTCAACAGCTGACATGTGGCAACAGCATCTAATATCACAGTGCATCTTGAACTGACTCACAGTCTACCTGAACTGGAGCATAGAGTAGGTGCCAGTGAAAATGTGAAACTAATTGTACTTTGCAGAGCTGATAAAGCTGACACCTAAGTGACTCCAGTGTGTGAGATTTAGGGGGCTCTATTTACAGAATATGGCAGATAAGTATGTTTTCATTAGTGTATAATCACCTGAAAATACTAATCATTATGTTTTTGTTACATTAGAATGAGCCTTTTATTTTCTTGCATTTTGTGGCAACTGTAGTTTCATCTTCATGCTATGAAGGAGAAGGCGCAGTTGCAGATAACCTCCTCTGGGGGGGTAGATGCCACTAAATACACTGGTCCTTTAACCATCACAGGTTACTCTGATTGATCTGTTGATTGATGTTTGCTTCTCTTTTTTTTTGAAATGATGCAAAACATACACACATCAGTGGCTTTACAGATATGATTGAAACAAGTACAAAATACACTTGCGATGGTACATACAGGGTATAAAAAACCCCAAAAAACAACACGATAAAATGGTGATTATAATTATCATATTGATAATGCACCTCATGCGGTTTCTGTGAATTAAATTAGTGTTTCATGGGATATCTGTTATATGTGTGATTGTGTCTACGGGAGAGAAATAAAATATAATAAAAACAACAATAATGAGAATATTGTATCCTGTTATTACATTAAATGTTTTCCAGCTAATATAATCATGATAGGCTTATTGTTTTAAATGGTAATCATTTAATTTTATGTTGGCATTTTCCCACTGCAGGACGTGTTTCACCAACCTGAGAACCGTTTTAGGATCAGGGTCTAAATTTAGTTCCTGGGGTCCCAAAAAGTCCCTGCCCTTGTCCCTGAGGGTGGCGTTTGATTTACTGAATGGTGCTTATTGGGCAAACACAAACCCCCAGGCTGCTACAGCTACTTCGCAGTAAGCGAGCAGTGGTGCCACATAAAATCAATATTAGGGTTGGACTTTTCTTGCAATGTTTATTGAAGTTAAAAACAAAGTTGAGGGGCGGCTTCCCAGCTTGTCTAAAAAGAGCTGAACAAGAGAAATTTGTTTCAATATGGTTATGGGCTCTAGCAGAAATAAAAAAAAATAAAAAAATAAAAACACTCAGATATAACATGTCAAAGATACCTGAAGAAAACCCTGAGTATTTTGTCTTGTCTCAAACAAAGCTGCCTTCTTTTTTTTAAATTGGTCTAGTTGTGTGACCTTTCGTCAGATGTGGTGGACAGTTCTGGTGAATGTTCCTTGGTTCCTGGTAGTATTTGGTCAGAAAGATTTTTGGTTAGGTTTTAAGAGGCACTAATTATAGTTTTGGCACACACACTTACATACTCCATAACCATCCTCCTGTGGCTTCAGGGGCGGGGGTAACTCTGATAGAGTGGCGCCCATTGTGTGTCACGTTTCTCATTAATCAGTATTCCTCATTAGATTGAGTTCAATTCCCAGGTGAAGCAGAGAACGGAGATAGCAGTCAAACAAGCAGCCAAGGTTAAGTATGCTGCCTGTATTTTTGTCTTATTTTGGCAGAAGTCATTAAATGCAGCATATTTAATTCAGCGGAACTAAGGCCTCCCCCTGCTGCAGTTCAAATCACAATTAAGCATTGTCTTAGACTTTCTTATTAATGAAATATGTTATCTTCAATGTTCCTTTATTGAGCAAACCCAAAGTAAATGTGGGGGTTTGTTTTTTCCATTCATGTGTATCATTACTTTTTGGATTCTCTTGATTAAGTGTGGCATTGTTGAACTTGGCGCTCCCTCAGCTTTGCACAATGACAAGGTCAAAATTTGAGAAAAACAAAACAAAAAAGACAGCTATTGAAATCTGTTCTTTGTAGGAGAGGAAAACAGGAAAATGAGCAGTCATTCACAGATGTACAGGTTTTGTCATATTGTGAGTATAGAAAAACTGTCGCCCTCAGAACTACTTCCAATTCTTTATCCTTCTCACTGTCATTGTGTCTGTCATCAAATGTCCTGCCTCCTGCAGAGGACATTGTATTTCAGTTGTCTTTCTGAGAATAGTCATTTCATATAGCAGTTTCTATCTACTGTTACGTGGAAGAGAAACTGACATTGTACACTTGTGGAGGGAAACACTGTGGTTCTGGCAGTTTGGGAAGATGTCTTGCTAAATTGAGTGGAAGTGGAAAAGAGTTCAGACAGTTTCTCTCCTCTAATGAACAGAATCATAAATTAATAACAGTTCAGTGCTGCAATTATCTATTATATCTATTATCTATTGCCTGGCCCAAGCTACAGAAAAAACAATAAAAATATGAATAATCTTTTTGTCGTATAGTTAGCCATACTATTCTTGAGGTCTCTAGCACCTGCAGGTCCTTAGAAGTTTGCAAAAGCTGTAGTTTAAGGCTTTTTGAAGCATTTTTGAAAGGGGAGGGGGGATCTCAGTTTACTGATATTATGTAAATGAAAAAAATAAGATCTGATCATCTGCTTAATATGGGTGTGGAACGACAAGGATTGATAGAATATATTCGATATATAATATATAATTGCAGGAGAAGCTGAAGCTGCAAAAAATTTTGTTCCATCCAGTCCCTGATAGCATTTAGACAGTCTGAGGCCAAGATGGCTTAAAAGTCTTACTAGGTTCGAATGAGTGGTACAGTTGGATATCGTCCGCAAATAAATGGTAATCGATATTGTAACTGTTGACGATATTTCCCAAGGACAACAAATATAAAGAAAATAACAGCGGTGCAGAATTTAGTGGCATCTCTCACATTGCAGTGTATCAGAAACTATGGTGACCTTGAAAAGATGGGAAACACCCCATCTAGAGCCAGTGTTTGTCTGTTCTGCGCTATTGTAGAAACATGGTGGCTCAACATGTCAGACTCTGTGGAACAGGACCCACGGATTTGCAGATATAACATATACTTATGTAAACAAAACATAAATGCATAATTGTATTTTGTTTACATAAGTGTATAAGTGTATTATATTCCATTTCTGCCATATTCTGTAAATAAAGCATGCTAAATTGTATGCACTGGACCTTTTTATGTTTGATGTTCACATGTTCAACAATTTCATGCAGAATAAGCATTACTGTCATAGAGTACTGAACATCAACCACATACATATTGATGAAATCATCCCATTAGCTCCTTTCTTAGCCTCATTATTTATAATCTCAGAATTTTCTCTGCACTGTGGGATTGCTTTTCAGCAGTGAATATCAGTGAACACAAGGCTTTGAATGTTCATCACAGGTGGTTTGTTACCTATTCTTACCTGGGGACAATACCACTGCAACACTCTGGCTGCATTTGGGACTCGGTGCATGCCAGCCTGTTTGCTAAACGGATGAATTGATTCGCCAGCCAGTATTCCCTGATTGTGTCGGTAGACTAAAGCAATAGAGTCAGAGATGCAGAGAGATGAGTTTATTCACCATTCATCGATCAAGCCGTCCAACCAAGATAAGGAGTGGATGCTGAGTGGAGCAGAGTTTCCCTCTGAGAGCAAACACTGACCTGGTTATAAACACAGCAGCCCTGCCGACCCACAGGGAAGTCTTTTTGAAACTATTAGGGGAAACTTCACAAGAAAACAAAAATAGTTTCTTTGGCAAATCACTGCAAAGGTGTTTATTAGTTTTTGTACCACAAGTTTAGGGTTAAGGGGAATAGGAGGTTTTACAGTCTCAGTCAGGTTTCAGAGCCGATGTCGTGCCAGACCTGGAGCTAGTCAAGCAGGTAGCATGGATATAGTGACAGAGGTGAAGACGTTGACAGAGGAAGCAAAGAAGAGAAAAGGAGTGACTGAGGAAGAGGCCACCAGACAAGAGTCAATCTGGGTCTGACTTTTAGTCGTTGGCGAGAGCTTTGTGAAATAAAAGACTGAAAGACAGACACTGGTCTTCTTGCTGTTGAACTAGCAAGTAATATTAGCTAGCTGCTATGTCTTGTGTTGTTGCACTTGCTTGACGTTTGACTGTGTTAGCAAAGTTCTTGACTAGCTAGTTTTTGATCATATGTAATATAAATAAATATATAACGTGGACAACTGTCTACTAGTGTTGTACTATGAAACTTGGGGTGCTAAATCGCAAACATTTCTATGTATTGTTGACTTATTTGGGTGTTAAACATTGTAAAGGAGGCTTGGGAAAAAGAAGCAGTCGATGAAGTCAATGGTCCATTTAGCGAGGATCTTTCTTGCGTGAATAATTCCATCACCAAAGAGCAAGTGCAAATTAGTGCAGGTGAAATGAAAGAAAGTTGTGGTGGGGAGAAGAAAATCTAACGAGTATTTACCTGAAATGTCCAAGCATGATTTTTTTTCAGTGTTCAAAGAAGCTGCATTTAATTAGTTCATCAGAAGTGATTTCTTCAAAAGACAGAGAGCAGTGATAATAAATGAATGTTTTCTGGTGAACTGTGTACAGAGAAGACAGGTTGTGGTGGTGTGGCCATAAAACTTTAATTTGATCTTGACATTGACATTCTCTGATTCACTACGTTGAATCTGATCATCCATTGTCTTGTTGCATTGTGCTTCAGTGTCTTACTAGGAAGGAATTAACACATCACAACACATTATCCAATTGCCTCTTTGTACCTCAACAAACAATGATGTTTAGTATTTTCTATTTTTATTTTAGTAGGTTTACTATTTGTAGTGATCTATCATGCCTTTTGTCGGATGTCAGAAGTTAATCATTAACTGTTTATCCACACATATACACACAATATTTTGATAGGTTATGCATGTTGTTCTATAAGTTAATATACATGCACACTCCACTAATAGCTTCACTAGCTAGCAGTTTGAGGAAAAGTGCACGAAACAAAGTTTGGTGTGGAACCATTTCCTCCAAAAATACAAAGACCAATATATATCAAATATAAATTGTGCAACTCTCAGTTTAGTACTAGTACTAGCACTATGCTGTAATTTACCACATCAAGACCAAGCACCTGGCTTCAATTCTGGAGGATGGCTTGCTGCAAAAGATCACGTTGCAGCTAGCAGGGGGGAGGAAGTGTAGAGTACGAGTACATTATGCTATCGGGAGCTACTGTGAAAAAATGCACCTTTGATGCGAAGGAGGATGAGCTTAAAGTCAAGCTTGTTCTGACCACCATCTCATAGACAAAGTTACATCACTGCTACGTGTCACATCGTTTATTAACTTCATTAATTATTTCAACTACCAACTTCTGATGGTTTAAAGCTCTAAGACACAAAGTCAAATAAAGGTCATGTACGCTCTTTGGTATGTTAATGCATGAAGTTAAATATTTAGCTAAAAGTTACCTGCTTTGGCACCAAAACAAAAAATTTGGTTCAATTAATTCAATAGTTGAAAGGTGTTTGGGTACTGGATCAGTCGGTCAGTTCACTGTTCAGTGTGAAATCATGCACATATTTCTATCTACACTTGACTGAATGTTGATTTTGGGAGCTCCATTTCCCTTCCTGATGCGAGGAAATATTCCATTGCAGTGACAGGAAGTGACAGTTGCACTGACTTCACTGACAGCAGTAACTGACACTGAGAAGCAACAGCGGTGTTAGTTTATGGTCTATCAATAATGTCACGCTCAGCGCCTATTTACTTTGGCCCGAGAATCTGGGAGATGCCCGGGTTGCCTTTTTTATTGAGTTTCCCTTCAGGAGCCTTGAGAAGCTCTAGTCTGACAGATCTATTTGGCGGAGGTGAACGAGGCATCAGTAGCAGATAAGTGATGTCTACGCACACCCTTTCCCTCCCTGTATTCTTTATCACTCTTATTCAGCCCTTCATTCTTTGCTAGCCATGTTTTTCTAATCTGTGAGGGACTTTGGGAGGCTTTCAAACAGTTTCCGCATTTGGACTGTATGCCTGTGCAGCCCCCTGGTTTGTGCTGAGTCTCTGTATGTCGATGTAGGTACAGCTGTCTGATTAACATGGGTGGTTTGAGATTGGTGAAAAGGTCGGAGTTCATTGACTTCATTGACTCAAGAGTTCATGGATTTTGTTTCACCTCTCCTTGTTGGATAATTGATTGGATTGCCAATGCTTATGATTAATGACTGCATTCAGGCACTCGTGTGGTCCTCTAAGCAAACATTTTATCGGTGGGAACCACACACAAAACTTAAATTTCGTACTGTCTTACTGTTTCTAGACTGTTTTAACATTAACTTTAGCTGTTTGGGTGACAATCACTAGGAAACAAATCTTCAAATGTAAATGACAAAATAGTCACTTGTGTCATTTTATATGGTTTTTTGATCTGGTGCCTCTGTGAGCAAGACAACATCATTGTCCATGTTTAGCATTGTCTTTGAAATGTATCTGGGGGTTACAAATACGATTTGAACATTTTGTTATCTGCCACCTCTATGGTTAAAGCGATATTTCACCACTGGAAAGATGGTGTTCCATAAAACTGGGCTACAAAGGTGCAAATATTTTTGAATTGGAGCAACATGGTCAGAGAAAACAGAGAAAAAGTGGCAATGCTATTCTATTTTGCTCAAAAGGTACAACAGCAGAATGCACTAGGCCCCACCGGACAACTAAACACTCCAGCTGATGGGTGATTCATTGCGAGTTGGGCTGTGCTTAGTTTTGGCTCATCCGTTTTCAAGCAGGAACTTGGACTTTAAATACATTTTATTTTATGCTTTTGAACAGATGCTGCAGTTTTTTTTCTGGTAAGGATCATGTCTGGCAACAAGTCCTCCAAACCAAATGAGAAAATACAAGTGTTTTCTGATCTAAGTACCCAGTCAGTAGTTCCTTCCCAGTTCCTTCCAAAACTGTGGCATATAACCATTATGAAAATGATTCATATGACCATTTGATCTGCCAGTTTGACTGTGTTTAGGCACAAAAACTACATGGTTAAGGTTAGGGAAACACAAGTTGATGTATCCTGCATCCAAGTCAGTTTTGTTGACTCCTCCATCCATCCAACCTCCATCCTTAGAAGCTTTGCTGTGCTTATAACAATGTTAGACAGCTTCTCGCGTTGTCTTGACAGACAAGAGTCATAATTCATCTGTTTGTTTTCCAGAATTGTAAAAACACACACAAACTCACGTCTTTAATTCCATATAACTGAAATATAATTGTTGTCATGGTCATTGTGGATTACCTTCCATCAAACTGATATAGTCCTCTTAATGACTTCATTTGCTGGCACCAATTAAAGCACACCTGCCACTCTTCACAGTTCACCACGTCATGGTAACACTAGACTGGACATTAATGTGATTAGCAGTGACATTGCTTTCTCAGTGAAAGGATAGTGCTTTTTATGATAGATGCAGTAAAGGTCAATATAATAATGTGCCTTCAACAAATGGTGTAAGTTATCCAACTTTAGAGCATATTCTCTTAAGATGAATAGGACACTTACAAAAAGTGCAACATTAGAATTAAAGGAAGCTTTTCTGACATAAATACATGATTACTCAGTTACATTTGAGGCCTTTGTTTGGTGTTAAAGTCATTAGACAGTATTTTGCACAGATCTAAAACTTTCTGCTAGTTTCATGCACTAACCACCTTCATTAATTTAATGAAACGCATAAGAGGTACATATAAAAGAGGTACAGAATCTCAGTGACAGGATGTGAATATTTAGTAGGAAACACGGTCTTAATATTGATTAACACCAGATATAACAATACCGCTGGCATGAGCTACAGGCTGCTAATCATCTCTACAATGATCTCATTTTATTTACAGTGATTATGCCAGCATGTTGCAATTATGAGAATTATACTTTAATATTTAAAAAATGACGCACATGGCACAGTCAGTTAAATGCCTGTATGAAAGCAAAACAAATCCAAAACCACCTGCAAATATTCTAACCACGACTGTTAATGGCTTCATGGAAGGTACTCCAAGCTTCTTTTTTTTTCTTTTTCTTTTTTTTTTTTTACAAGACTTTTTATAGCTAACATAAAAAGGGTGTGAGGGTATGAGCCTGCTGTAGTCTGTATATACAGCGCTCCGAACCCTGTCTTGTTCTTTCATTTCTCCAGTTTCTGTTGATGTGTTTCTGCTGGATTAGTCTGCATAAAGCATCATCTCTTTTGCATTGCCATCCAGAGATGCGAATGAGAAGCAGTGGCCGTATATCTGAACCGCATTACAAATACGGCGGCCTTTCATTTGACTTTTTTTGCAATAACTCTCCAATGCCGAAGGAGCTGGCAACATAAATTTTGAATCAACCTGTATGAAGTATAAAGCAGTGCGCTCATGCGCCCGTGCATACACACACGCAGACAAACTTCCTCCAGGGACTGAGGAAATTAATAATTCACATACATTTCTGGCACATCTTATGTGTTCTCTTTTATGATATCTCCGAAAGCCTAAGAAAGTCAGCCTATGGGAAGGAGATCTGTGGAATCATTACGGCTCAGCAATAACGCTGCAGCCCCCTTAATGAAGTAGAAGATGGATTGATGCTGGCCAGGGTTATTGCTATTCAGAGAGCCCTCCCCATCACTCTGTGGAGGGTGAACAGGACACTGAGAGAGGCATGGAGAGAAAACAGAGGACACAGAGGCTAATGAAAGGACCTCGCTGGACAACGTTAGCAACAGCAGCAGTGCCCCTTTCCCATGGAACAGATTCTACCTTCAGTCTGCTGCAAACATCCCCTCCTCCTCCTCTTCCCCAGTGCCAGCAGCTCATATTATCTGCCATGCAACAGCGCCTGATTTAGGCCCGCTCACTGCTGCAAGGCCTCCTCCAGATAGGCCTTGTTTATCACCAAGACTCTTTTTTTTTTTGAGGACTCGACAAATGCACACACTGCCTTGAAAAAAAGATGAGAGTCGTGTCCTTTTACCCTCATTAAAAACTGGACCCTTTTCTGAACATACACTAAGCTCTTCATGCATCCCGGCTCTTCGCTGAGATAATCGTTGCAGGTTTTATAACAGCCCATCGTATTGGTGGCAAAGCCTTCAATCTAGCATCAGCTAGATTGAAGACTTAGCTTATTAAAGTTTCAGATTTACACTTGATGCAAGTTTTTCTCTTCAGTAATGGTCAGAAACATCACATCTATTTACAGATAAACACACTCCAAACCTGCTCTGTCTCTTTCCTCTATTGCTTTGCTTGTTTTATAGGCTGTTTGCATATCCATGTGTCTCACTTCCAAACTGCACTCGCGTTAAGTGATTACCCTTTTCAGACACAAGGCAACAAATTTGACCTGAGAGTGTTGTTTGTTTCTGCCACATGATAGAGGAAGGAAACAGCAGAATGGATTGTTTACTGAACCGAGACACCCGAGGGATGTTTTATGCATGTTTGCCTTTATTAAACATGTATTTCTGTTGCTGCCTTATTGTGCAATATGGATTATTAGGGACTTACACCTCAATCATTAGGTTTTAAAGCTGCATTAGCCATCTGTGATATCAATATGAGTGACAAACTAGAGACTGAAGGGACCCTGTAGATTCACATTATTTTACCAGCAATGGAAAATTCCACAGTAAGTTACAAATT
Organism: Sciaenops ocellatus; assembly: GCA_033000465.1. Classification (NCBI taxonomy): domain Eukaryota; kingdom Metazoa; phylum Chordata; class Actinopteri; family Sciaenidae; genus Sciaenops; species Sciaenops ocellatus. Next base: position 10,876,263 of record CP136870.1, read on the forward strand.
AAAATTTAAGGATGAACCAAACACAACAGCAGTGACAGGGTTAAAGCGTTTGGCTTGTTATCCATTTGGTAAAATGCTCAACAGACTGATTATTGTAGTGAATACAAGCTGCTGTGTGCAGTTCATCTTGACCTGTTACTGTTGAGAATTTGTGCTGTTGTGATTTTTGGCAGTAGAAATAAAAATTTACTTGACTGTTAAAGGGGCACTTTAGCAATTTCCTATTGCACTTCTGTGCATTTCAGGCACTCGCATAGATGGTATATCTATTGTTCACACTTCAAAACATCCTATACATTTCCTAAAATACAGTTTTTTTTTTAGACCCTCCCTGTCTTTTAAGCTCCGCGCCTCCTGTTTGTATCACAAGTAAATGTTATAAATTTGTAGCCTGCAGGCTGAGGTTAGCCCTCAGACACAGTTATGTTTCGGGAGCTGTCTATGTGAATAGTTGAATAGCGTAGCTGTGATATTTGAATCTTTCTAACTCTAACCTGTGTTCCTTTACACTTTAAAAATGCTAGTCATCAATCTTCATGTTCTGAAAGCATCTCATCCATGCAAAACACAAAATAAATGACATTACGCATTGACTTTTTGACTCTTGTACTCTTGTAAATGACTAATAACTAATTTTCCCGTTCAGGACAACTGTACTGAGTCTGAATTTTATATATAACTCACCTGTTCAAATTATATTAAGGCTTAAAGTTATGCATAATTAACAGCATGACAGGTGGGCACCACTAGAGACTACTTGTTTGCCCACCCAGGCGTCATTCAGCCCCCCTCAGCTCCACCGATGATCCACGTCTTTGCTGATTTTTAGATAGAAAGAGGCAGGACTACCTACATGGCGGTGGCCAGAGCCACATGTTTTGAGCTTCAAAACAGCTCCTCAGCTCCTCACTGTATGCGTGTCCTATTCTTTATGCCATTCAATACATTATACAAGTACAATAAGTCGTTCTCAGGGATCCTATGTTAAGACCTAGAGAACACTCGAGCACTGCATACCGCTCTCTACAGATCCAGCTGTCCTGTACACGTGTTCCTGTGAATCTTTGTATGTTAAAATGCTTCAGATGCAAAGAACGATTATTTCTATCAAAGTTGTGTTCTAACTCTGCAAATATAAGTCAAGAGATAAATCTTAGTAATAACTTATCCTCCCATCTTATCAACTTAAAAAGAACGATAAATGTTTAGCCACATTGCTCTCATTCTTTCACAAAGTATTCCTTGTTTAGTCTTTGAATGCATAATTTGATTTATGCCAACAAAGCGATCTTGTTTTATATTCATACAAAAAAAATAAAACTATTATCTTCCATGGGCCAAACAAATAAAATGTCTCCTCTTCATTCAGCCAGAGGGGAAAATGTGGGGAAACATTCAGGGACAAATCCAGAGGGAGAAGGTTTCCAGCTGAATACCTCTAGGTCTATTTATGTGGGAGATGAAAAGCTTGTATAACACTGGCATGATCCTCACTTTCTGAAGAAGAGACAACTTTTGAAAAGCGGCATTGAGTCGTGAGCTCGACTTGAATATTCTGAAGTCACGCTGATTGAGAATATTCGGATTCTGCACCTGAAAGCATCAAAAGAAAAAGCAGCTCGGTTCACTCCTGTCCACGCTCTCCAAATGGATGGACGCTGTGGGTTATACCATCAACAGAGCATGGCCTCTTCTTCTAAAGCCTGATCTATTTCCTTCAGTTGGTGCCCAGCATCTCATCCGCCCCCCCACCACTGCTTTCACTTTGCTTCATTGCAGACACTGATTTCAAAGCATTGCTAAAGCATTAATTTTTAAAGTTAAATCCGACCACAGGCAACAAATATTAATGCATTCTGCACCAGAAACATCACATATCATGCATAGTTAATATTTAAGCAGAGAACATGTTGCAGCTACTGTTTATTAAATAAATGCAAAGAGTGTTTTGTATAAGTTGGCTAGCACATGCTCCACGTGTGGTACAGTCAGTCCTGTAATTTGGATTGTTCATATCTTCAAGCAAACATTTAGCATACATATTATGTAATGTACGAGTGGTATGCATCCCTTTGTTTAACAGGCAGTTGTAATTCATGATGGCAGACTATGTAAATGGCATGAGGTGTATTCGTTAGACAGGTGTAACCTTTTCCCACAGATCGTTAGTTACCCTGACCTTTTGTCAATAAGGGCATAAAGATTCTCGGTCCAAGTGAACCTGAACTTTGCGCTGGCCCACTCCATCACCACTACGACGCTGACACCTCCCTTTTCCCACCACTGACCTTTTTAGGCAGATACCAACCAGTTGTCAATACAGGAATTGAGATAATTTATGCCAACAGATGTCTGACATCTGTACGACCTGAGCTTGCTCACTTGATTAAAGCGTTTTTTTTTTTCTTTCCCCAAAGTGTTGTATGGAGAATGTTTTATTTCCAGAGTCTCTGGTGCATGACGACATGATTAGATTATGTACGTTAGCTGAAATGAATGCATTAAAGCTCACTGAGTAGCTTCTCTGACAGATATGTTAGATCTTCCTTGTTCACAAAACCAATAATGGGTCTTCGAGATCAAATTTAAAATTTAATATAGAATCAATCTTCATGAATCAAAATGAAATGAGGCCAAAATGTTTTTTTTTTGTCTTGTTTCTTTACTAGACTGTATAGTCTCAAATAGGGTTGCTGCATTAAACTCTTACAGATACTACTTTAAAATACTCTATTTCTTCTACATCTGTGAACACATTATATTCAACTAAATACATTTATTGATTATACATTCTGAACTAGAGTTGACTTGATCCGTTTCTATAGACAGTATAAATATGGATATCGTATCCGTGACATCACCCATAAAATTCTGAAGAGGCGTTTTGAAGCTCAAAATTTGTGACTCTGGCCGCCACCATCTTGGCAGTCCTGCTTCTGCCACCTCCTAGTTATTCTAAAAACGGGCAAAGATGTGGGTCATTGGTGGAGCTGACGAGGGCTGGATATTCAGGTTTATGGAGATTGACATGTTCTCTACCAAGCCTCAAGTAGTCATTGGAGGAACTGCAGTTTTTTGCACTTCCACATTGGCTTCATGCCACAGCCACAGAGGTTGCCGCTTGGTTTGACCCTGAAACTGGTTTTACAGTTGGATTTCATTCTAGCTAGACCTGGGATGTCAGATAAAGGCATAAGAATTAAGAATCAGTGAGGTTTTATTCTCACGGAAAGTCACATGAAACTTTTGCAGAAGTGATTTACTTTTGTGTAAAGGTCTTCTGAGTTCTGTGTCATTTACAGAAGAAAAGGAAAAAGGAAAGTTTCAGTGGAGTCAGTAAATGGGAAACTGATGGGCAGATGTGGGATTTCACATCAGTCTAAACCAAATAAAGTCTATGATATGACTTTAATCAATAATCTCACCTGATGTTTCCTATTTTAACATCTGACAGATTTCTTAAAACATTTGATGCTGCTGTTACCAAATTAAATTTGCATCAAGCGTTTATTTTTATCTGCTCTGTTTTATTAGTCCAAATTTAACCAATTAATATTGTCAAAGCATTTTCTAAAAATACAATTGAATTAATGCCCAAACAAAATTCTGCCATGAGTGGCTATCTCTATCTATCTATTGATGGCATAATAAGGACAACAAAAAAAAAAAAAAAAAACCCAGACAACAAAAACGTGCTAAGAAACTGTGTTGCACTGACACTGAAAATGCTCGATTTTGTATTAATACACAGAAAAATATTTAGATTCCAATGTCGTTCATGTAATCGTCAAATACTCTATAATACTAAGATATCTTTCAAGTATGGTGATTTTATCTTGTATAACAGCTTATTGTATTCACCACAGTGTTTTCAGCGAGCTCTCTGTCTCATGCTTTGCTAATTGATGCTTTGCTCATGTTTGCTAACTGATGAATACTTAAATGTTGGTGCTTTGAAAGTCTTGATTACAGACATGTGTTTCTATAATTAATCAATCAGACCTAAGATATTTAAATGTGTAAACCTTTGACATTTTTAAACGTAATGGCAAAACAATGTGCATATTAATTTTGACATTAAGAGCAATTTCTTTCTTGTTTCAACACATTGCTAATCATGTTTTTTTTTCTTTTTCTGTCTCATGCTGGTGTCCTCTTTGCCATACCTGTGGATTAGGTGAGTACAATTAACCTTTGGATTTATTAATGACAAGGGAATAACAGAGGTCTATGATGTCTCTATAAACAGCTGCAACGTTGCAGCAATTAGGATGTGAGTTCTGCTCCAAGTTTCTTTCCTTTTTGTTTCATTGCTCACTAGTAAGTGTGATTATCTGTCCTTCTACAAGTGAACTGCAGACTTGTTGATGGTTATTTCATTCCTCTGCCCAGTGTATGCTGGGATATGCTTCTGCCCTACCTAGTAAGGGATTGTGCAGGTCAAGAAAAACAAAAAAAAAAAAACAGTATATTCTCTGCAGTATATCCAGTTTGACTAGCAAAGGTAAGTCTGGGCAGCAACCTTAAGAGAACTTATGCTGTAAAATAGGACCAACAATTGGTTCTGGTGCCACTGCTAACTTGTGTGTTTCTCTAGAAGTACTCAAATGGCATGTTCTGCCCATCATGTTTAGTCATAATGCCACCTCAACAAGCTTCAAAATATTTCCACCATGAGATGATTTAAGTATAATCCGAAACTGAAAAACGTCTGCTGCTGAGAAAGAAGACAAAGATCAAATGTTGTCTTATGAAAATCAGGGCTGATCAAGTCAAGATAGCTGAAAACGTTTAGCAGTGAAGCTCACACCGATCTGCAGCTTCGCTGTGTGAAAAAAAACTCACAGTATCTGGAATTAATGAAGGCGTTTGAGTGGAACATCTTGATCAAGCACTGGGACATCAGCACCAACTTGGCCAACATCAGTCCATGCTGTTGTCATGGTAATCATGGATGCCACAGAGATGTCAGCACATCTTGATCATCAGGGAGATGAGGTGTGCACCTATAAAACAAGCACACCTCGAAGTCACATCTGGCGGGTACTTGAAGACATTTGAAGGATGACAAGCCAGCTGTTGTAATACGTAGTGATGTTCTCTTGTTGGCACCTGCGATTTGTACAAGCTGAAGGTTTAGTTAAATCTAGTGGAGCTGAGAACAGAATTCTTATTAAAATAAATAAATGAACCATGGATGCTGTTCTTTGGTTGAAAATTGGAGGTTGTTTGGTAATATTTTAATGTACAACACAGCAGAGACAGATAACATTATGTAGCTCATTCAATCAGTCCAATGTCACTGTTTGGACTTGGATATGCACTCATCTTTGGAAAGCTTAGGTCTTCTTAATATAATAAGATTAATAAATCTTATATATGAAGCACCTTTCAAAACAGATACAAAGTGAAACAGGATACCTTTAAAACCAAAAGAGAATAAAACAAACTAAAAGCCATGAAAATTAAACACGTTATAAAAGACAATGAAGTGATCTAAAATGTCATGAAACATAGTTGAACTCACAATAAAGACGATTTTTAAAGTGAGTTTATAGCCTGGATGATCTCCTCAGGTAAGTCAGGTAAAAGCTTCATCACTTTCATGTATCAATCTGGATCTTGGAACAACCAGGAATGAAGCTGGCTATCGAAGAGGTCAATAATTTTATTGCATTCTTCAATGTTTTTAATTCTGGGTGAAATATAACACCGACAATGCAGTTAAATATACACTCATTGTTTTACATTTGAGTATTCAGGGTTTCACCAGTGTGGGGATCATCCACTGGGCATCGTTGACTCTGTCTGGGAGCAGTGTGCAGGGTCATCTGACAATCTGATTTCCACATCCCTGAGAAATGTATACCAGCTGTCTGTCTATCCTTGTCTGACACATCTTCCTGGAAGTGTCGAGCCTCAGGTCCTCTCAGCAGGAGGAGGGCTGAAAGAAAGAGGTCAGAGAGATTGACTGAATCAAGATTAAGCTGCCATAGCAGCACTCGGTCTTGAATGTGCAGATGAGGGCTCAAAGCCCAGAAGTAATTTTACAGATTGCTAGATGTGTCTGGCTGTAGCTGCTCTGTGCTTAGCCCTTCCCGAGTTCACAGAGTGGGGACGGTAATCAAAACTCCCCTATCGCCTACACAAGACTAGCTGGAAGCTGATGGTAACAACTTTTCAAGTTAACTTTCACCGCTTTGCTCTCAGAAAGTCTCGTAGGTATTTGACATGTGTGGCATGTCAGTTACAGATAATGCCAAAGTTTGTATGTGCGAATAAAGAACCTTGATTGATATTCATTTCTATTCAATTTTGGATGGGATTCCTGATATACAGTGGTGAAGTTTTTGGTTTAGAAGCAATTCTTGATGTAATATTCACAGTAGAAGTGCAGCTAAACTTGGTTCAATCTGAACAGTGTATTGCTAACCCTAACCGGAAGAACAACAACAACAAAAAAAAATGCATTCAAATTGAATAATTGGTTAGCACTGTCGCCTCACAGCAAGAAGGTTCCTGGTGCCTGTGTCAGCCTTTCTGTGGAGTTTGCATGTTCTTCGTATTTAGTTTATATGGTTTTTTTTTGCGTACGAAAAATAAATTGAATGTGAGCATGAATTATGTCAGTCCTGTTATGAACTGGCAACTTGTCCAGGGGTGTACCCCTGACCCTGATAAGGTTAAGTGGTTACAGAAAATAGATGAATGACAAAGAATGGGCAGGATGGCCAGCGTTGCTGTTGCAGCCCTCCATCATTTCACCTTGTAGCCTCAGTTGTGGTACTATCTAGTGCCCGACCAATGTGGATTTTTTTGTATTTGTGTTTTTTAAATATTCAATCAATCAATTCATTCGTTTAAGGATTTTATTATATAATTATGTATTTCTAGATCTAGTTTTGGCCCTTTAAACCCTCCATACCAGTCACCCTCTGGACTGTATATCAGGTGAATAAAAACATCCACCTGAAAATATATTTCTGTTAACATTTAGAGGACTTTATATGTAATGACTTGAATTACCTTTTGATATTTAAGTAATCCTCAGCTGAAAATGTATGGGGGATAAAAAAACTGACTTTAAAAAAAAATTGATATAACATTAACACAGGTTGTAATTAAATAGATGCATTCTCTGACTTTACTGAAATTAAAAATCGGTCTGACCTGCAGCGTTTGTAAAATCAATGATTTACAATGTTTTGGGAAAATTCTAAAACCTAATAAAACTTGAAAGGTTGTCCTGGAAGAAGATCAGCATGACTTTGGTAAATCAAGTTCCCCAGTGTCTTTTCTAAAAAGCTAAAAGATCTGTTGGTGTGTTTTGGAACAAAGCAGCGATAGGGGAAAATGCACACAACATATCACGCTGCGTTGCGGTTGTCAGAGTTCCCTGTCTTTAACTTTTACAATCGTCTTTATTCATCAAAGACTAACCAGTTTTTCAGACCTGAGCAGGAGAGCTCCTGCAGTGCTCAGTTGCTCAGCTTCCCTGATTGGCACCCTTTTCAAGGATACAGGCCTAGCTGTGAGCTCGTTAGCATCATGAGACAGTCAGATGTAGAGGGATGTTGCTGTTGTAGCTCAATTAAAAAAAGGCTGAGCATCTTTTCACTAATAGGTTTTATTCCCAACTCAGCTTTAGAACTAATAGGAAATTGTTAGATTGAAGCTGTGAGGAAATCATGCATCATTATGCTAATTCATGTTGTTATATTGAGGTGCTGTAGTAATAACTTTGTTTGTACAGCACCTTTCATATAAGAAATGCAGCTCAAAGTGCTTTACGACAAAAGAATTATATGCGCCAAGTGCTTCACCTGAGATACGCATGGAATGAACACAAAATATCTCCTGCTTCTTTGATTTCTTTTGTCTTTGTTTTCTTGTTGATGTTATTTTTCTGTCGATAGCAGCGCCCGCTTCTTTTTCTGTGCAGCCATGCTGGTTCTTGCCAGAAACATAAAATGCATCATTTCCTGTTCTTCCACCAAAGATTTTTTCCTGGGAAATCGGCCCAGCGGCATGTATCAACATGTAGAGTTGTAAAACGTTGGCATACCGTGTTGCTTTTTTCAGTTATGGAGACATTTTTGTATCATATCGTATCATGCTTGCCATGGAAAATTAAAAACAGTGAGGAGGTAAGTAAAAATAGGAGGCACGTTTTCGAAACTCTAATAAAAGAAGGACAAATGAAGTGAACTTTGTAAGCATCTCACTCAATAAACCATCAGAATATCAATAATGTAGCAAAGAATTTACAAGTATCTGCATGTCTGGTCGGAGGTAAAACACTGACTTTTACAGTTTATTGGAAGGAGCTTCCATTAATTGTGTTTTCGCAGATGATGGATACAAAAGCTGCCGTGTGTTGCCATAGAATTTTTCTCGCAGCCAGAAAACTGATAAATCTTGAGTGTATTATTAATGTTTTCTCAGGTAGGGTTTTGCTGAGCATGCAGACTTCTTTCATTTCGTTCACTGGATTATCTGTGGTCTTGCAGCAATGTACAAATACAGTTGTGTTTGTTGTTAATGGCTCAATTCTTTAGGGGGTTCCCAATTAAAATCCCCCACTGGCTACAACAACACAAAACAGATGCAGGAGATGGCCTTTCTGTTGATTTCCATACCATGTGAAACACTGTGTAGGTACACATAATAGGGGAGAGTCTGCATTTGTTTGAGTGTTATTCCAGTTACATAAACCAATAAAATAAACCAGATGCCACAGGCAGGAGCATAGGCCTGGTTGGATGACAAAAACCAGCAGATGGAGGTTGAGGAGGTGGAGGCAGTGTGACAACAGCAGCCGGCAGAGCTGCAGTGGCAAATGGGTTTGTAGGCGCCGTTGGTGGGGATTCCTTGCCAGACATAGCCATCTAGTGTATCTGCAGTCTCACAAAATCAAGCAAATGGTGTAATCAGGATATGTAAAGTGACACAGGAGTAAAGAAATGGGCAAAAATAAGCAGGCACTCTATTTGTGTGTCCTCTGGGTGTTGATTTTCATCTGTTGTTGACTTCTAAAAAGCATCCATACAGGATAACTGCACTGTGATCAGAGTGCCAGTTATTTTCCATACAAAAGTAACAGCACAAGAAAAGGTTTTGTTTACCTTGATGACATGTTTGAAGTTTGGGTTCATCTGAACTGCAGTAAGAGCCTGTCTGTCTTTCTCCTGTGACTGCTTCTTTACTTCTCCCTGGGTTATTGTGAGTCCCACTGCTTGTATTCTGGCCCTTACTGGCTAAACCCAACCCTAATCCCACCCTTCCCCTAACATTAACCAACGTAACCAACGTAGGTGATGACTACTAGCCAATCAGAGGCGGAGAAAAGCAATCATTATAATGCTTATTTCTTGTTTTCTGCCAAATGTTGTCTACCAGACAATATAGTGAGCAGATTAAGCAGATTACAGACCACAGATGATGTAGATATGATAATATGCTTAAAAAGCTACAACACTTCAGTCTGTTTAGTCTAATCGTTGATTAATCGATCACCTGAAAATTAATCAGCAACTATTTTGATAAGGCAGCTGTGGCTCTACCTTAGGGTAGAACAAATTGTCCACTAATCAGATGATTGTCTGCATGTCGAAGTGTCCTTGGGCAAGGTACTGAACCCCAAATTGCTCCCAAACTGCACCATCGGTGTGTGAATGTGTGTGACTGATTAGCTCCCAAACTGATGAGCAGTTGGCACCTTGGATGGTAGCCAATGCTGTCAGTGTATGAATGGGTGAATGTGATATGTAGTGTAAAAGCACCTTGAGTGGCTAGAAGACTAGAAATGCACTTTAGAAGGTAGGTAAGGTATACAGTCCATTTACCATAAGCAATAATCATTTGGGATATTTTCCAAGCAAAAATGTCACAAATGTGTTGGTTTTCACATGATTATTTGCTGCTTTTCTTTGTCTTCTTCTGGTATCTGGGTTCTGGATTTTTGTTGGCCCGGCCAAACAAACAGTTTGGATATGTCACTTCAAGCTCTGGGAAACTTTTAACTATCTTCTCACACTTCAGAGACCAAACAATCATTAGTTGCAGCCCTAGTTGTTTTCGAAATTGCTTTAAATGAGTTATGGGGAATTGGTTAGGCTTTGTTTTTAGCGCCCTGCTTGTTTGTCTCACCTAATATTGTTCAAAAATGCCTGTAATTTGCTCTGAATAACTGTTATCAACCTTGTGAATTTGATTGGCTTGTGGATGACTGGATTGTGAATTGTAGAATTGACAACAGGTCGAGCGATAGCCGGAGCAGCTTTGACTGACGTTATTTTGTTTAATTACAGTTCAAACATTGTCATTTAGTTTGTGTGTGCTGTTAACATAGCCCACGTCACTTGTTAATAAATAAAGGTATTTAAAGAAAAGAATGCATCTTGAATTTTATAATCTTTTTTATAAGTGGTTATTGATCGTGGCTGTTATTGATTGTGGCCGTTATTGATTGTGGCTGACATACAAGTAAGGAAGTTGCTTAAATGTGAGTCTCTACAGTATACTTGCATGCACGCATACACATGCATCCTGCAGTATTTTTTTCCATTTGCTTTCATTTTGATCAGCTCTGTGTTTGGTTTAATGACTCGAGGGAGAATAAAATGTTGTGTTTAAGGATTGTAGATGAAGCTTTAGCCTTGACATATTCCTCTCATCATCATGTTTTAAATATATTTTGCTCTACCGGCCTCTAGAGCCCCAGAGCCCCAATGTTCTAACTTGTTACGGTCTGTGTTGACTAACAAGGACCCAAAGCTCTACTTTTATTCTTCTAAAGTCATAAAGGTATAGTAAAGTTAGAAAAATATATAATACTATTCAAAAGTTTGGAATGTACTGCCAAAAACTTGATTCAGTACAGTCAGTAATACAGTAATCCTTTGTACATTGACAAAACACAATGGTGCAATGGTTCAACCAGACTTGAAAAGGGCAGAAAGAGACATGGTTCCTTCTGAGCAACAGTTTAATAAGAATATAAGAAAAGACCAGTCATCTGTAAACGAAACTGGAAGTTTAGCATCAAAATCTGTGCAGACTTAAACAGGAACAGGTTGTGTTGCTTTGGCAAAGTTATTCTTAAAACTTCAAAATAGTAACCGAAGGTTGGTCAAGGGTTAGCGCTACTGGAGTTGGATAACAGAATATCAGCTGAACATACTGACAAATCACAAACCAGTTCAGTCTAACCACTGAGGGTCTGCAGAGGGTTTGAAGAAAAATTAGTTCCCAAAATATTTAGAGCCCAGTTGGTTCAATAATGATTGAGGGTCACTTGCACTTTTCTAGACTGGAAAGCAAATTAAAAATCGAAGGATATTTGGGGTAAAAATGGGTACAGTTTTAAGTCAATAATGTATCATGAGCGTCTTACTTGAAACCCTTTAGCCTTATACATATTCATAAACTATAATGTTTTGTTGTACAAAGTGAGGGTCTTTGATAGATCATAAAGTCGTTCATCTTTCTCAAGATGTGGGTTCATGTCGTTTTTAAAGACCCATAACAGAGCTTTTTTTTTTTTTTTTTTTTTTTTTTTTTTTTTTTTTTTTTTTTAGCAATGAGACATTTGATGTTCAATTTGTGGTTTGTTTTGTGTTCTGCATTCTTAAATCACCTCAGAAATCCACGAAAAAAACTAACAAAGGATACACAGTGGAGGTCATAAGTGGAAAATTGGCTCTGCATAGATTCTGTTGTTTTTTTTTTTGAGTGATGGTAATAGCTCTGAAATGTTCTCTCCTCCCCAAATAACCAATAAAGCAAGCTTTCAGATGGCTAAAAAAGAATTGTATTATAACTTTCAATAAGAATGATTGGACATTGTGTTACTGAGCAACCAGCGTTCAGTCAAAAATATGAAACTGTTTTACTTCTACTTCCCCTGATGAGCCGGTATGTTTTGTTTTATCAGTTCAGCCATAATATAATACAGTATATAATATACCAAGCTCTGTGGATTCAGACCTCTCAATCTGAGGCACATTTTGCTTGACGAAATTCAAATTTTCTCTGTGAGTTATACCGAAATGAAGTTAAACTTAAAGCTACATTAAACATTTTTTGTTAACATGTGAGCAACACAACAAAGAAAGGGGAACAACAAAGAGAAATTTGTTCGCAAACACCTGCTTATTTACACATTTGGCCAACTTGGTGCAGGCCATTTATCAGAGATTTTTTTATATCTCTTATAAACAGCTGCTGGAAATGAGATGCATAGGAGTGGAGTTTGTGGGTCTGATAACCATATAATTAACTAAAATAGGCTCAAAATCTAATCTCAGAGGAGCAATAGTGCTGGATGATAATTCGGACTCCTTTCATAGTACCTAAGGAAGTTTGATTTATTTATAAAATCAAGTATATCATTAGTGCAGTTTTAAAGACAATTATGTTTAATTAATCTTTGAATTTTAGATTAAATTAAATCAGTACTTAACCCCCCCCCCCATTCATTAATTTAAGTGTGGTGTCATGTAATAAAAGTTCTGTGAAGGCAATCCTATTCATCAAACTTGCCTTGCAGCTCCGGGTATAATAATATGTGCAGTTAGGCTCACTCCATTGCAGTCCAAACAAAGACAATAGAGATCCAATGTATGATTTTAAAAAATCAACCTTTAATTTGGAAACAAAGCCTGTTTTGTACAACAGCCTCAATAATTTGCTATTGAAACAAACCAAAAGGATTCCATGATATAAACTAATAAAATGACAAATTAACTACAGCCAAAAACCAAAAAAAAGGCGAAACATGGTTAAAAAAAAGAAGAGCAGCCACAGGCCTATGGATTTCCATAGACAAATATAACAATAAACCCATTTACTAAGCACAAATAAAATAATAAACTCATTATCTAATGTTGCGAGAAAGATACAATTTTCATAATATCTGAATCTGAAATGAGGAAATTGGCTCCCACAAGTTAAGTATTTCAACATCATTAGTTCATACATTTCCAACTAAAGCAGAAATAAGGACTTCCTGAAGATTAACATTTTTATTTCCAGTTTATTATCATCACAATCATCATTAATGTGTAATATTTGCAACTTCCAAATTGAGTTTTTGCTGCTCTAAGTAGAACATTACACCAAAAACAATAGCACTGTTTCACAATAGAACAAGCTCAACAATGGTGACAGACACTGGAGATATCATCTGTGAATTTACAACACGATTGCTGCAACAGTTGATTCAACTGAAGGTTATGAATCACATTTAAACACATTTTAAACACATTTCTCTTTTCATTGTAATCTCTTATCTGTACTTGGGTTTGTGTGTGTGCGTAATGCATCCCAGAAATAGTTCTTTGTGTTTTGTTTTTTTACACACCATAAGCAGCAGTCGTAGCTGTTTTGTTTACCCACTTCACCTGCCCTGCAGAGGTGCAGAACCTTTTAGGGGTCATGCTGGTTGACACCATAGATCTCTGTGGCATTGTGAATACAGTATTCTCTTTAAACACACCCAAGATGGCTGAGCTTTAAACAACCTGCTGTATTTTTTATTGTCTATTGTATATATATATATATATATATATATATATATATATGTTTAAATCTGTCTGAGCAAAACAGAGGTAGGTTACTGAAATCTGAATTGTGGATAAGATGCCGAAGAAGAAAATGTACATTAGACGTTGTAAAACTACATCTTGACGTTTGTTTCAAAAAGATCAAAATTTTAATAAAAAATTTAAATTAAAAATGGATTAAATGACGGTTACATAAAAGGGTAAACTCTTAACCCACGGAGATTTAGCACCAGATTTTGCAGCTCTGTGTAGGGTTTTAGCTTCTTTTAGCTTTAGTTTTGGTTTTTATGGCCTGTAAACTCTGTTCTCTCTTCTCAGAACTGTGTTCAGAGGAAGTTTTTTTTTTTTCTCCCTTATGTCCTATCTGCCCAGCTCCAAATGGCAGAAACACAAAGTTAGTGACCAGCTGCTAGCAAACACGTAGCAAACTAAAAAGTAGATATTTCCGTCGGGAGTTGATGAAAACCAAAAGCAAAGTGAATATTGGATAGAAATGTATCCGAAAAAGAACCAAAACTCCAATTTAATGCTGCTGAACGTGTAAATAAGAAACTAACACATTCAACATTACCTCTTTATAAGGTGATTGTGTTTCCAACTTGTTCAGCTGCCCCCAGGTGACTACAGCAATCAATTAACGCAGCTTTAAGTTCAAATTGACTTCAGTCCATCCTTTATTTATACAGCCTTATCCATTGTAGGGTCACAAGGGGCTGCAAAGTTTCAGGGAAACAGTTTGCCAACTCAAAGCTGAAGTGCATCAGCAGGTCATTGCTTATTTGGGTCATCTGTTTTCTGACCAATATTAAAAACTGACAAAAGCAGATTCTCTTGTATTTTGAAATTGGATTTTCTCTCCTTGAAACATCAGTTCTCTCAAACTGGATCCAATGCTGCCTGTAGAAAGAGGATCTGTTTTCTTCTTCTCCTATTCCACTGCAATCTCCTCCATTGTTTGAGATCAGAACTGCCTCTCTTTTGCCAAATCAGTTTTGTGTTCATTATGAAGAGACTTTAAGCCAGCCCAAACTGCTTAATGCTAATGCTTCACAGGGAAGCTTTTCAATTTCATGTATTCAAGCAGTATTTATCTTAACCTGCTTTAAATTTATTTACACAATTAGCAATGTAATAAACAGTGGTGCTGAATATGTTCAATGCAATGTCCTGCTACAGTTTATAGTATAGCTAGACATTAGATAGGTTACGCAAGTTGTTTTTTTTCAAAGAACTGAATCAGCTCTTGGGTCTACTTTGTCAAAACTGACCTAAGGTGCAAAATACATACCCAGATGAATTTCCGCTCTGCAGCTGTGATTTGGAGTGACATTTGTGACAAACATAACCTAAAGTCTTACCTCCCCTGCAAATGAAGTCTTACATCTCGCAAACTCGGGGCTATTTCTACTACAACTGAAACACAGAATCCTCACACAGATTTGCTTTTTTTCCCTGTATGCAACTTGCAGAAATAACAGGCAGCGTTGTCTTGTCTGAATCACTGTCCAACAATGTGTGGGCCGAAGACGGAAATGTCGATTAAAAGTATGTCACATTCTGGGGTGGTGTTTAGCTCAGTTGGTAGAGCAGGCGCCCCATGTGCGAAGGCTCGGTCCTTGCTGCGGGGGCCCAGGGTTCGGGTCCGGCCTGTGGCTCTTTCCCGTATGTCATTCCCCATCTCTCTCTACCCACATTTCCTGTCACTCTTCAGCTGTCTCTATCGCAATGGAGCTTGAAAAGGCCAAAAAAATAATCTTAAAGAAAAAAAGTATGTCACATTCTAAAATTTCATCACTTTTCTGCTTCACCATGTCTGATGTTGGAACATGTAATTTTAAGGTATCATTTATATAATCAGGGACGGTTGAAACAAGTCTTTGAATGTTAGAAATCTTATGTCAACCCAGGATATTTCTTTTACATGACATCTGTTCATTAATAATTAATTCAGAATTCATTGTTAAAGCTAAATAAATTGATCTGCAAAGTGAACAAAAATACAAGGATTATAAAGATATCCAGATTCCATGATAAGGTACTCGCAACATTTATTCCATGTGATGTGACACAAATATATACAAATATTACACATAAAAACTTCACACAAAACTGTATCCTCATGACTGAGTTGCTATGGTGAAAGGCACATTGTATGACGGTAACAAGAAATCCCACAATGATATATTGTATGTTGGAACCAGTGGACTTTTAATGATGCTCTGGTGGAGCTGATAAAAATACTACACGCTGACGGAGTAGGAATGAGAATATGAGTGTGAAATACAGATATTTCTGTCTGGAGGTTGTTGAGACAAAACAAGGCTAAAAGGAGAGTGGCTGTTGGACTTAACATTCATCACACAAACATGGACACAAACATGACTCCAGATGAATGCCAATGTTGCTCTGTGTCTACTAGATGTGTTAATCAACTCTTTGCAAACATTTCAGCCATAACAGCTTGATAAAACATTAACCTGGTAGTAGCTGTGAGACTGGCAGCTCTGAAGAAGGTAACTAAAATAATAACGTAACATAAGTGTATGATTTTCCACAGAGTTGGCCTTGTTTACATCTCTGGGAATTTTATTCTTCCTTTAATAACTGCTGGAGTCTTTAACATTTATGCTAAGTGGTCAGTTTGGTGGTTTTCCTGTGGGATACTTACTAAGAGATTAGTCCTTAGATTTTCTTTGGATTACATTTGAGTGTCAGTATCTTATGCTCTTGCTCTGTTTGACCACACTGGATTTATTGTTTCTTGCTGAATAAACTGGGAACATAAAATGCATTGCGTTTGTGCTGTAGGGCTTTAGGGCTCCTGGGATGGCAGCGTAAGTCGGTCAGTCCAGACTCAAATATCTCAACAATTATTAAATGGATTGCCCTGAAATTTTGTGTGCACGTTCATGGTCCCCCAAGGATGATGCATTTTCCTGTAGTACCACCAGCAGGTTTACCTTTTTGGCTTTTTTTGAAACAAGGTTTGATGAATGGAAGCAAAGGAATTCAAGTGCCGTGGGATCTTGTTCATGAGTGAGGGTGTACTGGTGTGACGTCAGCAGTAATGCAGGTGTTGTACTGGGCCGTTGTGGTGAAGAAGGATCTGAGCCAGAATGCTTTTGACATAAAGCTCCTCATGGAGTTCTTCTTGGATTATCTTTGGATTATGATTGATTTACAAGTTGATCTATGTTCAAACCCTCAGCCTTATGGTCATGGGCTTTGAATAGTGACTGAAAGAATGGGTTAGGTCAGAAATGACCTGTGAATGTGAAATTAGTTTCCTCCACAGAGTGGCTGGGCTAGAGATAGGGTGAGGGGCCCAGACTTCCTTATTATCGAAAGTTGAGGTGTCTCCTCTTGGAGGTTTTCCGGGCATGTCCAACTGGCAGGAGACTCCGGGGTAGACCCAGCACACACTGGAGGGATTATATATCTTATCTGGCCTGTGAACGCCTTGGGATCCCCCAGGAGGAGCTGGACAATGTTGCTAGGGAGAGGGACATCTGGACTACCATGATTAGTCTGTTGCCACTGTGACTAAACCCTGGATAAGCAGACAAAAATTCACGGATGGACTACTGTGAAAATAAGTATAGCCATTCATTGCCCCTGAAGAGTGAATCTGAATTAATTTGGTTATCCCTCAACTTTTTCCTTCTGTCAAAAATGTAACTTATTCTGTGAAATGTGTCAACATCTAATCGTTTGGACAGATATTCATGGTTCCCAGAATGTGAACTGACAATTCCCTGACTTTTCGTGTAGCCCAACCATTCAAATTTTAATATGTCCAATAATAAGTTTTTTGATCAGATACCTACAAAACTAATTGCAGGTATCTGATCTAAGCACTGACATTCCCACTAGCCTCAGATTTACTTGTGTTTAAATCTAATAAGCAAATGTTAGCATGATAACATGCTAAACTAAGATGGTGGACATGGTAAACATTACACCTGCTTAACACCAACATGAGCACAGCTGTGCCTAAGTACAAACTGTCTATACAAACAGAGAGTGAATATTGAATATTGAAACAACTCGAAGATACAGCCACTGTAATTTTTCCTGAATGTGAACACATTTGTTTGTTCAAAGCTTGAAGCCCAATGGTATTTGGAGTAATATTTCACACAAGAACAAACACAGTCAATCAGTCACTGATTCAGAATTGTTGGACTATGCCAAAAGAGTCACCTTAGGTCAAGTCTTAATTTCCTGGATTTTCCACTGTTTGTGTTGCAGATATATTGGACTTCAATGTCTGAATGCAAATTCTCTTTAAGCATGGATATTCCCATTACTTGTTTTCAGAATAATCTGTTTTAGTGTGTTAAATATTGATGACGAACTGATCTCAAACTTTCCTCAGAACCTCAGAAAAGTGTTAAAATATTCAGTTATTTGTCTGTCATAGTTTTTCTACAAGAGACCAGGTGTTATAAATAATGATGCTTTTATGAAATCCTTTCAGGTTGAATCACTGTTGTGTTATGACAGTCTTTGATGGAGAATAGCATAACATATTTATTTAGATGAAAATGTCACAGAGGAAAAAAAAAAATAAATAAAAATGCAGGAAAAATGGAAGTGCACCCAAGCAGAAATAAACCATTAACATTGTGAAAATAAATGACAATAAATCAAAACTGAATCTGACACAAATAGTCCCATATACATGTTTCCTTGTATGTTACCACATACTATAACATTATCTACCATAGCTGCAAAGCATGTGTGCCTCAGAGAGTGTGAATTTATTTTCATATTTGTTTTGTATGTGTTGCTTCCCTTCGAGCGTGATGGGAGAACACAAAAGGAGCCCACCATTGTAATACCTCCTCCCTGGAACTCTTTAAAGAGCACACAGCTCCCCAGCTGCATGTTAATGCAATCATTATTTTAGTCTTTCTTTTGCTGATACTAGTTTGACCTTCAATGCATTCTTCGGCTCATTTTTCTCCAGGGAGAAGGAAATTGGCCACATAAAAGCATAGCTTCTAGTTTGGCAGTTCTGTGGCCACCAATTCCAAACAAATTTAAGCGAAAATCTGGGAGAATTTCCCTGTTTTGGCAGCGAGGTGAGTGTCCAGCTGAATTATACATGCTAACAAGAGCAACTGCAGTGAGTCTGTGGGATTGTGCCGTGCTGTCACTTGAATTTTCAAAAAGATTAACAGAGTACACATGCAACCACATTTCATTTGCTTTGCTGGTATTTCAGATAGTTTTCTACATACAGAAGATCTCTTTCAGATGCAAATAAGTTATTCTTGGCTTTTAAGACTTACAGTGACATTCAATAGACTGCACTGTCCTTGTCGAGCTGAAGTAAGTGCTGCTATTATTACTCAGTGGGCCAGACCAATGTGATGACCCTAATAGCTCTGACAAGGCAGAGTTATAGAAAAAGGGATAAAATAAAAAATAATCCAAAGCCATCAACCTGCACAATAACCAAAAAGTTTTGACCTTTAAATAGGAAACAGCTTGTCCCCTATTACCCAACACTTTCTGTAACATCTACGATGCATTGTGCTTCTTCATCCTGAAATATGAATAGTCCCATCGTTTCTGACCTTGTTTACTTTAAGTCAAGTCCTGTGGCATGGCCAGAGAGCGAAACTCAAAAAAAGACAACCCAAAAGTATTTTTGTTACTGCCTCTTTGAAATTTGCTCTGAAATTAAATGTTTTTTACCATTCAGTCACTGATCTACAAGCGAACTGATAATGAAAAGGAAGAACTGAATATAATAGGGTTTTTAACCTCCACCCTCTTTTGTTCAGCACTATAATGGATCTTTTAATTCCTCTTTTAGGGCCTGTCAAGATAATTTAGTATTTAGATCTCAAAAATCCCTTCTTGCCTTTTTTCATTGAGTAGAACCCTCTGGTCTGTTGAAAGCAGGATTGTACTTGGAGAAAATTTTCTCCCCCGGTCATCGAAAAGAAAAGGTTTGTAATGTTCTCTTTTCACATGATAAGCTGCTGAAGTTGCACTGTATCTGTGCAGCATAGTGACTCATCCCCACTGTTGTGAGCCTTTGGCGGGCGACCTGGCAGGCCCTCTTCCTGCATCACTTTTCTGAGTGCTATGTGAAGGCAGTTCGAAATCCATACTTTGCACCAAACATGTCGGAAAGGTTGTGTGTAGCCATTGAATCTTCAACCGTCACCCTGTAGCAATATCTATGAGTTTGAGAGTGTCTAAATAGCCGTATCCTGGAGGTGTCAGCATTCAACTCTCCCTCTGTCTTTCTGTGAAGTGCACTGTATCAAATGTAGAAGAAAGTGATCCTGATCCTTTTGAACCACAAAAATGTATCTGGGATATTTTGAAAAGCCTCAGGGACAAATTACCACACAGTAACACACTTGTGTGTCACATTTCTTGCTCCCTGTCAAATATACAATAACATAAACTTGAATTGTTGGTTTGACGACATTAGCATTCACTCTTGAGTGAAAATCAGTGATAGTTTGTCCCCTGAAATGAAACCTTACTTCCATCACAGAGACCTAATCCTCATTGTTTGACTGGATTGTTGAGGTCATTGTTTGATAGAACCAGATCTATTAGAATTCAGGTGATGGGCTTAAACGTGATTTGGCTGTAATGTAATGAGAACAGATCAGTCTGGCTCCATCCAAAGAGCTACACGACTATTTGTCACTTTAATGCAATGTTGAGAGGCGATCTTACGCACCAATACCTCCAAGAGCCCAATGTTAAAACAGTTGTTTTGTAAAAAATGATGATACTGTGGGTTGCAAACCTTTCTATTACTTTTCTTTGGGTACAACTTTGTCTTAAAATACAGTACAGTATGAATGATGTTACACATTTAACAAACACTAAGAATATACAGAACATTGTGTTCGGAATCAATACAGCAGCTTATGCAAAGTTTGGACTAGGGATGCACCTATCCGACTTCATTCTTGATATCAATAGGGAGTACTGATACCAGTGTTTCATTTATAAGCTGTATGCCTCACTGTGTGAAAGAGACTGGGATCATTCTTTTATGTGTGAGGCAACATCAGGCTTGACTTAAACAACCCCTAACCCCTCGAAACATTGGCTTTGCAGATATTGCAAGTAGCCGTAAAACTTGTGATTTGTTAAATACCTGTTTTTGTTAGCTCTCTCCATCTTCCTTCAAACAAAATGATCGAGTCTACCAGCATGTTACTGACACATGACATAGTACGCGCGCGTAGACATTCGGATCCCATCAACTGCCATGTTGCTATGTCTCTGTTTGAAAGAGACCAGTAAAGGTCTCTACAGTCTCAAAGACAGCATAAGATCCTTCACCATGTAGCCTTTGGTGTATTTCTACACCATTCACATTCACAAATGCTGACGATAAGCAGTTTGCACATGATCTGGATAATTACCCGATCATGGGCCTCTGCGTTTACGCCCAGAATGAATAAGCATTCTTGTTTTTCTGCACGCATTGTGATTAAATTTCAATGTACAAACTATGTTGGCGGACTTGTCAACAAAAAGACGTGTCTGGGGTATAATCAGTGATTTGGTACTGGTGTATGAAGTAAACTATTTTTTTTTTTTGTTGTTGATAGAGGGGTTTGTGTTTAGCTTTTTGACCAGGAGTTTGAGAAAGCCCAAAAAGGGGGAGTTGGGTGGATTATTTTTTCTTAAACATGGCCAAACTGTACAGATATCAGATTCACACCTGGCTGAAAACCAATCATAATGCAACCCAGACCACCCCCAGATGTGGTCTGACATAATAATAGCATTCTAACTGCAACTGAGTAACTGCAGCTGAGTCCAGTGGGCATTTACACCTTATATTAACACACATTTTTGTGTGCAAATTGCAATATGAAAAGCAAGCATGAAAGAAAAGCAACACATTATAAGATCTGAGAAATTGGAATAAGCAGATGTTTGGCATTTCTGTTGAATAATCAAAACAATTGATCAGTTGGCAAAATTGTTGTCTAGTAATTATATGTTGATCAGCGAGTTTGACAAATCATTTCAGCATCAAATGATAAATTTCCTTTTCGTCTAGTCTTGTTGGTTTGGTTTATAAAGTAAAGTAGTACATTTTCCTTACACACTCTGGTCTAAGCTGTGCACTCATTATACTTGGCATTAAGCTGGCGCCATTTGATTTTCTTTTTCTTTAACCACAGAAGAAAAAAAAAATACTACATAGGCATATACATAGCTTCCCAAGTTAGTAGATTTGCATCTGCTGAATATTCCAATTTCATCATGCATATTACAACAAGCAAGTCCTTTGAGACTTTAAATAAGACTATATAAATAAGTGAACTTTTAACTTGATAAACTAACTTCACTCATTTATGCACATTTATGCAACATCCTTTGTAAGCCCCCCAAAGACTGCTTTTTGGTGAGTACTGCATGCAGTCTTATCCAATTCAAGTGCGACCTTCAGCTGCTCATAAGAAGTACTTGAATATCCTGCTGACTACAATCCTTGTCAATCTAAAGGCGTAATCCATCATTGAAAGTTGCTGTTTTTCTGCACAGAAAAGCTCATAAAGCTTATGTTCCATCTTTTGATGTCATCAGTTTGTTCACTAATCTGGTTGTTTGACAATCTCTTTATACAAGGACACAAACATTTGGTTTTATAAAAATTGATTCTCTTTTTCACTCGAGGTATCCTTGCATGGCATCAACAAAAGGTTTGCAATTGTAGATGAACTTCTTGTTAATAGTAATACTGGTCAAATCCATGGCCTCCAGGATGAAAGTACACCACTTAAAGGAGCACTGAGCAGTCTGTGACCTTTGTCAAACTCTGTCAGCTACCAGTATGGGTTGTAATGCAGGACATCTTTCCTCATGCCTCACTTATATGTAAATGACTCTGAGGAAACATGAGAAAGAAGGATTTTACACCGTTTTACATGGATCATCCACAACAGAGCACAATTCAATAACATCAGTAAATACTTGTGCATTATACATGGAGTGTGTTGCAGTAGGTACGTCCTTGTAAATTACACTCTATTAGCTTTCATGGAGATTAAATGTGGAGGCCTGTGAAGTAATTAAGTCATTTAGATGCTCATCAGTCTTTATTTCCACGGTTAATTTACCTATAGATTGATTAATATGAGAATTCATTAATGGGACTAAGCAGGGTAGCACCTTTACTCTGACTGTAAAGGGCCTTACATAAAGCTTACTTTGCAAATAAAGCTTGACTTGAATGAATTAATGGTGTTAAGGGGCCTGTAATTCTGAAAAGCGAGCTAGTTTTCACAGAGCATCTCAAATACTGGCACCAACATTATGTCACAATGATGCACCAATAGATTGCTCTGTATCACTCACAATAAATATATGGATGATAGAAAATTTTCCCTAATCCTTCTGACAGACAAACACAAAAACAAATGGCTCAGAAAATATAACCTTCTTGGCAGAGGTAATAAATCAGAAATGCCATAGAGGAGATTTTCTTTTCTTTCTTTTCTGTTTTCTAGGATGCATACATCCTGTCAAGATCTTCACAGGAGGCCGCTGAAAAAAAAAAATGTAAAATGCGCTCCTTTGGAGTTCCTCTTACCAACATACACGTCTATCAAAGCACACATGCTGAGTTGTACTTCTTTTGTATTCAGTCGAGTGAGATCCACCTGGAATACAATCAGATGGGGCTTGCTGTCCTACTCTACACCGGGTGAGAGATTTCTTTTGATGCTGCAGCAGCATCACAGAATGAATCCTGGTGAAATCATCCACAGACATGTCATTATTTTTTAAGTAATCCACAAGAACTTATTAATATTGGCATTTTGGGAAACGGCTACAGCTTATCATTAAGATATTTAAGCGTTTGCCGGCAATACATGCATTTAAATTAGAGGAATGCTGTTTTTAATAGCTGGGTGATGAAGCTTGCACTTACACTGCCTCAGGAGAATTTTAATGGTAAAATGTTATTTTAACATTTTATTTACACCACAACATGATATTTCCCCCTTGCATAAGAACTCATAATTAAATAACAGACACTTTACCAACACATAATAAATACTTCTCTATATTCTGTACTTTCTGTAATGCATGTATTTTACAGTTAACACAGTGAACAGTTTTCCACTTGACATTTCATCAGAGTTTTATGTCGTCAAGGATTAATTGATAAATGTTATCAGCAAACTAATGAGAACAAACATTTAAAGCTAAAAAGTTGCAGGAAACCTGATTTAGAATCACGTTTCTTCCATATCTGTAAGTAGGAATACATGTGATGTTCAAATGCCGACAGAAGTACTGGCAATTACATCCAAATAAAATCAATGACTGCAGAGACAACAAAGCCTCACTTCTTTTTTTAGGTTGCTGTGACATGGCATACAGAGGAATGTCACAGCCGTAAAAAGTGAATGTCAGATCAGAATGAGCAGCTTCAGCAAATTCAACCCAAACAAGGAAAAAATGGTAATTCCAATATCAATACATAGATCCACTCAACAGCCCCCAAAATGACAGGTTCTATGTACCAGTGCAGAAGATCAGGGGGGACGGGTTTTCCAGGCAGCAAACTGATAAACATTGCTTAATATATGTATTGCTGCTATTTAAAAAAAAAAAGTCATACAGAAAATAATAAGCTTACAGCTCAGTTCTGTTTTATAGTTGTTTTGTATCCAGTACTGTTTTCAAGTCATGCTGCACACTAAGTCCCTTTTGCTTTGTCACTTGGAATGAACTCTAAATGTACACGTTTTACCTGTTTGTCTAAGTACTGTGCTGTCCAACACTTCACAGAAGTCAAGGAGCACCAACATTAATTAGACTAATGATCACACATCAAAGGAAGTGAAGCACTGTTCCCTGTTTAGACCTGTTTTTCTCTGTGATGAACCAGAGTCAGGACAGAACGGGCTTGAAACACAGTGTATGAACCAAATCATTAAGAAAATAACATACAGGTAAAAAACAGAAATGCACTTCATATGCGTGACGTTACCCACAGGTTTCTGAAGAGTGGTTGTGATACTCAGTGTGGTGGCTCTGGCCGCCATCTTGGCAGTCCTCCGTCACGGCTAATCTAAAAATGGGCAACAATGTGGATCGTGGGTGAAACTGAGGCTGAATGAAGCCTGAGTGCTTGATAAATAAAACAACATAGAAACAGTTTGTAGCTGAAGACAACCCACATAGGACAAGTAGACAGACTTAAAACATACATGAATTAGGACATGAAGATAAGTACAGTACATAAATTAATCTCTCAAACAAGAGTATTAGCTGCTTTTCTCACACTATTGTATGTTATTGTACCCTTGGTACATAATGTCTTTGACATTTTATAGACTAAATGATTAATCACTCAATCAAGCAAATAACTAGCAGATTAAACGCTAATGAAAACAGTCGTTAGTTGCAGCCAGTTTCCATTCAGCTGGATTTTAGAACCAGCCCACTCCTTTTTAAGTTTGAGCTCAAATAATCACCTTGTGTGATTGGTGATGGAGTGTATCTTTTTAAAGCACAAGTCTCAGTGGGTTTCTTGGCCTGTCAGCACTCTCACCCCCCTCCCTGCATCCCAACCAGGAAATTACACTTGTCGGCACCCTGACTGGAGTCTGCTGGATTTGGAGAGGAGGGATCAAAGCCACTCAGGGCACCAGGCACATGGCCACCGGGCCCCATTAACGCTTCCTCTAACTTAAATTTCTCTCGCCCTTCTCTCATCTTCAAAAGACCTGTCTTACCCACTTCTAATGCACTGTCCAGGGCAACAGATGCAACGGGACACAATAGCATCAAGAAAGGAAAAACAGGGAATATGAAGAATATAAATGGGATGCATTGGTATTTTAAAGGAATCTAAATTGTGAATAATACATGGGAATATTGCATAACTGTCCAGATTTATTTGATTTCTTTCAACATTTCATCAGGACAAAGTGATGCATGTTTGCACCTATAGGTGAGTCCGCCTACAGATTATAGAGCATTTGGAACATTTAAACAGTTTATCTTTGTAGATGTTAAACAGATCCCTATGTGACAATTTAGGAACATATGCTAACTGAGATGTTTTTGTGTAATCTGATTTTAACCACAGTGGTGAATCAGAAAATGGTTGTTGAATCTCAACCAAGATTTAACCATCCGATGCAGAATTTTAACAAACTGCAGTTCCTTAAATGGCCACTTGAGGGTAGATCCAAAACAAGTCAATCTACATAAGTCTCAATATTAAAATGTCCAACCACACAGCAGAAATAAACATGTTTACAGCGTAGTACAAAAAATAGTTTTGGTCTCTATAGCTATGTTCCCTGTTCATGACAACTGTACTGAGGCCATTTTTTATATAACCCACCTCATATCCTGCCACACTCCATGTCTTTACCCATTTTTGGATTAGAGGGGGAGTGGCAGAGGCAGGACTGCCAAGATGGCGATGACCAGAGCCACCACACTTTGAGCTTCACAATAGCTCTTCAGAAACCTGTGGGTGATGCCACAGAAACTGTACGTGATTGATTTAAACAAATAAGCTGTTGAACTGTTACTGATACGATAAATGTTCTCTTAAACTCTTAAAAAAAGGCTTCAACATCTTTGTCATGGTCACAAAAATGCCAGTATGTTGTTTTGTTGATTCATACAGTACAAGCCAAGACTCCTTCACTTTCTATCCCCATCAATTTAAAAAGTAGCTCTTGGCATATGAAGGCAAGTATTGGGCAGATAAAAGAACAAGATTCTACTCTTTCTGTAGTGGACATTGGGGTATGAAATGCATAAACTGACAAGAATCATTTATCACAATTTCTTATCTTGCAGTGCTGTCAACATGCTACTTTAAAACACGATGAAACAACCCTCAGATTCAGGTGCTATCAATGTCAAAAAAGAAGCAATTGGCGCTATTAATAAGACGCTCTAATCTTATAGTGAAACAGAAATACAAAATTGTCAAACATGGATCCTTCACTGGGATTGAATATGGTCATCACTTTTGAGAATTGTGGCGATCTGAACCTTAGTTACCTGACAAGTTCTTCAGTCAACCATGCAGCTGTTGCAGTCACTCTTAAAACTTCATTCTTGTCGACTACAGTGTCTATGTCTTGACAACAAGACTCAGTGTGACGTTTGAAGTTGCACTAGGTAAGATTTAAATGTAAAGCTACACCTTTCCTAAGACTGAAGAGGATAAAATCAATTCAAATGTTGGCATGGACACTGAATGGATAGCTCTATTGACAGAATTTGATATGTCAAAGCTTGACAGTGAAATGCTGAGCAATCTTTCAAGAGCACATTGCCTAGTGAAAGCAATATTAAATTTCAAACCCTGGGGCTCTAAAACACCTACACGGACAGCATCCAACTAAAATATACTGGATTTCTTCATGCTGCCTGAAAAAGTGTTAATCAATGAGTGCATTGCTTACAGTCAATTACAGGCTATCTTTAAAATATTTAAATCTAATTGGGATCAATGTCTTGGTTTAATTATGAAGATTTATAAAAATGATGTGCGCAAACTTTGTGTGACTTGTCCGAAACTTGGGAGTTCAGATGGAAGTTCAAGGTTATAAGGGGCACCCAGGGGAAATTAGCACACCAGGTGCTGATAACTTATCATTCTTCTGTATTTTTTTTTTTTAAAAAGTTAAAAAACGGTTTGACTTTGTACAAGTTAGAAACCTGAAAATGGAATAAGAGAGGCCCACATTTACACATACTGATGTGTTAAATAATGGAGACCTATTACTGAATCCAGTGTCTCACATCATGACAATTACTTTACCAACAGTGGGGCTTAAAAGCTTCTTCCTCACAGTGGCACTACAGGACTAGGACCATGTGGTTATTAAAATCCAAAGGATTGGCCACATGTAATGCCTGAATATGCTTAAGAAACCTAATTGTGATCGGTCTATTCGGAAAGCTCATCAAACATCCAAAATGACAAGGGTTCACTCTCTGGGGAGCAGGGATATACTCAGTCGTGTTGCATTAATTATTCATTTTGTACAATTGGAAAATTTGGCCAGGACATAGCACTGAGGGGAATCTTGGGGTCATTGAAACAAACTCAAATTCATGTTAGCAGCACCATGACTATTGACAGCTAATTCATTGGGAAGTCATTAAGATGTCCATCCATCCATTATCTGTAACGGCTTATCCTCATCAGGGTAACAGTGGGGCTAGAGCCTATCCCAGCTGACTTTGGGCGAGAGGTGGGGTACACCCTGGACAAGCCGCCAGCTCATCACAGGGCACATAGAGACAAACAACCATTCACAACTACGGCCAATTTCTTCTTGCTGTGAAGTGACAGTGCTAACCACTGCACCACTGTGTCGCCCTTTTTTAACATGTGTTAGTCCAAAATTTTTGACCAAAGATAAAATCTACATGAAAAGTAAGGGTGTTATTAAAATCACTGGGATGTCTACTTATGTCTACTTAGCAAACGGTTAACTTAGCTTAGTATAAAGACTGGAAAAAGCTGGCTCTATCCAAAGGTAACAAGGTCCATCCACAATCACCTCTAAAACCCACTAATTAACACACAGTATCTTATTAATGTAATCCACATAAAAAAAACAAAGTGTAAAAATTACAAATTGCTGTTTTACTGAAGGTTATGGGTTGAGCTACTTTTTGTCCAAGACAGGTTGCCAGGCAACTGTTGAAAACCCCTAAAAGGCTGGTATATATTTCCCAAAATGTCAAATTATTACACACCAGCTCTCCAAAACAGTGCATATGGGTAGTTTGTGGGTATATATGTTAAGATTCTCTGATATGAAGATGTCAAAGTTTTTTTGATCAAGCCCTCTGTGCATTCTTCAAGTCTTCAAGGTGAAGGTTCTTCATGTTGAAAGAAGGCTTTCAACTGTCGCAATTGCATACCTCTCTTATGACTTTATTTCGAAAGAAAAGGTATAAGTCTAAGATCATTTAAACATGCTTTTAATACTTAGGTTTCTTTGCAGACTCACAAGGCACCACAATTACAGCATAGTATGTAGTCTCAGTTGAGTGTTAAAGAGGCATAAATCCTTCATGTTTTTTGTCAAGGAGACTATTTAACTATGGGAGATTGTTTCCTACCAATAATTGGTTTTGTTATGGAGACACATCAACCGAGAACGTATCTGGAACGTTGCTTAGTTCTATAGTGAATACAGACAAGAAACACTAATTATTGTGGCAGAGCACGACTACAACACAGCTTTTTATTAAATTACCCTGGACCATGTGTTTACTTCAGATTTAGGGATGATAAAAGATGTGCATCCTGTGGGCAGAAGGCAAATTATTTCAAGTGAAGTGAAGGTCATATATGCTTCAGTGTAAGCTGAGTTTTCAAATGAAGGGATGGCCTTCTACTGTATTATCTATCTATCTATCTATCTATCTATCTATCTATCTATCTATCTATCTATCTATCTATCTATCTATCTATCTATCTATCTATCTATCTATCTATCTATCTATCTATCTATCTATCTATCTATCTATCTATCGCAGTGGGTACATACACACTGACCTCTGCTTATCCATGTTGAGTCCAGTTTATTCGTGTAGCTCCTGATCACAGTTAGTCTCGAATGTCCTTCAAACTCTTAAATATGCTCTCAACCTTGGATGTTTAATCAAAAAAAAGTAGTTTAAGTAAAAACACATTTTCACATTTGACGAATAAGCATCACACATGGGGACATTCAGAAAACCAATCATCCCTGTTTACTTTTAACTTATATGACTATGATTAGGCAGATCTTGTTCTTCCATAACATCAACACCACCTTGGTTCCTTAAAGCAACAAAAATGAAAGATACCGTAAACTTTCTTGATATACGTTTTTAATATCTTTCCTGTCTCTTGTGGTATGTTAAAGAAAACACAATTTGATGCTAGCATAAATAATTTGTGTTGGAACCATTCCAGTGCGGTCTAACACTAAATGCCATGTAGATATATACTTGAATGTACATATATAATAGCAGAAGACAATTACCATAACATATTTATTCATTAATTATTCAGTAAAGTTAGCCAGTTGCTGAAATTATGGGTTTCAAAACTAACTTTCAGGCCCAGTAGGAGCTCCCTCACCCATGCACGCTCCTGCATCCCAGCAAAGCCCACTCACCCACACACACATTTTCTACTATAGTGCCTACAGCTTTCCAGCAAAATACTTTTGGTACAAACTGATGACAAAAAACAAAACAAAACAAAAAAAAACATGAGAGAAAATGTGTTAAAATACATATTTCATTTAGGGTTTTTAGTCCTAAATGCTTGCATTTTCTCTCCACATAATTGAACTGTTTGGGTCAATTGCAGGCCGCTGTAGGTGAAGTGGATGTGAGAGGTGGAGGTGTGAAATGTATGTAGAAAAAGACAATACATATTGCTGTTGCTGAAATTCTTGCTCATTGCCATTAGATGTTGAGAGATGTCACAGAATACATTATGCATAACGCAACATGCAATACGTTCACTTCAGTTTCATGCACAGGAAAGTGCATGAAACTTTGTGGTTTTTCATGTCACTGTTTCTCACAGACTCAATCCACTCATTTATCAAGCACATAAAACCCAATTTAAAAAAAAGAGTATAGAGGAAGTGGGCCTAAGCTAGTTGACTTTTGGGCCAGTTTCTGAAGCAAAACTCTCAGGTTCTACACTCCTGTGATCAGGATATTCATACCCTGTCAGGCTGATGTGCTTCCTGATGGAAAAACATGTAGAAATGTACAGAGAAAATTGACTACACTCATAAGGCAACAGGTGAACTGTGTAGGGAAATTGGCTGGATTTCTCTGAGAGACAAGCAATAAGTTCATTTCTTTTGGTGTCTGCAGGTGGCGTTCTCCCTCTGCTCTGCTGTAGTGGCTTATTGCTTGATTATCCAGCATGTCATGATGTGCAGATATAAATGACATACACAAAAAAATAAGCTGACAAAATGCTTTTTTTTTTTATTCCTCCTTCGGCTCAAAGCACAAAAACAGCATTTAAGTTTAAAATATTTTAAGCTGAGGTAAAAACTTTTGGTTACCCAGTGTTGTGTGACATCAGGAGTGTACAGACAGAGGAGAAAAAGGAGAGGGTCAAGAGGAAAATATGAAAAGAAATAACAGTTCCTGAAATTTTCAAAAACAGCCTGTCTGAACTTTGTCTGTGTTACTGCTTCATGTTACAGCAAAAGTGTCCCTACTGTCAGCCGGGGGAACTTGTCCACTGACTGGAAATTCACTCCAACAGTCAATATGAGTTGAAATTTCACTTCACATTGTCCACAATTTATCTCAAACCAACTTGTTCAGTGGGGTGAAGCTTGATCTCGGAGGAGAAGTCTGACTTAAAAAAAAAAAAAAATAGTCATTGCATTGAGCTCTCTACTCCCTCAGCACTGCTCTGATACCCTGTTTTGGAGCCAATTGATAAGATTTCCTTGATATTGATCCATTCTAAGTGCTCCATCCACATCATGATCCATTTCTTAGCTCTAAGATTTATTTCATCATGTTTTTGGATCTCAAAATATTGAGCTACTGCACATTGTTAAACCCCTACTACTTTTTTTTTCATTACAACCTGCTTTTGCTCGAAAAGTAAGATCTCTTACTTCTGTGCAACATAGATTTTTCTTGTGCTAGTAGTATCATGGTGCTTAAAAACAGTTCACATGAACTCAAAATGTATTGAGTAATATGATTGAGCCATTTTGAAAATGGACCTTGAAACTCCCTCTTGAACTTGCGCTTGAGCTTTTGTGCTTCAAATGTCTCACCTGACTGTTGTGAAACTACACAAAATGCATGTTTTATGTATTTGGAGTAGAAAACAAAGCTTTCAGAAATCAAGACTGCCTTCATGGTGTACTTTTTATCTGCCCCACCCTGTTCAAGCTGTGCCGCAGCACCGGCCACAAAGGCAAAAAGGACAGGCAACAGCCAAAACCAATAGAAGCATCACTCTTTAAAATATAATGCATGCATTCTCTGCAGAGCCAAGTTGTTAAAATGTACCATCAATCCACATAATGCAGACTGGCTGCTCTGGAACACTGTAATTTCATTAGCATTTTCGAAAAGGTCTCACTCTACCAACAAAACAGGTCAGGCATGCATAGTCAGATGCACACACGGGTAAACTCAAGGAGAAAATGGTGATAATGTATATAAAATGAAAGGTAACTCTGTGCCAAAGACCTTAATGCAAACAACAAGCTGTAAACATAACAAATCACTCTGAACTGTTCATATATCCATGACGGAAGTGTACCAGTATATTACAGTATTTTCGATTTGATTCCAAATATAACATGACAATCTCATTGGCGTTTTTTCTGGTTGAAGGATTCAAGGCTTCAAGGTTGAGCAAATTAATTTAAGAGTCACTATGTGTTTAGCTGTAGCTTTTCTCTGCCCCATTTACTATATTGAATGAGGCATCGGTGTGCGTTTGGCAGCTGACATAAGGTGGCGTGTGTGTGGTGTGAGTTTTTGTGTGTGTGTGTGTATTGTGAGAGCCCAGGCAGAAAGTACATGGTTTATTGCAGAGTGATACCTGGCACTGCGATAGGATTAGTAACTCCTTTTGGAGATATACTGAAGTTTCTAACACGCTTCTAAAATTCAAAGACTTTTACTAATTTGTCACATCACTCAACATAGTAAGCTTACCACCCCAGTTTGCTGATGTGTATTAATGCCACTGTACCGTCATATTCCTTGCTGAGCACTCTCAAATTGATCATAATCCTCAGGAAAATCCAAGAAGGTGGAGACAAGGATTAATTCAGGCAGGAACTTTGTCCCCAAAATGGATGATTAACCAGAAACAAATGTATTTACCCACTAAACACCACAAAAGCGTAATGAATTCATTATTTTCCACAATACATAGGGCTCCTTGTGATGATTCTCACAAAAAGACACCTCGAGGGCTAACGTTTCTTAAAACTATATCACCATAAATCAACTGAAGATGACAGGAATAGAACAGATGCTTTCACATATGTTGTAGCTGAATGTCACTGTGGAGGCTGTCACATGATCATAACGTGTTTCTCACATCTATGATGTAGTGCCACTCTGTTGGTGTGTGCTCACATTCAGAAGAGATATTTTGATTGATGGAAATTTGACCTGGATTTGATTCAAAGCATGTTTATCCTGTTTTCCTCCTGTGATTTTTTTATTTTTTAAATTTTGATTATTTTATCTACATTTGCTTTAAAATGTCCTGATTTATTCTCTCATACAGGCACAGCTCATTTCAATTCACTTTCATTATTTGTGATAGTTTAGTCTAACTGGAAGAAATTATAGTTTTTTGGGTTTTTTTTTTTTTTGATAAAGGTACATGTTTTACATAATTTTAGCTGCATGACTCATATGAAATCATGCCACAGTATATATTAAAAAAGTAGGTTAATTGTAGGCCTAATTACTAATGATGAATGCTGTCCTGGGAAAAGAAATTAATTTTCACGTCCCGAGAATATCAAGAGCTTATAGATTTTAATTTGCAATGGCTAAGATTGACTGGCCCAAGGTCATGACGCAAATGTTTTAATAGATGTCAGCCGTGTTTTGTTTGTATTTTGTGCGTTACCAGCTTACCAGCACTACGAGCATGCGGTGATGTGCTCCACATTCTATGAAAAGCAAAGAATAAAAGGTTTTAATCTTAAGGGGAAACAACGTGTAGAAAGGGACTTTGTTAACTGGAAAAGGTAAAGTAGAAGTAAAAGCAAAATAGGACTCCTGACTGTTAGAGAAATCAATGTAATAGTAAACACAGGCATTTATCCTAAAGATTGATCATGTTTTCCCAATCAAAAAAGGTGTATGTATTGGATTTAGTCACCATGACATCACTCATTGGTTTCTGCCATTGTGAAGCTCAGACAGTTTGGTCGATCTGACAATTGCCGTTTTGGCAATCCTGACTCTGCCAGCTTCTGGCTAATCCAAAAATGGAAGCAAAGATGTGGAGCATGGGTGGAGCTGCGTCAGGCCAAATAAAAGCTTGCTTACTCAAACCTGAAGCAGACTGCTAGCTTAACCTTTCAATGCATACATGTATAACTCAAATGATTCATCAGTTATTTGATTAATCATTTCACAGAAAATTCGGTAGCTTAAAAACAAAAAAATAATTATCTGATTAATTTTTTGTTAGCACAGTTGCCAAACATTCATCGGCTCAAGTTTCTCAATTGTGAGGAGTTGCTGCTTTTTCAGTAAACTCAATACTCATGAGCTGTGGATTGTTAGTAACAGTTCACTAGCTTTGGATATTAAATAGATCAAACCATTATTTAATCAATTAATCGAACAGATTAAAGGACCCGAGAGTAGGATTTAGTAGTGGTGTAGTTGCTGATTACAACCACTTCACCTCAAACTCTCCTCCCTGGCGTGACAGAGAAACTATGGTGGCAATGAAACACACAGAAAACATGAAAGAACCCTATTTAGAGCCAGTGTTTAGTTTGTCCATTCTGGGCTGCTGTAGGAACATGGTTTCAAATCAATATTTCAGGTGCTCAACAATCTGCTTGATCATCCCTCAGCCTACAACTTATTGTTTTCCAGTCTAACACCAGCTCAACGGTTCAGATTATTCAGTATGTTTGTTGTGCTTATTTACACTCTACAATTAAAGTTGCCTCAGGGGCAATCAATATGGCCAGTACCTCATGTCAGATTCATAAAATCTTTTCACAGCAAAAACTTGCACCTGGATTCTTTTCCTCACTGCTCTATCCCTAATCCTCAGCCTCTAAAATAAAAAACCTTCCCCACCCAACCCCACCGCCCTGCTACCTATCCTGTCGCTCCAGGCTCTATACAGTGCATGGGGAATTATTACTTTGCCCTTAATGCTGTAGGTCGTACATAGAGCTCCAGCAGAGGCAAGCCGGGGGAGAGAATAACAGAGATGAAGTGATCACGTAATCCAATGGGCCTCACTGTTGGGACTCTCAAACAGTCCTAGATTGACAGGGATTGCTCTCTATGTCCTTGTCATCATTAGATTCAGGGGGCTCGAAATGTCTGCTCTCCCCGTTGGCATCATTTCCTTTGAAAAGCAAACAAACTGACACAATTGGAAGTGTGGAGAGTCACAGCTGCTTTGGGATTTGCATCTGTAAACATTTGTTGGTGGTTTTGTTCATTTAAGAACTTGTATAGCGGTGGAAGCTGTTCATTTATCATATAGCTGCTAAGATCCTTTCTGTCATATCAGTTAGGGAAAGTAAAAATCCTACTTTTACTTTTTTGTTCGCCAATTGTCAGACCATTAGTCTAATTAGAATTGTGAGAATTGTTGATTTTGGTGCAGTGTGAAACAGTACAAATAGTATTACAGGAAAACATTTCCATGTGATAGAACTGTTCAGAATCTTAAGCAACCTGTTTCAAATGAGGAAATCAAAGGATATTTATATGCAACGCACATTTCAATCAGGAGGCAATGCAGAACACGTGGTGATCTGTTGACCTTTTGTGGAGTTGGCTTTTCTAAATAAACTAGTTTGGAAGTGATTTGGTATTTGTCACGTACACATATTTTACTGTTGTGCAGCTGTGACAGCTCCAGTGGTTATGACAATGTCAGAAAAAACTTTAGTGCCTGGTATGGTATATAGTGTACCAGCTGATGTTTTATAGGTTTGCTAGACGGTGACATTTGTTGCAATAAAAGGCAATAAGGCATCACAACATAGATATAGAAATTAGCACAAAGTGCACTCTAGTAAATATTTAGCATTTATGTAAAAGTAGAAATAATACCCTTTAAGAAACTTGGCCATACCTTTTTGATGTTCTTATTGGTGAATGTTGTTTCTAATTTACCAGTGTTTGAATTAATCCTATTGTTTTATTTAATCCATTTTTCCCATCATCAAATCCAAAAATATTAAGTTAATACTTCACCTTAATCTTTTGTTAAACATGGAGTACACAGGGACATAGCCATAGGTAGTATGTTGACTCCACTAGACTGACACAGACTTATTGCGTTTGTTAAATTCCAACAAGTATGAAGCATGGAAGGTGCAGGTAGAATGCTTTTCTGTTAGGCGAAAAGTTTTGCAAGATGAGACCTCGGACAAGGTGTGACAAAGGTGAGGGTTTCCAAAATGAGTCTTCTATGTGTCCCATGCGGAGATAACAACTGGAATCGTTTCTTTGACAGCAGCTCTTATTTTTCTACACTGAGCTAATGTTGATGATGACTTGACGAATGACAGCAGGGTTCTCAACCTTTACGTGAAGTGAGGTAGACAGCTTGACTGTGATCAGCCATTTGTATCTGAAGTAAACAGCCCTCAGAGTCATTTATATGCTTCAATTGAAACACTTGATTCATGTAGTAATGGTATTTAAATAACTTAAAAAAATAAAATAAAAGTACTAATTTCAAACACGATTCAATTATTAAAGAGAAATGAGAGTTATGTTACTTCCATCAGCATATGTAGGTGTCAGCTGCAAAGGATGAAATATCTGACAGAGTTGACAAAATGGTTTATTTTTTTATTTCACAGCATAGTTTTATTGAGCAGCCATTTTATTTTTCAAAGTTAATAAGAGTTATCTTAATACCAATGTAAATACAATTTTAAGCCATAATTTACTTATTACTACTTATTTCTGATTAAGGTGGACTACACAAAGTAGACAGCTGACTAGTGCTTGAACAATCTGAAGAATTTAGACTGGGGTCCTTAGGATATAGCTAACTCTGTTTGTGCCTGATTAAATGATGGCTTTGTAGAAATCTGACGGAGTTGACACAAATCTGCTATCGAAAACACAACTTTAAAGCGCCAACATTTTCATGAAAATATAATTTAAAACAAAATGAATTTTAATAGAGCATTTTTACATCTCTGTTGTCAGAAGGTATTGTGAGCTTTAGATTTTGAAGGCTTTTAACACATTTTTAACAGTTTGAAGTCGGCATTAAGAAACAGAGGTTGGAGGTTAACAGAGGTCAACGGAGGTTGGAAGTTGCAACTGTTGTCATTCGAAATCTACAAAACCACATTATTAGCATCCTGTATATTATATTATAATATCACAGTAGTACTAATATGACTATCATGACAATGGGGCAATTTTTAATTGCAATTTATAGCTTATCTGGTCAAGACAAATTTCAGGGGGGCCTTGGGGGCTTTACAGAAGAGAGATCCCTCTCCCAGGATGGACAGACATGCAACTGATATTGAGTAAACCAAGATATACGTGAACAATGAACAATGTGGATCCTTATATAGCATTGGCATACCCCCTGAAGCATCTGGAGCTGCATCTGGGATTTAAAAAAAAAGGAGTGCTTTTATTCAAAAGTGAGTCACCTGTAATGCTCTTCACCTGATCTATGGATGACTGAACAGCAGCCCTTTACAACCAAGTGAAGGATGTTCTTGGCTAGAAAATATTGTTGACATTTAAGTTCTTATGTCGCTTCTCCACTTCAGTATATCTGAATGTTTGAGCGCTGACGTTAGTGTTACTGAGTACCTCTGAAGGTCAGTGTTGAGAGAACGTTCTCAACTTTTTTTGACAACAATTTATGGAAGAGAAATTAAATTGTATTTGGGTATTTGTCAATTGATTCAGGTCCAAATCTTGACATTTACATCATATAAATATGCATAGTGACCACCTGGCTATTGAATTTGAATTTTATTAATGGCTAAATTTGGAGGCAGATGATTCATGGTGGCAGCATTTGGTAGTGATTGTCCTCTGCAGCATTTTTAAAATTTGCTGTGAGCTTTCAGAATTTGAGGGGTATAGTTACACTTTAAGCTTGGGAAGGGGTGGGTATGGATAAAGTTCAACTGCTTTGCCCTGGAAAGACTTGCATCTGACATCTGACAGACCTGTCTCCTAAAAATTAGGTTTTATATACAGCAAAATGTGTTGCTGTATTTGAGATTAAATGCCGATCAAATTACATTTTCTATGACCATAAGCAGAAAATGTTGTTAACTTACCTGGAAGGCTGCAAAAATGGTGATACTGAATGTCTCAATATAATGTTCACCAACAATGTATTTCATTTGTTGTCTGTCAAAAAAACTGAACCTG
Organism: Sciaenops ocellatus; assembly: GCA_033000465.1. NCBI lineage: Eukaryota > Metazoa > Chordata > Actinopteri > Sciaenidae > Sciaenops > Sciaenops ocellatus. Next base: position 10,913,981 of record CP136870.1, read on the forward strand.
CAATACACCATCTGCTCGTAGTGACTACAGCATGATAAACATTAATCCGAAATCACCTGACCAGACCTTAACCAATGATATTTTGTGGCCTTAGCCTAACCAGAGACCAGAGTCTAGATACATACCTGGAACTTTGGTGTCACAGTCCTGTGCTTTGTATTTTCCCAGCTTGTTAAATAAATGCAGTGTTTCATTCATGTTATCTGTGAACATAATCCAGGCTGGCACCACAATGTAATTATAAAAACAAATTACAAGTGTATTAGGAGGCAGGGTTGTATTCTAAGTGTCTGTAATACAGCCATGAAAGATGCCACGTCTGATGATATAATATAACTCCAATACTGTAATCTGTACCAAGTCAGATGTATTTAGTCACATCTTTTTTTTCCTGCGAGGAAAATTTCATTTGCAGATGGAGCTTTGAACAACACAAGTTACTGCACATTCTGTAGAAATGGTGCAAACCAGACGAGTCATCCTGAATGATACACTAGTAGTGCAAGATACATAGTTGTACATCAACATCAGAGGCTGTAATTTCCTGTGCAAATTAAGAATCCTAACTGGGGGGGGGGTGGTGAAACTTTTTTTCTGAATCTCCCAGGAGGCATCAGTTCAGACTGCCTTCAAAGGAATTATCAGGACAGCTGAAGCATTTTCTCTCTATCTGCCTGTCCCTTCTTTCCTTCCTTCCTTCCTTCCCTCCTTCCTTCTATCTTTATCTTTTCCAGCTTTGTTTCTGCTACTCCAGTTTATATGACTGACTACTTTCGCAAGAGTGGGTTGTCTAGTTGATGAAACTTAAATGCTTTTGTTTGTTGGCACGCATATGCACAGGATGAAAAAACAGATTACAGCTGCATCGATAGAGATGAAACTAATTGCCAGCAGAATCTGTCCAAAGGCAAGTTTGTGAGGCAGTCACCATTATGCAGTCAAATACAGAACAATGTGTATGCCTGATAACGTAGGTTTACTACACCGAGGCACGTTTGTACTTCTATTCTATACATAAACTGTATAATAAAATAAAACTCAAACGGGTCCTTACAAAGGTAGACAAAGACACTTCACCCAACCTTTACACTTAACCGGCTTGTAAACTGCATGAATACAGGCCTGTGAAGTGTATCATACTTGGACATTTGTGGGGATTTATATTAATCAGTTGGTTCACCATGAAGCTGAAAAAAAACAAATAAAATGTTTTTACAGTTATGACGTTAGTTTGATCACTGGCACGCGAGTTCACTTTTCTCACAGTAAGTGACAAAATTTAAATGTTTTTAAGTGTGAAAGCGCCTCATGAACCTCCTACACATTCAGAGGCAGCGTTCTTGCCAAAAACAAATCTCTTCTTTCTTTTGTCCTTTGCTTATTAAGCCTTGTGCAGTTTGCTGCACATTTTACATGACCTCAGGGAATTAAAGTCCTCCAACTTCACACACTCAGCCTCTGCCTTCAGGGGCTGCCAATGCTCAAAGTTATCCTACTGCAACTTGAAGTAAACAAAAAGAAAGTACATGCCTGATATTGTTTCAGTGCCGCAGATTTCCAAGGCAGTACTTCTCTCATGTGACCTGGCAGCAGACCACAGAAAGAGGGGTGACGGCGTTAATACACCTGAGAGCAGCGATAAGGCTTTACGACGGCTGCTTCGGTCTCTACCAGCTGCAGCTGGGTTGGCGAGGGCTGATGAAGAAAGATTGCAGATGCTCTTAAACCTTGAAGAATGAAACTGAAGATAACTTGATATCTGTCCTCCCTGTGGCTGATATGTAATGATCCTGCATGACTGACACTAAAAAAAAGCATTTTCTATGAACTGATAGTCTGACTCTCAATATACTGGCTTTAATCAGCCCCACAGCGAGCAATATTGCCTATATCATCTTTTCAGACTCCGCTTAGATCTCATATCTCCTCACCTTTGGGGAAAAAATAAATTAAAATGTTGGCAGTGATTTTTTTTTTGTTCGTTGTGTACTGATAGTAGATATCTGAGGCTCCCTTGCTTTCAGCTGAGATGACAAGCACACTCATTCAATGTCAAAGTCCCCAGGGCCGTATTAATCAATGGGCATTATCCCAAAATCACATTAATGGTTCTCACTTACAGCCAGCCAGTAGTGTAATCTTTCACTTTAGCTGCTTGTCATCTTTGCTGCCACTGGAGGAGTAATACTCACCAGGGCTAGTGAAGACAGGAGGGTGACACACCCAGACAGTTCCACCCCTTGAACCAAAACCAGACAATATTTGAATTATGTGGTATTAATTAAGCGCTGCAGACGGGTGGTCCCGTGGGAAATAGGTGTCAAGCTAATTTACATGAATTTCCCACTGCAACACATTTCAGGCCACTACTAATTCAGCCAGAGTGGAAAGCCCGTCCTATTGAAAATGATTCAGTTGGCCACGATACAGATGTCTGCTGTCTTTCATGTGCAAATACGAGGAGGCATCTCTGCCAATGGCAACTAGTTGCAGACTTATTCAAGCCATGATGTAAGAACTAGAATCAGGAAGATGCCCACTAAAGTCCATCATTTAGCTGCAAATCTTCTTTTTTTTCAAATGGAATATTTTAATAAGTTTTGGGTCATTATAAGCCACTGGCCCTGTCTGATGAAACTTATATATGCAGCTACAGAGAAAAACGCCTCAGGGCCTGTTGAAAGGGCACAATGTTTTCAGGTATGTCAGACTGAGTTAGTACCCAGTGGGAAGGCTGTGTTTGACAGTAATATCTGTATAATAGATTGTTTAATTTTTTATTCATTTGCAGTCATCCACACAGGACTACCTAATGGCGCTTAAAAGTCAAATCTGACTTTGGCAGTAAATATAAATTCTCTAATCTACTTAAATCTATTCTGTTATTGTCATTGAATGCAAACAGGGCATTAACACTTTTTACCTTAAGAATACAGTTGAAGCAGCAATATGCAAGTTTTTGCAATTTAGCACCCCCACTTTCAGAGTGCAATACCACTGTTGTAAATATGGACAGTTGTACATGTGTGCATGTTATGATTTTATTTATTTAAAAATTAGCATACTAACAACTTAAAGTCAGTCCCAGATTCACTCTTGTCTGGTGGCCTTTTTGCTTGGTCACTTCTGCCATGCTCTACCTCTGCTGACCCCATTCTGGCATCGTGCCCTGTCTGCATTTATATCCAGTCCCAGGCCTAAAACCCTCTTCCCGGCAGTCAAAAGCTCCTGTCTAGCAGGGTAAACACAAACATTCCCTCTGTTCTCTCAGCTCACAGCCTGGGCAGTATAGCTAACTGAGCTAGTTAACATTAGCTAACAGCAGCTATAGTTCGCAGTACTTACTCAACTGTCCATCAGGTCTTGTTTTAAACGTTGGTTACAAGTGTTGCATTTCCTGTGGCTGCTTCACAATAAAAGCCACCCTTTTTGATATGAAGCAGCAGCAGAAGGCAGCTCTTATAGGACTGCTAGAGCTATCATAGTACACTTCCATTAATATGATCAGATGACAGTAACGGTTGAGTATCTGCATATATTGTTTCCTGCGAATCTCTTGTTTGTCATTATGTAGTTTGAACTCTGCATGGTAATAGTGCACTCTATGGGAGGGAATAAATAAAAAAAAATACATTTTATAAATGCATATGCCATAACTAGTTTTCAAATTATCTATAAAGTTCACTTTAATGTTAGTGTTGACTTACCTTTTAGCTTTTTTCTAGGAGTTATGGTGAACTTAAGGAAACTCATTTTTCTGGTTTTAATTAACTGCTACAGCCGAGGGCCTTTCTGTAGAGTGTCATTACAAAAGCACAGTTAGAAGGACTTAAAATAAACATGGATGTTGCATTAATGTGAACACTGACAATTAAGAATGGTACCGATTATCCAAATGTTTCGTCTGCACTGATGAAAACAGAAACATATGATTGAATTTGACCAACGTATGTGTTTTTGTTTTTTTTTTTTTTGTTTTTTTTATCTTTATCTTGTCTGCCTGCTTGTTAGCTCCACATGACACAAGTCTGGTGAGTGGTCTCACTGTCAAAAACATCTGGCCTCCCAAGAGATGAAAACATTGCTGGCTCTGCACCACTGAAACACTCAAACCAATTACAGCAATGAGTCATGTGCAGTATACAGAGTCTGCTGCCGGCCACATGAAATGTGACATCACAACAACCCCAATCTGATTGTCTTGACACAAATCAAATAAACGCCATGTTTTACAGTTCATCATGCAGCCACCAAGATTCCAGGCTTCTGGAGATATCACAACATGATACCTGAGTCAATACTAACAACAGAGTGCAGTGATGATGGCAATTATATATCTGGAGATGGTCTTTGGTCAGACACAACAGTGGATATGCAATTGTTTTCCAGTTTTTACTCTTTCAAATTGGATGTTAAAAAAAAAAGATGTAGCAGTGTATAAAATTAATTCACTTTAACTATATATATTTTGAAGTAGACTGTTGAAAGTTTTGAATATTTCTTGGACCAAAACTCAGTTTTCAAAGCGTTTTCGTGAAAATTTTCAGTCTCATAATGATCTGTAATCTGTATATATGTATAGACAAGACAATAGTGCAATAGCGCAGAGTGCAAAGACTGCTAAAACAAATATGATTTATGTAGCAGGTTGTTTATTATACACAGGTACGTGGACAGGACAGTGTATGAACAGCATGCATAGATTGTGTATGAGTGATATTTGATGACTGATTTAAAACTAAACTTAAACAGTCACAATAAGTCAGTTACGGATAAAACTCCATTTTGGTCTCCGCTAACTCCTGAGGAAAATATCTGACTCTTTAGCTGCTAAATAATGTTCACCAGCTAATGGCAAACGTCTTCGTCTTATGTTCAGTAGCTTTATCAGCAGTTTAATGCTACAAACAGCTGCCTGCTGCTGAAGAGTGGTAAACCAAAACAATGAGCTGAAAGATGCTAAAACTATAGAGCTGAAGTAAACTGTAGAATAAGGTGATCATTATCTGCCTCATTTAACTGAAAGCAGAGTGGTATTTGCTTCTGCATAATTGCGTGGCAGATGTAGAGGAACTAGTTATGGATATTGATTGTGTTTACAGTAGCCAATAACGTGTGTGAATTACACTCCCACCATTATGCATTGTAGGTAGTGCTATGAGCTTCTGTTAACGTTTACCTTCCACTGACCCAGAACTGAACACAACCTCTGAAACCAGCAGTGACCATGTTTGACAGGGAATACAGCAGATTGAGTTAGTAGCATTTAATAGGCAGTTAGCTACTTTAGCAAGTAGTTTGGCTAAAGCCATCTGTTCATCAAAAAGCTAAATCATGTGATAACACATCTATTTTGACTTCATGGGGGTTTTAATCACTACGATTCATATAACACTTGTCGTTTGTTACAAGAGTATGAATATAGAGAAATACGTCTTGCCATATTATGAAGAGAGAGCATATTTTTATCCAAGGAAATTATGACATCCATGTGACTATGGCCTGAATAGAGAAGTCCTGTAGAGATCAGTCTCTCCTCTCAGCAGTATTTGTGGATACTTTGTGCAAAGTCAGCATGTACGAGTAGCTGACATGATGAGTAGCCCTTTTTTTTTTACTTGCCACCAAGCTCACAAGACTGATAATGTACAGTAGGACATGACTGAGGCAAAGATATATTTTGTTTTTCGGTCATGGAAATGAGTATACCATTTTAACAGTGCATGTGAACTAGATTCCATAAAGGCCCATTGTGTAACTTTTGTACCATTAAAATAACAGATTTGAAATAATTTTAATTTTAATTTTATGTTGATTTGATGTAATCAGGTAAATGGCGCCATTTACAAATATTGCAATTACTTACCTTTCAGAGCCATTTGCAGCTTCCTGTGAACATAAGTACTTTGTGCAGCTTAAAAGGAAAAAAATAAACTTGCTGTACTTTCCTCATTGTTGTGTAATACTGGCCAAGTCAAATCATTAATTAGAAAAATAATCACCAGTGTTTTTTTTTTTTTAAATTAATGAATCATGTACTCGCTGGTTCTAGACATGATGATTTGTTGCCGTCTCTGAGTTTTAGACATCTGGTCCAACAAAGTAAGTTGTTTTCTAAGATTTTACTTCAGGCTCTGAGAGATTTTAATAGGGCTTCTGCACTATTTGTTAGACCTTCTGACTGAACGATTAATTGATTAATAAAAAACTTAAGTTAGTTGCTGCCCTCGAAGGCAAAATCACATCACGTCAAGGTGTTTTTGGTGTAGCTGCAAAACAGTTATTTGAAAATATTTCCATTTAATAGTAAAAATCAAGTTCATTGTTGATGCTTTTACCATTCAGGATCAAACCACAGTCTTCTTTGTAGAATGGACATGTTTCACAGATATTTAACAACCACACAAAAACATATTTAGTCTTAAAAGTATTCACCATATCCAGATAGAACACGTTCATGCAAGTTCTCCAAGGTTGCTAAATGTAGGGAATTTATTTTTAAAGTTATTTACAACCTTTTTATCCCAACAAACCTCAACAAACATTGTTGGGCAATTAGAGGTTGTATTTGAATTAATTCAGTTTTTCTCTCATTCAACCACAGTGCCTGTGACATGAACCCTGTTTAAAGAATGAATATGTCCTTTTATTTTTTCTCATTTCATCACACGGTTTGTATTATAGATAATTGATTTGGATGCTAAGTGATTTTCCCTTCATCATTCACTATTGGCTTTGGAGTAATTCACCGGGTTAAAGCATCTCAGCACTTATTACAATGTAACATAATGTATGCCTTGGGGAGGGAACCAGAGAGCAAATATGTCTCTGTCATCTGGCTTTATAGGAACTGTTAAAATTATATTTTATTGGTGTACTTTGAATCTTTGAATTCATTACAGCATTTAACAATCCAGTTCAGTTGTACGTTTAAAAGAATCAAAGAGGGATTTTTATGTTGCCTTGGGAACAATCAGCATAAACAGTTGCTATTCAGTGCACACAAACAGAAGTCCGTTTTACGAATAAGCACTAGAGCCAAGAAAAGGGAGGAAATCACTGTTATCACTGGCATCTACCAGTGCAAAGCCCCGGGAAGTCAGTACCATGATATCAAACAGCGGAGGGTGATGAAAATCCACACAGATTACCTGAGACAGTTGATTACTGCACCGCCCACGATGGTGATTTCCAAGAACATCCCGGACAATGCATTCATCAATGTTTGTTTTACATGAATAAGAAGTCCTGAAGTGACACCCTGCAGCTAAACACAGGAAGCCAACACTATTTATTACACTACAACACATCCATTTAAGAGAAGACTTTTGAAGTATTACATTCATGTAATATGCAGCGTGAACAGTGCATATTCATTGACTGTCCTACTGCTTGTAAATAAGAGCAGTGATGTCTGTGTTTTGAAATCGACCCTCATCTCCTCCTCCTGTGTCCTGGTTGTTAAAATATGAAAATTGTTTTCCAGCAGATCGCTTCAAAACATCATTAACCATGCGTACATTTACTCGACTCATTGAATTTGCCATTATTCATGCGAATTCTACAATTAACTGGTGAAAATGGCATGTTTTTGACACACTTCATGAGCCTTCCCCAGTATTTCCTTCACTTGTAAAACAACCATGTATTGTAATCTAAATTTTGAGGGAGAAAGATTTCATGTGATGTGATCTTACGTCGATTGGAAGAACCTGTATCCATGAAAGATGTGCTACTCTTATTCTTTAATTAAAATAAGAAAACATCATTACAGATTGAGATTATCAAAACAAAACAAATCCCCCTCATCTAATTGTGTATGAACTAAATTTTATCTCCCCAACATCTCTGCCGTTAATCACTTATGTGAAATAGCAATTCATATTAATCTGCAAAATTTGTTGTGACAAGGTCCAGAATTTCATTTTCTACACATTGACACTGTTTGCAAATAATGCTCTTAAACGCAACTTGACTAACCCACTTTGCAAGATAGATTAACTGGATCCTTTTTGTGCCTTTTATTCCGTTACTTAATGTAGATGTAGTGACTGGAATATTTTCCATTTCCTTCATCTTTAATTCAAAGCTATAATTATGTATTGAGGGGGCATGGCTCAGGAGAGATAGCAGGTAAAGAGATAGAGTGGCTGTCTAATAATAGGGCTCAAATCGTTCGTGGTTCGATCCCCAGCTACTCCAGAGAGAGTGTTGAAGTGTCCTTCTGCAACACACTAAACCCCTGTGAGCAGTTTGTATGGCAGACTTAGCCATCAGTGTACGAACATGTGTGAATAGATAAATGATGGGATGTCTTGTAAAGCACTCTTACGATCTTTTCAGAGCAATTGAGTCGACTTGTAATTCCTTTTCAATGCACATGGACAACCTGCTGTTGCCATCCCTTCAAACTGCCGCTGTCATGGGCATCTCAGTTGAATTGTCTTCACCTTTTTTCTATGTAATATGCAGTGGCTATAGCACAGGCTAACATTGATGAAAGACTGTATTTGATGATTCTATTTCCCGACTTTATCAGGACCTAAACAGGAGGGCATTCGCATGGCAGAGCATGGACGTAAGACCCGGGTGTATCATCAATATTTTAAAATAAACTAGGCTATAAATGTATGCCAATTTAGCTAACTTTAGCTATCAACAATAACAGTCTGTGGTTGGCATCAAAGACAGTCAACTAAATGTTAATTAATTTAACCTTTCCCACATTAGTCATTATTCATATCTGTGTTATTTCCATTGTTGTTGAGCACTATTTGCTGGTATATTCACAAGGAGCACAGTGGGTATGCAGGCTGAGAGACACTCTCCGTCCGGGTTGTTTTGCTGCTTCAGGGTGATTTGGTCTCATATGACCAGTAGCTTATGATGGCTAATGTTGCCATGTTGGTGTCACGTCAAAGTGTGGAATAGACACGCCAATCCACTGCAGTGTCACATCTTCTGCAGTCAAGTTAGCAATCATAAAAATGCAACGTCTTAGAGTTTGGTTTGGTTTGGTTAGGTTTATGAAACAAAACTACTTGGTTAGGCTTAGAAAAAAATTGTACCTGAATTGAATTTTGGTTTCAGATGGAACATGAGCAGCATTCTCCAGGGTTCAAGTCATGTGTTTGTTTGACCCATCCATCCACCAAAACCTCTTGCTCTTTATGCTTTAGCTGGTTGGGCACCCTAGAGGAAACACTTACCCTCAATCAGGTCAACTAATGATTAATGCCGCATTCATATTATATGGCAGCAAGTTAATAACCTGTTTCCAACTTGAATGAACGGAATTGATTGAAATATAGTTTAGGTCCTAATTACGACTGAAAATTTCTGAAAACTATGCGAACGTGGCATCTGTTGAAAACATCTGACCCGAGAGAATCTTTGGAAGTTTTCATGTTCCGACTTTAAGTGGATTCTTCTTGTTTGCACCGTGTAATCAAGGAGTTATCTTGGATCCATCTTCTTTCCTCTGTGTTTTCATATGTTTTTGGGGGTTTGAGAATCGTGCTTTTAAGAACAGATGAATTCAAACAAATTAAGGACCAAGGAACACGCAAGTTTGTTCTCTTCATGTATTCAGTTTGTTCTCTTCGTGTACAGTTTTTGGTCTTCCAAAAAGAGCTCTTTTGTAGGTTTGAAAGTCTAGATCAAAGAAGAGATGATCAAGCATTTTCTTTTTTTCTTTTTTTTTTTTTTTTTTTTTGCAGTTGGGGCTTAAACTTTGGAACAACTTGCCTGGGGAAATATGATGAGCTAACTGTAGCTTTTTTAAGACACAACATAAAAGTCATCTTACAAACTTGGATTGTAATGAAAATGTATTATTGCTGGTAGTATGCTGCATGAACATTGCCAGTGGGGGCTCAATATGTTGTGAAAATTTGACTGACCAGACTTTATATGCAACATGGGCCTCATTTTGCCAGTTTACACCATCATAATGATTGAACACACTTGAAGTTTGAATGTGGCACAGTTAATGATGGCTAAAACTCTGAACACAAGTCTTGGGTTCAAAGTAAGTTCAGTTCTCCTTTAATGGGACTAACAACTAAAAGACTTGATGGGGGTGCCCTCAAGTTTTTCAAATCAGAAACAATGGTAAACATCACATTATACTACTATCTACCTAAAATCGGAGATAAATCTTTGTAAGATGAGAATTTTATACATTCAGCTGTCAGGAAATCCATTATATAGATGGCGGAGATACAAGTATTTCCAACCACAGTAACCTCTATAGACCAAAAAGCTATTAAGCCACGGGACATAATAGGCCTTGAGTGACTAAAAAAGAACTTCACTTTGTACTGGATGGATTTTTTTCTTGTTAAATGTTCACTTACACTCTGCTTTGGGAAAATGTAGAGAAAATGTATCAGCAGAATAGTCAATATAAAGAGGACTTGTGCATCAGGAACAATAATAAATAAGTAAATGTAACATATTGATTCCCATTCTTTCAGGTTTAGACTCTCTTACTTTATGTGTGGAGTTTGCGTGTTCTTTTCCATGATTGTGCAGGTTTACTAAAGTACAGAATTTCTTTGTGTTTAAGGATTTCATGGGAAATGAATAAATGCCTGTTTCAGTCCATTAATTACTAATGTGCAGACGTTAGTGATTTAGTTAGTTGACTTTTATTAGAATTGAGAGAATGTGTCTTACACAACAATGGATTTTAAACTTGGCCCATTTATAATACATTGCTGAAGGCCCCTGTCCTTTTTTATCAACCTACACCAAAACATTAAGTTATTTTCCAAATCATTCTCGTGTTTTAGCTGCAAACGTCTGCTAGAGTGGTTAGCCATGTGACCCCCTTTGGACATAAGTTGGTAGGAAAATGAATCATTATTATTTGATGAGAAACTGTAAAAGAAAAGAGCCTTATTATCATCATGAGTAGTCGGTGCAGGACTGTTGTATATATCCGTATATTGCAAGCTTCGCTTTTTATTGGAAAGTCCTTCACTCTGCATGAGCACAGCAATGGCAACTGTAAATATGGCTCATACAATCAGCAGTGGGACTGTTGCAGAGTTCAGCCTCTGGTGCTCTCAGACAGCAGGCGATGCCTGTTTGCATGTTAATTGGTTTAGCCCTGCCAGGCTGAGAGTACAGAAAATACTGCTGACTGACTTGGTCTCTTTATTTACTGCTACATGACACCGCTTGCTTGTGTTTTCCTTCTTCTTTTTTTTTTTTTTTTTAATGCGGTCCTATACAGAGATACAGCTGATATGGATGTTCTTGAGCTTTGATGCATTTCGATACTACACAGATAGCGTTTATGAACATGAATTTGTTTTAAGACATCATATTACAAAGTGCTTGCAGTAGTTTATGCTTTGAGTGTATGTATGGTGCCAAAACATGGTGGTGTAGTGTTTTTTTCAGGCTGGGAAACTAAAGATAAGTCATATTTACACACACATATAGTGTCACCAGTACAGAGAGGACATAAATCCAAAGGTGCCAGATTCAGTTCCAGCTGGATCTGGGACTTGGTCAGTGTCAGACACTTGTCTTAATAATGTCACAGCATACTGTGATAGCATACTGTAGCATACAGCATACTGTGACATTTGATTATAAATGTCCCATCCTTCAAATGTTTTATACCTAATATCATTTTATCTGTGTTGAGATGACCAGACATTGAGATGCAGTGGCATTAAGTAAAATGTTAATATATTTATTTTCCTACTTACAGCAGCATTGCTGTTTGAGCAGTCTTTTTCATACATATTACAGTTTTAAAGATGCAGTGTGTAAGATTTGGGGACTTTATTTTCAGAATAAGGCAGACATGGAATATAATATTCATAATTATGTTTTCATACATGTATAATCACCTTAAAATGAGAATCTTTTTGTTTTTGTTTCTTAAAAATGATCCTTTTATATCTATATCTAGTGAGAGCGGGTCCTCTTTCATGGAGGCCGCCATGTTGAAGCACCGTGTTTCTACAGTAGCCAAGACGAGACAAACTAAATACTGACTCTAGACAGGGTCCTTAAAGTGTTGTTTTTCCTTACACTAGGAAGGTGCGGGGGATATGAGGAGATTGCAATGAAGCGATTAGTCCACCAGATGCAACTAAATTCTACACACTGGACTTTTAACAGTTATTCTATGGTGCTTTTATGAAGATGTTACGTGTTTAAGAGCTTTTTAATTTGTTTACTATAAATGCATGCAGTCGTGATCTATTACCAAGCAGCAGTTGCTGTATTTGGTTGGACACAAGTGCTATAAGGACAGATGAGAGAAAAAAAAAAACGTAATAAAAATGTACATGTGAATTTCAGAGATTGAAAAGTTTGAGGTAATGTCTTCTATTTGAATATACATATAGGATTATCACAGCATGATGTACTGTATGTTATGTCCAGGCCACACACACACACACACACCTGTCCACTGTTATAATCTATATGACATATAGGGGTCTTCATGTCTTTAAGCACTGACTGTGCAGGAGACTATGCCCGCTGTAATAAAACACTGACAGGGTGTTTTATTTCTCCCATGTACTTTTCATTTTGTTCCACTTTTGCAGGTTTTAGAGGAGTAAAGTAACCCCATTTTTCTTTTTTTTTCTCTAAATCAATGTGTGATTTAGTCTATGAAATGTCAGACACAGGTGAAAAATACTCATCACAAGCTCAGGAGCCCCAAGGTCATGTCTTCAAAATGCTTGTTTTGTCCAGCCCCGAACAATGGGATTAAATTCACAAAACAGAGAAAAACCTCACATTTGAGATGCTGGAACCCACAAATGTTTGGCATTTTTACTCAACATTTTTCAAAATGGTCTGGGAATCACTTCCTGCTATCGAGTAAATGATTAACTGTCGTTGTTGCAGTGTCTCGTTCCAGGCCTTGCTTTATCATCCTCATTTTGCATTCTCTTTTACTTTGAAGGTGTCACATTTATTATGAATGCCTCTACACACCAAATCCTTGGCACAGGTGTAATTTAATGCACTGATACAGGCTCTGTTTCCATTTTTTTTTTAAATGATCATCAGTCCAAGTCATGAGAACAGATTATAGCAGAAAGAGAATATTTGCCCGACACAGTATGTGACTGTTGACTCATACAAATAGGCCTTAAAACATAATCAGCAAACATTACATTGGCTAAACGGATAATTTAATCCCATTACTCGAATATAAGCAACTAAATATGGTGTTAATTTGTAAGAATTTAGCTTTTTTTCTCCATGTAAAGTCTAATATTCTCACTTTTCTGTGCTGGAAGTGCTCACTGTTTATAGAAATGTGTACCATGCTGTGCTATTTGGTTCCTTAAATTTACAAAACCACCGAAGCTTGGTACCTTTTCATTACTTTGGCTGATTACCCAACAGTCTAACAAATGGTTCATGTTTGCGATTGGCTCACTTCACTTATGAACTACTGAAGGCAGAAGCAATCATATAAAAAGGTGTTATGGCTTCCGGGCGGCTCCTGGGAGTGTTAGACGTTATGAGATATTAGGTGGGTCTGCTCAGAGCCTAACATGCCATTAATAATCAAGATAATAAGACAAGCAGAATAACAATGCCTCATGTAACCACTTCAAACATACTGCCCTTTACAACTCAGGTTTCTTGGGTAAAAAAGAGGTAGTCAAAACCTTTTTATAATCTGTTTAAGCTGATAATACTCATGTAAGTCGTGTAAATCAGCTACTTCACTGGGTTGGAATACATAATATTTTCCCTGCGGCTGTTCTGCTTTCATGAAAAATTGACAGCAGCATGTTTCTGGAAAAGTTGATGCAATAATATTTTTCTTAGAAACTGAAAGATTTTGCATTTGAGCACAGCAATGACTTAATTGCTGTGTTTATTGACTGCCTCTATCAGTACATCAAAGTTGCATTTACACCGTTCAGTTCAATTCTGTACATATTAGAATGGTTATCATTGCGTTTCCATTGACAAAGGTTGTGGATGGTACCAAAAAAATCACTCCATTACATCCTGTTTTTTCATCACATCTCTGTTGAGGTTCCAAACAAGTTGAGCTGATACTCAAAGATATAGTTTTACTTAATGTTGTCTCAGTCTCAGACCTTAAATGTGTGGATGAAGTCAAGCACACAACTACAATTGTTTTGCTCCATTTGTAAGACAAAGGCAATTGTATATTAATACACTTTTTATAAAACATTGACCTGAGCTAAGCTGATCTCTGAGGTTGTTTAGCTTAACTTGAAAGTTAAGCTGTCAAACATGTCACCGAAACTAAATTATGTTTTAATTCTGCAATATACAATTATACAATTAACTTGAGGTTTCTTTTTATTTATTTCTGTGATAAACACCCACGGCCTGCATGAAGAACATTAACTTGTCACATGAAACATTATCCTCAAAGTGCTCAATTATTCTCAGTAGGCAAATTAAGTAGGGAAAATTTACCAGCTTCACACTCCTTAACCCACCCACTGTTCTTATGTTATTGATTGAATGACTTTGCTAGATGATTTCATTTTGAAAAACACCAGTGCTGCTAGAAAGCGAGTGCTTCCAAAAAAGAAAATAAAGTCCTGAGGCTTATTTCCGTTGTTGTGCCTTTGGGGATGGGATGTGCAGGTAAGGGGTCAAGAAAAGCAGATCTGACATGACAAGAACAGAAAACATTAATCAAAAACAATAATATACTACAATATAATGCAATACAGTCATCATCAGTGTATTCCCTGTCACTCAGCAACTTATTCACTTTATTAACAACATCAATCTCTGCCTCAGTGCTTCATTGGACCATCCCTGGCTCCACTTGTTACTCCATTAATGAAACTAATTCAAATTCTGTACATCAGAAACAGATATCAGCATTACTTCACAGCCCTCTTTTCAGATTATATACAGATTTGGGTCTGAACATAATTAAAATAAATAAGCTGCATCAATACAAGAAAATAAAATAAGGAAATATTTACTTAACATAATATTACATATTATTGCCTATTATCAGATATCTTACTGTGGAAAAACCGTTGAGCTTATGATTTTCAGATTTCCTGGCAAATGATTCCAAAGAGTCAATTCCATGTATAGAAAAGTCAGGATAGTCTTAAGGGACCAGTGTGTAGGATTTAGCATCTAGTGGTGTAGTTGCTTATTGCAACCCCCTTGCATCACCCTCTCCAGTGGTCATGATGAACACAAAAGACGCTGTCTAGAGCCAGAGTTTGTTCATTCTGAACTACTGTACAAACATGGCGGTTCAACATGGTGGTCAAACAATTGCAAAACAAAAAGTTTTGCATGTTACAAAACAAAGAAGTTATGCATATTATATTCCATTTCTGCCATATTCTGTAAATAGAGCCCCTTAAATCTGAAACACTGAACCTTCAAACCTCGGAGGAACAAAATCAGTGGAAATGAGCCTAGTGGAATCCTTGGGGATAACTTGCACAATGCACAGCTCAATCTTCCTCCGTCACACAATGGCAATGTATGTGACAGTGCATTTCCATTCTGAAGATCCATCGATTTTTTTTTTTGTTAATGAAGCAGCCAGATATGACAAGCTGATCTTCAATACGGAGTGACCATTTATCACGGCAGGTGTTGCCAAACTGAAGACAGCGGAGGAGAAAGAGGAGATGAACACATCAAAGTGAAAATAAATGTGAGATCACTGACTAATAATGATGATAAGCATATAAGCAGTCATCTATTAAAGTTAGCTTTCTTTGTATCTGGCTGCTCTTATACAGTATCTCAAAGGGTTAAATTAGTCTGAGATGAATACACATTCCCCAGATAGCTAATTATGGATGCAGGCTGTAGTGTCAGAGAGACGTTAAATATCACCTTCGATTTGTTTCCTGTATTCAAAGCATACAATGAAGTATTTGTGTAACAGTCTTTATTTAACAGTCAAGGCTGACAGTGAAGTTGTTGTTGCTGGCAAACAATTGCCTTTACATGTGCTGACACACAGTAGGTCAAATAGTACAAACATCGACTCCAAAATATATTTCAGACAAGAGCTGGAATATATTCAAACTGACTTGGATTCAGTGGAGAATTTTTTTCTATAGCACTACCATGTTTTGAACCTGACATTTTATATTAAAATTACTTTGTTTTTACATTTGACATGTCAAAAACAAAGCGGCCAGCACTCCAATAGCCAAAATGCACTACCCCATCTCAAACGAATGGAAAAACCTGCTTTTTCACCACAGCACCAGATTTGGTCTGAGTCTGGCCTTAAAATTCATTCATGAAATGTGTATTAGGTGGAGCCAAAAATGGATACTTTTTCAAATTTTGCTCTTTCCATCCAACTTTCTAATGCTATGATATTGAAGTAGCTTAACTCAGACATATTTTTCATCATGAAATGTTTATGCTATAGGCCAAGATATTGTTATCAGATGTGTTCTCTCAGAATCTGTGACAAAAATCCACTGTCAATAAGGCTGTAATTTTGAAGATTGACAACCTGACACCTGATATCTGATATATTTAGTAAAAAGCCTCAAGGTTGACTGGATATATCAGTGTATCTGTAGTTTACTGCATACTAAAATGCAATTTAACCACACAAGTGTTTCGTGATACAGGATAAGGCAGA
This sequence comes from Sciaenops ocellatus, assembly GCA_033000465.1. NCBI lineage: Eukaryota > Metazoa > Chordata > Actinopteri > Sciaenidae > Sciaenops > Sciaenops ocellatus. The sequence continues at coordinate 10,930,608 of CP136870.1, forward strand.
TATCATCAGAAACATGGTTAGAATCACTACGATACCGCTCTAGTCTCACACGTCTTATCACATATATTAAATATCCACCTGCACATCCTGCTCTTATTCTTTTCTCTTATCTAATTTCAGAAACACTTACTTGTGTATTGAGCTCTCACTCTTCCTGCTCTATCAAATCGAATTTTTATGAACGCTGTCATTCTTCTTAATCAAATCTGCACATATAGCCTTTCTGCTCCCCCTGCTCTTATTTATCCTTTTGTTATTTAGTAAGCATGTCTTGTGTGAGCGCTCTCACTCTTGTTTGTCTATAAAGATTTTGTGCCTGCCAGTACTGTTCACAAAGCTGTTCCATAAAATACTGATAGTGTGAGCAGGCTCGGCTCCTGCCTTGGCAATGTAAGTTATTTTCTTGTTAGTCAGCATTTTTCATAGGCTTGAGCTTCTCCACGTCTTTACAAGCGACATTCAAGTTTTTGAAACAAAAAATGTCATTGTTTAAAGTTGAGATATGTGCACAGGCACTGAATATTTAAGGGGGGAAAAATGATGCAAAACCCCAATAAAGTAAATTAAATTAACGTAATTCAGGTTGCCCGTCTGTCAATGTAAGAGCACAGATACGGTTAAAGCCTTGTTTAAGAACACTTGGTTAAGTTTGGAAGAGCAAAACAACAAAATTGGGGCAGAAGCAGCAATAGTAGCAGTATTTCATGTGGGGAGAAGTTTGCTTGGGGCAAGAAGAAAAAGCAAGCAGGCCAAATAGGACCAGACAGGGGTCTTGTTCCTGCAATGGGAGGTGTTGTTTTAGAAGCAAAACAATGAAATGGGCAGAAAATTCTCCACCAACCAATCAACCAGCCAGCCAACCCAACTGTCAAACACGGCATCTAAAAATAAGCAGAAACTTTCAAACTACAATTAGCTTGTCTATTATTGGCTTTTGTCTTCATATACTTCACTATAGAGAGACAGATCTTTATTTGAATCAGGATTATATTAAAAACAGAGAAATTTAGATTTAGATTTAATGGATATATTTCCAGAATATGGGAATAATTTAATATAATCTTCATAACTATGTTTCACTGGTGTCTAATAGTCTAAAAATAAGAATCCTTGTGTTTTTGTCACCTCAAAATGAACCCTTTATATCAACAGAGGGAGCTGGTCTGCTTTGTTGAACCACCATGTTTCTACAGTAGACCAGAATAAACAAACCAAACACTAACTCTAGACTCTAGACAGGAACTTTGACGTTTCCTGTGACCAACTACACGACCACCTACATGTTGAAAGGGGAGGGTGAAGCGAGTGGTCTTCATTCGGCTTCAATCTGCAACCACACTGCTAGATGCCACTAAATTCTATACAGTGGACCTTTAACTTTGGTGTTTGAAGCTGTTTGTCCTTATATATTTAGATGTCATAGTCAACACCCAATTCCTTCTCTACCTTAAAGAAATACCGCTAATTAATTACAGTCAGCTCTACGTTGCTGTTTTGTTCTATTGTTGTTAAGCGAGGTTAGGTTTCGAAGGAACAGTTATTTTAATTCATAATTGATTTATCAGTTCATCATTTTCTAGATTAAGCAATTAGTTGTTTGGTCATGTGAGAAAATGGTGAAAAATATTTATCAGTGTTTACTAAAGCCCAAGGTGACATCCTCAGTTTTCTCCTAAACCAAAGGTATTCAATTTACTGTCATAGAGGACTAAAGAAACCAGGACATAAACGTTTGAGGAGCTGAAATCAGGAAGCTTACTTATTAGTGACTAGGGTTGCAAAATTCTGGGAATTTTCAAAGTTGGAAACTTTCCATGGGAATTAACGGGGATTTATGGGAATAAACTGGGAATTTACAAAATTGAAGGTTGGGCCTTAACAGGGATTGTTTGATGTATAGTATTAATGTTTAACTTGCAAATAGCACATGAAAATGTATTCATACAGTAGTTAGCTAGTTGATAAGTTAGATGCTAAATAAGCTATAGCTAGCATCATTTCATTGACCATTTATGATCTTATCATGATGCTAGCTACCCCCATTTACTAAAGTATCTCCATTTCCATAATTCCCATGGAAAGTTTCCAAGTTGACATATGTCAAACATTCTCCTGCTTAACTTTACTCGAAATTTTCCACCTCTTTGCAACCCCACTTATTAGTGACCAGCCTTTGTTTTTCAGCTACCACCTGAATACCAGCTATTGTTTAAGAATTCAGAATTGGATGACAGACTTGTTTTAAGAAGTGATGAAACAGAATCATCATTATTTTACCCAACCCACTGAATTCCTATCAGGTGATGAAACATCTGTGTTGGTGACACCAAAGGGCTGCACTTCAACACTCTGCCCGGGACATGGGTGTATTACAGCTCTGTACAGTACATAAAATACTCCCAACCTGCTTGACTGCACTTTCCTGCATCCTACAAATTGACTGCTTTCAAGACCAGACACAGTTATGGTTTTTACACAGCAGACCAATTTAGGAACCAAGATTCCAGTTCAGGTCCAGATGTTGAAATAATATCTTGCTTTTTGTCTTGCTGCAGTTTATGATATTTATGGTAATTGTTGCTCTCATGTTATGACCAAAATAAGTTTTTATTCAGCTGCCAAAACTCCAGGAATGATGCCTTGTTTCCTGATGTTTTCTCCATTACATCGAGAAGTGACAGGCATCTTTGATCTTCCCTTGTTTGTGTCAACATTAATCTTCATTAGAATGAAAAATGCAGGTTGCCAATTATCCGCAAACATTAATTTTATCTTTGGCGGTTCTGCCTCAAAGTTGTCCCTGAGGATTAATTTGTTTTAAGTGTTTTTTTTTTCCTCCTCTATATTTCAGGCATCTGGAAAGTACTCCTGTGTTTCTTCTGTGGATAAAATAGTGGCAGTACTTCAACTTTCTCCTCCTCCGCCTCCTCCTCCTCCTCTTCATTGTAGTCACTTTATTTTGCTCACACAAGACAAATCCCAGACAAATGTCATACAGCTCTCAAGGCTCCCTGTCGCTAGGAGCTTTTATCTATTTATCTGGCTGTTCGGGACTACCGAGCTGTCAGCTTACTTTAACGGACTCATAGAATTTGGCTGAAGGTACTGCACCCACTGTTGTACGGCTGATGTTGTCACCGTTTGACTTCTTAATGTTATGAATGGATCCAACAGACTTTCAGATTATGATTACTGTTGTGACTCATTCCTACAGCAGTTTGCAGAGAACCACAGATGCGTTTTTTAGACTTTTTTGTTTTTTGGGGAAACTTGCAAAATCAAGAACATATAATAAAAAGATAAATGAAAACTTCATCATGAAAAGAAAATGGCAGTTCGTTCTTTTTAATCTAGTTCTCACAGTTGCTCATGAATCAAAACAGACCTTTTTCTTCAGTTTTCAGTCTTTCATATAAAGGGTATGTAAACTTTCCTACCCATCTCTCTTTTAGCTTTGAGCAAAGATCAAAGATCACAACTTCATGCGGTTGAAGTTACGACCTCATACAGACTACACACAAGAGATGGGCTTCACTCCCTTGGCTTGCTTTTTTCATGCTTTAGACATTTTCAATGCCTTATTTTCATCAGTACATTCACACAATCTTATAATGCATGCAAACTAAAAACTTCAAAAGGAGATGAGGCATTTGAAATCGACTCATAATCAGCAGAAGTTGCCTTTGATTAACTTTAAGCCCCCTTTTTTGCTGTGTTATAGATAGTTTTGTTAATTATATTTTACTTGAGCATCGACATGATGGACATCGGATGTGCTGAAGAGTGGTTTAATGCGATATATTACTGTAGGTAAGTGGTACTGGACAAGATATTTAGAGCCACTAGGCCACACAGTTGTAAAAATGCTTACATAGAGCAGTGTTTCTCAAACTTTTTACATCGCGTATCAGCTCAGCTCAGCTCTCTAAGTAGCACCAGTATAACAGATAAAATACAGTAGGCAAACCTTCTCGGCTATATAGAGTTAATGCAGGAGGAAAGTTTATTCCTCACTATTGTTGAATCTTGAATGGAACCAGCTCAAAAACCAGAGCTACTTGGGTGACTTGATCATAACTAATCATGGATGTATGCGTGCTACACACTACCTGAACGTGACAGGACTATAAAGCAGTATTATATTAATAAAGTATTAAATGTTTCTAAATTAATTTATTTAATTAAACAAAGAATATTTTAAAGATTCTTCCACGTGCCATGCAGGCGAACTTGTGTACCACCAATGGTACCACAGTTTAAGAACCGTTGACTTAGAGGATGTTATTGACTCAGTGGTCAATTAATTACATGGCAAGGCATGGCTACCAGAGATTTTTTTCTAGTTAGACCTATGTGTGTGGAGAAAGATATGCATGCCAAGAAAGAAGACATTACGATCCTTCATTCTCAGCTTGACCCTGCTAACTGTAACAGTCTTTCCAAGGACGACCTCTCAGCTCAAGGCGTCATTTATATTTAACAAGGGTCTCATTTTATACACCACCTTGGTTCTCATTGTCTACAACACTGTGATTCTCATTCAGTATTGCATCTTGATTCCTGTTTAGAATAGAATAGTGCTTTAATGGATTTTTCCTTGAATCTGAGTTGGTAAAAGTGGCATTTACTAACAACAACCTTGCTTGCAAAGTGTCAGTTTGTCAAAGCATTTGGTTTCGATGCTGTATTCATTACAAAACATATGACTGTACGTGTGATATTGAAGCTGTAGCAGTGAGATGTTGCGCAACTGAAGCAGAAAGCAAACAGGAAATCATACCACGAGTGGAGCCTGATGGGGGGATGGCTAGACGCTGCATCACGCTCAGGAAATGCTGAAGGATGATGGAGTGTTCACTGGGGATTTCTTAGATGAAGCGTGAGTGCAGCAGTGCCTCGTGGCAATCATTCAGGGAAGCCAGCATTAGCTGTAAGCCCATGAATGCAATCTGGCAAATGTCAGCGGCAGTTCAGCACAGATCATGCGATGAGATGGATATTAGGCTTAGTTAAGCTGAGACCAATAAATCAGCTTACAGGCAAAACACTTCCGCATTGAACTTGGATGTGGTTTTTGGTTTGTTAGCTCTGTCTAACCGTAACAAGATGGATGGATTTCACAGAATATTTTCTAACGTTACATGACAGTATTCACTGTAGAATTGGTCAAAACCACATTTTTTTCCTCTTAGTAGTTCCCATTTTCAGTAGCCATCACAATATCTGCTAGAATTGAGAAGTGTCTTTTATTTAGGGGCCCTAGAGGCATCTTGTTAACGGAACCTGACTGTAGAAGTAGAGTCAGTAGAGTCGATATTTCTATACATTTTGTGTCTCATGACTTCCTAAACTAAATGATTTTATATTTTCAAGGCTCGGCAAGCTTGAGGCCCACATTGCACCTGAGATGATGCATTTATACAATATAGCAGTCCTTGACCTCAAGCCCATAGAAAACCAATGGAATTTTGTCTTTGTAAAGTTTAGAAATGTTTCTCATTCCCTCCGTGCAGATAAGCAGAAAACATTTTCGTCTAACAAAGGACATCTATACTATCCTAAGAAATAGCTGGGTATATTATTTTTTGTTCTACTAGCAACGTATTTTACTCTTTATAGAGAGAAAATGTGGAAGAAAGAAGAAATACCTGTCACCAATTATTCTTCCTTGGCTCGTTTTTTCTGCACAATGGACAACCATAACTGCTTACTTTCTCGTATTCCAAGAAATGTGATTTTTTACTGCGCTTCAGACGTGTTCAGGTCTTCTTTTGAAGTCTTGATCTAATGTAAGGAAGATAAACTCAGATATTGATTAAAAACAGACAAGTGCCATTCGCTCCGATATTTACTTTGCTGAAAGCAAAGGAAATGTATACTTTGGACTTGTTTGCCTTGCCTTGCCTTTATTGAACCATGTGTTCCATGAAACCATGAGTTTACTTGAGCTGGGATAAGGCAAATCACTTGTATGTAGTACAAAACTCAATAGAAACTCTGGACCACTTGATTTGGGCGATCCTATTTAGTGAAAAAAAAAAAAAAAAAAAAATTATATGCAACACCTTGACTCTACTCTGAATGACTCCACTGCTCTTTGGTTGCAGGTATCACTGTGAAACATCATACTGACATCTAGGGATGCACCGATCTGATACTGGTATCAGATATCAGTCCAATAGTGACCCAAATAGCAGGATCGGATGATTGGTGACAATTTACCTTAAGTATGAAGTATCCTATAGCTCCAGAGTTATATCAGTTTGAGACTGTACAATGTTTAGCCATCACTTCAATAGTATGTGGACATCTTGGATATGTGCTATGGGAACATTTCTGATACATTTCGTGCCTGAGTTTATATGATCTCCTCATGTCTGTGTGTGCTCTCTCCGGGTACTCCGGCTTCCTCCAACAGTCCAAAGACATGCACTTAATAGCTTAATTGGTGACTCTAAATTGCCCATAGGTGCGGTTACAGAAAATGGATGGATGGATTTCTTAACTGAATTTAACACAGCACATTCATGTCTACGAATTTATTTGTTATATTTCATTTAACAAAGGTCGGAATGCAGTGTTTAAGTCAAGCCTGATGTTGCGCATAAAAGAATGAGCCCTGTCTCCTCCACACAGTGAGGCATATTCATCAATTAAATGACAGTCTTAGATCGCTACTCTGTATTGGCAGATTTCCAAATTCAGGTATCAAAATCCGATCAGAACCGCAAAAAAGTGCCTCGGTGCATCCCTACTGACTACTTTTCTCTCCATCAAATTATCAGTAGCTAATTAGACGTGGAGCTGAAAGGTGCGAGCAGATTAATGATAGCCACCTTTATCTCTGCAGATGGAAGTCGATCACTCCTCAGTCTGGTGTCATGAAATGAATGAGATCCCATGCTGTTTTTCCAGTTGTTGTTTTCAGGTTTATGACACTGTGCGAAGCAGCTGGGGGTAAATCATTTGCCAAGTGTTTTACAATGGGACACCAACACTTGATCACATGTATTGATGCTTCTTCTGCGGCCTTGTCTCCCATCTGTGTGAGCAGATTGTTCTGGATAGAGGTATGTTACAGGCTCCAAAGCTGTTTGATTGGAACTAAAAGCTGCAGCCTGTCACACTAACTTCCAGTTTTTGATGGACACTGTAGGATTAGTGTGCGGTTCATGCAATATAGTATATATCACATGCAACATATAGACACATATGTACAGCGCCGCTATGAGGCAGCCTGTGGGGATTATGACATTGAACATATTTTGGTCTACACAAATCCCTGGTTACCCCCTATCAGCCCTCCACAGATTTGGTCAATTTGTTCACCGGGGAAGAAATATTGCTTTTTGCCCCTTTAATAGTATATTACACTTTATTATGTTGGAGAATGAACAGATTTGGAGAATGAACAGATTGTTCCGGATCAGCATCATCCGTCGCAGTGATCTTCATCCCTGATTCTATGCACCAGCCCTTACAAGTTCCAACACAGTCAAGCGCACACCCTGTCAGATAGCAAACAACATCATGCAAATGATCCCAAACACTGAAGATAGGAGAAATTCAATGCAAATTTTGTGTGTGAGGGTAACTACAAAGCAGCAAAGCAATATGAGCAGGATGTGCAAGCATCAGAAAAATGCCAGAGCAGAGACGAGAGCACAAGGGTTCATGGCTCACAGCAACACAAACAAATTTTCACGGGGTACATATTCCAATTGAAATTTATGAGACATCATAAATTTATCTACAAACAAATGCGGTATCATTTCGGGGCCAACCAAATCCTGTCTGGAAATCCTGCAGCAGCTTGATAGACGATGAAAGTACACGTGACGCTGACAATCCAAACAGTGTCCCGGATTTTAAAGATTAAACATAATGAATTGAAAGATATTCTTGATGAAGTGGCTTACGAAGATTTGATTCGTTTGATTTGTCTGTAGATGTGAGACTGACACAAAGTGGCACAGTGTGATGTTTTCATGTGACAATCACACTTGTCTAAACAACCCCATATCCTGCTCACAGTGATGAACAGTAAAATGGGACAGAGTAGCATATTGTGTATAGTTTACCGATGATAAATTACATGATTTCTGGGTATTCAAGTTCATATTTCTCAAGCCATGATTATTCACTGCTATTTAACCCTGCTGACATGAAATTAACTGGAGCAGGAGGGGACCACATGAATGCAAAATATGTTGCAGGGCTTGATCAATAAGCAGACTGGGAGGTCTTCTTGGGTGTGAATAGATAGATTATTTTGTGTTGTTAAAATTTTAAAAAATTATAAAGTGTTGTACTGTAGAGTCATGAGGTTTTGACAGCCGCAGTGCAAGTATGCAGAGTAATCTCATTAATGCACAGAGTAGGTCGCCCACTTTCTCCACAGAGTGCGTAACACTATTGAAAGATATTAACATGTTGACATGACCAGTCAAAAGTCGAGCCGCACAACATGCAGCATGCACTTTCTATTTGCAGTGGAGTTTATTGTTCCCTTGACAATTCTCACAATAGACTGCACCCTCGACTCCTGTGTAATAAGTCAAGAGTTGCTTTATTGATGCTAATCTGCCATGTTCCGGCTTGTATCTGTAGATGGTGAAAGTAAGTTTATGAAAAACTCCACTGGAATCAAGGTGAATTATTTCGCCTCAATGGTTTGAGGTGGTGGAAGTAACAAAAACTATTCATTCATCATTTACAACACAAAAATGGCATTTGTCATTCAAAGAAAGTGGCCTCCAGGGTGGAAGTAACAGATGTGTAAAATGAACAGCTGTTTTTATCAAATTTGCCTTTAATTAAATCACTTGATAATTTCTTACTATTCAATTTCAATATTTTATTTCATATTTTCACCCTGCCATCTTATCAGTTGAGTTTTTTTTAAATCCACCCCTCATACAACAGAACAGTTTTTGACTTTGTAAGGTTGCAAAAACTGTTTTCTTGTAGATTTCTCTCACTTTTGTTCATCTTCTGCTCTACATTTCCTTCTATTCTGTATTCAGCCCGGCACCAATAACTGATTCTTTGACATAAAGAATGGTACTGGCTGCCTCGGGGGCTTATAATAAGACTTCAAACACTAAGGCACTGTTCTGATTCTTCATTTGTCAGAGAACGTGCTGCAGATATGTTCATGGATTTACTAAAGATCTTTGCCTCCTCTGCCATGAATTCGCTAATTTGGAATTTATTGATAAATCTTCAGGACTGATGTTGGGAACCACTGAGGTAAGAATTAAATGAAAATGGACAAATTCAAGTCGAGTCTGACTGAATTTATGTCACCCAAAAAATCACAAATCAACAACCCTGATTCAGGTAAGAAAAACTTCCCCTTTTAAAAACCTTTCTAACAATGAAAAAATAAATCTCAGAAAGGTCTCTAGTACCCTGGATGGACAGAAATTCAATAGATGTTGCTTGTACAGAACAACCAACAAAATCACAGCATATACAACTTTAATGGGAAAACTTCTGATGCATGTCGATGAAGTATGTGGATCTAGGAGGGCATTAAACAACTTTAGGTACCACCATAGAAAATTCTCTCCATGGAGACCTGGACGAGGACAGGCCACACAAAAAAAGGATCAGCAAAAAAAAAAATAAATAAAAAAATAACGATTACAAATTTGTGCTAAAAAATACAGATGTACATAGATTGTAAGACATAAGTGAAGATTATAGATGCCATATTGGAAGAACCTGAGTGCCAAGTCCTCCTCTCCCTCGAGGATACCTGGAAGAGGACAGTCCGCATGAACATAGAAGAGACAGCACAGCAATAACAAAAATCAATAGCTTTGCTCATATAAGTGTGAACATGGGTTTTTATACTACATGGGTTATTGTAGGTTTACTAGTCATCTTATAGTCATTACAGTACAGTGCTAGCTGCTTCAGAGTTGTATGTTGTTGCACTGACATTTCATAAGATGAATGAATAAAGAAACCCTGTTGACATTACCCAACATCAACCACACCAACCACCAGTGAAGACTCAGTGCTTTGACAACTGCATGTGCCACGCTGTGATATGCTGCTATATAACAGCGATTGTATAGATTTGCTCTTCATGTGCGACACTTAGATACGGGTGAAGGAATTGTAGTTTCAGCCAGTTTGCCTGTATGGAACACTTGGAAACCAGGTCAACAACAGAAGGCATCTATTGTATGCTTGTGTCGCTTAGCTGCTACGTTACGGATAGAGATGGATGCATGTATAGATGTATGTATAGCATGTATGGGGGGGGGGGGATTGCAGTACGCAGTTGGCTTTTTATTCACCTCATTTTGAGAGAGGACAAAAAGAATATCCATAAGATAAGTGCAGCTGCTGCTGTTATTTGTTCTGTCCAAAGTGGCTCTGTGCCAAACATTTGAGTACCTGCGAGAGAGAGTAGCTTGTAGATGTTGAGTTCCCACTGCCATATATTTACTGCTCTGAGTAGAAGCAGCCTTTGGCAGTTTTATGCACTTATCAAGGTCAGAGTTGGGATCTCATTTGAGATGTGTGCTTACTTTAGTGATAGCAGCACCATCCTCGATTAAAGCAAAGATTAGGCTGCTGAAAATAGATAATTGTGATAATGGCTGCACGCTGATGAAAGGGGAGTTTGCATCTTAAAGCTGTAGGCCCAGCATGAATTTACTGCCAGATTAATCAAGCCCATTTACGGCAAATTTTCCATCACCTCCTACAGCTTTTCATGAATACAAAATGGTCAACATTGCGCAGAAGGTTACAGGGCCAAGGATTATGTTGCTGCACAAATACCTCAGTCTATCTCAAAAACCGTGGAAAAGCCTTGAGCCTACCAAAGCCCCTGTGATCAGGTGCATGAGGCTGTTTGCTGTGCCAAGGGTGAGGAGAGGATGAGAAAAGGCTTAGCCTGTATTGATCTCAAAACACTGACTTTTTTGGCCAGGACACATGTGAGAACACTTGAGATTCCTCAGCACACGAATTACTATGGCCAAACAGCTACGCATATAGCTTGGCTTTTTAGCTTATAAGCCTACCCTGATGCTCTGTGATTCATTTTATTAGACCTTCAGCAGACCTTCATTGGGAAGTCTGCCTAAAGGACTTTGTATCTGAGTGAACAAAGTGATTTTTGCTGTCTCTTCTTTACTAACGGATGGATGGATGCCACGAAACACCCTAGTAAGAGGTATGGTTACAACACAGCTCCTTCTTTTTTGATGTTTGTCTTTTATTACAGAGTAGTAGTAGTGATGATGGTTATTTGAATAGTTGTAGCAATGAAATTGGTGGCTGTACCTTTTGTTCATTGTGAGTTAAAAGCTCAGAGTTACTGTTTATATAAAAGCAAGGACTAAAAAATCTCTTCAAGATGATCTATACTGTGTTGAGACCAAATTTCTACAGGAGTGAAGTTAAATGTTTGTAATATCCTGTCCTCTCTGGGCTCCCATCAAGAGTCAGGCTGCAATTTTGGACTGTGATCTGGAAATATCGCACAGGCGGTACAGGGAGTTAATGTAGTCAAGATGTGACAAATTGAAAGTATAACCCCAGCTTTCAGGTTGATTAAATGATGAAAAAACTGTAAATCTTTTTGGAAAGTCTCCAGACACAATGGCGTTAACTACTTCACATTTTTGACAAGGCTTAAATTGGAGTCGAAAATGTGTCAGGATACTCCAATTTGAAGACTGATGGACAAATCTTGTTTTCTAAAGTTGTGTTTCTGTCAGACTGCTATTTAGCACTTGTGTGATGTAGCTTTGGACTCTTGCTTTGGCTTCCTAGCAACATCATATTAGCTCCTGGATGGTTGATTTTGACATGTGCTTTAGAGTTTGTTGATGTAACAGCACTCACAGATCTGATGTTGTGTGTTCACCTTTGACATAGGCCAGGTGGAACAGTGAACATGACTGGCTGTCAGGACCAATCTTTGGCCAGTGTGTGTATGTGTGAGTTGGAGACAGATTTAACGTTCCAGTTTATGTCAGAAATATTTGGAGTCTGACCACAGTCATGCTGTTCACTGGTCAGCTGCATGCAGGGTTAGTGAGGTTTTATACAGCTGCAGTTTTGAAATAGACATGCAGGAGCCCACTCAAAGATTAATTCCAATTTATTACACTTTGGGTCTTATAGTGATGGGCATCATCCTTATTGGCAATAGTAAAACTGTTTGGAACACAGCAATCTTGCTAAAAAAGAAGTCAGACTGGACAAGAACCACGGACAGTCAGATGATTACAAATGTTTTTAACTACAGGTCGAAGGTGAAGGTCAACCTACTGTACTTGCTTCAGTTTTAATTGTGCACAGAAAGAGTTTTATTGTGTAATGCATGTGCAGTTAGTGATATATAATATTGGGCACACCCGAGTTAAGTTTTACTTCCAAATAAAGTGGTTCATATTCTTGGTTGTATTTAGTCACAGCGATGCTTTGAAATAAATGCTAACATCAACAAGCTAACATGCTAACAGTCACATTGAACATAGCATGCTAACATTTTCTAATTAGGTAAAATAAACACAGAATACTGCAGGCTAATGGGAGTGTTATCAGCTTAGCAGATTGGGAATAACACAAAAGTACAGTGGAGATTGATGGGATTGTTGAACAGTTACCTAGCTTTGCAGGTAAATGATCAAATGTTAGCATGCTAACATGCTCACAGTGACATTGCTACTTTGTTTATGTTTAGATTATACATTGTTGACTATGTTTCCCATCTTAGTTTAGCATGTTAGCATGCTTCCTCTCTAATTAGGAATAAACACAAATACAGTTGAAGCTGATGACCTACCATGTCATCAGCTTTGCAGGTAACTGTCCTTAAACAAAAGTGTTGTATGAATTTAAATTAAACTAATTACATGCATGAATGCCTGAACAAAATTTTGTCAATCCATGTCGTAGATGTGGAGACATTTGACTGAACATGTAAAAATTTCACCCGCTTGTAGTGCAGGATGTTCTGGAAAATCTGTAGCAAAATATCCAATTAAGTTGTCAACATCATGATGGTGCTAGAGGAAAAGACAGGGAATCACCAAATTCATTAGAACAAATGGACATTGGTACAAAAGTCCATGGCAATTTGTCCAGTAGTTGTAGAGACATTTCAGTTTGGACCAAATTGACTGTCAGACAGACAGTGACATCCCTAGAGCTGCTAGCATTGCTAAAAAAATAAAGCAAAACAATGAACACACCATGAATGTCAACAAAATAGAAAAACCACTTAAGGCACTCCAATTTAATAGATTGTTGACAGAATCCAACTTTTCTTCTCACATGTTAAAAATTGGCCTCCTTCTACTCATCGCCACCATATGTCACTCCATCACCCATAGTTACACCTTTGCTATGGGGTTAGTGAGGCGTAGTGCCAATTACAGTCTCCATCACCCACCACAGGCTTCACAGCTCTCTCCCCTCTTGACTCCATTGTCTCAAGGAAGAACGGCTTTTCAGAATGTAATTCCTGTCTAAGAAGAGCAGGAATTAGGACTATTTCACAGGCTCTTAGTACATACAAATGACAAAATGTCTTCGTCTGTGATCATGAAAAAGCCAGGTAATGTGATGGAACACTGGAAAGTCTGGTTCTTAGTTATTAATGCCATGTGTCAGGTGTAAGGAGAAACAGAATTTCCAAGAGCTGAGGTGGTGATGGAGCAGTAAATGCATCCCTTTGCCTGGATACTGATGGGTGGCACTGGAACATGTAAACAGCAGGATATATGGCAGGAATCTGTCACAAATCATGTTGTTTGGCAGAGCTTACACTCAGCAGAGTGTACAATAAATTTCAAAAAGTAAATTTACAACTGAACGGTTTAAACCTATTGAACTTGATTTAACCTATTCGGGTCTTTTGTTTTAAAGTACAAAACTAGCTACACAACCTGAGATATTAGCAGCAATAAGCTCGGTGATTAGACATCCCTGATTATGGTCTCATAGCATTATTAGTGATGCCAGTTGAGCAAGGTCAATCTCACACCAGCCTCATTAGGCTACTGCATAACTAGAAGAACTCCCTGCAGTGCGAGTATGGTTGCCACCAAATTCACCTCATAGCTCAGTTCCAGCATGTCCTCAATTCATCAGCATATTATGGTATTTATTATTTTCTCAAGGGTATTATGTTCTAATAGAAATACACACACACACACACACACACACACACACACACACACACACACACACACACACACACACACACACACAATGAACACGCAGTGCCTTAAAGTCTGGCATTTGCAATGTTGTGGGAGGAATGATGAAAACTAGATCCTACTGCTCGGGGTTTACTTATTGGAGGTTGCAAATGAGCATTATTACCTCATACACTCAGGGCACATTAACGGTTATTCCAGCAACAATATGATCCTCATGTAGCTAATACCCATGAATCACTCCAAATCCTCAGAGCATCAATTACTTCAGGGACTAAATTATAATTGCAGGGCTTGTATCCTCCTCTCTCATGTGCTGGATCTCTCAGGTGTCGACTGTCTTCAAATGAACAGTTAATAAAAAATAACTAGACAAAGGGAAGCTGTCTCACTTTTGCCAAATGTTATTTTTTTATTCTTCACAGTAGCTGTAATCAGGCCCACCTTAAGACAAAATGATTGCCTCTTTTGCTGTGCCATTGAGGATTTCCAATCAGCATGTGATTGCATTGTGATCATGGAGCTTTTTTGCTTTGCATTCTACAAAGCAAATATGTCCACATTTAGCAGCTGGCAGTGCAATTAATTCTGAAGTGTGCACATGCTTTTTTCCCCAGTCCTTTCAGATCTACAGCCTAACATAGGTGAGAAACTAATTTGCCTCCTCTGTCATGTTTTGTCTTCCCATTTTCCTTCCCATCTTTCAACACCATCATCACCATCCTTTCTCATTAATGGCTAATACTGTATTCATATTGTCAAATGTGAAACAAGAGCCAGCACATTTAATTATAGCTCCACAGGAGACCGGCACACTCCAATAGATTTTTCTGTCTTCTTTTTTTTTTTTTTTTTGCACAGTTATCCTTGTCATTTCTCTTGCTCTAGAGATATTCCCATATTCAGAGCACAGGCCTTCCTGAAATTATGGCAAACATGAGGTATGCTCTTACTGTTTTACTGGAATTGGTAGCGCTATAGCTAATAAAGAGGCCAGATGCCTCATATATTGCACTGAATGATTTTAATCTGTGATAATAAGGACCAATCTGTTATATAACAAGTGTTAAGTCATACTGATCATTTTCTTCTGCTGCTAGCAGTCAGTAGATGTCTAGTCAGAAAGTATCATTCAATAAATAATCAGTCCTCTTATCATCAGTATAATCCTTTATGTACAGTAGTTTGTGGACGTCCTTGCCCTTTCCTGTTTCAACATGACAACGCCTAATCCCTGTGCACGAAGCCAGATCCATAAAGACATTTCCCCATTTGGTGGAGCTTGACTGGCCTGCACAGAGCCCTGACCTCATCTCCATCCAACATCTTTGGGCAGAACTGGAACGTCAACTGCAAGCCAGGCTTTGTCACCCAACATCAGTGGTGATCTCACTAATGCTCTTGGGGCTGACTTGGAGTAAATCCCTGCAGCCAGGTTCCAAAGTCTGGTGGAAAGCAAAGAAACTAGAAGAGTGGAGGCTGTTATAGCAGCAGATGAATGCCCGTGTCTTTGTAATAAGTTCTTCAACAGTTGCATATTAAGTGTACTGTTTGGGTGTCTCTGTGCATTTGGCCTTCGAGTGCATCTCCTCTCAGCGTCTTCTTTTGTGTAAACAAAAACACAACTAAGTCTGACTTCATACATAATTCTCCTAATTTTAGTGGCATTCTCTTTTGTTCTACTCAGAGAGCCATGTCTTGCTCTGCGCCTGTATTCTTTTTCTCCCTCTTCCCTGAAGAGCTCTATTTATGTCCAGAGCTGAGGTGTTGATAAAAGTGTTTGCTTGCTCCCTGCGAGAGGGCAAATGTAAAACACACAGCACAATACATGTCGGGATCCACGCACCCTGATGCTTTTTAGGCGAGCGTCTTCTCTGTGGAGCCCTCTGGCACAATGCCATCCTCTTTGAAGCTTCTCCACTATTGATCGTTGGTAGGAAAACCTAATGCATGCAGATGTGGCTCCAGTGAACAGGGTTACACCGACAGATAGGCCTATTTCCGCCATACAGCCTTTCCCCTTCAGAAACAACGGGTATTGTGTCTTGTATGTGGATTTTGTCGACTTTGTTAAAGCTGCATAAACACACTGTACTGTGAACTCCCACTCTGGCACTCAGCAGCATTGTTTTCTTGAGTGCATTGATGAAAAGAATTGACCTCTCTGTTGATGTCTGCAAAGACAGAATTTTGTTCATTAAAGAGCAACTGCTTCGTCTGAATAAATCCTTCATGAGTCACGAGTCTAGTTTTAGCATCTAGCATCTAGCTGTGTAGTTGCTGATTACAACCCTCTCACCTCACCTTCTCCTTCCTAGCAGAAAGGAGAAACTAAGATGCCTGTGAAATGCCCAAAAGGCTGTATCTAGAGCCAGTGTTTACTTTGTCCATTCTGGGCTACTGTAGAACCTGGCAGTTCAACATGGCAGAATAATGAAAAACCTACATACTTGCAGATCACGGGACACTGAACCCCTACAATGAAACCCCAGACTGATGAAATTCCTTGAGGTTAACAGCTCTGCGACCCCCTACCATCTGTTCAGTGGTAGAGGAAACTCCAGGATACATTATGACTTATTATGATGAATTAATTTGCATAAAATATAAATGAAGAATTACATGAATAAGTCACGTGTTTAAAGAAAAAAAAAAATCTCTGGTCTGATTACATGCTGGGCTACAGGGAGAGACCTCCATCATATTAGCAGTTGAGAAAAAATGACTTATATCTAAATGTTAATGAAAGAGTTAATGTTATATGGACTGCTTTGCCTGGATGTAGATGTAGATGTAGATTTTGACATTAGGCTCACACACACACATTCAAAATAGGGTATCTGCACAATTAAACCTAATCCAGATGCACAAATGACATTTCAACATGGCTGGCATGGTTACTAATAGAATACAAGAGAAAATAGATATAAGTGATTCACATGACAACTTCCAGGGAGCATAAAAACATAATAATAATAATAATAATGTTCTTAATGTTTATGTCAAACAAGAGGACAAGTGCATGCATTGAGCAGAAAGCGTAATGTAGATGAGGGACCACCAGATAATTTTGATCCTCTTCATGACACTTGTTTGAGTGGTAGTTAGATGCATCATTTGCGAGAATAAAACGTATGGTGCACGTTTGAGTGGCAATTGAGCAGGGTGGAGAGGTTGGCAATATATTTCTATTGATATCATTACTTATGGAACCATTATATGACATCTATGAACACATTGTCAGGCAAATGTTGCAAGTCGGAGGCAGGAAAACCTCCGTAATGCATCATCTTCAGATCGCTTCATAGCCTTACCGACGATGCCAAAGCAAACACAGGGAGCTAAATATTAAGTAAACCTTTACTACCTTCCATCAGGTGCGTGAAAAAGCTTCAGTTTGTTTGTGTTTGTATAAGCAGATGGTGTGAAGTTCTTTTCTGCATTTAGAATGGCCACAGATGAGATATAGAGCACAGAGCCACCCTTAAAATTATGTCCTTGGTAAAGGACAACCCATAACACACTCATCCACCCTTTTACTCACCCAAATCAATCTCATGTATAGGAGTGTAGATTTTTACCATGAAAATCCATATAAGACTCTCATTTATATATAGTTTTGAACAGAAAGTGCCTGTGCTGTAGGTGAGGTGATGCTATCTGGGTGAAGAGTGTAATTCTCTTGTCAATTTGTATAGCATGGAATCACTAGCACATTCTCTTAGAGCTTCACAATGCCCTTAGTAAGTGAAAATGACAACCCCTGACCTTAGAGCGTGACTGAGAGCAGGGAACAACTCCCATGTGAACCTCATTAAGACTAAATGGAAGAGATCTGCAGCAAGGAAACTGAAGGAGGAATCCAGTGTGCCATTAGTCCCCATGCAAACTGAGACTAATGAGCAAAACTCATCATAAAAACTCTACATTACATTACTTATATTAAGTCCTGGAGAGTGGCAGCAAGTATTAAGCTATTGCTCATTTTTCTGAGGATTCTCTGGAATTCTCTCAAGGATCATGGTGGACCCCCGCAGCCTGCTTTGGGGAACCACATCTTGAAAGTGACAATGGTTTGCGTGAAATCAAAGCTGTAAAGGGGGAATGTCTGGCTGTACATTGAATGAATCCACCATGAGGTAGTTATACTAAGCAGAGTGAAATGTATGGAATTATACATGAAAAATCAGGGTATAGTGTGACTGATGTACAGTAGGATCAAATTAAAGTAATCTGTTGAGTAAACCTGAATGCTTTATAAGTTTAAGGAGTTCAGCTCTAATGGTAGTTCAAATAGGCTCATTACCTATTTATTAAGATTTCATTTTACTTTGCAGATCCACATCTGCACCAATCAGACACTAAGGCACCAATTTAGGTTTATTGCATGGATGTATAAAATGAACTGGATACAGCAGCGGAGACTGGGCTCTGTTCATTCTTATAGAATGTCCTCAGTGGCACACAGAGAAAAAAAAAAAAGATTGATATCCCAGCATAAAATTACTCTGATCAAGCCACTGCCTTCTGGGTTAGCCCTTAGCTAATGTGAATTGGGATAAAATGCCTTCTGCAAAAAAATCTGCAGTTTTACAGCCGTTTGTTTCTCAATATAACCTTATGAGAAAGCTTCAAAGCCCGACACTTGTTCTGGGAATATCTCCTTTTCTGAGTATAAAGTCAGTGAATCAATTGCTTGATTATTCACAAATCATTTTAAAGTAGGTCTTTACTTATTATACTATCAGTAAAAATCTATGTGATTTCAACATGGTCTCACTCCTGAATCATCACATGCTGCAGCTTGGTCAGTGTTCCTGAGCTTCAAAATTGACACTGTAGGTGCCCTAGTATCATTTTCATGTAGGCCTCCAAGGTCAAGTTAATGATTAATAAATAACAATAGTTAAATAATAATAATCAATAAATATGCAATGTCCTGTTAGCTTTTCAAGTTTAACTAGTTGTGATACGGTTGCACTGTTAGGTTTAGCCATACTAACTACTTGGTTAAGTTAATTTTTGTGCCTGATGTAACTTACAGTAAGTTCGTTATGTAAGTTGCAGTAGGTATGTGATGTAAATGTTGTGTAGCTCTAACTTGAAAGGAGTCAGTCGTACGTTTACATGCAGCAAAAAATTCGAATTTCTGATCGTATCAGATAAAGACATGCATAAGACCGGATCACTTGTCGGATAAATGGCCGGAGCATGGCTGACTCCGTTACGCTATGTGGCACTGTAGCCCTCTCAACAAAGAGCCACTTCCGGTTAACCTCTACTTATCAGCAACAACAAACTATCTGACGACATTCAAACAAAGATGGCGTACGAGGAGATGGACGATGCTAAAGTAGCGCACATTTCGTGCATTATTTTCCTTCTAATAATGCATATAAA
Organism: Sciaenops ocellatus; assembly: GCA_033000465.1. Classification (NCBI taxonomy): domain Eukaryota; kingdom Metazoa; phylum Chordata; class Actinopteri; family Sciaenidae; genus Sciaenops; species Sciaenops ocellatus. Next base: position 10,950,206 of record CP136870.1, read on the forward strand.
AGCAACAACACCACTATTTAATACGACGTCTCCTTTCACTTCCAGGTGAAAGCCCCAGCAAGCATGCGCAGAATGCAAAATCCGATTTAGATACGATTGCTGAGTATACATGGCGTTAAAATGCCGACTATGAACGAATTATCTAGGTGTTCTTATCCGATTTTGAGATGTCCGTTATGGTCAGAAGTAGGTCGGACTAAGGTGTTTACAAGCATTTTAAAAGTCCAAACTATGTCTGCTAGATCACAAATTCGATTTTTTTGCTGCATGTAAACGTACTGACTGTATAGTTTTGCTTTTACACGGGGTAGGAACAGCAGCCTCCTGGGAGAAAGTCCTATGTTTGTTTGATCCAGACATCCCAGCCTCCATGAGTGGACTTAGACAACAGTAAATTAAATCATTAAGCTACACAGGCACATCCAGACATGATGCTACCTACAGCGTCATATTTTGAAGAATAGGGCCACTGACCAAGTGAGAGATTGAGAACAGGCTATTATTACTATAATAGTAATTAAAGAGTATTTAACTACTATTTAAAGAGGTGTAATTCCTAAGACCTGCATTATTTCCTGACTGGCTGTTTTTTTTTCCTTTGAAAGGAGTCAATGGAAAAAAAATGTGTACTCAGACATATTTTCAGAGGAAATGACTAAAACAACCTCAATGAAGCACACAGCTGTCATTGCTTAAATACAGCCTAAAAAAGAACCAAACTCAATGTGGGATGTTCCAAGCTTCTGATACTGATCTGTAGAGATGGATCCATATGATCTGTATCAGGGCTATCTAGGCATCTTTATCAGCCAGAGAAAATCTGATCCATGACTCAACCTTTGTTTGTTTGCATTGTACGTGTCAGCTATCAATTATGCCTCATTACACTCTGTTAAAACACCGAAATGGTTTCTCAACACGCAGCACTGTGAAAATGCGTAGAGCAGCATGGGGAAAAATAAACAGCAGTCAGCAGTTTGAATTACTGATATATCAGTGTCCATCAGAAAGCAATGTAAGCAGAACTGCTTTGGGTTAAATACACAATTGTTGTGTATCTATTTCAACATTTAAAATACTGCTGTTGGCTGGAAAACTGCATTTTAACTTCAGTGTAATGTTCATGTTGTAAATGAAGACAGGTGGTCCAACAAAGTGTCCCGACACAACAAATCCCCACTGACGCTTGTCTCACCATGGACATTATAAAAACATGATTGCACACTATTATTATTATTGAACTATTATAGGTAAGCTAAGTTAGAGCTGTTCAAAAATATCTAGATTGCTATACCGATTCTTATGTAAGCCCACAGCTGTGCAGATTGATTATGAAAGATAATTACATTGTCAGAAATTATCTTCTCAAAGATATTTCATGACCTTCTAATTGCTTATTGCATTACTTGCAATCAGTTCCAGAAAGTTCATCAGGCCTACTAAAAGGGTGCCCCCCCCAAAAAAAACGGTGTTCTGCATTTGAATCATATGGATTTGTCACCCTATGTTTTCAGAAACTACAAGCCATCCTTGTAAATACTTGACCCTCTGGCAACAAGACTAGAACTACAACATTAAAAATTCCATGTGTGCTGTGTTTTGGTTTCATATTTTGACAAAATATTCAAAATTATTCATGAATTTCATGTTTTGTTTTTTTTTAAGAAAACAGAAATACCATTTCAGTAAATAGCACCCATGTAGGATAGAGTACTTTCATTACATGGTCTCACATCGGAGATATTACCATTTGTCTCACTGACCTAACTCATGTTTTCTGATTATTCGACTACCTGACTGGTATGAAAAGTTCTTTGAAATAGCAATGGAGGAAAAAGCATCCTCTGTACTACTCTTAAACTTTTTAAACACTCCATTTGTTTCAACTTTTTGCAATCATTGCAGTGCCCGATGATCCAAAGTGACCCAAATGACCAAACTGGTACATTTAACAGACATTAAGGTCCAGTGTTCTAAGAAAAGACGCTGCACTTTTTGAAGTTCAAGATGTTTTAACTAGACAGTTTGAGATCATTTTCTGTATCAGATTGTATTTAAGACATCTTCAATCATGATCAAAAATACACAGAGGGAAAGAATCAACAATAATTTTTTTTAAAAATGCTACAAATGATCAGTAAAAGGAGCTTGCATAGACAGGCAGGAGGTGGAGTTGCTATCCGTGACAGATACTGAAACATGGTGCTTGGTATAAATGAAAAGTTCAATGTATTTGATTTTGCCTGTGGCTAATATTCTGCCCACTCTAGGTGACTATGAACTGCTTATGTCAGTCATACTCAATCTTTGGACTGGACCTGCATCACTCAGGTTCTGCTCTCTGCTGCCTTCTTGTTATTGTCTGTTTTCCACACTCCTGTTTCTTAAACCACTGCTGCAAAGGTGAGGATCCTCTTGATATACAGTGGGCTAAGTCAGTACCAAGGTTTTCCATGTGGTTGCGATTGTTCAGGATTTATTTGTGGCAGATGTAATAAACCATCCCAAAATCTACAGATTTGGTGACCCTGAAGTTGTGCTATCCAGCTCAGTTTGCTATTTCTCCTGCCAGTCCCAAGATGCTACACACCATGCCGCAGAATGCTTAATTTACTTCCCTCGTGGATATTGCTGCAGCCATTTTCTCCCACTCCACCCCCTACCGCTTTTAGATGTTGCCACTGTCAGCTCTCGTGAAGTGTCAGATATTTGAGTGCGTTATATATGATGAATTCAGCAGCCAAATTTGTCTGCAGTCCTATGACAGGCTGCTGTAAATCTGTCCTTGACATGGCTAATTGACGTGTTTATCATGTCCACTCTTTGTGAAAAGGAACTACCCTAGTGTAGTTTAAAGGGGATGAAATAGAGAAGGACACAGTGAATGAGTATCTGCTCTCCTGACAGCATGCATAATTGCAGGTTGCTATGCAACTGAATATACCCTCTGCAATGAATTATCTCTCTATCAGTAGAAATTTAAGATAAGTTCTCCTTTGCATATGAATAAAGCAAAGTTGCATTAGTAGGAAGCAGCATTATCAATCAACATGTACGTCCATATGGAAACATGACTTGCATGATTTCACACATGCACACAAGTGCCGAGATGAGGAAATGGTGTAGGTTTCCTTGGCGGAGTGGAAGACATTTCTTATTTGTGTCAGTGTACGTTCTTATCAACACATTCACACATTTATCAGCCATTTTGAGCTTGAAGCCCCTGTGTACATGTGTAGAATATTTCCATTTCCAATTCAAGTCTGACAGCAAAACATAGTGGCTTTAGAAAAAATAGGCCAAATCTGTGTTTGTGGGTTGCACAATCTGCATGCAATTGTGCAACCCACAGTCCGTGTGAAGCAGTTATTGTTGTTGATGTTAGAATTCAAGATGATCTCACCACTCAACATTAGGTCAAACGGTATTATCATACCAAAGATTTAAGATATGAAAACTTGCAACCACTTGCAATGCGCTGGTCTGCAGTGTTCTGAAACCTGCCAGTTTACAAAAATGTGACAAGATGGTGTATTGTACATACATAACAGCGTACTTCTAACTGCCAACTTTTCAGTCTTTTTTTGTTGCAGTTCTAGTGTTGATCAAGCTGCCAACCCAAAAAAAACAAAACAGATAAACAAGAGGGATGAGAATTTGAAGCCAACCATGGTTGCTTGAGTGGAATACCCAAGAAAGTCTTTGAGTAAAAATTAAGGTGTTGCAGATAAGAAGTTTGAGTCTGGGCCAGATTGTAAGTCTGGAATTCTTTTCCAACACGTAACTACAGTAAGGGTGCTGATCTATAGAAGTCTCAAGGTACAAGGTACAAAAAAACATAAAAAGAAAGATTAAAACTCTTAGAGATAATGGTGTCAGCTCTTTTCATTCCAGTTTTTTCATATTTGTACTTCCCGACTGCCATTTTTGCACACCTGGATGCCATACTGGTACGTCCTGGCGCTATTTTTAATTGAATTACGACCGGAGACCCTGCCCCTAGAGGGGGGTTTCCATCTGCCTATACTGTGTTATCAGTGCTATGGGACCCTGATTGAGGACTTTTCGTAAGCCCAAAGCACCATAGGTCCTGGGTTCAAGGTCTTTTTATAAGCTCTCAGTACTCTGGGACTCTGACTCAAAGCCTGATGCCATTACTTTGCCTCAGAGGATCTTTTTGAGGATTTTCACTCCTCTGACGCTGTTATTTCTAGGGAGTTTTCAGGATACATTTATTATTCCCAAGTTAAACACAAACTGCAAACTAAGACTAAACATTGAATATGAAATGTAATGGGGTATATAAGTTGATTTTTAATATATTCCAATATATTTTATAGCACACTATATGGATTATAACACATAATGTACTGGTGTTCTAACACACAACATGGCACATAGTTTGTATCACACTTGATACATTTATTTCAACTGACCTAGCACTATCCTGTATGATTGTAAAGACCTACCACTGTAAACATTGAGCATCACTCAATATAAGGTGAGGAAGAGCTGACTGACTGACTGACTGACCTGAATTTGGCTCCTGATGAATACATCTGGTGCTCTGGGAAATACATTCAGGTCATCTCTTCTGTATGCACATAACAGTGTCCTCTCTGCCACCAGAGACGTTTGCAGAGGGGTTGTGGCTGTCTGTGGCTATGCAGACTGCATGGTCCATTGAGCTGTCTCTACTGGTCTTCACTCATTACAGTATTTACGCATCCAATGATTGAGTGACTTCATTAGCTAGCCTGACAGGATGAGGTGACAAGAAACATGGTATGAGACAGTAGAAATGAAATGCAGTGAAAGTCCTGGGCCAGACTCAAAGTCTGTCGTTGTGTGGTTTACGTCGACGACCTGGTTATCGTACTTGAAAGTGCAATATGCTCCTTAACTGCTAATTAGATCAGATTAAAGAGTTATCAGGATACATTTTATCTGTGGAGTGTGAAAAGTTTGAGGAGGTAGAAACTGTGTTGACAATAATTAGACACATCAGGAACCAGGAAGACAGAGGAATAACATGACATTGGTACAGTGCATACTGCCATATTGCATATTCTTATTCATTAGATCCAAGATGAGAAAATCCAATAAGCTAAGGCGTCACCTTGAGGTCTGAGTGCACATCCCCTTTAATATCAATGTCTCATCACGTAATAGCTTGGTAGCTTGGATATATCTGTGTAATAGTAGACTGAAATTTATGTAACAGGGTATATTGATAGGGAAACATTTCAAGAGCAATGAGGCAAAACTAATAATAATTTAGTAATATTTTGGTAACAACATGGGAACCTTCTAACAATAAAATGATTATGTCAGTACCATATTGGGATTTAAAAAATGTAATGTAAAAATGTTTTATACTTTCAAAATCACATGAAAAATCTTGTAAGACAAAATAGATTTTAACCAAATTATAATGCTGAAATTCATCCACCCCTATGTCCCAAACATTTAGTTTCAAGGTGATACTATGCAAATTTTTAATGCTGCGACTCATTATCTGGAAACACTTGTGGTAGTTTTTGTGTAATAACCATGAATTAGGGATACGGAATGCTTAATGACCTCTCATTTATCAAACTATCACCCCATTATTACTGTGTTATTACCGAGCTTTAATATAAGATGGTAGTGTCATTTTCAAATGGTGTGTCCAAGCATTCATCATGCAGCTAAAGACTATGGAACAGATAGATGGACAGTCCATGCTGACAACATATTAATAATAAATGAGGGAATAGAATTTACTCATTGACTTGGCCTGTCTTTTTTTTGTTTTTTTGTTTTGTTTTACAGATTAAGCCTTTTCATGCAATCCCTGTTACAGGAAGCAGTGCATGCCATTACCCTTAACATATCCTCCTATATATATAATATATACATAACTTGACCTTAACTTGTCAAAAAAACTCAATATGAATTCTATGTTCTAATGTTTGCCTCAAGTCAACAACTGACCAAACTCCAGTGAGAACCGCAGCCTTTGAATTTGATATCTTAATGAGGGTTGGGTTGTGTAAGCCTTGTTGGAGCCATTAGCTCAGAAACCAGCAGCTCATCTCGAGTTTCTGCGGTGTGAGGCAGCTAAGGTTTACCAGTCTTTCCCTCGAGGCAGGATGCCAGTCTATTACAGGACCTTATTCTCATCCATCTTTCTGACATTGAGCGCCAACCAGAGAAGTATTGAGTCCTGATTTTCTGAAATCATTTCTGTGAATCATTTGGTCTTCGACCCCCCCCCGTCCAAACTTTGCAGTGTGGTATCCCTCTCTATCCATTGCTTTGCACAGGGTAAATAGAATTAACATGTTTGTCGATGCAGATGTTTGGGACTGTTTGTGCGTGTGCAGGTTGTTAGGCTTGAGGGATTGTGCACAAAATATCGTCCAGCAGACTTTGATGAAAAGACAGTAAACTGAAACCTGCTGGCAGACTTTATCAGCGCCCACAGCAAGCATCAGATTTTACCTGGGGACTGATGTTATGGTAATAGATACGGGGGGTCCAGCCACCAGCCAGGCATTCATGCTATCGATTTTGCAGAGATATTTTCCAGAGTAATCAAAGAGCTGTGAAATCCTTACTCTCCGAGTGCTCGGAGCTTCAGGGACCGCTAACAGGATTGCTTTCTCTGGTGAAGTTGAGTAAACTGATACATCTTTCACGCTAATGTACACATACTGCTCTTGGTGTAAGTGAGGGGCAGTCCAACTGCAGTCTACCAACTTGGCAAATTGGGGTCATGATCTGGGTCAGTGGACGAGCTGTACACATCTGGATTTACTGTAATGGATAGAGGATTCTGACCCCATCCAAGTATAGTTGTGTGAGTGTGACGAAACAGCTGCTAAACATGTTTATGGGAGTTTGAAAATTTCTTGCACACACACAGCATCCATGCCAGGCAACTGGCCTTTGTAATGCACATGCAATGGTTAAGTTACGGAAATTATGTATTTGTTGGTCATTTCTCAAGAGTTATCTCGTTTTATACAATTAAATTCATAGTGCTGTTTATTTAGAGTAACTAATCTTTAATAATTACCATATTGAATATACAATTTAAGATTGCGAGTCATCGTCTTCATGAGTTTAATGACTCAAAGTTATAAATTAAAAGAACAAATTACAGGACTTAAATATACTTTATTTAAATAAACTAATTGTGTTAATGTTTAGTAAGAAAAAGTGTAAGTTTTGGATTACTTTCATTCTTCCTAGTGTATTTGCAATTGAGTTAATGCTCCAAAAATTCAACCTCTTGTAATAACTGTAAAGGATGGAAACTTCATATGTATTACTTGGTCAAATTGGTTAAAAAATCCACTTCAATGAACCCCAAGAATCCCAATGGGAAAACATCAATTTTTATAATAACAAAAAAAAATCAGAAGAAAAGAAACATTATTTGATTAGCCCCTTTTCATACAAGAAATGCAGCTCAAAGTAGTTTACTTTTACTACTTAGTTTAGTTTTACATGTGTTACTTGCTTTACATAAAAAAGAAAAAGAAGATGGAAAATAATAAAACACTTGATAATAATTGTAAAATTAGTATAAATATGAAAATAGAATAAATATGTATCTCCATATGAATATAGAGATAGAATGAGCATAAAAACAGGAAACATCATGCCATAATTATTATTTAATAAGATGGAGAATAAAACAGATAATCGATAATAATAGTAAAAGAAGGAATGCATAACATAAAGTGGAAAATAAAAGCCACTGAGAGTACATGGAATTCATAAAATCAAATAAAACACAACATTTTAAAGGGCATGAGTGTGAATCAGAGTGCAAAAATAGTTTCAGGTATCAGTCAATATTTAGTGAGTTGGCTTCCTTGATATCTATATGCTTTTTAACAGAATGTCCATTAGATTTTACCACAAGAGGGAAATCAGAATATTTGACCCAACAACAGCATCATATAATTTCAAGCTTTCAAATTTGTTATTGGGGTGGCTGAAGGGGGCAGTCTACCAGTTTAATGTCAAAGTTCATTCCCTAGTCATGAGCAATAACAAAGTAGAAAGTGCTGTATAATGTCTTCTGTTGGTCTGGAGGAACTTCAGTGACATTGATAAAAATAAAAGACTTTTGAGTTACTTTATGTGAAGCATAGGCTTTTTGGAGTATGCTCCACAGTTATGACTTAAAATCAAGACATCTCTGACTCCATTTTGACCATTCGTGTTTAATTAGTTTTCTTCCAACTTAATGGAAGTGCAGCACTAAATTGCAGCATACTCAGTGTACTGTTAGACAGCTGACTAATGACTTGCCTCAATGCTAATTTGAGAGTGTGATATTAGTAGATGAATGTGATGTGAATGTGGTTTGAATGTCCTGTTTTAGTGATTTGTTTCCCGCAGACAATTGTACATTATGTAGATTATGATTAGCAAAAACAGCTAGAGCCTATTCATCAGTTAATGTGAAGTCTGAGAGCGACAACAGGGGATTGTCTCTATTGTGCTGATTCACAGCAGTAGACCAGTACCCACGGCTGCCCTATCATCTTTTTCTGCCTTGTTTTTTTGTGCACAGCGCTGGTCAAGGTCCATTGAACATCTTATTAGCTGCAGTGAGAAGCTGAATACCAGGAGCCTGCAAGGGTTGAAGTTTGTATTGATTGTCAATAATTAGGTGATTCTTAAAATGATTTTAATTTCTGTACAAATGAGGCTCCCCTACTTTCCTTCACAGTCCTGAGTTGTGTTCAAAGCAATGTTTCACTTTGCTTCAACAGTTTTCGCCTAAAGGCGATCTTAAATGCTGCTTATTAATTTTCACTTTGAAGACCAAGCCTAGAAATTATTCTTTGGATATTTCTGTTTATTCATTCCCAGGGCTCCACTGTTGTAAGGTTGTCACCAGTTGCAGCAGCAAATAAAATGTGCGAAAAGTAAAAGTACACTGTACTTTAATGATGTAGGGGTAAAATACATATTTATTTATTTTTCTACAGCCACAACTTTGTCTTTCATTTTGTGTATTTCCAGTATCACACTATTTGGCCCACCAGAAACCAAATTTTTATTTTATGTCCAGTAGTTTGCTTGGGAGTAATTCCAGCTAGATGAAGGGCTCTCCATGGTCATTTACAATGCCCCCTGTTGGTGAGAGGTCAGCGATAAAGTGGAAATATGATGGTTGTAATGTATGTAATATATTGAAAAATGAATGCATTAACTGATCCTGTTATTAACACTTGATATTTAAAGGGAGTTCATACAATTTTACACCGATTACTCCTCCCTCTTAGCCTATCCATCTACAGCATACGTGCCCACATGCATGGGAAGACTTTGTCATGCACTCATCAGAAATTAAAGCACATATTACAGCAACATTATGTGACTTTTCTACCCTAAAATAACAGCTTCACTTTCATTTTTACATTTTGCTACACTGATTTGTAATCAGGTGAATGGTGTCTCTGTCATTCCCACTTTGTGCCTCGTACTCCTGTTATGACACTGTATAATTCTGGGCTCTTTGTCGGGAGAAGTGTGTTGTGCTTTATAGCACACACCACCAACCATTTTTTTCTGATTTTGGTGAAACTTTATGGAGGAAATGTTTTCCATCTGATTTCCTTCAGCTGCTTTGCATTAACTCTGTCATTTACAGTATTTTGATGGGCAGAAAACTTTACTTGTTGTCACCTACAATATGTCACCTACCAATCTAGTTAGCTCAATCTATGCTGCCTAGTCTGGAAGGTCAAAGCAACGGGATGAGTGTTTGTGTTTACACTTTTCGGAAAGAAACTCTGGACCAGCCAGCTGGTGTCGTGCCAGAACTGGAGACGAGTGAGCGGACAGTGTAACCGGGCTCTACAACCTCTGCAGACATGACAGAGGTTAAAAGACCATGGAGAAAGTTAAGCAGAAAAAAAGTAGAGCGTGAGTAGAGTGACTGAGTAAGAGGCCATCGGACAGGAGTAAATTTTGTGCTGATTGGGAGTTTTTTTGGTGAGAGCTTCATGAAATAAAAGTCTGAAAGACAGACACCAGGCTGGACTTTTTGCTGTTGGACTAGTAAGTAATATTAGCTGGCTGTTACTGTGTTGTTGCACTTGCTTGATGTTTGGCTGTGTTTGCAAAGTTGTTGACTCGCTAGGTTAGCAGTGTCGCAAAAACTTACAAAGTGCCAAATTGCAAGAAATATTTCAAACTTTTCTTCATAATGTTACTTTAAATTGGCAAGTAATCATACAAGTAACAGTATTATGAAAGTTAAGAGCTGGAGATGTACCACAAAAGCAATAATTCTCTAAAACAGTATTCAGTGTTTTGTTTCTGTTGTGTGATTGTTTGTTGTAGATTATATATCTTATCGTTTTTTATTAAACTGAAATCTAATGAAATATCATGTTTTTGAAGATATTTTTCTGCCCTCTGCCTTTCAGCTGCTATAGCACACATAATTGATCTATTCTGCCGTCAGCAGACCTTGCTCAACTTATCCTCAGTGTGATATCATCTGCGTACTATGAAGGGCCTTCACTGTACATGTTTGAAAATTCATATCTCTCACTATTCATAAAGTATGTGTACCACCGCTCCTGATGAATTGAGTTATTCAGTCACACCGCGTTCTGAGGTCAAATACGGGCAACTGTGAAGGAAAATTAAATGTGTAGCTGTTGGAAGCTTGTGTGATCTATTGTGTCAGGCTTCACATTCAAAAAACATTAACAGTAAAAAGGTTAGTTAAGGTTATTTTAAGTGGGGCTGTATTCATACTAAGTCTACAGTAGATGGTGGTTAGCACCGGTTTGGAGAATCAGACCAGCAAAGCAATACACGACTGTAGATGGGGGCAGCAACATAACATATTTTAGCCAGCTAAAAATGACCCACCTAAAAATAAAAATCACGTTAATTTCAGTGTATACTATATTTAGAATATTTTCACTGCTTTACTTTGTTAGACAACCCTTTCTGACGGGAAACTGAAGAGTTTATATTGATGCTGTCTTCAGGGCCACCAGACATCATTGATGAAAAACGTAATTTAATCTCAGAGAACAAGCGGGTTTACCACGGGTAAGGTAAAATTCAGTTTTTTGTTAATGAAGTCTGGTGGCTTTTGGGAGAGAGTGATATAACTTTTCCAATTTCCTTTCAGAATGAGCTGTCTGTCGACAAGGTAAAGCGGTGAGAATATTCTGAATATAGCATACATACACTTAGACTGATGTTGTGTTTTTTAGGTTTGGCTTTCAAAAATTTAGACTCGGCACAGTTGTCATGAACAAGGAAATTAGTTATAGAGACTAAAACCATTTTTTGTACCACATTGTAAACATTATTTCTGCTGTGAAATTGGACATTTTAATATGGGGGCTTATTAGATTGACGTGTTCTGTAGCCAGCCTCAAGTGGCAATTTGAGGAACTGCATTTTTTGGCACTTCAGCATATAGGCTTCACTTTACACCCACGTAAGCTGCCACTTGTGGTCCTACTGTGTGCTTCTCCAAACTGAGGGGACCGGGTCTACTACTGGTAATACACAGAATATGGATAAGTGCCCAAATTAAATAACCCAAACTATTCCATTAAAAAAGTGAGGATTCTCTAAAGCGACATACTTTTAAATGCAACGTTCTGAAGAAACACTGGTCATGTTTGAATTCACATTGAAGTGACTCTGGGCTCACAACTGAATTCTTGTGTCATTGTGCCCCAATCGTTTCACAAGGATTGCTGGAATTATCAAGATGTGGACTGAATGATCAAGCCTAATGGCATTGGGAGGTATGTGCTCAGGCCCCTTATTTTTATTTTATGGCCTAAGACATGGCAACGGGGTTGACCTCATCATGCAGGCCAGCCATTATTGCTTCTCATCTTCTCTGCCATTGATTGCTCCCAGCATTTGGGAATGGGATCTTCCATATTATCAGCCCTAAATACCAATATCAATCATGTATGAAGTGATGGATATTCTGCAGTTACGCATGGATGCATTTTCCTTATGCAGTTGGAGCTGGCTCCCAGTCTTTTCTAATAGCAATTATGCCTCTTTGCTGCTCTATTTAGCATCATAAATATTTAATTACTACCTGAAACATGTAAAGGTTTAACTGCTTTATGTATGTAAAAACAGTCAGCAGTGCCTTGCTTCATATTTACTGTTTGTTTGATGCCCAGTAGAACCAGCTTGGTGACTGAGTATCACCCCCACAGCACTTGAGGACACTGCCTTGCTACAGGACATTTAAACAGTTCTGAGGAAATAAATGGTGTGTCTTGTGTCTTTGACAACAAAGCCAGTATTTCCCAGCCATAATCCCAACAATATCAACTCTTTGATCTTTTTTCTTTGTGTTTTGGGAGTTTCTTTGTCATTTGATCTCAAGAGCAATAGCTGATAAAAATTCATGTAAAAGAAAATTACATTTTAACATTCTTGGAGCGACATCCTTTGTGGGCAATGTGTTGAAACACCAAGACCCTTAAACCTCCTGTCTCCTAGTCTTAACACAAAAGAAACAGCAATGTTATTAGAAAATGGGAATGATGTGCAAAGGTCATAGGCCAGATTCAGACTCTGGACTCAACAGGTACATGGGTGTGTCCTTAAATTATTTATAAGGGGATGAAACCTATGAATTTTGACTGTGTTTCCAGCTCAGTGAACAAAATTATGCAGCATTTCTCATCATCATCATCACTCTTGAACATAGTCACAAGTGGCAGTCTGCACTTTAGAGTCACCTTCCCTTCTATTGATTGTTACCCAGAATTTCTAAATAGAAGTTCTGCGTACATTCAAGCAGGGAAGCAAAAACAAGATTTGTAAGCTCAGCACCTCTGACCACATGTGGGGTTGTCACAATTAATAACAGCCTTGAAGCTTCAAGTCTACAGAGGTCAGTACATTAATAATTTATATTTGTCATAAAAAAACACCAGTTCATCACCCATTTAAACATGTTTTACTGGCTTTTAGCATAGCACTGATGTGTTCAGCTTTCATTAGGATAAAAACACATATTTAATGTCTTTAGCACATTTCTGATAATATATTTTGAAATAATTGGGATGGGTCAGTTGAATGAAATTTGCTTGGTATTTAAAATTAAAGCTACATATTTAAACCAGCTATTCAGAGGAAATAAAGAAGAGAGGCAAATGTATCTTGCACTACAGGCAGGTTGTTTTGAGTGTGAGCGCTGGTGTTAAGCATTATGCAGCCTTGATGACTTACATGATCAGTTCATGGCACTGAAGGTGGTCAGCAAACAACAGGAAATAAATATACAACTCTTCTCTGTTAAAGCCTTAGTTTTTAATATACACTTATATGCAGCATCAACATGTTACATGCTATGTCATCAGATGTGTAATTTTGGCCAATTTTTTGGCAATATTGTGATATTGAAAAAAACATTTCATGTAGAAATAGAAATGCATGGTCATAATGGCTGTGTTGTGCGTATGTGTATTACACTATGAGCATACAGCCACCCCCCACCCCCTCCATTTCATAAGCTGCTTACAGAACAACAATGAGTTTTGTTTGCGTTGCAGATGAGGGGGCCTCCAAGGACACAATTTAATGAACATGTAGGTCATTGTTGATATGCTCTGTACAGTAACATTAACTGTTGAGTTTGCCTCGTATACTCCAGCTGAGATGATTGTGGTTTATAGGTGAATGGGGTCCATATGGGGGTTAAGTGCTTTACAGTAATAGCCTAAGAGGCAATGCGTGTCAATAAACAATAATGCAGTGTAAATATGTGTGCTTGCATTTGTGCTAAATGTTAATGAAGCATTTGGCCCTCCTTGTCATCGGACAATCTGTTCTCAAACGTGGAGAATTTGCAGAATGGAAGCAATTATAGGAAATGCAGATAGCTGCATATGAAAATTTTTAAAATTTATTTTCTAACTCCCATGCTAGTTAAGCAGAAAAGCTTGTTGGGGGCTGGGAATTATCTCAGGCCAATGTGTCACTTCATGAACTTGCATTTAGTGGTACCCAGTGAGTCACCTGTCTATAAAATTTCAACTCCATATGAAGACTGCTTCAGTGGTCAAATCATTCAGGAGCAAAGATCATTTCCTCTTGGACAGACGCATCTATTTAGCTGTCTCATTATTTATGAGAGCAGATGAGCATCACTGCAGCACCGGACACCAGGCATGTGGTCATAAATGTGGCATAATTGCACTTGATTGCAGAACTTTTCGTTAGTGGGTGGTGCTCATATCCTCAGATCAATACTGTGGTACACACTGATTGTTTGGGCAGGAGGAGTTTGCAGACGCAGCTCTTGGACCACGGCTCTCTTGGGAAGACAGTAAGTGGAGACCCTTCCAGACTTTTTTATTTCTACTCTACTCTTTTTACTTTCACCTCCTTGCCCTACCTTAACCCCCCCAACCTCCCCTCATAATGAAGCCTAAGGCAGTTGGAAAGCACTTATGCTCACCCCACCCACTGCTCCATCCCTGCTCCCTAATGCACATCCCCAGACCAGACCACAATTAAAATTTCAGAACAAATTTCAACCCTCCTGTATTATTTAAACCACCAAAAGCTGCTGCGACTGCTGCTGTATCTAGAGACCAAGTGGGGGACAATAGAGGGTGTGGCCATGTGTTGTATATGTGCAAATGTTTAGTCAGACCGGCATTGAGAACTCAGAACTAAAGGAGAGCTAATTAAACTGTTTTTTTTTAAATGTATTAACAAGCCTGGAATCAACAAGTCCCAGGCTGTTGTACAGCAGGTTATGATTGACACAACTAATTAAATCACATATTCACAACGGAGTGCAACTGGTGCAGATAATTAACAGAAATGTCTGCTTATAGGTAACATATTACCATATAGAATTTTGTGCTAATAGTACTGCTTTCGCAGTTGATTTTTTTGGCTTGAAAACAAGGCTCATCGTTGCTTGCTTTAGGTTTTTTCTCAGGTTTTGTGAGAGTTCATAGAACAGGTAGGAAGTTTTTCACAGAAAAATAATCATACAGGCCATTATTGAGTTGTGAAGGCCAGACATTTCGGCACCTGGCAAAGTAATCGATCAGCAAACCCTATCACCCCCTGTGGGTAAATAATGCTCTTTTTTTTGTTGTTATGGGCAAGAAAAATATTGGACTTATTTTGCATCGCTCTCTCCATGTCCCCTTGTTTTTTTTATGCAGGTCTGAATGGGCATCAGGTGCCTTGCGGGACACACAGATCAGTGTTTTTCTTTGTTGTTTTTCTGGCATAAACACGCAGATTTCTGCTTTTTGTTGTCCATGGGAGTCCCTTTGTTTTCTCTCCAGCCAGGGAGGTGTGCTCATGCATATAATGTATCACAAATCACGGTGCCCTGTTAAAGTGCTATCAGCAGGATCCTCCTACGGCATGTGCTATGTGATGTAGTTGGCGTGTTAGACTGTATGAGCATCGCCACATCATTTAGCAAAGCACCTTATGCCTGGTTCTCTGTAAAGAGTAATATTACCTCTGAGCAGCAGTCCTAAATCACCCTCTGACATTTTATTGAATCACAACTGAATGCACATAAGCTATGTGCCTTAACAGCTTTAAAGTAAGATTGTATGAATGGAGAAAAACAAACCAGGAGCCAGCACAGGAGCACTGCCTGCATACCAAACCGCTGGCACATGATTAAAGCAACTGTTGTGGAACAACCGTGTTTCAAACAAAAGAAAGACTGCAGCTTTAGAAGAATACTGTTGACTGACTGGACAAGAAAATATTACTGGTTTTAGTAGCAGGTTGAATCATTAGATACACTCTATCCTCAGGGCCAAGGGTCAGCCTCACATATTCAGAAGACTGTGTTTAATTAGAGTAAAATGTCAGAGATACAGCAGCAGTTACACCTGCCTCAGTGCAATGTGGCTCACCAGATGAAGAAGCAGACAGCTATATTAAGCTACTGTCACTCTGTCTACCGTACCGTCTCTCATTTCTGAGAGGCCACCCATGCTGTAAGTGCTGGTTAAAGTAGGTCATTCCACCTCATTACATTGTGTTGGTGCTGGGCAAATCTTGTGGGGAAAAACACCTTTATTACCACTTGTAGTGATAAAGTGGAGATTTGATAGATACCTAAATATCAAGTGACTAAAGAGTCATTGTATGTAATTATAACATTTAGTTTCAGAAATTAAATAATGTGAATTTCTCTCAATGCATTTCTTTTACTTACCTTTCCAATATTGCACCTTAATTTTAGCAAGCAAGTTATCAGCTAGAAAGGTAGCAATAAAAGTATGACGCTCTCTGTTTTAATATATTATTACCTTAGATTCAGATTCAGAATTCAGTTGTCAGTGTCATAGACCTAATGATGCATTTACATGGAGTCAGGCAGACGGTATACAGCATGCCAGATATCATTTCAGTGGCTGAGAGCAGGACAGTCAAAATAGGTGAGGATACTGTTAACGGTAAACAACTGATGTTACCTAGTGCCCTCCCACATGGAGAAAAGATGGGCGCTCTAGACAATGAAAGGCTGATAATTAAGTATTAAAATAATAGACATTAAAACTTAATTTAAGATATTTGACTCTATTCTTTATAAACAATACAAGATTATAATTGCATATTATTCCATCCTGCCATTTTGTTGGACTGTTTGACCAGAAGATGTTGTCTGGTCTCCCATCTGACTGATTTCATGAGGATACAGCCTTTAACAAATCAGATGAGACTTAGCTACTGGTGATTTGTCATTATTGCCAAAGGTGGTTTTATTAAATTTTGAAAATAATTATTTATAATGTTAATCATGCCATTTAGTGTCTTGAAAGTCAAGTATAATTTTAGCGTGTAGCATCCCTACTTTGTTTTTGAAAGTGGACTTTACAAACAAAATTAACTATAACTTTATAACTATAACTAAGAAAAGCATTGAATTGAGAGCTGTGAAGCTCATTATCCTGTTAAGCTAACGTTAAAGTTAGCTCAAGCAGCTACAGTGCAGAGCTGTCAACACTTGCATTAGATGTTCAATCAAAACGTAAACTTATCGGCAGTTTAGCATTATTTCCATAACTGCTGTATGCTATCCTGTAATATAATAATATCTGAATATCAATAAGTTACTTCTAACACACTTTTGGCTGTTTATTTGAGAGAGTTGCACTTTCCTGATAACATCTAACTGAATCTGCTAATTGTAAGTTGCTTTGGTCCAAAGCAAGCATCTGCCTGATGAATGCAACGTAAAGTAAATGAAATGTAGAACTAATGCAATATCTTAATAGATGTGAGCTAAATTGGGAGGTTTAAACCCCCTGGAGGACCTCAATAACAGGAACTGCTTTATTTTTGTCTGTCATGTAGAAATATGTATTATGTTTGGGGGCAATATTTAAATATAATATTTCAAAAAACACAACTGTAGTTGGTATTTTTCCACGTCATGACTCATGAAACTCAATAAACAGGATTTTTTTTTATGTTACTCAGTGACCCATTTCTGCCTGAATCAACCTCAGGATCACACCCCCCCGTGGAGCCCAGCTTAGATTTTGCCAACCTGCCATCACTATTAGTGGTAACATAAAAAAAAACCTGTGCTGTAATTGCTTCCAGCATCTCGAGATGTTATCTGATTTCCTGCGTAACTGTTCCACTTCAGACTTGAAGTGTGTTTGCCTGTATTGTATTACCACGGGTAAAAAGGTTGCACTTGCTGATAGCAATATTAGGGTCGTTTCCTACTAGTGTGTCGAGCACTAGATTTATCAGCCTGTTTTATGTCAAGAACCACACACAGCCATGTAATATTAACTCGTAACAGAGCAGGGGTGCAATACTGATGGTTACTGAAGAGCAAATCTCTGAACCTGTGATTCCATGACCAGACTTCCAGTATATTAGCCTCTGAAAACCTTAAAAAAAAGTTTTTGAATGTCAGCACTGCTCATGTCGAGTTGCTTGGATATTAAACGAGAGACTTAAGCACTTCATTTGGTATGTGACACCGTAAGAAGAACTGTGCTGTCACTGAGCTTTCTCAGTTCTTTTTCATACCTGACTAACAACATCACCAGTGCTCGTACCACCATCACCCTGGTTAGCTTTAAGCACATTGCCCACTGATTGCACTAATCCAATCAGATAGATCAGGTGTGCCAGCTGTCACACCGAGACACTTGGCAGTAACAGTGGTGAAAAGCAGGCTGTGTAACAGCCGGTGAGCAGCCATGCAGAGCGGATGTGTCCTGTTAAATAATCCATTAAGACTTTTTCTTTTTTTTTTTTTAACCTCACCAGCCTCTATAGATGCATCCGCATAAACGGTACAGCAAAAGGTTTTGTCAGGATTTTCCTTTTTTCCTCTTGTAGCAGAAAGCAACACGGTCTTAGGGAATGAAAAGTGGCAGATTTGAAGCCACCCAATCGCTCTGAAGATGTTGCCCACCACAGTGTGTTTCATACACGGTCACGCCACTCACTTCAACCTATTCTTATGTCCTCAAAAGAGGAGGAAATTTCACCGTTGAATGCCTTGATTACCGTCCACGCCCAGCTAACTGTATTGTGTTTTCAAGAGCAGGATTATAAACTCGTACAAAGAGAATATGGCATAGGGCATTGCATATTTTTTTTAATGGTAACATGATCATTACATTATGGGGATGCAGTCATCACATCAACTGTAAAATGGTTTAAAACACTATTTCCATTTGTAATTTTGAGTAAAACTAGTACGTGGTCTAGGAAATGATGATAGAGGTACGTTCAAGTCAAAGTGGCGTTTTGTATTGTATTTTCACAATTATAATTAATGACACTATGTTGTATCAGCACATGGACTGGAGGATAAAAATAGCTACACTTTTCAGATCATCCTGCATACAGTCATGATAAAAAATCATTTGTAAGATTCATATTTCTTTTTTTCTGAGTTGGTTTGTCACACTGCAATGGCCACATCTATAATGAACATATGGATTTATCCTGCCTTTAGGGAAATTGGCTCAGTATATTAAGTCATTTACTGTATACTCATGCTTGTTACGTCTTCCACCCAGATGGAAATTGCACTCAGGTTTGATAGCATCCTGAGAATTGCCACAGGCACTGTGAATGTGCCCACTTTCCAGTGCCTAAAAATGTACTGTTCAGGTTTCTTTTCCTTTAACCACAGCACTGCACATTCTTGAACTCGGAATGACACAATTTCTCTCCGGATCGGACTGTTTGATAGATACTCTGTTGGACAGATAGATAGTATGTAGAGTGGAAAAAGAGAGACATTTTTGAATGTGGATAGAATGAATAAAACAAACAAACAAAAAAATTGGAGCAGGGAGCGTGTTTGCCTGCAGGAGTGCCATGACTACCTTCCTCTTCCCTCACTACACTTTCTGAGTTACCCTAAAGGTGAAACATCCAAGGGCGTCTGAACCCAGAACTGTGTACATCTATGAGTAGACTAATATAATTTTTTTGTAAAAGCTGATACCAGCATCTCTAGATAATGTGGTGTATTATTACTTGTTATTCTAAAATATACTGTCCTTACATAAATTGCTCAAATAGATTGTCCACCCAAACTCCTCTGACACTCAAACTAATCATATTTTTTATGGTTCGTTGCTCCTTATGCAAACTTTGGTTTTCTACCCATAAATGGAGAATTAGTTGACAACATTATTACGCAGCAAGTGACTAATAAGCCTGAAAAGAGGGTAGCTGCTATATTGGTCTAATTCTAATTCGGTTACATGTGCACCTTGGCTCCAAGTCTGTTTTTGTCATGCACGTTTCCAGGCCAGGCTAATACAGGCAGTGCGTTGTGCAGTGGCCGTGCTCTGAGTTGTCCAGGTTGTCCGGGATCTTCAGCTGGGAAAGCCTGTCCCTTAATCCCCAGTCCCTGCGTTAATGGCCCACCCTCGGGGTCCCTAGGGCAGCAGTCTGAGACGGGAGGATGAGTGAGCAGCGAAGTTCAGAGAAGAGACTGATGTAAATGTGAAGAAATAGGGTGTATGGATGAGAGAACAAAAAAGTCAAAGAACTGAGGATATAAAAAGGCAAGAACTGGGCTGGGCAAAGGATTACAGGAGGCAGGGAAGAGCTGGACGGGAGCTTTCTCCTACCTCATGGGAATGCAGCAACTCAACTCCACTGAGTAAACTAGAGCGCTGCTTTGACATGTCAAAGCAAGATCACAAGATCACACTCATTTGATCATGGCTAAGACCAAGACATGATGTCCCACTCGTTTCGAGTGTGATGTCTTTTCCCTCAGCTTTGTTTTTATCAGAAAAAATGCAGCATTACCTCTGTAAGCCTCTCTGTGTGTGGCAGCAGGCTCTGTGAGATGTCATTTTGTGTTACACATGGCAATAGAGACGTGTCGTTTGGAATGATGGTAAGACGGGGAAGCCAGACATTGTTGACAGGTTCATTTGTAGTGTAAGTGTGTTAAACTGTGTACCAGTGCCTGTGGCTACTCACTAATCAGGCCCAAGAGAATGTGTTAATGTTAGTAATGAGTATTGTCTCTCAAGCTAACACTTAGAATGGGACATGTGGTTATTAATCCACACACTTTACTGCAAATATCTGACTGAGTCCTGATGGAGTTACAGACCTCAAAACTATATGAAATATAATGAACAGATGTGCTTTTACAAAGTGAATAAATACATCTGTTTGCATTTCATGTCCACTGACTTTGTAGTAAAATCTGCTTCCCATCTGTTCCACTAAACACAATTTGAATCAGCACCTGTCTTTCTTTTGACACGCCTCCTCTCCATGGTGAGAATGGATTACCATCACCCCATATATGTCACGATGGCAACCTTATACTTTGGCCATGACTGATTCTGAAGCACCTCGTTCCATAATTGCTACAATAGCTTAACAGGCAGTTGTGTGGTAGATGGCTGGCTCCTTTGCTCCATGCTAACACTTTAGCATATTGCAGGATAAGCTGTGTGCTTTTAGTTTTTCTAATTTGTCAAGAGTATTTTCTCTGCTGTAAAAGACCTATCAGCTAAAACAAAAAAGCCTGACTGCCATTTTCTGTGACTTCATTTCTTGCAGAAAAGAAACAGAAGTTATATGTACATTCACACATTGTGTTTATCCTTGAGGTTTAACAAAGTGTGTAATTTCTTCTTCTTAAAACATATGTAAAGCTGTTTTTTAAACATTTTAAACATGGCATGTTTACTTGGTTGCTGTTTTCATCTTTTGTCACTTTGTTGCCATATTGTGGGTCAGTTGAACAATGCGAAACCATTGGTAGACCTGTGTATCGTGCACAGGATAAACCAAACCAAGACCAGGGGTGCTAAGAAAGGTCAGTAACTCATTATGCCACTGCCACATTAAGTCACAATAAGGACAGACTTGATTAATGGAGTCTTAAGACCATAGACTTTGCTGTTATCTAGAATTTACCTCTCAAGCAGTTCTACTATTGTGCTTGCTCATCTCATGTTACTTCTCTGAAAATCCAACATCGTGTTTGCGTATCGGAAAAGTCGATATTCGCTTTTGGGTTAGCGTTAAGTTTAAGTTAAAGGCTGCGTTACATAAAAACTGTTTGTCCTATATGAACTTAACTTTGAACTTCTTTTCAGACTTTTTCTATTAACTTAAGAAATCCTAACTAGAACTATACATTTGATTCTTTAATCTTCACTCGTTCTGTCATGCCTGTATCTGTGTTTGTAGTGTACTCAAGTCCATCTCTATCCATGACAACCACTATCTCACTTCACTTGTCACTGTCTAGCTAGCTTGGTGTAACTAGAAGAATTGAGTTAACAATGTGAAGTCAGCACCTATTAGTTAATTTAGTTCATTTGCGCAGAGTATGAGCACACATCATTTTAAGTTTAGAAGTAAAATGGTTTGTTTGCTGTTATTGTGATACTTTGATACTTGATAGAGTTAAGTTAAATTTATCTTTTTTTATTATTATTATTTAGGACGACATCTATATCACTTAGCTAAAACTTGTGATTATTAACTTAGAAAGTTATTCAGTTAGGAGGTTAAGTTCTATTTCTAAGATAAAATGGTAAATGGTTTTAAATCAGATTTTTTCCCTAAATGCAGTCAGGTAACATTCCCTTGCAACATTAAACATGTCATCCTAAACTAAGATTTCTGCAATGGCATGAAACAATGACCAAGGATGCTTGGTAAGTGACATAGCCGAGAGTTATCATTTATCATATGCCTGCTGCTGTGCCCCAAATCTGTTCAGTATAGACACAGTCTTGGTCCTGTCCTTATTAACTGTACAACCAGGAACCCCTTCAGCATGTTACATCCAATCCATCTCGTAGCCAGGACACTTTTGCATTGTACTGCCACACTGATGCTGTTATCTGTAATTGGATTGTTTTAGTCCTACTGAGGTTTCACAGAATCGCAGAAGGCTTTTTCATGTACTATTCAACCTAATCAGAGCACACAAACCTTCCACAACACAGATTTGAGGAGAGTAAATCATTTTAATCTACCGTCCACTCGGCCTCCAAAATTGCACTGCGTGGATTTGAATCACAGAAAGTGCTGCAGTTAGACTCTCAAGGTCGCTGTGTCAATGCACCTTCAACCCACAAAATCAAGCCTGTGATAAGTGAGGACTGTTGAGACGTTTAAATAAGTATAGATTAAAGTACTGGCCAGGAGATGGAAGAGGATGAGGGTGAGGGAAGAGTGGGTGAGGAGGTAGTGGGATTCGCTTTATGGGGATTTCATCAGGATGACTGTCAGGAGAATAAAGGCCTAGCTGATCTGTGCCAGATAAATTAGGTCTTTGTGAAGAGTTTTTGAATTCAGGAGGAGAAGTCACATAAGACAGTCCACACGAACTATAAATTGAGTTCTGGCATTGACAACCCTGTAAGTCACAGATGGCAGAGAAATATTCTTTCCTATATCTGTTTGTTCAGTATGTGTGCAGTTGTCGAGCTGCAAACCGTGGTGAGAGATTGTGTCTCAAAGGGGAGACACTGGGAAAGTGTGATCTGTTTTGGCTTTAGGTGCTGAATCATACAATATTTAATTAGTTCTTAACCGTATGCCATCCAGGCTCCAGAGTTCAGGGGATTTTAGTCCAACCAAATACTTAGCCAGCTGAATTTACCTATTATTCCCCCCTGTTAGAGACCTCAGCTGCTTTAGGATTAAGTTGAAAAATAAATAAATAAATAAATAACATACTCAAAATCTGTTCCCTACATTGTAATTCTACCATTTCTATTTCTGTCTACACTTCATCCACGAAGAGGGAGTGCTCTATTGGTCTTCTTGAGTTTTTCTTTCACAAGTGCAGTTTTTCCCAACTTGAACCGTGTTTTAATCTAGAGGAGGCTGTATGAAATACAGACTGTAAAACCATTGCACTTTCTTTGATGCCTGGCTTGCAAAGTTGTTGACTTGCTAGTTTTGGATTATAAGTAATGTAATTATAACAAATGCATGTGTACAACTGTCCCTTTTTTCTACACTAGTATTCCACTGCGAAATTGGGAGGGCTAAATCGCAAAAATTGTGCAAAATGCTGCTTTTAGATTCACCACTCAACAGATACTAATGATGAAGCAGGTGCCAGGCCAGCAGACATACAACAACACAACTAATCAGGGTAAATCTTGCCCATTAACAGTACCTAATGATTTTAATAAACATCATACTAGACGAAAGCTAAGGTCTTGTGTCTGAAGCGAAAGCACTGACAGTATAAGGAATGGACAGGGTATGTGTGACGTCACCCATAGGTTTCTGAATAGCCATTTTGGAGCTCAAAAGCTGTGGTGCTAGCCGCTGCCATGTTGGTTGTCCTGCCTAAAAATCGGCAAAAAATCGGCGGACTTAAGGCAGGCTGAATGACACCTGGGTGCTCCAACAAGCCACCTGTAATGGCACCCACCTGTCAATCAAAGCAGGCACACTGTTAATTATGCATAGCTTTAAGCCTTAATATAATTTGAATGAAGGAGTTAAAAAAAAAAATCAGTTGTCATGAATGGGGAAATTGGTTATAAAGACCAAAACAGTTTTTTTTGTACCAGGCTGTGAACATTTTTATTTCTTCTGTGAAGTTGGACATTTTATTATGACATGCTTATGGACATTGATGTGTTTTGTAGTCAGCCTCAAGTGGCTTTTGTGAGGAACTTCAGTTTTTTTGCACTTCACTTCACAGCCATAGAGTTTGCCACAAATATTGCTCAGTGGCACATAGTTGACCTGCGTTTTTATTTCATTTTATTTCATTTGTATCATTTGTCGATATGTTGTTGTCATGTTGTTGTGTGGTCAAAAGTTCACAGATCACAAACAATGATTGCACTTTTGTTGAATGTTCCCCAAGCACAATGGTGTTTCAGCCATGCGTGGCAAAAGATAGCGCTCAAAATGTCAAAGTAGGACAACATCTGGAGTTCACAATGGAAGCGATCCCTGTTGACAGGTCTTGTAGGCCTGCTGCTCTCAAGTTTCTTCACTTCATCCTCCAGCCCCCAAGCCATGGATGCTGTCCAGAAATGATTCGACCTTAATTGCTTGTCACATTGCCACAAAGATATTAGTGTCTTACAGTGCGCAAATTCATGGGTTAACCAACATAGTGGAACACTGGAGTGGGTTGGGATTGTTCTAATAGGACATCAAGCATGTCCCTGAGCATGTGCATTGACGTGTTTGCCCATGCAGAATCTGAAGATTCCTTTTTTTTTTAGGACAGAACACGCAAAGGGTTTGTCACAACACCTTTGCAGGTTTGCGGTTGCAAATGCAGGAAATGAGCTTCATCTACTCCTATTTGTGTTCAGGTGGGCGTTTAGACTTGACAGCAGTAAGTAGAAACTCATGGTCAAGTAGTATAATTGAGATCCTGCAGTTTTTCCAATGTTTGGTATTAGGATTCTAGCAAACTACAAATGCAATCTTGCAAATCAAAAGTACTGCTGGAGCCGTTGAGAAAACCATAAATTGCATTGTGCAGGGGAGTCTATTTATTATCACATCAGCAGATTCCCCATTTCCCTCTCAGTTAACTGTAGGCATAAGTCCATCTTTGCACTACTGGGGAATCATGGGAATGATCAATTCGACAGTACTTTAGCTGTGTTGTGTATTGCCATCTGCAGCACGAGCAATGAATCGCTGATTAGATTGGGATGCTGTTTGTTGGAGTTTGTGCGGCCTCACTTTTACAGGGGCGTGTTTGTGTCCGTATAGGGACTCATTTTGTGCAATCCCAGTGTGAAAAGTAAATGTACATATTTTCTGTTTGCTTCTTTCCAACCAAAACAACAACAACAACAAAGAAAAACACATCATCTGCAGCAAATTTGGTGGCAGATCACAAATTAAAGATCCCAGGTGGGCCTCTGGCTGCCACTTATAATGCTGGAGACAGGCCTCTCGTCCAAAATAGTCAGTGCTGGAATTCGATGTAAAAGTTTCAATTTGACTCAATTTAACCTTAAGCCAATCACTGTTTACAAAATGTCCACAGGTTCTCAGGATGGTTTAGCCAAGAAAATGCCCTCAATCACCATCATTTGCCATTTCTTTTTCCATTAGTAGTTTCTGTGCTGTAGACCTGTGTTTCTCACCTTTGCTCCTTGTTAGACTAGGGGGCAGTTTAAGACTCAAAGACTGAAATGAGGTCCTGTGGGTGGTTGTGCATGCATTTAATTCATGGAGGAATTTTGGGACATATTTCCAATGTGTTTGTCACAGTGTTGGTGCCAAGGGCAGCATTGTGCCCAAATGAGACATGAGAAGACATGACCTTTTAATTGTTTCATCTTCCTCCGTGAGTGACCTTTGGATTAGTTTGTCATTGTGGGACTGACTCTGTTTGGCAAATAATTGAAGATGTGTAAAGAGGAGCACAGGACACATTATAATCTATTAGATTTCCACCTATATTTGTAATAATCATATCGACATATCGAGACAAATTACTATAAGATGTTTTCTATACCAAACACTTCTCTTTTAGCGTTTTGTTCAATTGGACTTGACAGATGAAAAGTGGAGGACGATGGATTTTATTCAGCCCACTTTGAAACCACTTCATCTCAAGTAGTGCAGTTGCTGAACTTGATTAAAGAGAAAATAAAAAAGATAGATAAATAAAAGATACAGATTGAAATTCAGCAGGCTCAGCCTGAGAGTGATCAAGGTGAAAAATCAATTGACTATAAACTGAGGGTGGTAAGTGATGGCAGACTTTTGCTAGATATGATATATATCAACATATATATATATATATATATATATATATACGTTTTTGTATTTGACTAAAATCACTAAAATTATAATAAATAAACTAAAATTTGCTTTATTACATTTGACAGCATGCAAGTAATTATGGTTTGTTTCAACCACCATTTTTTTCCCCTTCTTGTCCTTCCAAGGTTTTGTAGCATTCCCCTCATTTTGATTTAAAAAACTGTTGTTATAACAGTAATTAACCTTTAGCTGCTTAAATGAGAGGGAATTGGGCCTGGAAATTCCTCAAATCCTCAATCCTTGAATTTGATGTTAAAGAAGGTATTGGAAGCCTGGATAATAACCGAAAAATAAGACATGTAGGCAGTTGCTTAACTCTGCCTTATGGTAAGTTGGCCTAAGGTTATGATATGACTTTCAGTGTTTTGCTCAGACATTTGCTCTTTAGAGGACTGAAGCCAAGAACCAAAATTTACCATCTGTCAAGCACCAAATGCTGCTAAAATTACTTAAATTACGTAAATAAGTAAATAGTAACAAATCAAAATCATCTGTCCCACTAGCTGGAACCTTTAGTAGCAACAAAGTAGCACTTCATAATTCTCTCTAATTTTAAGTCTGTTTTCTTCTGCTCACATGATACAAAGTTATTAAGTTAGCTAAAGAATACATTTTGGACTGATCTGGTTGTTGTCTGTCCATTTAGATTTATTCTTATTTCTGTTTTTCAGTAGGGGATGTCTGTGTCGAGCAGGAGCTCATGATCTAGTCGTCTGCGCCCATTTGACAGACCAAAAAGTTGCAGAGGGTTTTTGAAACTGACAGAAATGACTCACTGTTGTCACCATCCATTCAGATCCCAGCACCAGTACAGTGGCAAAGTTCCTTTTTTTTTATTGCTGTGATTGTTGCCACATTGTGAATGAGCTATTCGTGAGCTGCGTCAACAGAAGTGAGAAGTTTCTGTCCATTCAGCTGGAATCAGTGCGTCCACTCCTTAATTCTTCAGACAGAGACATGGATACACCCTGCGGTGCCCTTTTTACTTCATTCCACAGTCTCTCTGTGTGATTTTTATTAAGGCCTTTCGTTGTGCTTCATTCAGCTTGTAGAGTTCTCATGCTATGCTTTCACGTTGAGGCTTCCTGACTCACATGCTCACACGTCCTGAGCTTATTGCAGTGTATGGATGGCTGAATAGTATGTGGGGGTAAGATTGCTGCAGGATAGCCTCTGGGAATGCCACCGATTTGCATGTTTGTCCTTCAAACACACATTTCCTCTATTCATTAGATCATATACACGTAGACATTCACAATCATTTTGAGTCTGTATATATTCTTATTTTCAACCAAGCAAGTGCACTTGATCTCTTTGATTCTGTTTGGCTGGAGTGTTAAAGAAGCAGAGACTCCCAGCTTTCCAAACATTAATGCGATGTCTTCCCTTTTGTAATTACTCCCACATACAGAGTACCAAGCCACATTAACCTTTTGGCAGGGAGCACCTGTGCACCACTTTTAAAAGCTCCGTTCTTGTGCTGCCTCCAAAATGGTTGCCAGCTTTATTATCCCTGACTCAGTTGCATCCATTTCAAGTCGCCAGTCTGCCCTGGAGATCCAATTCATACTTGGAGATAGCAATTATTGATAATGAATGGTCAGTATATGAATGTTTTTTTTTTTTTTTTTTTGTTCGTTTGTTTTTTCCCTTTTTAGCTAGTGTGTGCTTTATTGAAGAAAATGACATTTTTTCAGTCTACGTACTTTAAGCCCATCTGAAATTTTTTCATGAACAGAATATGACCAATTTATCTCCCAATCCAGAAAAACAACTCTCTGGGCTGTAATTTGTGGGTCTCTACCGTAATTTATTTTTGCAGACTCCTGCTGTGGTTCAAAACTGCTACTAAGTTGTTAATTATTTCTGAGCATTTATTATACTTTTGAAATGGAATTGTTGATGAAATCTAGTTCATGGCTGCAAAGCTATAACTCAAATGCCAAAATATTTAAGAAGGGGAAAAGGAAATAAGTTCAAGAAAGAGGAAAATATGAGGGGAAAAAGTATTAATACCAAAATATTGCCTGACTAACTCAAAGGAAAAAATAGAGCTCAAAGTAAAATTGTTTGTGGAAGAACAGGGCTAATGAGAAGTGAGAAATTAAAGCAGTCAATTTTTTATTAACTGCTAAAATAATTACTCACACAAGAGCTGCTGTTAATAATTAAAGCTGGAAATGTCTTTGGTCACAAATGGGTGGTTAGGGAGAGATGTACTCATGTCTATGTAGACTGGCTGCGTTCGGGTGGATGTTGAGAGTTTTTTTTTTTTTTTTTCTTTTTCCAGTGAGTCATAAAGTGCCTCCAGGGGTGGATGATGGAGGAGGCGAGTGTGATCATTTCCACTGTAAAGATGACAATACTATGCTCCTTGCAAGTGCGAATCTGTTCTGTGTGAGATTGAACTCTTGTTCTTGTGCTTTTTTAACATCCATAATTAACTTTCTCTTTTTTCTCTCCTTTCTTGTCTCCATCTGCTGCCAACCTGTGGTTACTGATGATGTCCTCATCATATAGGTAAGTCATATACACGCAATCATTTTCAAACTACTGCTCACATATTTGAAATGTCTTTATGAGGAGATCCATAATGGAGTAGATGACCCCCTCCACACACACACTTGCACTTAAGTTTAACCTTGACAGAAGGCTGCAAAAAGATGAAAAAATATGAATTACAGAGAGACATGGTCATGAAATCAGTGAAGGTAGCTGGAGCTTTGTCTGGCTGGAGCATATTTAATAAATGGCAGTGCCTTTAATCGGGTGGCCGTGTCTAAGAAAAGAGCTGCACAGGGTCAGGTCATCGCTCTCGTACTGCGTCTTCACGGACCACAGACCACATTTCATATTCATCATCAGACTGAGGACAGACAGGAAGGAAAATACTTCTCCACAGTTTGCTGTTGTTAAAACAACATAGGCTGTGTCATGTCTGTGTGTGTCCTCACAAAATTGCACTTATACCGTATTATGCAATTAGCAGTGGCAGGTGGAGTACTGACAATCTATAGTTACGTAAAAGTACAAAGGTACTCTCTATTTTATCATTTTTTAGGGTGTAATTGCTACTGCAATTATGTATAATGTATCATGAGTTTAACTTGTCATGTAGGATAAGTTAATTTAGTTATCATAACATAAAAGATTAATCTTGAATCTTGAATCTTGATCACATGAATAATTAACATAGCTAACCTAACTAAGTACAGCTAACAACAAGATACATGTTATTTTCCATATTATTATCTTTTAGGGTGTAATTACAACGAAAGTAACATTAATGTTGAAGTCATTACGTTACATAAACTGCTCTATAAAGAACACCAGTTTAGAAGCCTAACAGACAACTAATGTAGTCATTTTTTGTTTGTTTGTTTTTTTTTTGATGATTTTTGATTATAATAACTCCTACAATATTTTTTTTATCCATGTGCATTACTTGCAATCTACCCACCGCCGACAGTCAGGCATTATAATCCACCTAAATTGAATATAGTCATATAAAGCAAGTTATGGATTAAGTATGTTGTCATTTTGGAAAAGATAGAAATGAATCAAGGAAAAAAAGATAGTCTAGACAAGTTACTTCAATTACACAACATCTCCTTTTACTTTTTGCTTAATGAAGGGTGAAAGGATGTGACGGGCGATGAACTTTCTGTTCAATAAAAAGGAAGCTTTAAAGTTGAAAGATGGTCCACACAGACGCCTCAGTCATCTAATTTCCCCTCTCCCCTATTTCAGCTTTCATGAAGTCATTTGCTACATTACACAGGTCACTCTAGCTAAGGTTTATCACATTTATTGGATTGTTGGGCCCCCAAAAGCAAAGCGCACTCTGTTTGACAAGAGGAGCTGGTACTCAAATTTTAATGAGCCTCCGGAGAGGATGAGGAGGCGGTCTTGTTTACCGACAAGCACTGAGCTTTGTGGGCAGGTACAAAATCTTGATGGTACAACGTGGGCAGTGGGAACATGCCTTCTTCATCTCCTCTTTCAGCTCCAGTCAATGAGGGAACTTCCTGTATTTTACAGTACTCAAATCTGAAAGGATAATAAGATTGTGCTCTTTAACCTCCCAACACATTGAAGCAAAGATGTAATATGATGCTTTTCCCCAGTTAACAGTGCAAGTCTGTTTTTTTTTTTTTTTCTTTTTTGCTGTCTTATGGATTTCAGACCAAATGGACCTGACCTTTTTCATTGTTTTTATTTTTATCCTGGCAAAGTGGACAGGGCAAAAGAGTAAGGTAGACACACAGGGAAAAAAAGAGATTGTTTGATTCTAGGTTAAAAGGGTATATGGTAAACTTGGAGATCCTCTTTCTTTTCTCTGCACTGCATTACCCACAGTAGTTTTCCAGTCATTTTCTAAAGGTTGGCTGTCCACAGTGAAATGACAAAATATTAAAAAAAAAAACTGTTAAAGAACTGTTGTTCAGAAAAGCAGAAACATAATACACATCATCTGGTGAGGAGTGCAGTTTTGATGATGATAGATGACATAGATGTATCATTACATCTCCGTTGTCACACTAACCTGATCACACAAATGCTTAACTGTAGTGTGATTATGGCTCCTAAATGCTGCTAACCATGGTTGTTTGTAAATCTAGCACATAAAGCAGTTCAGCATATTTGAAGAAGTCACTGTACTTGAAAGATCCTTGCAGTCTTGGTTTGTATCCATACTCACTGTAATTCGCTTTAGATAGATAGATCTTTCACTAAATAAATGTAATATTCACCGTCCTTACCTTGCAGCTTCTTTCAAATGCTTGATCAAACAACTATATATATATATATATATATATATATATATATATATATATATATATATATATATATATATATAAAGTTATTTCCAGCAGCAACAATAATATAAACTATGTAAACAAGAATAAATGATATAAACAGCTATATACGCATGTAAACATCAGTATAATCAAGAAGAAAAAATATAAACAACTATATTAAACAACAGCATTAATAGGCTGTATAAACAATATAAAGGTCAAATATAAACTAGAAAAAAGAATATAAACAAGAAAGGGGTTCACCAGTTGTGTTCACATTATTGCACATAAAAATACGTTAGGCAAATATATCTATATTGACTATATTATAATCATTATTCTGATGCTAATAGGAACAATAGGAACACCTGCACTGCATGAACACCAACATTTCATACTGTAATAAACAGTCCCTTTTCACTGACATGTCACAGGTGTGAATAATAGAACAGATGATGGCTGAATTCCACTTGGCTGCTTCAAGTTCAGGGTCCTGGTGTTGTACTGGATGGTCACATGATCATGGATCATGCGATGCTTGAATAGAACAGAGCTGCATCAAGGTTTTTAGCAACACCTGTGCTTTCCTTATCATGATAAGTTAGAATGACTGCTGTGAAAAAGGCTGTTTGTGTGCTTTTTGAGACTGACAAAAACTGTGCCTAGATCGATAACTTTAATAGCCATTATTTTTGCACAAATGTAATATTTGGTGAAACACATTTACCCAAGTTTTAGACTACAAATGGATCTGATGGATATTTAAAAAAAAAAAAAAAAAAAAAAAAAATTCACATTATCAGCTAAATATTATCCTGCTGTTTCCAAAGTCTGCCATCACCGCAAACACCCACTGAGGCATTCAGGGAATAGTCACCAGTTAACAGGGAAACCAGTCGAAGCATAGCATAACTCCTCACCATCATTATCTCCTTCTTCCGTCGGCTGATATTCTGTCTGTCAGATTTGACAGATTTACTGCATCTTGTCATGAATGCCACGTTTAGGTTTTTAATGGCCAGTGCTAATTTACTAGCTACTGTGCGTTGTCTTTTCACCTTGCCCCGTTCTGCAGTGAATTTCCTGTTGCAGTTACAGTTGGCAGTGATGCACATGGTTGAGTTTTGGATAATGTGGCACAGAATTTGAGCAAAGCAGCTGGCTTTCAATTCTCTGTGCAGGAGAAACCCTGCTATCTTTGTTTGTATCCCACTGTGCGATTTAGGTTTATAAAGTCGGCATATCTTCCTAATGTGTCTTAAATGATGCCCCATGTCTATGAATCAAGCCAATTTGTTTCCTTCTTATCACCTAAATAGTGATGGATGACGATTCATTTTGTCTTAATCTTACAAAACATTTGAAGGACTTGCGATGCTAATAAGGAACTGTGCTGCCTTCACTGTCTCGCAATAGAGAATTCTGTCGGAGAAAAACAAATACAAAGTGACAAATGCCTTCAGCCATTTCCCATGAGACTACCTTATGGTTTCCAAACACAACATGCTGTACATTTTTCTTCCCGTGAGACACTTGTAATCAAGTCGCAACATCTGAGCAGGTGTCTACACAAATGCATTTATTTTGAAAGATAGAAATTAGATTCACAGAAGTTGAAGTGCGCCTTATAATGCCCATCATGGTGTGATTTATGTCCCATAAGAGGTTGTTTGATTTGTGGTATTCATTTACGTCAACAGTTACAATGCACATATTTTTTTGATTGAGATTAAGGTTTGATTGCTAGCTTTCTCTCTGGATCATTGGTGTGTTCTCTCCAGGTTTTCCCGCAAGCCTCGAGTTGAAGGTATCCTGGTGATTTGGAGATTCTAATATCCTCATATCTGATTTCAATATTGGTGCCGATTATTATGATATGGGATGATATGGGTTTCATTCTCAGGAGTCAACTGCTCAGTAAACTTGGTGAACTAACCTTAATCAAAGGTGTCAGAAAAACTTTTTACTGTGAAAATTATACGTGTGAGTCAAATGATGCCTCGACAATATACCCAGATGAAAGTAGAAAGTAGAAACCTTGTTAATAATCCAGCAGTCCCAGAGACCCTGTGGCACTGCAGGGTAACATAGTGTGATATGTTGCACAAGCTAACAAAGTGTGACACTTTGCTGTTTAGATGTTTAAAAATATATATATATTTGAGCCTTTCATATGATCGGTTGGTCCTTCATTGTTCCGGTCATAACGTTATTAAGATAACAAACTGGTACTGGTTTGTACAGCATGTCTTTAGTTTAGTGTAGATATTTAGTGGAATTTGATATAAATAGCTGTTAAAGCCTCTGGAAATGTGGCTTGAAATAGTAAAAATGTACATATGATATCAAAGTTTGTTCTGTACATGTGACATCTATTGCACGTCTGTCCGTCCTGGGAGAGGGATCCCTCCTCTGTGGCTCTTCCTGAGGTTTCTTCCACCTTTTTTTTCCCTGTTAAAAGGGTTTTTTGTGGGCAAGTTTTTCCTCACTCGAACCGAGGGTCTAAGGACAGAGGGTGTCACTCACTCCCTGTACAGATTGTAAAGCCCTCTGAGGCAAATGTGTTTTGTGAATTTGGGCTATACAAATAAAATTTGATTTGATTTGATTTGATTTGAAAGTTGAGCAATTCATTGAGCTCATTAACTCAACAAATGTCTTCAACTCTTTTCTTAGCATATTCCAGCTCTCTGTTTTTCGATTTTATGGCCCTCAACTTCACTGTTCAGTCGTTCATCAACCTTGTTTCTATCTAAAGCAGGCAGCTGAACTCACTGTACACTATCTAACAAGTTTGACATAACAGTTTTAAAAGGCGCTAATTCTACTAATTATAGCTTGTTAGTTTTTTTCCAATAAAATAACAATAACAACATGACAATTATAAAAATGGGCACATTCTGTGGCTAATACATATGTACTTGAAGCTGTAGACTTAATAAAACTCTGTTAAAGCCAGATAACTCGTCAGAGAACTCAGTATGATGATATTTTATGATAATTTAATGACAAATCTATTGTAAATATGAAAAATAAATTATTGATGCAGCTTTAAGGAAACAATTGAGTGCAATTTTAATATTTAGAACCACAAATGAAACTCTTAATGAGGATACTTGTTACTAGGATGTTAAATTATTGACTAAAGACATCATAGTTGAAAATGTCAATATGGCTCATAAATTTCCCCATAGGATGATGAAATAAAAACTGCAAGATAAAGAAATCCAGCACTATGGGCTCCCTGTTTGCTACCAGTTTGTTTAGCTCGATCCAGCCATTGTGCAATATGGTTCCTGCAGGAGGAGATGAGATGTATAATGTGGAAATCCACCAGAGGATAATCCTGTATCAGCGTCGGCAGCCATCTATGGATTCTATGCTCTGTAGACAGTGGCATGGTTTGATGCACTCCCTCGCACACTTGACAATTCATTCGCATTTTCATTTGCTCACACACACGCGCCCATCAATCTAATGGAATTTACACAACTGAAGGCATCCTGAGTCAATGCCTCTGACACGTGCTGCATGAACAATGTCTGGGAAATTGGCAAGAATCTCATTTCTGCACTTTAACAAAGGGATGCTTTACAATGTGGTACAGTCTGTCATTACACTGCTGTTCAGGGTGTAGGATGCTCATTGTACACCACCCCATTTAACTATAGGCTTAATTATAGTGACACAGTGAATGCATTGCAATTACAGGACTATAGGTGTACTGTTATTGGAAAGTGGTTCTTCTTTTTATTTGATCACAGACCGGGTAATCTAGAACATTAGGCTGTAATTGAATCAGTCATGAATGCACTGTCTGTATAACTTTATTATATCTTATCTAGCCTCATCTCCACTCACCGGGCTCTCTATTTGTTACCATTTACCAGCAATTGTTATCTAATAATGAAGACTGCTCATGCAATATGATACCTAGCCGGCAAACGTTCAGATATAGAATACCTGCACAGTAATGGCAACTTAAGTGCAATTGTAATAAGCTGGAGGTTCTCTGTCTGTACATAATAGAATCAAAACAAAAAATAGCTATTTGGAAACCCTTCAGTCAATGGTGTATTTGATTGTGTACTGTGTATCAGAGGTATTTATGTTTTTTATTTCTGACATTAACCTGGTGACTTTCCAGAAGGACCGTTTAGGTTGTTATTCATTTTTATGTAAGGGTTCATTGACGTATCAGTAAAATAAAACACTAAAAAAAAAACCTTTCCTAAATTTCAGACATATTTGATTTTATCAGGCTGAATTTGTGTAGTAATGTGGGGACTCTCCAGTCCAGTCTTGCTGAACTCATGACACACTGATGTATCATTTTATTTGGAAGATGAACTGACCTTAACTGAAGATGAGAGAGAAGGTTATCAGTTACATGGTGTTAGTCTTGCAAAGTGCTTATGTTAAATATGTTCATATACAGTATATGAATATGATGTTGGTGTTGCTCAGACTTTGCAAAATTGTACATTTACCATATTGTATAGACTAATATTATAATTTGTATATGTGCTGGATTAGGGCTGTGCAATTTGACAATATATATTAAGTAACAGTAGAAGTAGATCTATTATTTTATATTATGCTCTTTTGTTTTTTTTGCCCTGGATACATGAATGCATGCAGCATCTTAAACCCTCGCTCATAAACTGGCAGATGTTATGTAGTGAATTTTCGTTAAATGTGAAACTTGTGGAAATAATGTTACAGCACTGTAGCAGAGTGGCTCTAAGGAAATGTCAGAAACATTTATGCTTTAGAATTCCGAGGTCAGCATTATGCAGTCTATTGTTTGAATAGCGGGAGATCAGTATGGGTAAATCATTTCACATATCTGAAATTAAGAAAGACAGCTGTACAGAAAACTAAAAAAAGCAGCTAATACTGAAACAAATTAAACTACTATTAATATTTGTAGTCATTTGGGAAACACTTCTTCTGCTTGGCACAAATATGGGCAGGAAGACTAAAACACAAACAAACATGGAGAGTGAATGGGACACACAAGAGGGTAATTTCAAACAGGTAAAGGACTTTAGCCGTAAAAGAGGGACTAAAGTCTGACACAGAGCAGAAAACCCGACTATACACTAACACAGCTATAATTAAAAAGTTATTCTATTTATTTTTTTTATACACTATTAAATAAATTCATTAGAATTTGATTTTAATTTAAAATTTCAGATATGAGCCAGGTATATAATTCAAAAGAAAAAGGCCTTTCTATGGTGTCATTTTGTATAAACTATTCGTTTATAATTGTGCTATATCATGATCATATATCGTTTAGTAATGACAGATATAGGGATGGGATATGAGTTGATAGTGGATCATGTTTATCTATTAGAGTAATAAGTGCTGATCACAATTCTGATGTGTTGTTGATACTTCTCTGGCAATTAAAGATGAAACGCTTCACTTGAATAACCTATTGGTCCTATCAAAATTGTTTCTCTTCGCTCTTTGTGTAAATTGATTAAACTATATTCAATTTTGCTTAAAGGAAATGTGATAAAAAGTTTTTGTTTTACAACAAAAGCACTCAGTTCAAAGTAAAATATAAATCCTTATGTTCTCCTGCTGTAAGCCAGCCTCCTATAGTTCACAGTGAACAGCATCACCATCAAAGCTAAAACCTTTGCCTGGTCTTCAAAGAAAAACAGGACTGTAAATTTTCCTTGAAAATATAACCTGGTGTGTTTCAGTCGTTGTTCTGTTTATTCCACAAAACAAGTCTTCGGGATGGTCTATGCATTTTTACTCCCCAGCCTGTAAAGGTGTCGCTGACACGGTGAAATATGAGGTTATGAGACAGAATCACATCAGCAGGGAAACATGCTTTCAGTTCAGGTGGGTGAAATAGAGGTTGATGCAACCACTCAAAAAAACTCTCCAGTATTCTTCCCACACATTGCCACTCAAAAAACTTGTTGGGAAATGAACATCTGATCAGGTTATAGTCTTAGCTGTTGAGTGTATGATAGAATAAAAGACAATCTAAGAATATATTTGAAGAAAAGAAAAAAAACTATGAATACATAAAAGCACACCTATCTTTACTTCATTTGGCAATATACCCTTCATAGACTTATTCATTCCTGTTCTTTCTAACAAAAGGGACGTCAGATCTCTCACGGTGCATGATAATAAGACATTAGAGTGTCGGATGGAACACTCAAGCACAGAATAGAAATCACCACATAAAGAAAGCATGGCCTGTTTTTGTATTTATGATGCAGAGAGGATGAGGTGATTCTTTTTTTTATCTTTTCAAAACTCAGAATCTTGATTCAGATCTGTGTCCTGATCTGAGTTTAACTATTGTGGAGGAAGAAATAAAAGATAAGAGATATTTTCCACAAATAAAAACATCAGCTAGATACCCAGAAATTTCTCTTAGGCATGTTACAATATGGAACCTAATAACAAAAACAACATAATCAGTGAGAGCGTGGGTGTGGCCCGACGTCAGCTGTGATAATGGCAGTAATTTGGATTTGTGGTCTGTCATTTTTCAGATCAGCTTGATATGTCAAAAGCTCAATTATGAGTTTTGAGCTCTTGTTTATTTTCCTTGACAACTTTATTCTGCTTTTGACCACTAGATTCTTGTTTGATGTGACTGCATTAAAAGACTGCATGCTGTCTGCACTCTTGTACACATTCTCTATTAAAATTGAGCCAACCCCTTAAATTGTTGCTTTTAAAGGTGTAAGTGCTGCATGCATTTAGTGACAAAAATAAATGTAGTTCCATTTGTGTTAAAGGTAATCTTGATTGAAAATGATTGGACATCCCCCTTTCACAGTCCTAGGGAGAATGCAAATTTTAGAGCTAAGCTGGTATATTGACAGATATTGCTTTATTGTAGATGCATCTATATTAGTGTAGATCTTGGATCTGCAATGCGGTTGCCCACTTTGAACCGCATTCTGTTTGAGGTTTCTGCCCCTTAAAAGAAAGTTTTTCCTTGCCACTGTCGCCAGGCACTTGCTCATGGTGGGAATTTTTAAAAAGTGCATCTAAAACCGCTCTATATGAAAAATGTCTTAGACATGGGTTTCTCTTTAAGATAGTTAAATCGAGAGTCTACAAAGTGCAAATCAGTACTAGACTTCCTCTAACAGCAGTCAGCAACACTAATGTTCCACAAGAGGTACTTAGTTTCTCTATTGGGTGATGCGTTTAATTTTTCTAATTATGTTTTTCTTTTCTCCTAATTAACAAAAAAACATCTGACTGTTCATCATCAACTGTTCATTCTGCTAAAATGTCACCTCAATGGAGAGGAGAGATATAACACATACCCTCATCACACAGAGATAATGGTACCACTGGCCCCTCAGTGAGCACCCAGACTTTCTTTCCTTCAAACCAGCTGATTAAATCTAGTTTGATAAAACCCAATCCCTCGTTAACTGTTTCACTAACACAAATCTGATATTAGGCAACAGACATAAAAACCAAAACAAAATGAAACCATAGACAAAATGACTTTTTAATTTATACTTAGCCATAAAATGGGACCTCTGCTAGGCTGAAATAAATATTTTTTAAATCTTTTTTGTGTGAACAGACCCTTACACAGGAAGTGCACTGTCTGCTCCTCCTCCCACTCGGTTCATCTACGTCCTGCCCCGGCACTCATCTTGATTAGTCGTCTACCTTGAAACTGCATGCAGCCAGGGGCTGACTGAGCAGAAACCATAAAACCACCACAGTTTCTAAAAAAAAAAGAAGGAGGCTGAAAACACAGCTAAAAATACCATAAAGACAAACATTAATGCTTCCCATGTTAATGACCAGCTCTTGAGTGCAGAATGTGGATCTTTGTTGTACTATTGTCTTTGTTGCTGTGCTCTGTGGCCTGGAGCATCACCAGTTAACTCCTGGCCGCCCACAGCAAATGCTCCAAAAGTTCTTGCTAACAGCAGGACACAACAGGGGGTTATGATGTTGAATATATTATTTTTATTGTTCCAGTTTTAGACAAAAGGAGTGTAATATTGCAGCTATAACAATAAGATGCATTTTATTCCTCACAATGAACACAGTCTGCCAGCAGGGCTGTGCATTGTCAAAATACAATAAATGGTAAAAAAAAAAAAAAAGAGTCTATGGAGAGATGCTAATGCTCTCTCTGCAAGTAAATGATAATTTGTACATTGTGTTATTTGCCAGATTCTATAATTATCGCACAAACAAGCTATTTTTGGGAGATGTTCTGTAAAATGCTGAAATTGTTTAAGGTTAAAAGAAATTTAGTGCTGCGATGACCCTGGGTCTGTGATGAACATGGGTGATGATTGTTTTCAGATTTGGATATTTTAATACATCTTCAACTGTGAATGCTCCAGCATGTTGATTTTTATATATTCAATTTGATTTTAGGTAAGAGAAAGTCAGTTAACCCTCATCCTACAAGCATATTTTACATACATGGACTACGACACTAAGAATATACTACAGTAAGAAACAACAATCAGAGCAAAACATTAACTTTTTTCTTTTTCCTCAAAGAAAGCACAAAACATTATAAGTTATGTGTTTAAATTCATCTGAAAGAAATATTCTCTCCTTCTGCAACCTTAAAAAATGATTTTGTGTTTTTTCTCACACAACCACAGTGTCCTTATCATGCTCTGACTGCATGTCAATCATATACTTGACAGCCTATAACTTAAACATTTAATCTGATCGTCATAAAACATCTTATTATGACTTTGAACATCCTCTTAACTGAGGAAGAGCAGTATTTAGAGTCATAGATGAGGAAGAGGAAATCTGTGTCTCCTTCAAAGTGCACCCACCCTCCCTGATAGTGTTATATACTTTAAATTAGGACCCATGGCAAACATGAACTCAACAAATAGTTCCATCTATTGAAGCTGCAATTTGTATAATTACAAACAGAAACAGAAACAAGTGATATGAAGTCATTAGGAACACATTAATTCAGATAAAGTCGTGAAAAAGTATTTGTATAAAAGTATATAAATTGTGGAGTAAAGATATGTGGTCTGGGGTCTGTGGGTACCCCAGTCAGTAGGATATCATAATATCGACCAAATGACATTGGGGAAAAGTGCCTACCCTGTCACATGCCACGCCCCAGTGTGTCTTCCTTCAGATACATATAGAGGGGGTTTTAACTGAACACAATGGACAAGAGGAGGAGGTTAGTTGCCCTTTTGACAAAATACTCACTGCGGACTGCTGCAAACTGGGACACATTTTTTGCAATAACCAGCAGCTCCTCAGTGTGAAATCCCTCTAATATGCAGATATATTGCCGCAAAGTTGAAGCTAGTATTCTGTAACGTGGCATTGCAGGAAATATTACCATTTTGAAGTTTGTTCAGACTGTCAGAGAAGTTTTTATTTAATTTTTTTTATTTTGGATCTGATACATGTCATCCACTTTAGGAGGAAATATATGATGTTGGCAGGCATTTATACAAGCAGGCATAATTTCCAACTTTAAGCCCCAGCTTGCATTGGGCCAAAGAGGTGTCAGACCCCATTTGGTCAGTGTGAATCCAGTATTAGGTCAAATTGGCAATTTTTTTAAAAGTGCAGTACCTGCAGTACTGTCTTACCTGCAGTTGCATGACTTTCACTGAAATGTTGTAACTTCGGGATGTAGAACTTTCTCAAACTGGTGAATGTAGCACATTTTCTCACTGTCAAATCATTTGCCCTGCGGGCTTAGACACTGCTAATGGTTGCTCACATCTATATTTAATTATATTTTATGGATGCCTGTGATTTCTAGGCTGTAAAACCGAAGAAGTTATTTTTGAGATAGCTGTTTGTGTTTTATTATCATGAACCATAAATCCTGCTTGTGATTACACTTTTGAGATGGATCTTGCCCATCTTGGGGAAGATTATCTTGTTTTGAACATTTGCCAGTCACATCTTGGTCACAACTGACTGAAAAGCTGCATTAATATTTGGCCTTTCTGTCCCAAACTGGGAGTGGAGATATCTGAAGTCTCATTTTGCTCTGAAGCTTTGAAGCTCAAGCTTTAAGTCTCTAAGCCAAAGTGCATAAAGGAATCTGAACTATAGTATCTGTACTGAGAAAAGGCGCTCCATGTTTGTGCTTTTTTCTGTTCATGCACAAAGAACAGTAGCGCAACAAACATGGGGCCGAGCCTTTTAAAATGTCACTGGTTCTTGAGAAAGTCAGCAAAGTCTTGTCATGCGAAATAAGAGCTTAGGCGAAGAAGAGACTGCATGCAAGTCACTTTAAGTTCATCAAAACAACATTTGTTCTTTTGACTTATTCATTTCCATTTTCTAGAAAAGCATATATCGGTTGCGCCATACCATGGCTACAATTAACAAGCACAGCACACTCACGCTGCACAGACGGCACTTACACCATGAACCACTGCAAAAAAGATATTCTTTTGAAAATCATGAAAGAATGCTTTAAGGGGTGACACTGGGTAAAAAAAAAAAAAAAAATAGATAGATATCCCTGTGAAACTTGCAACTTACTTACATTTGTATTACAAGTTTTCTGAAACATTCAGCAAACATTTCCAGAACAGAAATCTGAACATTGGATAAAACAAGGTTCAAAATCTTTGTTTCATTTTGTTGACATATAGGAGTCAGGGTTTTCTTTTTATCACCCCGTAAATCAGAAAGTACTGCCAACAGCCAACAAAAAAACCCCCAAAAAATAACAAACAAAAAACTTTTTTCTCCTTGTTTTTAGTAATAAAATGTTCTATAAATCAGGCTATGAATTATATATGAACCCATCTGTAGAAAGAATATATATAGAAATAAAACTGGAAGGTTTGGTGTGTGTAAGTGCTACTGAAGTGGAGATTTCTGGATCAGAGTGACAAAAACAGGTGTTTCACGTCTATAATAAATATAACAGACATAATAGATATCACCATGAAACTTCCCCAGATGATTACTTACATTAAGACAATTATTTTTTAGACACACATTTTCTAAAATTTTAGGTGTAAATATTTTCAGTGTCCAATGACATGTTTTAAAATGTTTCATTTTTGGACATATGTCCAAAACTAAATTAGAAAACGCTCTCATTTATGTCCACCCCACTTGGTAAACTATCAATAGCAAGGCCGTCCTATGTGTTGCCACATAACACACTGACCTAATCAAAGCTAAAGGCATTTTCTTTTCACTAGTCTGAAAAAAGACACATTATAAAAGCAAAATAACCCAAAATCTAAAAATCAGTGCATGAAAAAAACTATGTTTTTGAGTTATTGATACTAAACAAATTTAAAAAAATTAGAATATAAAAAGCAGCTCAGGTGTATTGAGTGAATGGTGAATGCAATCTGTATAGTGAGTCACTGATTTCCTTTACTCCGCCAGCATCGATTTCATCATTAACATGACGGCTTAGCAGCAGCTGTCTCTGCCATTATCTTGTATGCCAACGCATCTGCAGAAAGAAGCAACGATATTGAAATCGTTCAATTGTTGCAGTGCCATTACCTGCAGAGTGTTTACCGTGTAGCCAGGCCCCTAGGGGCATTGGGATCCTGCATCTTGATACAGTACATGAGAGCCATTAGGGACTGATGCTCGCACCGTTCCCTCCTCACCTTTAGTGGTTCTTTTCAATCTTTCCGCCTCCATTTAAGGCATCTAAAAATAAAACTCACTGATGGACTGTGTGGAACAGAACATACTGTATTGTCACAAGGTTATATTCATGTTTCATGAAGGAGATTGACATTGCCTGCTGTTATAGTGATATAAGTCAGGAGAGTGTCCATTTCTCAATTTTTCATCCTGTATTCTCGCAATTTTTCAGAAGGTTTCGGAAGGTTCCTGGTTCAAACCCCGGCAGAGGCCTTTCTGTGTGGAATTTGCAAGTTCTCCCCGTGTCTGTGTGGGTTCTCTCCGGGTACTCTGGTTTCCTCCCAGAGTCCAAAGACCATGCATGTTTATTGGTGACTCTAAATTGCCCATTGGTGTGAATAAACTGGCAACTTGTCTACGGTGCGCCTCTCGCCCAATGTCAGCTGGGATTGGCTCCACGCTGATAAGGATGAGCGGTTATGGAAAATGGATGGATGTTATTAATATTTTTTTGAATTTCAAGTGACATTTAGTGTTTAAAATGTACATGGCACCAGTGTAAAAACCTACTGTGACATCATCCGTTAGTTGGCAGACAACCGTTTTAAAGACTCAAATTTGGCATGTTTGCCATTGCCATTTTGTTTTTTGGAGCCAAAAGTGACCATTTCTGGACGAGAGCATGGAACTGTTGAGTAGCGGCTTGCCTGGTCACAGACTTTCTCATATTAAAGCTAAACAGTA
Source organism: Sciaenops ocellatus (assembly GCA_033000465.1). Classification (NCBI taxonomy): domain Eukaryota; kingdom Metazoa; phylum Chordata; class Actinopteri; family Sciaenidae; genus Sciaenops; species Sciaenops ocellatus. Next base: position 10,993,672 of record CP136870.1, read on the forward strand.
GCTAAAACATGTTGTTGAAAATATGTGAGGTGAGCAATAATCTGTGCAGTAACAGAATCTTGATTCATATTTGATCTAGAGTTGTGACGTTCACGAACGAACTGAATCTATTGAACGGCTCTTTAACATGAACAATGGGAACTGATGGAACTGTTGCCGTTATAAGCCGTTCTTTTTTTTGTTTGTTTGTTTTTTTTTTTTTTTGCGCAGTTGCACACAAGCTCCTCTTTTGCTACTCCACTGAGTGAGACAGAGAACAGGCACAAGGGGAGGAACGCAGCAGAGTACCTATTTGATATGCAAATATCGCATGACGTCATCTGAGTTGTCCGGCACACTGCCTTTAAGAGAGTGCCTCAGTAGTCAGTACCGCAGCGGTCTAAGACAAATGAGCCAAAAGAAAATGCAGCAGCATCTGGATGCACTTTTTTGACAACAAAAACAGTAAAGCAAAGTGTAATATTTGCCAGAATAATATCTCCTTCATGTCCGGGTCAACAAATAATTTGCATGGCCACTTAAAAGCACCCAACAGTGAAAGTGACAGGGATCAGAAGAGGACAATGAATGCAGATCAAACATTAAAATCTAGTCCACACATGCCAGATGAAATTATAGTCAATATTTCAGAATAATTCAAATTCAGATATCCCACCAATAGAATATATATTAGTGGGATGTCTAAGTTTGAATGATTCTGATCCAAATCTTACCCTATCATTCCTCCCAGTGATTATTTCCTGGATAAAATGAGTTACCCCCAGTCTGGCTTCTTAAAAATGAATAAATATAAAAATAAGCCAGTCTTTTGGACGGCTCTTTGAAAGGAACAGCTCCACAAGAACCGGCTCCCCTCAAAGAGCTATAAATCCCATCTCTAATTTGATCAGCATGGCATAGTTTGACAGTTAGATCTGAGTTTCTTGAGCCTGGTGTGTTGGGCTTGACAGACTAACTGAGAATGACTTGTCAGCTAAGTAGCGTCTACTCTAAATCGACCCATAATTTACAAAACGAACATCATGCTACATGGAAGAACAGTGATCAGCCATCAAGATCATAAGCTGTTTTGTTAACTATTTACTGAGGTAATAAGTGAATAATCAAGTGAGAAGTAAGCTCATTTCCCCAATACACTCAATACAATGAGACCTTGTTGCCGATAGAGTTTCCCCCTGCTGGCCATTAAAAGAATGCAGGTTAAAATACTTGGGCCTTGGCTTCATTTCTCAGACTTGAAAGCTCTATCACTAAATTAGAGAAAGAAATCTTTAACACAAATGTTTGTTTATATTGTGTGTTTTTACATAAACACAAACCTAATATCAGCTGATAAACTGTAATTGGCTTCATAAATATTTTATCAGTTGACCTCTCATAGTGAGCTGGCTAAACAAACATCAGCAAATATATTTTGTGGAGGGATATTTGTGAAATGTACCAAAACAAAATATTTTTTTTTCTCTGGAAAAGCTGCTGTACAAACTATGACAGGTTATCATGCAGGAAGACAAATGACTACTTAATGAATGAAACAACTACTGTAATTTGTTGCGCAGAATTGCATGTGAAGTGCCTATTTATGACTTGAAGTTGACAAATGTGTGGAAGACCGTCATCAAACACCAGTTTATGTTTTTAAGTACCATTATGATGGGAAAGATATATTTTCCAACAGACATATCGTGGCTCCACCTTCCAAACAGAGAAGTAATAGGCCAAATAACATGAAGTCCACTGAATATAAGCACCGTCTTATGTGCTGCACTGCACACAGGTCAGCACATAAAAGTTTTGCTAAAGTGACTCAACCAAAATGTGCATGTGAGGAAGAACATTGAATGGATGCCAAAGTAAATAAATAAATAAATAAATAATCAAAATTGCCGATGAAGTTGCTTGCTAAGAATATGGAGCAGCTCTTTTGACTTTCTCTTTGCGTACGTGTCCCACAAGCTGGAAAACACGCTTACTCAGCTGTAAATATGTAAATAAAGGCACCAGCTGCACAAAGACTTCACAAACACTCCTTACTTAACCTCTCGCTCTCATCTTTTTAAATTCTGCCTACTTTGAGTTTCCTGATTTCAGGCATGTTGTAATTAAAAATAAAAATAAAAAAACATGGGAAAGGCGACTCTTTAGGCGTGTGATGCACATACTTGATGAATCATAGGATATTGTATTTACAGTGCATATTGTGTATCTCCTTTAAATGCACAAACACAAAGGTAGAAATTATTTGCCCTTTCATTTTAAGAAATTCCACTCCACGTCCTCAGAAGAAAACCTTTTCATTAATGAGAATATTTTCCCAGTAAAATCTGACCTTTTTATGAATGCCTTTCAAAAGGTCAAGATATTAGATCTAAATCATTTTATGGTAGTCACCTCAAGACTTGAGGTCAAACAGATAAAAAATGAAATTACTTAATTGGCTTGTGCTCAGCAAAAAACTGTGTGAGAAATATTTTCTATCTGATCCAAGAAAATTGAAGAAAACATTATTCTTACTACTAAAGTCAAGGTCACACTGTAGGATTTTGATAATGTGTTGCCCTGCCCAGAATATAAGCGTGTCCTTGGTTAATAAAAAGATAGCACATTCAATCTGGATATTCTGTATATTACAAATATTAAATGATGAACCTTACTTTGATTTATGGACGCTCTCCTTTAATTCTTTGTCATTATGCCCTTGAGTTTTGTTTTTAACCCCTGCAAGTTGCTGGATTGCTGAAAGAAGATAATTTCCTGCCTATATAAGATCCATGAGTATGTTTTGATGAGTTTTTTGTATGTTTAAAAGGGTTTTCATGTTCTTTTGTGCCGTTTTGACCCTATCCACTGCAGAAAAACCCACTCTCACAGCAGAGCAGTAACATGGAGGCCATATTTCGTATTGATTATCTGGGCCAGAATTGATAGCCGGTGCCACTATCATCTGAAATTCAATCCACTGGCTCCAGCCATTAACTGAGGCTCCTCTTCTTATTTTGCATCTCTGCTCTGAGCAGAGTTTCACTCTCTGTAATATTCTAAATCTCACCCAGTAGCTTCTGGCTTGTCTGTTTTTGTGTTATTTTGCTCTGGTGTTTTTGTGTGAGCCAAACTCACCCCCTACCTCGTGGCCTCAGATATTCTGAAGGCAGAAGTTGGGCTTTTTTGATGTTCCTAAGCCTTTGTGTAGGCAGGCTATCTCATTTGAGGATGGCCAAAACTTGAATCAGAATATGGAAATCCAGAGTAAAGTGTAGGCTGCTGGACCCCTTGTGTCGTCCAAGTGCACCAAGTGTTGAGGTTGGGCTGGCTGATTGGAAAAGAAGATGGGGGGAAATGGAAAAGCTGGAGCACCCTATGGTCCCTCGTAAAACATGTAATGCGATCTGTTATTGATGTAGGATAGTTTTCAATAGACGCCGTCCTCCACAGGGAGGTCAGGGGTCAGGGGCAGCCACAGTAGAACAGGCAGAGAGTGCTAGACCCTGTTGATGAATAGCTTCTTTAAGCAACAGGCCAAACCTGCTGGTAGCAGTCGTGCGATTTACACCTGGGATTAAAATGTGATCTCTATCCGGACACGTTGCTCTGATAACAAATGATCAGATCTTGCCTTTGCATTTACACCTCAAATTGTCAATGCATCTTTGTTATCCTCATGAAAGCTACTCTGTGACTAAATAAATTCTATTCCTTGTTAACAGCAGATCAGCTGCACAGATTGTCATTCATATCCCACTCGTATTGGTTGCTTTTTTTCATGCTGTTCTGTAGAATAACATCTTTTGGTGCTTTCATGGCACATAAAATATGTATAATTAGTAATTATATGTCTTTTTCAGGCTTCTCACATGCTCACTCTCTAAATTCTAATAACCTATATTTTTTTAGGTAGCTGTAATATCAATCAACGCAATTGCATTTACACTTGTTTTCAACGTGGTCACAATGTGTCCCTGACCACCTAGAGGTGGTTTGGCCGATCGGGTCACAATCTGTCCTTGTGCATTTGCACCTGTATTTTGATGTGGTCAAGCACTATCCGCTTATAATCTGATCACCCAAAACACATTTCAATGCAGAATGTAAAGTGGGTCATAGTAATGGTAACTACTGGATAGTTGCAGTAGTGGCAGTAATTTTGGTAGTGGAAGTAACAATATTAGATTTCACTTATGTTTCCATTAAAAAGTCGCAAGTCCAAGCAAATAAATTCTGGAAAACTGTGTGTTTCCATCGACTACCTGTATGTGCTTCGGTATATAATTAATGAAGATGACTTTTCTCTTCTGATCTTTATTGATCTTTACCTTGTGGATTTTTTTTATCAGCCACTGATAGAGAGTGGGTGACATGCAACAAGAGAATATGGACTTTGCAGGCATTGCTGCCGGGTTCACTCGTTCTTTTATTCTTTTCACTTATGGGGGGTATTTGTTGAAGTTGAGGCAGTTCAACAGTGAATGACAGCCTGACATGAATGGTTTGACAACTGTAGAGAGCCAGGTGACGGTACATTAAAAAAAATCTATTAGAATGAAAGCAGGGTTAAGACACTTCATTTCACAGACCCGAAATTAATGTCTGCTGATTATATACTGTCAACAATTGGATGGGAATGTAGTGGTAATCCTTACTGCACAGTAGTACATGCATTCACACCTTCATACTTGTAAAATAACAATTAAGAAGTTGCTTCCAGCTGGCAACCGAACCAATAGCATTTAAAATATCAGATAACAATAAATTGTCTGATATGACAACACATAACATAAACAGGGAGTTTTCATAAAGATAATGTTTCTTCGGTACTTTTCTACTACAGATTTGTTATATTATTTCTGACATATACGACAATACTGACATATGTGATAAGGTAATATTGGTATAATATGATATAATATTGATAATATTGGTAGGTCTCTTGTGAAAAAATTGCACCTGACAGTTTGACAGCTCTCATGACAGGTAGAAAAGAAATATCAAGCAATAGAGTGACATTTACAGTATTTTTCCAAAGTTTGACTGGAATCTGTCAAAGACGCATAGTGTAATTTCCTGACAGTACAACACCATACACAACAGCCAAAACACTGTCACTACTGGTTCAGGGTGTATTGATTGTCATGTTTGCTCACACATATAACTTACTGTAATGCATGAGCACTTGGTGTTCACTGGACACTGTCAGGATTTATCAAAAACATCCCAGACACGTATCAGGTGCTTGATAAAAACAAATCCCTCAGAGGAAGCAGTCGGTTTATGACTCTCACCGAAGTGCGTGCCATCTGTGAGTTAAGGCTCCCATTTACCACTTCATATGCAAGAAATATTGCTGTGAAATGCCGAGCGAGCTGCCAAATGACCTTTTTTTTTTTTCCTCCTGCAAAAAGCAGACTCATCCCAGTTTATAGCAGGAAGTGAGGTGCATCTGACATCTGCTTGAAACTAAAGCCCAACAAGCTTTATTCTTCTTTATTCTTTGTGGGAGATGTAAGACCCTGCAGACATGAGAGAGGCAAAGCTGAGACAAGATTTGAACTCCCAAGTCAAATTACAAAAGGCAGATGACATTAACATCACACAAGTTTTGGCAGCTCCTTAGTACATGCAAGGAGACAGTGGGGGGGCACGTAACCCGTCAGTCAGCCTTTCCCCCTCTCCCCCGTCCCTCTCCTTCTCTGTCATCAGTCTTTCAGACGAATGTGTGGGGACTTTTGATTGGTTACCTCTTTTACATGGAGAGTGGGTGTTCAACAGTATAGTTGTGCTGAGAGTAGAAAAGGCAGTTCTCGTTGTTTTGATGATTTTATTTTCTTTGTTCTTGAAGGTTAGAAATCTTTCTTTTTGATTCAAAAATAAAATTGACTTTGATTAATAGATGTTACTCTCACATATTGCATATAAGCATTAGTCTAGCCTTTCTTCTTTCAAACAGTCCCAGTAGGATACTTTGACGTACATCTGTGTGACTGACAGACAGGTGAGTGTTTAGACAGCTAATCATATTATACAGACACATTATCACTGTGTCAAATGAGCTCCCAGGACACATGGGCTTATTACGAGGGTGTCAACTTCACTTAAGTTCTGCGGGTAATTAACAACTGATGAGTGTCAGTGACACCATATTTTGAAATATGACAAAGGAGCTCATTCTAAATCATTGTGATTCTCTCATGCCAAGAATACTCATCGATGGCTATTTACAAGCTCTGCTACAAGATCTAAAATGGGTTGGATCTTTGCCTGACCTGATCTTGGCTTAATGTGACTGTATAGGACATTTTTCCTGCACATATACAATGGGTTTTCCTAAGGTAAGGCTGCTATGTTTGAGGTGGTCTGACATTTAATTTATTTTTGTGTGCATACTGTACTGAACATTGCTTTTGAGAAAAAGGTGCTCGGAGTCCAGGAAAATAAAACAAGGGGCAGCAATTTTTTTGGCTGCAAGGTCTTCAGCAAGAAACTTATTTTTGTGTGACAAAAAGATTAATGGTCTTTTTTTTTTTTCCTGCAATAGCATTAGATGTGTGATTATAATAATAGAAATTATTATTACAGAGATGTAGGATAAAATAGTTCAAGTTGTCTTTGGGTCATCAGAGGTGGGCATTTAATGGATTTATTTGTATGAATTCATGAATTTCATGAGGCATGGGCTCTTCTCATAGATACAAGGACAGGGGCAAAAAAGTGAGGGCAACAAATTGATCCCTTCAGTTATCTGTAGTGGAGTGCATGGCCTAAACGTTTTTTGTTTTTTTTTTTAAAGATTTTAAGATTTACATTTTAAGATATTTATTGTTAAGGTCATAGACTCACCAATGAATTAAAATATCCTGTAGAACCTGGATTTAACTCCATTTCTGCATTAGAAACCACACATACATTACATATCAACTTTAACGTGTATCTCTGTAATATAATTATACAGTCCCTTAGAAAAGTGTCAGTGTTAAGATTTTAATTCAAATACAACAGACTACCATGAAAAGTGAAAGATTTTGTGCAAGCATTTGTGCTAACTTTATGTGAACACTTTCTCCTTGAACACTGTCATCATCCATGACAACAATTAATGCAGTAGCTGGAAGTCTGCAAAATGCAGACCAATGAGGATGTTCATGATCTCTAGAGGATGAATTTTAATGTTCTAATGTTCTAACATTCAATCGCAATTTGCAAGAAATCCAACACTGGAGCAGAATATCAAAATCAGTGAGGCAGTGTAATACATGTAGCATTCAAAACCATTGGAATATGTGGTGTCACCCCAAGCAGCTGCTGGTTTAGTTTTTATCTTTTACATTTATTTGTTCACTTTGTATTTGTTTCCAATCTCACAACTTAACGGCTGTCGTCTGACAATGATTTAGCCTCTGAGGACAATGGCCAATGGGGCTTCTTGTGTAGCCAGTGGATGTCTGGATAACAGATATCCAGGTCAAGACTTTCTCTTCCAGGCGGTCATTGGTTACAGTCCAATTAACAGCTTGAGATGTGGGAATGGAGTTGGAGTTGAGAGAAGACGTCTGCATATGAATGCAGATGAAATCCAATGGGTTCTGAGATTTCATTTTGAGCCAATGCTTTCTGCCTCTTTTGCTCTTAACATGGACTGTTTATGTGCATGCAACCAAAGCCCACTCAAACATGATTGGTCAATACTGCCCAGACTACACACGGAAACCAGAGCGCTTCTGATACCAAAGGCTTGACCCTACAGATTCTGGAATCATATGCAGTTTACAGAGATTAATTTGTTTCAGGTTCAGCAATACTTAATTGTTAAACTTATACAAGTTTTATTGCATTTATTTTGTAGATTCACGTTTTAGTTACTTTGTCAAGAATATAACCAAATCCCTTCGGACATGGTACAGTATTCAGTTTGGAATACTTTTCATATTTTCCCAAAGCTAATTTTCCATATGATTGGGTCACTGAAGGCAAACAGCAATGAATTGAAAACAGCCTGTGTTCTGCTTGGTCTGTCTGAGGTGACAGCCCATGGCGGCATAGTCCCACTTGTCAAGAATGTTGAAGAAATTCTACTTCTCAACTTCTCTTTGTATCAGGCTCACTTGATAACAGACTTTGGTGGATTTTTCTATTTTTCCCATGAAGTGATCTCCATTGATCATAAGGTGAGAGCTGGCCTTGAGGTTGTCTGTGCTGGCTGAGAGTGGTATGCACTGATAAGATTAGGGCGAGTATTGCTGAGCAGGAAGAGGCACTTGCAGTATAAGTGAAGCAGAAAGCAGGATGATTTGGAGTGCTTTGGATGACACTGGTGAGACAATTATCATCATGTGCCAAGGCCGATTTTGGTCGGCTTTCAAAAATCTATGCAGGAAAATGAGGCCAGAGAAATGAGAAAAAGAAGTGTGGCATCTTTGAAAGTGAAGTCTTTATCCTTTGCAGCAGGTTTGCACAGCATGAAAAGCACAAAATCCAGTATTTCTCAAAACAGTTTTGCCCTTGCTTTGAAATAAGCTATCTGTTAAAGAATGCCAGCTTTCTCCTTAGAGTCAGCTATTATGAGACGATGATTTTAAGACCATTGACACTGAGCAAGATGTACCCTCTTAAGATCTGCGCCTTGCTGATTAAATCTGAACTGTAACACTGTTTTGTTTGGCAATGTCACAAATAAATGGAACAACGGAAACCAACAAAAATAAGACTCTAACTTACTTATTGAAACAAAGTCAAGACATTGAGGTGAAGTCATAAAATCATACAATGACCTTGTCCTTAAGTGTGGTGGCACTGTCAGCCACTTCTTCTCTTTGTGCTCTCCTTTCTATTTTACAATAGATTCATTATCATGGTGAGTTTTAATTCATGAAGCCCTTATTTGATTTTAGGCATTAATACATAAAGTTTAACAGACCATAACGCTATACAAAGCAATAAAGCAGCACTAAAGAAGTCTAAATGGTTTTGGCAACTCCATGACCTTCCCTTTTACATAGTTATCAGGCAAAATGTGTACTTTAAATCTAAATCTAGCAGGCAGACATTCACGATTCTGAGAATATAAATCCTTGAGGTTTTCATGCAGTTCTTGGGATGCATTTTACATTTTTATCCCCAATGCTGTTAATGGAGGTTTTCCTGGGTCCATTTGGTTCCTTCATGTAGTGTCCGAGGTGTGGAATTTGAGTTATTCTGTTCGGTTTAATTAAGTTGGATAGAGTCCTGTTGCCTTTTACCCCAGGCCTGGGGTCCATGTGTCAACATGTCTAATGCCCTAATGGATTTGAGCTGACCCCATATCAGCTCTTATCATGGGGTGTCTGCTAATTGTCACAACAGAAAAATATGCTGAGGCGAAGCAAAAAATGTGAACATGGAAGTGCAGAAAAACTGAGACGTCTGCTAATTGGTGGAGGATCATCCTGCTGCCTCTGCTGGTTTCCTTTCTATTTGGGTTTGTTCCAATCGACCACATTTTGAATCAGGTTGGAATATCTTTAGGTTTTTTCGTATTGGATCTGACTGTTCTTGGATCCATTTTCACTCTCTTTTATTTTAAAATAAATGTATACACATAGGTGACTTTTCTACATGTCCTCTTTGGATTGAGTCAAAATGTTTGCATCAGTAAAGATCTCTAAAATCTTCACTCCTATTGGAGACAAGTATTAGTTGACTAGGAAGGCTTTTCACTTATAGTTGTGTTCATCTTGCATTTGTTTGAGGTTTCACTTCAACTGTGGCACTGAATAATGCATAAAATCCTTGCTTTAGTGTTTCTTCTGATGCCTAAACTTTTATAAACCATGACAGTGTACAGAACAAAGTAACAGTGAAGAAAATGAAAAATGAGGTTTCGTTGCTGTGGAAAGATAAGCCTCAGTTTCACATTCAAATTAAAAACTAGGCTGTTGGGCGACTACTGGTTTGATTCTGTATGTATGCATCAGTACTCTCCGGAGGCCTCCTAACTCCACCCCCTACCATGCAGTTATCAACAAGCAACATTTTGCAGTTTGCCAGCCGCCTGCTGCCCATTGACTGTTGTCCGACAGAGGGGAGTTTAGGCAGGTGCTGGGCTCTGACATTTAGACCCCTATTGTGCTCGCCTGCTAATCCCTCTATTGTGAGCGATTAGCAATATCCTGGTTGCTCGGCTCTGGAAAGGGTGAAGAGGCCGTGTGGGGTGGGAATGGTGCCACAAATGAACAAGGACAATGCAGCGTCACAAACTACGCTGTCTAATTTCATTATGCTGACATGTTAGTGCTTCAGTGGCTGTATATGTGTGTCTGCCTGATATTGGGTGGATGGATTGTAGCTGATAGACAGCAGTTGGTCAGTTTGGTTGGTAGGTTTGCTCTTTGTTTAGATCACATTGAAAGGAACTGTGTTTTGTTTTTTTTGATAATATACAGTCAGGTGGGTTTCCAGAAAGCAGTGCCAGAGGCCACTTAGGTAAAATGGGTTCATGATTCCTTCTTTCGCCCAAAAAAAAAAAAAAAAAAAAAAAAAAAGATTTTGATCACTAGCATTGGTGAGTACTACATACTTTACTGAGATTGATAGTCTGTCGATATCACATCAGTCACAGTGACACTCCTCAATCCAACCAGCAGCACTCAGCTGAAGAGGGCAATAAAGGACAAAGAGAGATAAGAACTGAGCAGGATGTAGGGATGAACTGAGAAGTAGGAACAGAAAAAACGGATATTGACAAAAGCAGCCTGGAGCAGATTGTGTGGCACGAAGGTGTGAAGGGGAGTTATTTGTCTAATTTAAGCCTGGATCATCTGCCGTTGTGCCAGACCAACAGAGTTGAGTCAGAACTTACGTGTACAGGTCCGTGTCAAGCTCCGACAATGACCTTTTGCTTTTGGTTTAATCATGTCAAGTAGTGCACTGACTAATATTGAAGATGGTGCTTGGCACCTGAGCCCACATTTGTAATGCAGCAGTAAATGGCGCAAAGACTTTCAAGCAATTCTATGAATTATTCATATGTCCATATTCTATACATGCACACTGTAAATTCAAGGAATGGATTAAGTGGACAATATTTACGGTTTGCTAGTTATTGTCTCCAAGAAAACTCAATTTGCAAGTGTCACCAGAAGAAATAATGCGCATAAAATACACAATGGTAACAATAAACAAGATGAATAATGTCATACCCATTATAGTCTACTTATATATATGGAAAGCACTGGCTGCAAAAGTAAATGCTTTATGCTACATCATTAACTAAAGGTAACATGTTAATCCCAGTGTAAGACATGCCTTTTATTATCCAGTGGTGTTTTAAAATTGTTTACAATGCTAGATAATAATGATTTCTGTTTTTGAGAAAAAAGCTGGCAAATTAAGCAATGCAGAAAAATATCTGACAGATGGTTAATGTCCTATTTTCAGCACTTAATTGGCCACTCAATTACAGTGCAAAAACAGTGAGTACCCTCAAAACTTCAGTATTTACTTAGTTCAGACAAACAAATTAGAGCGTCACATGGAATAAATGGGTTTTAAAGGAAACGTTAGAAACATCCAGTCTGTCCTGATGGACTACAGAGGCCACTTACATTAGTCAATGAACCATTCCAGCTTGGGAAGCGTCTCTGGTTGTGGTACCAACCTCTGAAAATAAGAAAACCATTGACATTAAAGCGTGTCACCAGATGGTGGAGGGTGACTGTAGCTGCTACAGCTAGTGACAGTGAGGTAATATTAGCAAGTGTTGCTTGATTCCAGCATTGAAATTAGTTTGAAAACCGCTTTTCAAACCGTTTAAAGTAGGTTTAATCGTCTTCTGTTACTGCTGTTATTTTCTGCCTAACTGACTGATCAGTTTACAGGCCAAGCTTGGAGAAGGCGTATCTCTAAATTGTCAGTCTATTTTAAAAATAGGTTCTTGATCATAAATCACATTATTCCACATTGGTTATAAGCTCTCTGCACTCTGAGTGGACCCTCTATTGCCTCTGGTTATGAACTCATGACATGTGCACACACTGAACGTATGTGAACCTTAGCCCATGCATCTTCTCATGTCACTGGTATGATTTGTAGGATCTTCAGGGCCTACTGGAGCATAATTCGCTTATGGAAAATTGATTGATTGAAGTGAAGTTGAAGAAGCATCAAGTGTGGTTTGATTGAATTGTGAGTAATGGTAGTCTAGACGACATTCATAACTACAGCAACCAATTCCACAATCACCGCTTTTAAAGGGCTCGGCTCGCTTCCCATCCTGTGGGGTAGATGTTTGGAATTGCACTGCCTTGGCTTAAAATAAAAACAGAAGTACTTTACTACACCTCAGACTATGAGTTCCTGCATCTTTCAGCCATAAAAGTCTTCATACCAAGTTATTAATATCTGGGAGCAAATTGTGGCTATTGTAAAAGACTAACAAGATGTTATTAACTTGTAATGTAGTCAGAAATAATTTATAAAATGCACAAAGTAAGTAACATCTTAGAGAATAGCTTGCACCGTACCTTTTTTGCCTAATATAATCATGTATGTATCATTAACATGTTATCAATGTTTGATTTTTTAAAAATATTGTAATTAGTCAGTACTGATATATTGCAACACTGCTAACTTTTGTTGAGCCCATAGACAGTGTAAAGAATGGATGTCATATCTGTGACATCAGCCACATGTGTCTGAAGAGCCATTTAAAGGTAAAATGTGGTGGCTCTGGACGTCGCCATCTCAAGCAGCACAGCACTCTCCCTTAATCCAAAAATCTGAAAATACGTGGATCACTGGTGGACCTGAGGCAGCCTGAATAGCAATTTCTGCTGTGAAGTTGGACTTTTCAATATGGGAGCTTGTGGAGACTTACTCACTTCTGGATCCAGCCTCAAGTGGCTGTTTGAAGGACTGCAGTATATGGCACTTCTTATAGGCTTCACTTCAAAGCCACAGAGGTTGCCACTTGGTTGAGTCAAAGACACTTGATTTAGGCTGTTTAATTAAGGAGGGTGGTATAGCCATTATCCATAATTCAGGTATCTTCAGGACAGGATATACAACTAGTTTGTTTGTTTATTTGTGTAATTTCCATTTCTGTTCTTTCTACCTCTGCATTATTAGATTTTGATCTTCAATATCAAATGAGACACTTGATGAATAAGTGAGCTGTTGCACAGTTGTTTTCCTACTCTGCCTTGTCAAGTCACAGTTGGAAAACCCTCAACAAAATACTTGGAAATAGTTTTCTGATGCTGACTGACAGAGCATTTACCTCAGTCCTGAGAGGTCCAGGGAGGAAGTCAGAGATCGAAAAGCAGAGCAGGAGGATAATTCCAAGCCATGCAGTTGCCCCCAAGTCACCTCTAAACTCGAGGTTGCCAGATGGGCCGCTGTCTCGCCTGGCTCAGGGAAACACATATACTTTGCTGATGTGTTTCAAGTGCAGGGAGGCACAAATAGGATGAGGGGGGGTCTCCACAGGAGGGCAAAGCTTCCTCCTGTCGCACTGTCTGCATGTTCAGAGTGCTGGAAAAACTTCTGACCCAGTGGCTGGGTAGCAGCTTTGTTTTCCTGTGATGTCAACTCCCAGTACAGGCCCGCAGGCTGAGTGCCGGATGTGTTTAAATGTGCTGGCGTAAAACTCATAACTGTGACAGGTGTAAATAAATTAAATGTCTTTTTTTAATGTTCACAGTTTTAAAATCACATCTGCTTGAGAGTTTATTTGCAATTTTTATACTGTCAGCTGCTTCCTCAACATAATATCTAACAGTGAACAGCGAGTACCAGTATGTGCATGGAACTATGGCACTTACCATTTACCTGCAGTATCCTGTGTTCACAATCATCCTAAGAAATCTCCTCGCTTTGCTTGATTGTTAACATTTTATGTGGTCGGGTTTGCCCCTGTTGGCCACCACTTTTCTTTTTGTTTGGTAGGTGGACAAATAATTTTACACTGGCAGTGTAAAATCTTCCACCATGGAGAGAAAAAAAGAGAGAGAGTGTGTGCTCCTGTCGCACTGATTTACTCCATCAGAAATGGAGAAACCAGTGAAATTGAGTGTGGAGGAAAAATAGTCAAACAATAACCTGTCAGAGACCCGCAGTAGCCCATGATACACACTGAGGCAGACCTACACAAACAAAGGAGAAAGGAGTTAAGGAAGCTTGCACATGTAAAATTATGCTCCAGCGCCTATGTAATATACTGTATACATCATCAGCGAGAAAACAAGTGAGCTAGCTCAAGGGGAAGCACATCATTTAGATTCACAAGGCTGATAAACAGGAGAGGATGAGGCGAGGCAGAGAACAGCAGAGCAGGAGGACCCATAGAAGGGCTGATAGACACCATGTATCTCAATATGAACACAGTAAATCAGTCAATGCTGGCCAAACGCATCAACATTGTTTATTACAAAAACAAAGGACCTTTTCCAGCCATATCTCATTTGTTGCATCTCTGGTTGAAAACCAGCTCTGATCTGACAAACCATACATCTGATCAGTGTTGCAGAAAGCAATTATTCTACCTATTGTAATGTACCCTGCTGAATTCATTACTTTGCAGGTGCACAATATGAATGTGGTAATGTTATTCTGTCATTGTTCCCTTTATTATGGGATATTATACCTATGTGTACCTCTGTTTTTCTTTGAGAACCAAAACCAGAACCATTTCGAGAATAACATAACATACTGAACATTAAAAGTAATGTTGATGCAAGAGGTAAATGGGGTTCCTTCCATTATATCTACAACATAAGTTGTGATAGTGACGTTCCATCCATTAATGTCCTTAACGCCAGATAGACCTATCATACATATTCAGGCTGTATCATGCTTCAGTTATATTCCTTATTTACTTTTTTACACGTGATACAAGCAACGGAAGTTTTGCCTAGTTCTGTTACTTAATATATGAGACTATTGCATGTTGAGTCTTTTAATTAGCTGAGATAGACATCACTTTTCTTGATGTACACGTACAAGAATGCATCCACACATTCAGGCATTCATGCACAACCTCATGTTACATGTTAGTACAGCACCAGTCAAAACTCTACCATGTGTCTTTAATCCTAATGCTTGTTATTGACCTTTGTGTAGCGAAATGATTTTTTAAAAGCAGTGCTGATTTCATTTCATTCTTAGAGGTAGATTTGACTATTTTTTTTTCCAGAATCTACTGGGGTTATAAGAGGGGTTAGTAAAGGAGTGTGAACACAGCAGCAGTGCACTTATTCCTGAATGCCTAAAGGCAAGCCCATGACAAGGGTCTTTGGTGCACCTCACCAGAGCCCATGCTTTGTTTCTTGAATAAAATAAGGTTGTGAGCTCAGCGGAGAACCAGAGCGTGGAGCTACATTTTGTTTTTGTTCGGTCTTGTCTTTTAAACAGTGCATTCTTATCTAAAAACTAAGTTAAAAATCTAAAACAAAGTGTTATTGTGACTTAAAATGTCCCTTATCACCTCTTAAGGTGTCTTGGATGATCAGATCTTCAGTGCCTTCTGGCTGCCTCTGTGCAAGATGCAGTGACACTGTGATTACCCTGGAGGTATGTTGATACCAGGTGGAAAGTGGGTTAAGCAGCCTCTGTGGGCCCTCGGTGTTGCATCAATACTGCATTGCATACATGTAGCAGATGCTTCTTTAACCTGGAAGTGACAGTTGCAGTTCTAACAAGCCTGCGGGCAAAAACGAGCGGCCATCACGAGTGACTTGTTCATCGGAAGAGCTGCGTTAAAGTTATGGCGTCATGCATCTATATTAAGCAGAGCCACACGATGTGGGCCACTTCCATTCCAGAAAGATCATCAGGACTTCATTACCCAGATGTCACTCTGCTGAGACAGCAGCCAGTACCTAACATCAGTAGTCCTGCCACACACTCACATACACACCACTGCTACCCTTCATACTGTGCCTTGATAGTTAATGTGATGTATTTGACTTTTTGGAGGTATTAGCCATGTATCAGTAGAAGCAGTGGCAGTTTATTACAAGTCTGACAGAAGAGAGTTGGGTGGCACGAAGCCCGGCAAATGCACATCACGCTGCTATCAGCCCGTCACGTCCTTGGTCCATCGCTTCAGAGGAGGGAGGGATGGAACGATGGAAGGACGGGGAGGAAAGGGAGGAAGAGAAGATGATCCAGAGGGAGGGAGGGGGCGCTGAAATGAAAGGGAGTGATCTGAATAGAAAAGAGGGAGGTGAAGACAGGGAGGGAGGGGTGATAGGAAAGACAAAGAGAATGGCAACGAGTGCATGAGTGATGAAGGCGGGAATGAACGAGGAAGGGGGGAAAAACAGGGAGGACAAGATAGAAGGTGGGGTCAAAAACAAAAAGGCAGAAAATGAGAGTGAAGATGAAGCCCACTGGGGGTGTGAGCATGACAACAATGAGTTATGATAACCCTGAGCACATTCAATAAATAAACACATCAATATAATCGGATGGTTTTAAGCATGGTGTCAGTGTACCCCTGCAGTTACATTGTTCCTGATTAGTGCCCATGAACTGCATCTCTGTAGCAGTTCTATACATACAGTACACACTTTGAATAGTGTCATGTTTTGCATTTAAATAGATGACAAGGGCAGCATTATACTTTGACTGCAAATCAAAATGGAAATGGGATGCTGAGCATTCCCTGGGAGTGGAAGTGAGAACAGTTTGAGTCTGTGACTACTGACAACAGAGAGGGAATAAAGTGGGAAAACTCCCTCAGGGATGTAATTAGTATGGGCAGTTTTTAGTGTTGACACCACTGGCTTTGCTTTCAGATCTCTCATTTACTTTTTCCAGCTGTCTCGGGAAAACATTTCAGTGCCAATTTCTGTTTGTTTTTTTTTTCTCTTTCTTTAAGACTGAAAGGTTCTGAGGTCTTTTGTGTGCACAGGAAATTTCCGCAGGAGCCTGCAACCTGTGAGCACCAGTGAAAAGCCATTGTAGAATTTCAAGAAAGCACAGGAATCAGAAAGGGAAAAGACAATGGTTCCTCATTTGTTGTTGACATTTTTCAACATTTTCTTTTACGCGAGCTTTCACCCTCTGCTTGGCTTCTCTGACTCTCACACTGTACAGTTACAGTACATTCAGAAATGCTATTGTTATGTCTCAACTTTTTTTCCTGGAGTTATTAGTACTTGGGAATGTCTGCACTTTGACATCCCTGTGGTATTTTTTTCTTTTTGACTTCAGTCATAAATCTTTTTCACAATGTGGAAGTGGGTGTTGGATCATGTGGAAGTAGTATTAGCTATTTTTTATAGATCATGTGTTAACTAACTACCATATAATGTATGACTACCACTCTATTTTTAATAGGTACATGAAAAAAATACAAACAAAGATTCTTAGGCTTTCAAGCCCTGTGATAATAAGGTCACAGAAGGGTGTCAAAGAAACTCAAAGCTGACCTTGCTGTTCAGCTTCCTTTGACTTATGACCTGTCCTTTGGTGCATTGATCCATGCATGGCGCCTTTCATTGCCTTCAGGGAATACAGACGCACTTTTGGACATGTTTTCTTTTCAGTCCATAGAGAACAAGCAAACCACACAACAGCAAGAGACTTTTAGAATCTACATTCTCACTAATTTGAAGAGAGGTAGGAAAGGACCTATCTTGCTATCATGGCCATTCTGTATATGATCAGGGAACAAGCAAACCAGAAAGTCAAAGAATCTAGCACTCTCTATAGATCACTTGTACTTTTACCCGATGAAGGTCTTGGGACTGAAAGGTTGTAAAGGTTGAAAAAATCTGAAGATTATGCAGTTGTAAAGTCCTGATTTACTTCAGGAATGGTCCACTGCACGTAATTTCCCAGTGTTACTGCATGTTTCTAGACATACATGTCATAACAAACATTGTTTTTTGTGTAGCTAGTTGCAATTACATTAAACAGTAGTATAACCCATTTATTGTGCTTTTATATGCTGCCAAATCCATGCTACTGTAATTAGATTTTTAGGATGTGATCAAACAGAATGCAAATATTAGTGTTGATTCCAGGCATACAGATGTATTTACTCAGCGTGCTGCAAATTCAAGCAGGCATACACAAGTTAGTATCAACTTGTGCAAAAAATTAATTCTACAGTAAATAGTAAATACTAGGGTTGATAAAATTGCCCATCCCTAGTTTGCTTGAGCACAAAACATAAAAAACAGGTCATGAACACAGTATACTGATGATGTGAGCCAGTTTGGAATAATGGTTTCATTATCCAAACCCCTGCAGGATCAGACTGTAATATTTGGTGGCTCGCTGTAGAGTACATTGTTTACAGGTCAGGTGGAACTGAAGTCAGTGTGGGAAAGCCTTTGTCCATATTAGTTTAACATATGTGTTTAGTTGGAAACCTACAGACAGACCCTGATCATATCCGAATAGTGTTTACGTACATACATGGAAATGTCTTGATCCTTTCGGTTTTGTATGCCGTTCAAGGACTACATTAATGTATTGTGCTTGGGTGAATTACATCCTGTGGCTGGAAAAAAAAAAATCTCAGATAAGACAAAAAAATTACAAAATATCATTTGTATCCCTGTCTGTTCTTTGTTCACTGAATGTTCACTGCAAAATTTTCACCAGAGTCTCCTCTAGTCTCTGCTCCGTCCACGGGATTTTGGCGGTCACCTAGCCATGGAGGCTTTGGCGGCGACAACTTTAGTGACCTGAGGAACGCCGGCTGTGACAGGCCGCCGACGTGGCTGTCACTTGTCCTGACTGATGACAGACATGCAGCCTCCTCCTGCCAGCTAACATCTGGGAGAGCAAAGAGCCCGACACTCATCCTGACAGCGGGGGTGGGGGTGGTGGTGGATGAAAGTGAAGGAATAGGCACAAGGAGAGAGAAAGACTGCTGGCGAGAAGGAGGCGTGTTGTTTTTGATTTTTCTTTCTTTTTTTGGCTTTTAAGTAATCAAGTTTGAGTTGCTCTGAACAGATCCATGGGACATACACGAGAGGTGCATCAATCGCACGTTTTAATGGCAGACATGTTGACTCGTCATGTAAGCAGGAGACGCACGGGTGTAACTAATAGCATTAATAATGTCTCTACTCCTTTGAAGGTCTCAGTAAGACATGCCAGTGAGTCACCATGTACAATACCAGGGCTCTGTAACTAGCTCACTGAAATGTATTTCATTGATTATTAATGGTGGTGAGTACACCTACTATTCGTCCTGTAACACGGCAAAATGTCTAGATTGTAGATTAAATAACACAACTACATTTCCGAAACTGTTTGACTGATGTTTAAATTTTCTTGGCTCAGCTTCAGTGCAAGTACTGACCCATGCAGTTACATCTATAGACCATGTAACATGCTTAGTTATACAGTAATGACATTATCTGTTTGATTTATTAATGAGGTCTCCTGTTAAAAGGAGTGGCACTACAGGTGAATAGGGTGAATAAATTCAGCATTATTTGTATTTTTTATTTGCATACATTTCAAGGACAGAAATCTGAACTTTAGATAAAGCCCAGTTCAAAATTCTTGTTTAATTTTATTGACATAGAGTGAAAGGATTTCACAGAGCAAAGGGCATTTTGGATATTTCTTGTTTTCTCACTCCATGAATCTGTAAAAAAAAAAACAAAAAAAAAAACCATCAATAGACATAAAAAATACATTCTGTGATGTTTTTTTTAGGAATAAAATGTTCATCAGTTGATGAATGATGAACAAAGCCCTTAGTACAAACCTTCAGGATTTAGATAGGTAAGTGCTACTGAAGTGGAGATTTCTGGCTCAGAGAAAACATTCAAGTTTTCTGAAATGTCCAAAATCTCAAAATTGACCAGGGCATGAAAAAAACAATGCTTTTGTCTGTAGTGTTTTGCCTACAACCCACAGTCTTGTGGGTTGTAGGCAAAACAAGTTGTATTTCTTGTCACCACTGTGAGAGTGCCCCGCCTGTGAGACACAAACAAGGTATGAAAGAAGTTCAAGCTGTGTGTAAAATAGAAATATACAATAGATTAGTTTATTAGACCTTATTTCTGCCCCAGGCATGGTTTAGACTACTTCACGAGGTTCAGAGCAAGGCAACAAACAGACATTGTGATTTAGTCTTAATAGGCTTAATTTTTAGTGTATTATCGACAGTAGATTTCTAAGCTCCATCGGTTCCAAAGCTCCAGGCTTACTGTGAATCAACTGTTTTGTGTTAATTTAATTAAATTCAAAATTTGCTTTGAATGCACCAGAGTTGATTACCTGATCTTGAGGACCCGTCTAGATGACGACCCCCGTGGTGAAATGCATTTTGAAGTTAAAGCCTTTGTTATTTAAATTCACGTGATTACACGTTGCATATTTCATAATGAATGTGCACAATTAATGCGTTCAATCAAATTACTAAACCCTATCTCCTAGACAAATGTGTCTGAATTGTTTTCATAATAATTGTGTGGTGACAAACATAATTCCTGCCTTGATTATGAGAATAGTAAAGTTTCTTTGACTGAAAGAAGCATTACATTTATGTAATGCTCTGGAGTTGGGGGTGGATGGTGAGCCAATAAAGTGCTGGACTGTGACCACAGAAACATGGGTGCATGTCATGACAAGGGTCACTGGTTTGGTCAACAAAATCAGTTTCAATTCAGTTTTATTTATGTAGCGCAAAGTTACAACAGAAGTTATCTTAACACTTTCCATATAGAGCAGGTCTAAAGCACTTCTTTATAAAATACATTTACTTTGACTTAACAATTCCCACCATGTGCAAGCACTTAGCAACAGTGGCAAAGTGGAAAAAACTTTCTTTTAGAGGCAGAAACTTCAAGCAGAACCCAGCACAAGATGGATTGTGGCAGAAGGCTCAACCACAATCCCCGATATAGGCATAGCCAAGATCCATGGGAACTTGCAAGATGAGAAAGCACCATAACTCTGAAGAACAAGCAAAGTTAGTAACTTTAGTAGTAAGTAATAAGTCCCACAGCAGTCTAGGCCTATAGCAGCAATATTCAGTGATTGTTCAGGACTTACTTGAGCCAGCCCTAACTATAAGCACGATCAAAAAGGAACATTTTAAGCCGACTCTTAAAGGTTAGGGAAAGATCATGATTTCAGTTAAATGTTAATAAAAATTTGATGACACTCACTTCAGACAATAATCTTTTTCTAACTTTAACCAAGAGCCTATATATAACCAACAATGGAACAAATTAAATTTGTTATTTTGGTACTGATACCTTCATTATCATTACATTCATCAACATTTTTTCCACTTGCCAGGTACATAACAACAACTTTTGGTCATTATATTCACAGTTGTATGTAAGCGTAATTTTGAGGCGGTAGGGTTGAATAACCACACAGTGAACCGGGATCGAAATTGAATTCTAATAAATAAAACAATGTACACACTGCAGAGAGTGGAAGGAACTGATGGTGGTTATTAGGGAACCAGCTGCTTGTTTTTGCCTTGGGGCCCCCTGGTAGGTCATCTGGTCATGTCTGTCAACTTCCTGTAGAGGTAACGTAAGACCATAATCTTTTAATACATATAGATATGTACTATACAATATATATTATTGAATTGGCTTTTGCTTATAATGCTAGAAATCACATTGTTTCTCTGTTTCATGTTCACAAAAATGTGTTTTTTAAGAGTGTTTCTTGAAGACAAAGGTAGGCCCAAGTTTACTTTCTAAAGTCATTGATCATACTATGTATTAAATTGACAATAATAAGAAACAAACATTTTGTCAGTTATCCATCAGCACCCTTAATGTCTGTCTTCTGCAGTAGACTGAAGACAAATAGCCAGTGTGCCTGTGGGCTTTTAACCTTGGAAGAGTGTCATATATTTATCATTTTAAACTGTCCCAACATCTCAGAAGTAATTTCCTCCTCGCTTCAATACATTTTAAAAGCGCATTATTTATTTGATCAGTAGGCTATTTAATTTAACTTCATTTAAGAGAGAACAACTATTTAGTTGTGACGGGAAACTGTACATGGCTGTCACTATAATGCTCCAGCGGCCGAGTAAATGATTTGGCTCTATTCTCTAGGCTGTTTTCTCCCATTACAAATACCCACTAATGAAATGGTTGTGATTTTCCTGTGAAATTATCCCCAGGTTTTCATTGAGCATGCAGTATTAACCACAAGGCAAGAATGTGTAGACAGAGGGTAATGTGATGCAGTGACAGAGAGCATTTCGAGACACGATCAATAATGGCGCCCACATGGGGAAAAAGGGGGTTAGGCAGATGTGGGAAATTGGAGCAACTGGAATTCATTGGCATTTACAGTTAAATACACTGACACATTTTCTCTGCACCATAGCTCCTAAGAAGTCTATTTACAACTTTTTTTTTTTTACCAGCTTTGAAAATGTCACAGAGTACTACTTGATATAATACAATGATATGCTATCATTGTAAATGAAATGTGACTGCAAAGAAAGAGACCTCTGAACTAAACCTCCAGCCCTCAATAAAAGAGAACGCCTGGATTGCTGTGTGTTGGATGATGCTTTCAAACATGATGCTGTCAGTGCTGTCTATCACTGTCATAATGCAGCAGCATGGTGTAGATATGCAAAGATATACCCAAAGGACCAGAATAACCTATATACCTATACTGTATCTCTGAGATGTGGGGTTGAACAAATTATTTTATTTGTGAATGTTGTCTGTTCTCGTTTAATTATTTCCACATAAACATGTCAAAATTGTTATGCAACTAGCATGACAGATTTATGTCAATCCAGGCAGCAGGGCTGATGGATGATCCTTCTGTCTGCTACCAGGGCTTGTGACTTTTAGTCCTGTTACATCACAAATGGGGAAAAATCTAATTTATATGAAAATATGCTCAATGTCAGTGATGTAATATGTATTACCAAGGCTCATTTTGAGGGGAACATGCAAGGTGAGGCCATCCTGCCTTGGAAAAAAATGGGATTAGAAAAATTCAACCTCCTTTTCACCTTTTTTGTTTAGAGGCAGTCTTTCATGTTGCTTAAATTCCACCATTACAAAAAACATCCATATGTTCTTTTACATTATAAAGTTGTAGAGCAAAATGTCTGTTAACAGATATCCATCAATGCAGAATCAGTAGGCCAGGGACCAGGACTTTGGCACCAGATGTTTTCTGGTTCTTATTTGCTGTCCGAGTATTGACTAATCACATTTGAGCATGTTTTGGTTGCATGTTGCTAAACAATCCGTGTAAGGAAAAAAAACAAAAAAACAAAAATAGCAGGAACGAACTGGCCAACATACAGTATCAGATGGCCATTGGCTCTAATTAACATTTAACTTTTAATTATTATTATTATTTTTTTTTAATCAGCATTCATATGCAGATACCTGTTTATTAAGATTAACCAAAATGTGTTCCTTGTCATTCTCGCATATCAGGTTGCTAATTGGACACCACAAGTCAATTCAATTCAATATACTATATAGTGAGATGTGAGATAGATGGATTTCTGTGAGCTCCTACTATACATTCTTAATTAAACTAAATAAGTAATAATAATTAATAAGTAATATTAATAGTATAATAACAACAATAACCAGCTCATCAGGTTTTCTACTTCCTGTAAATAAACCTTTTCATTGTTTCCAGTGGTCAGCTGTGTTGTCAGCAAACTTTACGATGTGCTGGAGACAAATGTGGCTACACAGTTGTGTGTGCATAGGGAGTACAGTAGGGAACCCAAAACACAGCCCTGGGGTGCTTCAGTGTGAATAAGGATGAAGTCAAGGATTCACATGCACAGTAAGGTGTTTAGTCCCAGGTCCTTGAGCTCTGTCACCAGCTTGGAAGGAACTATTGTGTTAAATGCTGAACTGCCCGGATATCCGTTATCTGTTTTCCTGACATCCTCTGGCTACATCCAAAGCCCTGAAACATTGACGGTACAAGCTTGGCTGCAACAAAGTGTGTCTCGCCCTTACCAACAGTGGCATGGGTGCATATAAGTGAACTCTTGTGGTCGGGCAAAGACTGGCTGTTGTCTCTTAGAAGTGAAGGCGGCTGTATCTTGACATGTTTTTTGTTTTGCAAAAGGAGGCCCATTGTTTGCATACCAACAGTCAGTGATTTCTTTCAGCTGTGACCAGGATCTTTTCCTAATGCCAAGCACATTTGGTTTTTCCTTTAATTATATCAATTAGACATCATCTGCAGCTAGCTAGCAATGACCCTGTGTGTGTGAACTGTGACAGATCTCAGGGACTGACGGATATCATTACCAAAATTATACTGACTGATTTTTTTTTTTTTTCTTAAAATACATGCACATGTTTTTGTTGAAGTTGGACGTGTTTTCACCATATTGCCCAGCACAGATTTTCATCTGAACCCACCTACTTCAGGCATTCTGCCCTTATTAAGTTCATTAAGAGAAACAGCTTGAAAATACAAACTCATCTGGCCTTGTGTTTGGGGCACAAATCACACAGTGAGGCGACCCTTTTTACATGTGATCTCTCTCTCTCTCCCCACATTCCCTGTCTTTATCTACACTAAGGCAAAAATGACAAAAAATACAAGCTCACTAAAGGAAATGCAAACCTGGCAGCAAAAACATAAAAATATACTGTTCTATAATAATATTTCAAAAAGAAAACAATAGATATAACTCACTGGATTTCAATTTGTAATGGCTTGTAATGGTGTTATTCTGTCTGTTTCACAGAGCTGACAACATTCAGTACATTTTTTCCTCCTTATGTTCATGAGCTTGGCAGCAGCAGGTTGATAGCAAGGCAGGCATTATCGTTTGACATAGCCCACTGAGTTGAATTCAGTATTGCAAGAGGCACCCTGAAGTCAAGCTGAGAATAGTTGACACTAGAAATGGTTTTCGAATAGGTTTCATTTAAACTTTAAGAGGTCACAATCAGCATGTCAATAATGCCACACCGTTGGATATCACATCACCCACACGACTCAATTTTATTTTATTTTAACTGCAGGATTAAATCAAAACACAGCTCCATAGGTGAGATAAGACAATTACTGTTACTTGTGAATCATAGTTAGATACTACTGAATCTATTTTGTGGTCAAACTGTAGATAAAGAAATTTAAACCACTTGAAAACTACTCTAAAACCATTAAACAACAAGAATATAATACACATGGATTCCCACCTTCCTGCTCAGACACCCCCATCCCTTTCTGAGCATTGGTAGTAACACACAATGCATTTATTACTATACCAGTGGTGATGATACCGATCAGAAAGACAAAAACTTGCTTACAGATTTGAAGTCAGTAGGTGACTTTTTAGACACATTGTGTGCTGCAGCCGGAGGTGCTAAAGCCATGGGATTCATACAAAGCTTAGCCTCATCAGTTCTATTTTAAAACATGTTTTCAGGGCTAACCTGTAGATGCTCGTGGTTTTGCTGACAGAATGTATTGTATGTGATTGTGACTTTTAAGATGACCTATTTAGAGAATGCTGCTTCATCAGTATTCCAGATGGTGCTGCGAACAATATTAAAACAAGACTCGTGTTGCATGCATGATTCAACATGAGGCTTTCAGTAGTTTTTCTTTTATGTGTTGATGAACCATTGAAAGTGAATACTGTATATGTATCAGTATGTATAATGGATCTTAGGTATGTAAATGAACACTAAAATAGATATGTGGATTTTGTCACAATGTCTAGATAAGTGATTCCCAACCAGGCGCACTTGTTCCCCTGGGGATACGTGGAAAATAGAGGAAAATAAACAGATGAGTAAGATCTCAAATTGGTGCAGGGATCTCAAGTATATTTAGTGTCACAGTACTCAAATAACTACCAGGTACAATGGAGACACAGGGCACTCCTCCTGCCAACCTGAATTTGTCGTGACACCTGTACACCAACTGCTGCAAGTTAACCAAGATCGGGGTGCCCAAACTTTTTCCCTCGCAGAGCCAAAACTGAAATTTAATGGTAGGCCATAGGCCATGGTAGGAACATCACAACAACAGCAACATAGCAGGCCAAATGGAATCTTGTGACCAACTTTGGCCCATGAACCCTACTTTGGGCAGCCCTGGGACCTTATTATAGAGAAATATCCTAACTACTTATTGTCCTACCTATTTTAACTTTCAAAGTTTCAAAGATGCCTGTATCTGTGTTTATAATGTACACGAGACTACCTGTATCCAAGCACTGTCTCACTTCACTTGTCACTGATTAGTTAGCTTGCAAATAATAAAAGATTCAGGATACTTAGCATTTAGTGTTTCACTGTTTCCCCCTACACTTACTAATATTAAAGTTGGCGGCCATTTTGAATTGTGGACAGGCTCTATGCCATCCTAATTTAGGATTCCTAATTTATGAACTAACTTTTTAGCTAAGAAGGTTCTGTAACAGCTAAATTCCTATCCATTTTTTTCTTTCCAAGTGTAGTTATGAGAAGTAGATTTATGTAATATCAAAAATCCTAGATATCATCCTAAACTGAGGTGAGTCAGGATTTCTGACAGTTTTTGTAATGAGGCCATTGGCCTGGCTACTGAAAATATGAAGCATTGCAGGAAAACATCTACCATTGTCACATCAGAGAACATATTCATTAATCACTTATCACTTATTCTTTCTGAGGGCTTTGACTTGCCTGTAAACTGTAAACTAGAACAATATCAAGTACATCTTAATACTGGCCTCCCTCTCAAGGTTGGATTACGGACTACTTTAAACAGAGAACTGCCTTGTGGCCACAGACCTCCATAGACCCCTGAAAGCTCCAGGTACTCTTTGTGACAATTAGTTTATGGTAATTTGATTAATCGCTACTTTGCTTGGGAATACGGGAATATGCGCCACTGAAGCACAATATCAGCTGATGTGATAAGGGCCTTAAGGTGGGTCCCAGTATATTACCAAATCTTAAAGAGGGGCTTTACAGCAAAATCTACATCTTAAGATCTTAATTATGTCAGCTTATATTGTGCTTATGTTCAGAGGTTGTTCCTAAATTAGTTGTCTTTAATCATAATTATCGCACAGCAAACCTGGGGCTTTGTAATATTCCATCAAAGGAATACTTTACAAAATGCACAGGGAGGGGGATGAATGGGGGGTTAATGGTAGCCGAGCAGCTCGTTTTGGCCCTGGGGTCTATAGCAGGTTAATACGACGATACCCCTCTATCTTGTAAAAGAAAAAGTGCTGTACCTTAAACATGGCTGACTGCCTCAATGAACTAACTCAATAATACGGGCATTCTCAACTCTCACAGAAATCTCTCTGGACAGCTTCTGTGACCTCTTGTAGACTCTTGTCATGAGATGAAGACCAATTAATCTTCATTAAAGCGTCATTTAAAGAGGAGTTAAGTGCTGTAGAAAAAAAGAATAATGTAATTTGGGAGCTACAATCAAGACGATCCTGAGACAAACTCAAGACAGTGACTAAAACCCAGTTGATAATAATTTAATTTTGGTTTTAATAAAGTTTGATGAGGTGCTTTATGATGAACATGGAGTTTCAAGAGCGCTGTGCTGTAACCTCCAGCATCCAATAAATCAATGCATACAGTCTGCACACAGGTAGAGTTGTTTATTGTGTTGCAGAGAAAGTAAACACAGATGCATCAAATTGTTCATATATTTTGGCTGGAAAAAAGGTGAATCAGCATTCAGAAGTGGCTGAGATGAAGACACGTCTGGGTTGAAAAGGTTGGAGATGACAGTAAAGTGCTCTGAGGCCCTCACTCAGGTTATACTCAGGCTGTTCATTTTCACACTTCACAACAGCGTCTCACTGCTGTCTATTCTGTAAAACTGTCTAGTAAAGTGAAGAAAATACCTTCCTAAAAGTCTTTTTAGACAGTAAAAGTGAGTTTGTCCAAGGTTCACGGCAGTGTGTCATATTTGTATCAATACTTGAGGATATGATGAGTTGCTGCAGAAGACACACACATTTAAATCCAAACTGTCAAAAACTGATAACTGTATGTAAACAACTTTAAATCGAGCCATAGCTAAAATGAATCTGTCTCAGATTAGGAAATCACTCCTACTGTAAGAGTGTGACACATATTTGGTTTCATTTTGAGGCTTCCGCAAGAATTTTTATCAATTTATCTTAATCTACTGTCGCTTGCAGGACTTAGGAGCGCTTTAGAGCTGTCAGAACCTGTTATGTGATCCCTGCAGGTGGTGACTAATCAGACAAATGTGCACACACAGGTGTGAAAATAAAGAATGTTGACTGTTTGCTTCAAATTACAGTCCTTGCTTCTGCTAAGATATTGATGATAATTAAAAGTTCTTGACAGTTTTGTGGAGGAACCTCTTCTTAGACAAACTATGACCCATGTGGGTGGTATGGCAGCTTTCTTGCAAATGATGCATAACTGTCAACAACAAAACAGTGACATGAGTGTTGATTAAGGTCTCTCATAAGTGTTATTGCGTTGATTGAACTAAAGAGAAATAGCAATGATTTAATGAGCATTATATATGCTATAAAACTTGTAGACATTATTTGAATTTTTGTCAGAGACATAAACACTTTTCATGACATTCTTACGTCAGTGGATTAGGATATATTGTATGATGTTAAATAAGATTGCTTAATAGACTGGTGGTTAACTGATCCTGAATGATAAATACAGACAAAACAGAGAAAAAACTCAATGTGAATTAATGTGTGGAACAATATGAAAAATAATGTATATCAGATGCCTTCAGAACACTAATTAGAGATATGCAGTCTAAATATTAGCTCATTTTGGAATAGTAAATTATATTAAACCTAGTCTCTTTGCCCCTGATCTCAAATCTTTTTTTTTTGGAGTGTTGTGAATGTAGGGTGAATGTATAAAAACAAATTGTGTTGTGCCAGAGACAAAAAGTTATACAAGTTCAGTTGTTGTAGATCGTCTTTGGTGAAACCAGACCGACAATTCAGCACCAACAGACAGAAGAGATATATGTGTTGCCAGATCTTATGAGAGCATGTTGTTGCTGAGACAGAGACAAGTCTGAAACAAATTCATTTTCTTGTGATTTTTCTGTCTAAAAAAT
Organism: Sciaenops ocellatus; assembly: GCA_033000465.1. NCBI lineage: Eukaryota > Metazoa > Chordata > Actinopteri > Sciaenidae > Sciaenops > Sciaenops ocellatus. Next base: position 11,022,691 of record CP136870.1, read on the forward strand.
GTCATTTTATTGTCAGAATATTCCGAAGTCAATAGACTCAGGACCGGCTGCTTGTTTCCTAAAGGAGGGCGGGAGTGGGATGTGATACAGATACAGGGAATGACTCTTTAGTGGGGTGGCTGTTTTCTTAACTGTCTCTTGTTTGGCCTTGATGACATGTTGGCTTCAAAGCCCACCGCTCTTCCTGAGGGCTTGGCTGTTGAAAGATGTGAAAAGTACAGGTTTGTGTGAAGGTTTAGTACCACCAGTTGTGTAATGAGCGACAAAGTCCATATTTGGAGGAGTTCTGGTGGAGGGATAGCTAAAACAAACACAGGACTTTAACCCAGGAGACTGCTGTTTGAGTTCCTGAGCTTAAAGCAGCCTCTGCAAGCTTTATTTTGAAAGTGTAACTGGGTGTTGCATTATTGCTAACTTGACCACAACATAAGCTTGTGTTGAAAATGTGACACTTCCACAATGGACTAGTGTGTGTATTATGCACTTTGGTGTGACAATGGGTCAGTACACAAGTTACTTTTCCAGAATAATCATCATAATTTCATTTTTCATTCCTGTGTGTTGTAACACTGTGGCTCTGATCATTCTTAGAAAACAGCTTCATAATCTTAAGTCTTTCATTGTAAATCCAAATACTAGTTCTCAACTGTTTGATATATATGGGTGCTGATCAGACTTCCTTAATGCTTAATTTGCCTTTGGGGTTTCTTTACCTTCATTTTTCTCAGTTTAAATAGTGATGCCAGTCTCAGATTTGGCTGTTCTCCAAACATTTTGCTCTCTTAAAAGATGCAACAGTGCAGTTTGGCATCTGGCACAAAGGGAGAGTTAGGAGACAACATATTACCCAAGACCAGAGCAGGGCTGTTAACTCCCACATCTAAGACATCCAACATCCAAAGTACACATTTCTATCAAAAATGCAGAGAGTTTTCCGTCTTTAGAGGAAGCTGGATTTTTTCTTTAAATATGCAAAACGAATTGGCAGAACAAGTAGGATTCTGAGCAGAATTTATGTCTGTAACCAATGAAAGATCAAACACATTTAAACTAGGAAATGTTTCACTTATTATGGAGTGCCTGTATAATATGTATTTATTAAGATATACAGAAAAAATGATTATAAGCAAGTGAGACAGAGAAATATGGAATGTGTAGGAGAAAAAAAGAAGAACCTTATTAAATATTCAAAACTCAAAAGGAATGAATAAAACAAAAAAACAATCAAGATGACAGTAAAAACATGTCAGAACTGGATGAAAGGGACAAAAAGACAACAGACCAACAAGGAAAATGGTCTTATAAAAACAAAAAGTACATATGCAAAAATAGCAATGATGAATAGCAAAGAAACAAGGTTCTTCAGACAGTTTAATGTGTTTAAATCAAGAATTGTCAGTGCCAGAAACTAGAAGATCAATCTTTCTTTTTTATATATAATGATTCACGTCTGCATCCTCTTTAATATTAAGGGCATTATGCATTTCTGCATAGTTTTAGGAGCTCAAACATCAAATATATTTCCTATGCTGTAATGTAAACTTTAATGGAAACATGTCGGCTCCACCACCATGACATGTACTTTTCTCTGACCTTCACCACAATGGAAAGCACCATCCCTTCTCAGGTAAAGCAGGAGAAAGTGTCCTAATGGTCCATGGCTGCCAGAGCATCTGTCCAGAACAGCATTTTTTGAGTGAAAGAGCCATGACACTGAGCTGCAGTGAGGGTGTCAAGAGAGAGAGAGAGACTCAGGGGAACCCTGTGGCACTTTGGGAACAATCTGGTCCTTCTGATGCTTCATTATCAGGCTACTGGTGACCTCATCAGCCAGCCTCATGATCCAAGGTGCTCTGTAGCTGAAAGTTAAAAAGCAAAAAAAGCAGAATTCAGTACTTTTTTTTTTTTTTACAACCTAAGTGCTGCTTGTTATTTTAGCCATTGGTCCTAAGATCTGGGAATGACTAAAAAATAAGTCAGACAAAGCAAGATACAGTCGGATCAGACAGGTTTAAGAGGACTGTCAGGATGTTTCAGCACATTCTCACTCCCAGTACTTCAAACTATGATGCTGTAACTACCCCGTTGTGTCAGTCTTCCTTGTGCAGGGCTCCGTGGTCAAGTTAGCAATAATTAATATACAATGTCCGGTCAAGTTAGCAATAATAAAGATACAACATCTGGTTGTATGGTCACTGTTTAGTTAGTTTTGGCACAAATATATTTAAAACTATTTAAGTAGTAAAACTAAAACTACTTTAAAACTACTAAAAACTATTTAGTTTGGGTTAAAATAAATATGTACCATAACATATGTAGAGCAAGGAACATAACTTTAAGTAACTGTGATATAATTAAGAGTTACTAAATAACATAGGTAACGTTACATAAAACTTAAAAAAATCATGGGTGAAAGACCGCTGTTTGTTTAACCCATCCATCCATCCCAACCACCTCCACATGTGGATTCTTTTGCTCTTTATGTCGGCCAACCTCAACTGCACATCAAGACATTATGTCCAGAAATTATGCTCACAGGATACTTACAACGTCATACTTTGAAACTTAGGGCTACTTACCAAGTTTCAAGATTTGATGACTTGGGAGTGAGAACCGGCTGGTTTCCAGTCTGTCTGGTCCTGTGACTGCTTGTATTCCTTGCCTTGTCAGACTTGTTGTCGCGTTGTCAGTGTGTTCCCAGTTCCCAGAGCAATTACTTTGAGAACAAGTTTTCAGAACTGACAGAAATGATGACCAAAACCACAAAAATGAGGCCCAAGTTGTAATAAACTAGAATTATCCATTAAATACACACTCAAAAGCAAACATTGTACAGTTCACTGATGACAAATGTGAGACTACTGTGACATTATGCCTTCATAAAGTAACGATGGTCAAGCGGTGAGTTAATTATGATTTTGATCTAAAATTACATCTCACTACTTTTAATTTCCAAAATGAAATAACAAATAGGACAAGGTATTCAGATTTGACTTTGCAAGACAAGAACTGTTAATGTGATCACTCAGTTATGGTTTCTAGCTTGATGAATGGCTGGATGACAATTATATCATTAACCCCATTAACCCTTGAGTGAAAACTACCACAATGACGAAAAAACCCAAACTTTGGTTATCTTTACCTTTTCTCCTTTCCACACTCATTCGAAACAGACTCGTGTGACATGATCAGAGTTATTGTAAGATGTAGTGGTAGACTCTGTGAGTGTCTAGTACCTCTCATTGTTCCCTGAGAGATCTCATCCTCTGCTCCTCGAGACATTCTGTCAGGTGTTCAGCTGTCAGCTCAGATGGGAGTTGGGTTTGCTGCTGAAACCTCAACAACTGCACCAACATTTTTCTCTGCAAGTGCATAGAAAAGATCAGTGGTCTTTATGCATTAGCCCAAGAGACGCTCTGCAGGATGTACTTGGTTGACCTATGTCATAGAGTTGAAGCAAAATGGGTGTCCGGGTAACATTTTATCTCTCAGCAGAGTCTCGATACTGGTGCATAGAACAACGATGGGAAAAAGATACTCATCAAAGGTCTCATTCTGAACTTCTTTCTATAATCATAGCTTTTTTAACCACCTTCCATTCAAAGCATTATTTTCTCCGGCCTAAACAACCTATATAAGCCTTTTCTGAACTACCACCTGTTTGGTTAACCAACTGAAACGTCATGGTTCATGTACATGGTTTAAAGAAATCAATGACTGGGAAGGACACGAGATGTACGCTACTCTATGTCAAATGCTGAACGCCCAATCATCCAGCCACCCCTCTGTTGTGTTGTGCTGTGATCAACTTTACATCTAACTCCATCATCATGTCAAAATGTCTTCAGTTATTTGGTTTATAACTTAATACTGACAAAACTTCCCATGAGACTCAGTTGTACTTTGGATTTAGTGGTAATCAGTAAATGCTAGCATGCTAACAAGTTTAATTGAGATAGTGAACATGGTAAACATTATATCTGCTCATCATCAATGTGTTAGCAATGTTAGCATGCTGATGTTTTCATGCTGATGCATTCACCTCAAAGCACCACTGTATTGAAAAACAGCATCACAGAACTGCTAGCATGGCTATAGACTATAGCCTTGTATATCAAAGGTACACAAAGATCTGATAGGTCACTGATACTGTGGTACACTTAGCTCAATATATTTGCGCCCCCAAACTGTCAGGTGTTTTTAAGTGTGTAATGTTTAGGTTTCTCTGGTGGACTAGATGTTGAGTCACTGAGAGTTGAACTCTAACTTTTTGCTTTATTGAATAGTGACAGCTGAAGAAATAAAGGAGGGAGAGAGAGAGAGAGAGAAAGAGGGCTGGGGCTGCAGTAGGACTCAGCCTTGATACTGTATATGCTGTGTGGGCTCTACCAGATGAGCTACCAGGGCGCCTAGAGATCCACTTTTAAGAAAAAGATTATCTTTATGCGGTGGATAAGTGAAGCAGAATTTTGTTCTAATATTTCCTGTCTTGCTTGGGGTTGGGCCCTAGGATGACAACACTGGCTGCTCTGTCCAACCGTCTGTCTGTCACACTTTTGCCCAAGCCAAGAAAGCCAGACTGCCATGACATTTGGTATCTATTTATACAAAGAATGACCCCACCACCACCATTACCACCACCATCAGATAAAAACTTGTACACATCAAATATTAAAATTTAAAAGGAAAACATCAAGATGTTTAAATATAATAAGAATTGCAACCTCTACTTTTGGCATTAATCAAACTTACACTGTGTGGGATATGGCCTTTATTTATTGAATATAAAGACTGAAAGTTTCAAGTTTGTTCTGTAAAACCCCTCAAACAGATAAAAAAGTACTTAAAGTGATTCAAGCTGTCATAGTCTTGTGGCTGCTGGGAAATGGGAGTTTCTTCATACAACTTGTCTGAATATGCAGACATTTCCATGGAGAGGATGGATCCTATCTGCCCTGATCTTGCCTTGTTTTTCCTCATCATCAGTGCACAGCACAGATACGTATGTTTGGTGGCTGCCCGTGAATATCTGGCACTTTTCTGACAGCTTTTCCCAGGTTGTTGTTGTCCTTGGCAACACACAGCGACATATCTGAGTCCACCTTGTCTGTGGAAGGAAACCATTGGCTTCTGTGCCGCTTTCTGCAATGTGGTGCATTGGAGCATGTGAATAGGCTGCACGTGGATTGCCAGACCCTTATGATGAAGTCATTTACCAAGCGCTAAATTTGAATACTTTTATATTAAGTGGTAAGCCTTAGAACTTCGATTTAGCTTTAGAAACATTACTGTATATGCCTTCTCTCTTGTTTAAGTTTAGACATGATGCAATGGCAATGTTGTATTTTTATCACCACAATCAAGGGTTACAGATGACTGCCTGGAACTATTTTCAGTATTTCATTGTATTTAAGCACTCCCAATGCTAACTATGTTTATTTACAACAAGCATGCATCCTTGCATTGGTGAGTGTTGTATAAAAGGAATAAGATCCTTGTTTAACATGACTATTGTAGTGCTATGGTGCTGTTTTATCATCTGAATCACTACTATAATCATATTCACAATCCATAGCATGGTTATATTGTAGATTGCCATCAGGTATTATACTTTTATAGGTAAGAGCACTGTAGTGGAAAGAAAATTGTCTCGGGCCCATTTGAGACCAAAGTCTTTTATTGCTAATTCAAAACTGTCTATAAACTGCAGCAAAATGATTCAAAAACATTATTTTTTTATTGTAAAGAAAGAAAAACATGAAGATAGTAAAGCTCTGGTTCTCTTAAGCCTTCCTTCTGTGCTGCTTGTCTTTTTTGGCGGGATTCCTGCTGCCTAATTAGATCGATAAGATAAACCTGAGGAACCATGTGAGATATTTATTCTTATACGTTTATTTTCAGAGCTCCTCCTTAATGTTGTCTTTCGCCAGCTGAGCTCTCCAGAATCCTAAATTGAAGCGGTGGGATGCCGCAAGGTAGTTACAAAGAGAGTTGCATATGTATGCAAAGCCTTTTAAGTGTGAAAGCCAAATACAGTCATGTTTCAATTTTTTTTAGGTGCATATTGGTTGTCCAGAGGGCAGTACACTCAATTTTCATATTTTAGCATTAATATCCAGCAGGGCATTCTTAACTGTGACTGTGGATAATGTTGCTCTCCCACCGAATCCAGGACCTACAGTATATCCACATGATGTTACTGTTGTTTACTGTGTGTGTATATATATACATGTTGCTAATAACATTGCTCTTGACAGTATTTGTTTTTTGCACAGAAAAGGTGTCACTGGAGGAATAGCAATGTGGCATATGAAGCATTCAGAATAGAAAACTTCTTTAATAATCAACTCAATTTTATAGAAAAACCCAAAACAAATCTCTGAAAACCAATTTGTAAATCAGTAAAGGTCTTTTGCCCACTAATGTCTTACATTATCAAGCAACCGTTTTCTTTTTTTTTTTTCTGAAACTCGTATTGGTAAATCAGCTGTAAACATCCAGCAGTGTGCGAAAAATTACAAGTGCTACATGCAGGTACTGTTTTGTTTTTCTCAAAAAAATTAGGATCATATTTCCCATAAACCCCTGCTGCTTTTCCAAAAAGAATATTATCTCTTGTCCCCCTCGCTGGCATCACATTTGTTTTTGAAGAGCTTGAAGCATAAGAGCCACTAACAGCCCTTCAAAACTAATAATACATGTTGGACAAGTACTGTCAAGTTGCAAATTAGCAGGTAGTGAATCGAGGGGAGAAAAATGTGTGTATGGCTTTGAAAACTTCTTGTTTGTACTAAAAAGAACCCCAAGAGCACAGTACTCAACAGATAAGCTCATAAAATTAACACAATATAAAGTCCTCCCATTAGCTTTAATTTCTGGGGGTTATTAGCCAACTATATGTTAAAAGGAGGAGTACATCAGCTATTGCAATACAGTTTTAGTTACAAATGAAGTGAAGTGTGTTTAAAAACGTGTAGTCTCATTTATAGTCTCATAGCATCATGAGAAAATATTCTTAAATGGACACTTCACCCCAAATCAGTGATAGTATTTATTCATGTTGTACTTTAGGTGCTCAAAGTGCCCAAAAATACATTTCAAATGAGTCTTGTGCTGAGCTAGCTAATGTTAAGCTCAGCTGAGGATGTCATTAATGTTTACATCCTGACTTAAATAGCTGTGATTAAGTAAAATATGTATTTTTTTGGGAGGTGAGACGTCCTTTTAACTCCCTTTAAGATCCAATAATACGATGGTTAAAAGCCTTGGAATAAATCCAAGGCTTTTAACCACATTTTCATCAGTTGATAGAGTTTGATAAATTGTCATGGAGATGACTCTGATTTATTTCAACTCATAATGTGGACCTTGAGTTAGATTATTTTGCCAAACCACCAACTCCAGGGTCAAGACTTTACACAGCTCCTCTACTGTAGAACCACAGAGGACATTATGCAGCTGTTTTCACAGACTAAGTAATACAACCATGATGACTAAACAGAACTTCACTGACCCCTAAAACATCTTAATCCCTTTTGGAGGTCATAATTTATGTACACAATTTAGCCAAGCAGTTTAACTGGAAGATTTTTACTTAACCCAGTGGCTCACCATCCATTTCAAAATTAAACAATCTAGCAAGAAGTGCATATGGCCTAAAACAGCTTAATTAAAATAAATGGGCTTTATTCTCAGTTTCAAGCAGAAACACTTGCCCTTTTGGTCAAATAATTTTAAGCCCAAGTAGACCTGCAAGCTGCCAGACCCCTGATTAAATTGTGTGTTTCGTGACGCAACGGCAGCCAAATTCTAACACCATTTTGAAAGGTATTAATCTGCATAAAGACCACATTCCTTCAATTTAAATGAAATTTGATTCTGGATGTGATTCATGTGGACATTAATATGAACACCTTTAATAATTTGTAATTCCACTGTGACAGCATTAAAATGGCAGTAGCTAGAATGAAGATTAGAGTCAGTAATACTTGAATCACTGATGTCTCTGCAAGTATTAACATTAATTCCACTTAGCCTTTATATTCATACATTCTATAAGCCTGAATATATCAGTAAATGCAGAGTGGTGTGTCTGACTAATGACTATTTTCATTGGTGTAAGTGCAGCAGACATACAGACCAGAGCATCCTTCATCACCAGCCTTTACGGCAGCCCTCACGCCGGCAAGCTGTTTGGAAACATGCAAAAATCAGCGAGAAGTGGCAACATTCCTACGGTTAATTAACAGGAATCTCAGTGCGTTGGCATTCTAACAAACACACAGTCGACAGGAGAGTGAGGTGGTGGGGGAAATGGGGAGAGAAGGATGGATATTTGCATCTGTCAGTAATTTTAATGAGACACAGGCACGTGAATGATGAGCGTGAGCAGTGCAATGCCATTTGTTGCACCTGTGTCACACACACACACACACACACACACACACACACAAAAAAAGACTGCATTAGTGAAAATCAGTGTTAATATATGCATGCAAATTAGACATTAAATAGAACAAGATGCATGGTCTCAAATGCATTTTAGATATTAAAAAAAAGTCAAATTTTCTGCTATAGTATGCTTTTCTGCTCATATCACACCTCAACTACAACCCTTTCACACTGAATGCATGAATAAATTATATGAACCGTATCATAGTGTTACTCTTAAACAGACGTTGTTCATAAGAACTCATATTCACGGACTAGATTGCTCTTATTCTCATCAATTTTTAATGTTGTTTGACTGACATGAAGCATCTACAAACCATCTTCTTCCCACACACTCACCTGACTGCAGTCCCTCTTATCTATTGCTAATTTCCACTACTTCCAAAGATTGAGTTTTCTTAAGGGACACTATTGATGGATACACTGAAAGTAGGTCAGAAATTCACTCATAAAGTTAATCTAGTTAACTTAATATTGATTTCCCTGAAGGATTTAAAAACTTACAGATAATTAAAATTTGGATTTTGTCCAAAAATAATTAAACACACTGCTATCAGGAAGAAGTCTGGAAAGATTTTTGAATTCAGTATACTCAACAAGCGCACTTCCTCCTTCTGTTTCTCTGTCTTTCCTCAAGTGTTGGACTGTATCTTGACAGACATGGTGCCAGTCGGAATAGTCTGTGACCATGTTTTCCACTCTGACAGATGGAGTGGCAGATCTTTGCAAGGGAGGTTTTGATCTGGTCCTTGGATGTTCTCCTATGCTCCACAGAAGAGCACTGGCCTAGATGGTGGAGGCAGTTGGTGCTTTTTAAAATATTGGAGTCTTAAACCAATGCTCTTTTCTGTCCGGGGAGAAACTCAACATGCATGGGGAAACCAAACGAGCAAGACTTTAGTTTAAGTGGCCAAAGCTGGCTCAATGCCATGGTAGCACAATAAAATGCATAAACTAAAACTTTCTCAGTACGAAATGTATGTTTACTTCGACAGTTTCACTGCTTTGGGCTATTTTTTTACGTGGCTGCAAAGTAGGCCAGTTTTGTGGCATCAAACAAACCGACTCTCATCCAAATGGGCAACGTTGTGTAGCTGAGGTATTAATTATGCACATCAGGTGCTGCAGTACAATTTTAGCAAGATATTTTATGCAGTTCATTAAAGATTTGGTAACTTTCTTTTCTTCATTCCAAATGTCACTATTTTTTTCTGGATAATCAAAATAGATTATTTTGTTGGAATTGATTTTTGCAGGAAGCTGTTAAATAAATAGACTAAAACTAGACAAAATGTACATCATACAATCATTGTAACAAACAGAAATCATCTGCAACATACAAGGATAATGGAAATACATTTTATTTTAGTACCACAAATAAGATTGTCAAATACTGCAAAACTTGAAGTCCACTTATTGCAGTAGGTAACTCTAGAGCTCATAGTCATTTTCGGCAAAGGGAATATTCCCTCTATATTTGACAAGGTATTATCATGTTACCATACTCAGATGATGTGATGACAACTGAGGTAATGTATTTCCATTACACTAGAGCAAACACCAGTGAACTAGAACTAGAATATCATCGTCTTCTGAAATAACACAGTTTAATATACAAAACAAGTCTTTAGACCTGAGTGGGAACATTGTTTTCTGTTAGCTTTCCACCTCCATTGTTCAGGAAATTAAAACTGCTTGGTTAAGAATAGAGAAAGACCATAGTCATGGTTAAAAGAAACTAAAGTTGTCTGTTGGTAGGAGACAGTTTGGAAATTGTGGTCAGCAGTGGTTTCATTATTATTTTTTAAAAACTTGTGGGCATGTTTGCCAAACAGAGAGAGAGGAGTATGACATTCAAAGAAGTCGCAGCTGGAATCAAACCAGCAATGGTTGCAAGTAGATGGCAACGTGGCATGTGTAACCATTGGGCTAACAAGGGGCTCCAATGGTCTGCAGTGTTAAAGTAGGCAAAAGCATGTACTCTGACCTCCATTCAAAGGTTCTTTGCAGAGGTAAAGCCACACATGCTATTTCTTTTTCTAATGAGCGAATTCTGTCATTATTTTCATGACAACAGGTTGCTTTTCAGGAAAACTTTTTAAAGCATTTATCTCCTTATTATTCTTATGAGGAAGATATTGTGGCACAGCCTAAAAAAAGGATATCATTTGCCCTTTATCCTATATATTTGCTGTGCTTCCACATAATTATATTGAGGATGTTGTATAATTTCACTCTACATGTTCTTGACAACTAGTATTCTTTTAGAGAAGTGCTCTGGGGTCTTTTCACGGCCTATTTGGCAACTGTCTGCTGCTTTTAGAGGGAATGAGAGAAGCTGATGTGATTGGCCATATTGAATCTTGCCCGAAGTCCACCTGCTGATAATGTATTCCTCCTACTAAAAGTGTATTCATCCCGTTCCAGCCACTTTTCCATATTGTGCTGTGCTGCGTCAGGATTACGCTTGTGGCTCCAGCCACAAAAATTAATTGGCCATACCGACAAGTCTGCACTTGTGTTTGCACACAGTTTGACAGAGAGTGTCCTATGCAGAGTATTCATTTGGATTAGTGCTGTACGTGACACTGCTTTAGTACACTGTGTCTGATAAGTGGATGGTACAAGCCATTTTAGCATAATCTCAAAGCGATTAACATCTGCTGTATTGCACACAAGGCTCAACTACACCGACCGAAAGGTGAGACAGTTATCAAGCCTGATCTTTCTGCTTGTGCTACATAAATGAGCAACAGACTTCTTTGTTAAAGTGATCAGAGCAGCAGTCATTTGCATCTAGCTGAACCAGCAGCATGATGATGATCTATGAGAATGCAACTGTAGCATCATTACAGACTTAAAATATATTCTTGCCCTGATTAAATTTAGAATTGTGATGACGGTTTCAGATCTAAAGTCGCAGCCGAAACACCGCTTGCAAATGCTCACCGACACTACAAAACATGAATCCACTTCTGTGCCCGTTTGATGCCGTTTTCATAAATTATTGATGCACCCATCTTCCTTCAGCCCTGCCTCAGACTTCTCCATCCTTGGAGATTATCACTGAGAGCGCCTCTGTAATTCCAACAAACAGCTACCTCTTTTGTTCCCATCTGCTCGCTGTATAGAGGCTAGAGCAGTGAGGGCCTCTGTCATGTTGATGTGAGGACAGACTGGAGCAGACATCTCCAGCTGTACAGTCTGTACCTTTCCCACCTGGAGCACTATCAATACTGTTTCCTCATGGTGGTGTTAATGTCAGACAACTGACGGCTTTATACTGCCTTCCTCAACTTGTCACAGCTGAGGCTAGATTTTTGTTCCACAAAAGAATCAATGTGGAGATAAAGTTCTGAAAGACGGGGACAAATTGAGTATTTTCTTTTCTCCTGAGACAATCCAACAGTTGTTTGACTGGGAAAGGTGGTGGACTGTAATTGTTGTGTCAATTGCAGTTGGCTTTATAGAAGGGGGTAAATTTCTATGATTAAATGGAGGTATAAGGGTGAGCACCAGGAAAGAAGCAATTAGTACAACAATAGGTGAGACAATATTGGCTTATGCACATTTCCGCTTAAATGAATGGCCATAGAAACTGTATGGTTATTTAAATGATGATGTAGCAGCCACAGCTGGCACCACCATCCAGTTACAGCCTAATGAATGTGTCTGTAGTCACATTTTCTTTCTTGTTGCCATATACATTTAAATCTTACTGACTCTGAGTCTGTTTACATGTTTAAACTGGTATCATGGGATATACTGGTGTTTGTGTTTGCACATTCAACCCTTTGAATTTGACTAAATGACTTAGACGCGATACACACTGTCAAAATCTATATTTTGGAATACTTTGGTAGTCAGTACTGTCAAGTACAGAAGTTGGTTGGATTTTGGTTGGAATAAACAAGACATTGAAGGACATCTTGTGCTGTAGGATATTGTGATGGTTTTATTGAATTGAAGTCAAAACTGAATTGAAATCGATGGAATTGAGAAAATAATTATTAGTTGAAGTCCTATTAAAATCAGTGACTTAAACTTTTCAGGGATATAAATGTCTCCATGAAGGCCCATAAAAATTATGCCCCATATAACTTAAAATCTTGCCTCATAAAAAATACTATGTCCAGGGGTTTTCTGTAGTGATTTTTGTCAGTATGTCAGGAACTGTTTGTAACTACTGAAGCATGACAAAACATTCTTTCTGCTTGCATCACCCAAAGCATTGTGGGAACTGTAGTTCCTAAACCCAGAATGTTATTGTCACAAATATATGTAAGAAAAAGAAAAATAATATCAGCCACAAAACCGCGAATAATATATATATATTTTATACACAGTAAGCCTTTTTCCTCGTTTTGAGAAAGAATATACTAGCTGGAATAATCCAATAGACCTAATTCATGTGACATCATGCGAGCAGTGGGTCCATCTTCAACTATGAGACCACTCAGTCAGTCCAGAAATGCTGGATGTTTGCCTTTTCTATCACAAACAATCAGTAAACTAGGCCATCATGAGGACAGAGGCATAGATTATTATGTTTGTTCCATGTAAAAATGATCTTGACTACATCTAAACCAGTATAAGATTAGCGTTAACATACAGTAAACGTGCTCACTGTATGTTCTGTAGTAGTAGTTTTTCATATGTATGCAGAAGAAATTGCCATAATAAAAGCTGAAAAATGAACTGGAATTAACCTCGACAAAAGATAATAGAGACATTATTTACTGGGCACAGGATTGGTTCACAAGGGGACAAATTTGGGTCAGTGAGTCTAAAAGTGCTTTCTCATCTTATATTCAGTGCTGTTTGCTTGCCCAGTGTTACAGTTTTCATTATCATGGGCAAGGGAAACAGCAGAGGCTAATCTTTCCATGACCAAGTAGATTAAGCTTGCAAAGCAGTTTTTTTGCAAAACAGGAGTGGAATTATTGTTTACGAAATGCTAAGGCAACAGCACTCTGACCTTGTGTTGAGTATTAGTCATTCGCCCTCTGGTACAATCTCAGATACAGAGTGTGTGTCTGCAGCTGCACTGGCTAATTGATCTGTGAGAGAAATGTACTTCTGGATGGAATCTATTAATTCTTTTTTTGCCAAACAGGCCAATATTATAGTATGTTATGATGACAGCAGGAATACAATTACTTAAATCTGTTCTTTTCGACAACACAATGGATGATAATGGACCTAGTAGTGCTCCTAATTATATCAGGACTGTGTCATCTACAGGAACAGTCATTGCCTCAGGCAATAGGAGACTGTGTAAGATCTGAAATGTTCTGTGTATTTGGTTGCCGATGAACAAAACTAAACATATTCAACCCCTGTTTGCACTGAATCATTTCTGTCATAAATCAGTCCTGCATATTTTGTGCCAAATCATATGTGGTTACAACAAAAACATGTATAGACCAGTTTTCATGCCCATGGTCTCTATACAGCCTTTATACTATTCTCCCAAAGACTTTGGATGTAATACTTGTTAGTTAAACTACAAAATGAACTAAACCAATCAGATGTCAGGGGTAAAAGGAGCAATTTCTAGATTTCTAGTTCTGGCCACAAATGACCTAGCAATTTTTTTTCTAGCAGTACGCTTGTGAGTCTACAAGTCATTGGCAAATGTGCAAGCATTTTAAAAAATGGTAAGCAATTGCCAGTTGCCATCTGTGGCAACAGCTTTTTTTAACATGTAAAAAATAGAAACAGTAAAGTGCAAAACATGCAATGCAAAATAAATTAATATTTGATGCATTAGTAATATTTAAATATCTCTGATGTAATCTAAACTGAACCATGCTGCATGTTAACTCGCGTTCAGTTCATTTCTGAGGTATCTGTGAAGAACATAACAGTGGCACTAAATTAATTCACAATTCAAATTACATTTTCATTATTCAGCTGACTTATAACTGCATGGTATATCAATTACTCAAAGTATAAGGTGACTAAAAATGGCAACCCTATTTTTATTTGTGGCAGCAAAAAGCTGATCCCTGGTTGCCAGCCTGGCAACCACTTTTAAAAGTTAGTGTTGAGCCCTGATTTGATTCATTCCATAATGACTTTAGCCATAAGCCCGCACTCGAAAGTGCTTTTAATTTTTTCCCACCTGTTGGCTTTTGTATGTTAGCAAAGTGTCACCAATATAAATGAAGTATATGTAACCTTAAATACTGATATAAACTCTCAGTATTGTGTGATAAAATTCAGTTTCAAGCACTGTGGATTGTGAGTGAATCATGTTTCCCCTGCTGAAATTGTTCAATACTACAAACTGGTTTACTTGTCTTGACCTGACCCAACTCTGCTACTGTTGATACCGGCTCTTGTTAACTTACTACCCTTAACATTCCTCATGCATGCCAACCTTCAGCCCTTACGACAAAGAATACTGAAGATTTATTCTCTGGAGACCTTGAATATATCTGTGCTCTTTAACAGCTATCTATCCAACAGTTGAGTTTTTTTACATTGGAACAAAGTGGTGGAAAGTCAGGCAGACTGACATTGCTCCCCTTAGATATTACACTTGCGTCCTTACATCGCTATAGTCCACATTTACATTTTGGCATTTCAAGTTGAAAAATGGACAAAGGTCTTAGGCCACTGTTAAATGAAGGTGGGGGGTTGCCGTAGACTTGTGATAAGCTCTGACCTGGGTTCTCACTTTAACAATCCACAAGCTATTTTAAGTGTTTACTGTGTCCGGCTATTCTGTTGCTCTCCATTTCTTTAGCCAGCTGCCTTCGTTGGCTAAAGACAAGTAACACTGCCACCACAAATCTCCCATTCACATGTTTTATCACCATGACAGAGAGGGAGTTGAGATAGAGCACTCCACAAGCTGAGTAATCCTTGTGACAAAATTGCAAGCACTGTTTTTTCAATGCCTTTGACGGCAGCACAGAGGAGAGGCTTCATATCTAGAACAGGAGCACATGCTGGCAACCTGGACACATTTTTGCAAACAGCAACCTTGACATTTTTTTTTAGCCTTGGCTTGTATAATGATGTATTGGTGTTTGGCAGAGCACTGTCAACTGCTTTAAAACATCTCGATCCTTGTCCCATACTGATGGTCACATAAAGACTTTTTTATACTAGGTATTGTTTAAAAATATGACACCAGTACCAATACCAGCACCCTTAAAGTGATACTGATACCAATAGAGTACTATAGACTGTACTTATATAGTGCCTTTCTAGTCTTCTGACCACTCAAGGTGCTTTTACACTACACACCTGGTGTCAAAGAAGCCATTAACCTTGTGAACATGGTGCTGTAGTCCACACTGAAGTTTACTCCGTGTTTGATGAGGTACTTTGTCATGTGACTCATATTCCCAGTTTACCTGAAGTAATCCTTGAGCATTTTATGCATTTATTTTTAGAGAACACCACAAGCATGTAGCCAAACTTTTCAAATGTTTTGGTTGCATCTCAGAACACTCCAACTCGGTCAAATACTTCACGTCACATTAATCCAGTGGTGTGGTGTTGCAAACAAAATCATACAAATATTTATTTTTTTTTCTAGATCCGGGTACAAAAAGCATCTTATGCGGGTATCGTTTGACTGAAAATGTTGTAATACTATTCTACTAATACCTGGTACTGGGTTGGTCGAGTACCCATACCCAGCTCTAACTGTGTCTAAATCAAGCTGGCTTTATGTTAGACTTGTTTGGCTTCAGGATATATAATTTAAGTGCCGGTTTATTGAAAAAATATTGATGTTCAACACCCTATTTCAAACTTGAAAAAAAAAGATCAAGTTATTGAAGTTTTTTGCCTGGATTAGAAATCTAATCTCAATGGACACCAAACAGCTATAGCCAACCGATAGGAATTCCCCATGCTGAGATTTCCCCTCATGGAATTTTCCCAAGCGCAGTAACCATTAATATCTCTGAAGTCTCCTGTGAATCCACTCTGGTAGGCCTCTGTCCCATCTGAATTCAAATAGACTTAAGGTCCATTAGAAAACAATGCTCAGTCTGTCATTCATAACATCCATTTAACCAGCGTCCATGTTGGCAAGGCTCTTTGTCATCCACATATTTCTTTGTCTTGACTAAACAGTCTCCTTACC
Organism: Sciaenops ocellatus; assembly: GCA_033000465.1. Lineage (NCBI taxonomy): Eukaryota > Metazoa > Chordata > Actinopteri > Sciaenidae > Sciaenops > Sciaenops ocellatus. The sequence goes on from CP136870.1 coordinate 11,039,252, forward strand.
TTTCTATTCATTTTTCAAACCCAAAGCTATAATATCTCCCCAGATGATGAGTGCTACCCCTTACATGCTTCTACAGTAAGTTGAGAGCACCAATGCATTCCATTAGCCTCTCAAGCAGAGTGTTAACCTTAGCCTTTGTAGCGTAGCAAGAAAATGGCTCTGGAGGGACGATTCCGTCACTTTTCCTGTGTTCGCCGAGGTTCTGCAGTGCGTTAAAGTTGCATTCAGTCTCCGAGTGCTTTTAAAGTGAAAAACCTGACACTCTATTGTTCTTTGCTCTCAATCAATAAAACATATGCCGGGGTTTCGTGAATATTTAATCTCACCACTTGTTTCCTTTTATCTGCCAAGTCACTAAAGAAAGATCAGGAAATATTTCCTAGTCACTGACTCTGAATCGTTTCCTTTTATACGGCCCATTTGAAGCAAGGAAACAATAAACTTAGAATCACAAAGGGACCGGAAAAAAATAGTTGAAAGCTGTTCTGTTATCAGTCGTATCCATCCTCACATATCAACCTGCTTGATGTTTCCATCAGCGGCTAAATGTAAGTGTATATCCACTGTATGCTTTGCTTCACATCTCGTATTTTCAGAACTGTATTAATGAGATGCAAATATATTTCTGTTATGTATTTCTCTGAAACATCCACAGAACAATACAGCAGAATGAAGGTCTTAACCTCAACCTAATCACTGTGAAGTATGTCATTATTTACCATTTTGATCTTTGCATTCTTTATGCTTTATAAATAAAGATGTCAGTGTTCAAGTCACTAATGTGAATATGAATAACAATTCATGGGATGATTTTCAAAGAAGCATGCTATTTGCTCAAGCACCAGTGAAGAAAAACATGAAAACTAGATAAAAATGTATATAATAATTAAAAAAAAACATAATGCAAAGGAAAGCCAAAGCTTTTGATTTAGGCTTTTTCATGAGTAAAAAAACAAGAATTTGGCCAGAGACAACATCTATAGTTGTAGAAGGTGTGGGTAGATTCAGATAAAATCACTTTTTATCTTCAAGATTTTTAGTCAGTAGTGGAAATACTTTTCTTTTTAAGGTACAATACAAAGTAAACATGAATTTATGTAAATTATATATTATATTAGCCAAAGCTTCAGTCCTGCTGACAGTTTCTTTGTCATTGTGCAATTGCTGAATTTCATATTTTTGCAAAAATGCCCATCTCTATGCCAGCTGTCAGCAGCCAGCCTGCGTTGTGGCATTATTTTGTGTAAAGGGACTAAAAAGCAGAGAAAAATGAAGGATGCATATTTTAAAATGTATTACCTGACCCCAGTTTGGCTACCAGCAAGTTATTTTCTGACTTTAATCTGAGGAGAGGAGAAATAAACTACCTCTGAGCAATATAAATTATTGCAGAGGCAGTGCATTTGGTACACAAATTTTATTTTTCAAGTTCCACCTGTTCTAAGACAGGCTTTCTTTCTTGGCCATATTTTCAGTTATCCATTATATTATTGGGGTTTTGCAGCAAGACTCATAAAATTGTGAATATTAGATTACTGTTGGGTCAGCGAGGTTTACTGTCTGTTTAGAAAGTACTCTATCTCCTATACAACTAAAAGAAAAAATGCTTCTTGATGGACTTCCTATGCCTAACTGTGCAAAAACTACTTGTCTGCAATATAGTGCAAACTGATCTATGATTCCTCTGTTCTAGGAACAACCGTATTTATGGTCTTTTTTACAATATAACACCAACAGTAAGGTCCCATTTTTTGTCAGACTCAGAGTCTGTATTAAGATCTGCTCAATGCTCGAAAGGTTTCCTGGATATTTTTTCCTCTTTCTGATGACATTCCCTTCACATCACCCCCATAAAACTCTGAAATGTAGCCTTTAGACACATTAAAACTCTTATTATACCCCCTACATTAAACCTTGCTCATACCACCAGCTGCACAATATTATAAAACCCCTTTGCTTTCACTTCAACCAATGAAAAACAGATGCAAGTCACTGTTAATTAAGGGAATTGCATGTAATTTGACAAAACTGATGATTGCTGTTGTCTTTATCTTTGTTCACGTTATTGGATTCATAGTAACACTTTCTATGACACGCACATCTATAATGCATTATAAACATACTTACAGTATATACTACATTAATAGAAATGTATAATTCTTGTTATGAGCACTATCCGTAAAGCTTTCCAACAATAATCATAACATAATTTTATAATGACTTATAACTAATTTCTTTATAACTGTGTCCTGACTAATACAAGATATTGATACCAATGTACTGAATGAAAACTTTTTAAAAATAATTTTTATTTATCTTATTTGATGATTAAACCTAAAACCAATTAAGACAATGTACAAACTCCAAAACTGATATTTCCATGTTGATTTATTTCTGTGGAGCTTCAGGCTTTGCTAATATGTGTTTTTATCATCTTTCCTAAGGTATATTTAACACTACAAGGAATAAATGGCCTCTAAATTATATCTTTTTGTGGCTCATTCAGGTTGTCACAACAAATGAATTCAAAAGTGTTTACAGAATTGGAGTGTGTGTGTGATATTATGCACATAATAAATCAGTTTTGTCTTCAGTGAATGTCTTTAAGCTTTTAAAAAAGAAATGAGAAAATGCAATATACAGCTCCACTGCGCAAAGTTAAATAATAAAAATTGTCTCACTGCAGTGTGCCATTCAAATCAAAACCTTAGAATTACTCATTGCCATGTCTTACTAAGAAATAAGACAACCGTCTTATGTCAATGGTCAATTGAGAGCCTGTTGAAGTGAAGTGCAGGTGCTATTACATGTGAAGTAGAAGAGACTCTATCCTGACATATATTGGAAGGAAAACCTTTTATTTTGACACAATGGTTCACCTAAATTACAAAGCAATTTTTCTGCTTACCTGAATAGTAATATCTAACTCTGTAGATAGCTTTGGCTTTATCTGTCCAGGTTTTGGCTTAATCCAAAGTGCTGAAAGATTAAATTTAACAGCATCTCTTACTCTGGATAATGCACAGATCCTTACTGTTATCGCTTTTCATCAGAACCATTTTCTACTAAAGAAATAGCCACGAGTGGTGAAAAAATATGATTTATTTGTGATTTGGCTTAACTAAACCTTTAAGACCTGTTCCCATATTACCTCTGTCCTGTATCTTGTGGACACCTTATTTTCATCGGCTGTCTGTATTGCCTTCATTAAGTGACATGACAGTGCAGCAGACAGAAAAGAAATCCCATCAAAAGCAGAAAATCCCAGAATCAGCTGTCTTCTCTAAGTAAGCAGTTTATTCAGGGAAGTAATACCTTTATAGAGATTAATCTCTCAGAGCGATGTTAGTGAGCTCTTATGTGCAAATGTTAATTGTTGGCAACATTGTAATGGCGGCATACTGGTCAGTATTAGAGAGAAATACCTTTTATTAAAAATATCCACAGGCAGTCATTTTATGGTTTGGACATTATGATGGCCAGTAATGTCAAGTTGTCTGACGGCTTAATGATCAAGTTCAGTGAAAGGGATTTGACACTAGCAGCAATTTCCAGAGTAATGTGGATGTTCAGAGTGTTAAACCATGCAGGGGATTTAAGTCCCAAAAAGTAGAGCATAACATTTTCATCAAATCTGGTTACTTTTGCAAGCTGACATCCAAAATTTCACAGCAATGCTGAAGCACAGATACAGATACTGCATGTTAGTGATGGAAAACATGCTGAATGAAGATTGGTCTGCCTGTGTCATTTATGAGGAAATTCATTAAAACCATGTTAAAGGGGAACTGTTATGCTTTTTCAATGAGTCAATGAGGTAAACATATGTAAAAGTAGTCCTTGTGAGCAAAAAGCACAGGTGTTCAGATTGCTCTGAATGCAGCATTTCCAATGTTTTTTCTACTTAATGCAATGAGTTAATGTCCACTCTGCTCCAGACTACCTTTTGTATGTCTTGCAGAAAGAGCTTTTTCAATTGTGAATTAGCTAACTAGCTAACAGCAGCTACAGTAAAGTAAGGCCATCTGTCCATCAGGAAACTCCATAAACTACTGGAAATTGAAGTAGTAAACAGCTAGAGGACATCAGATGGAATATTTTCTCCATAAAATAGTATTGAATCTCGCCAAAATCAGTGACTAAAGTTATATAGTTATGTGTGATTAGTACAGTAATCAGTAAGGCTGGGTCCCCAGAAACATCATCTATAGTGTCTACTGTGGCTTGTTTTTCATACAGTATGAATGAACCTCTGCAGTGCATTTTACAAAGGTTTAGTTACTCATGTCCTAAAGGCTTTTCATTCCTGATGCCTGCTTAAGATTAGCATTTTGCATAAGAATTCTTTAAAGATGCTGCTCCTAGTGTTTCATTAAGAATGGAGATATGACTTGAGTTCATTCGGCCTTTGTTACTTCTAGTCCGTCCACTGAATGACTAAACATTTGAGTTAAAACATTTTATGTCTCTTTAATCTGTCACTAAAGAAAAGACTCTGTGCTTACTATGCTGGCATCAAGATCTTGCACTCTAAGCTCCTACTTGTCCACAAGCAAGTGCCTTTCCTGACACCCCTTTTTTAGCTTGTTGTTATGGTGATTTGGCAGCTAGTTGTGTAACCCGTCACCATGGGAACAAAACAACTAAAAGCTGTGTGTTTGTGTGACAGTGATATGAAGGAAATCTGAAACAAAGATATCCTTTTCTCCTTCCTGAAAGCATTGAGGCATTCCACTCAGAAAGCTCTGCACTGGCTGTGCGGTGGCCATGACTCTATGAAGGACTGTCGTACAATAGACCTCCACCACAATAGACCAAAGGCTACTGTTGCTGTTTTTTATTCGAAAAGCATCACACACAGTGGGTAAGCTGTGAAACCAAAATGTCACATGGGTCCCACGAGGGGAACATGTGAATGTTGATTTAGCCAGAGCCTCTTGACCTGAAAATCAAGAGTGTATAATGTCATACGAAAGTATTTTACCCCAGTGCAACAAGGGATGCTGGTGAGGTGTCTGTCTAACCTTTGCAAGCAAAGAAATGGTCTCAGTAGATTATGTCTATCTAAATCATAGGAAGCCTGAACAAAGACCACAATCTTTCCCTAAACATATTATTTATTATTACAGATATGGTAGGAAAAGAAATTCAATATGTTGTCAGTTTAACATTTTGCCGACACCTTCATCATCAACATTTTGCAATTTATGTTAATTACCAATGTATCCTGTTGATCAAATATGTGAACAGAGTAAAATGATATTTTCTTTCAAATGACATTTGCTATGTGAGTATAAGTGTAATTTCTATGAAACAGGAGTCTGAATTTGACAATTAAAATGGGTATTTTACAGTCCTAACTTAATGATAGTTTTTAATGTTCAGGTTTTGTTGTTTTAGTTGTTTTTGGAGGATGTGATTTGTCATGCTGTTAAACTAGATTGTGTTACAGTGAAGGGTGTTTCTAATTTAAATTTAATTCCACTGATATAAAAGTGATGGACAAAATATTCTAAATGCTTCAGAGAATGATGCTATACAAGTCAACAGGACCAGATGTTACAGCCTCCAAAATGACCAAAACATTAAATCAAAACAAATTCTAACCTTCCTGAATGTGGGTTTTCCTACAAGGCTATTGAATTAGACAGCATCAGTTTTACTTCGGTGTGCATTTATTTGCATTTTACCAACAATGAAATCCTTTACCACCAAGGTGGTCCAATCCTGAAACCATTGGTGCACTGATTGTTGCTTCCATCCACAGGACTTTTCCAAAGACATATCTACAGTATTACAGAGTAAATTACAAGAATCTTCATTCAAATGTAAAACCAAGCTGGAAGCTCCCATTTTTAGGTCCCGTGTGTGGAAAAGTAAATGACTCTCAATCTCCCTCTGACAGCAACCACTATCAAGGTGCCTCAAGCAAGGAATTGAACTCCCCACTGCTCAGTGGTCAACAAGAAGAAGATGATTGTATTCACACCAGGTGGCTCTCAGGTGTAATGCAGAATGTGGCTAAAAGCATTCAGGCTTGCTAATAGCTTTCTTGAACAAACAAAGGTTACAAAAATGTTAATACCATGACTAAATTAAATGCATACCAGCAAGGGGATGAAGAGTTTCCCCGCAGGCAATGAAATTTAATGATCAGAGGCAGAAAAATCAAAAGCACAGAGGAAATAGCTGCTGCTGCTATACCGCCTATGGTCCCATGGCAAGTAACACGTATGTCTACAAACCAATCTTATTTCCTCATTGCAGCTTTTTTTCCCCAGGAGTCAAAAAGAGGTCTAATTTTCATTTTACCAATGAAATAATATTCATAGAGTAAAGATTTTTGGCGGATCTTCAAAACTACAGCGTCACTAGTATTGTAAAGAGCAACCAGGTGTTTCGGAAGGTTTAGCTCATAACACATATATTATTCATTAAATGCAACAGTTGTGCAGATTAGTTCTCAGGTGCAAATCTAAAATTAGGAAGAAAAGGAAGGCTTAACAAGAAACTCTGACAACATAATAACTCCAATAAGGTGTTTTGTTTTTGTTTTTACTTTTAATTGTATAGTTAGGGACACTGAATATTATTTTTATCAACTCTTCTTAACCAACCAAGAAATGAAATTAGAAGATTTACAGCATTGTGTGAGTAACAAAGAAAGTGACCTGAGGAACAATTTGAAAAAGTAGAGGCCACGCATCGAGCAGTTATCTCAGTGACATGGTCAGCACTCATTTTTTTTCTGTGATGATTAAACAGCCTTGAAAGAGTCTTATATTTGGAGAGAAATCTGTTTGTAGGTGGCTATGTGACAGAGGAGCCACCGGGTTGTCCTTCAAAGCAAATTAGTTTAACAACCTGGAAAATATTTCCAGCACATCTTTGATATTGTTACTATGGTGTTGGGGGAATGTTAAAATCATAAGCAAGCTTTCTATTCTTTCTGCATAGTGAAGCTTGCTGTGAGAATTAAGATGTTTAACCTTGGTGAATGTTTAGAGATGTACTGAAATAAAATTAAAGGATAATACTCAGCTACGATAGCTTTAGTGTTATATTCGTTGTTTCGGGTGTGATTTTTAACAGAAAAACTAATATTGTACAAAAGAAGAATCACAAGCAGTCCAGTTAGCAGGTTAGTCAAACTTACTAAAAGAGAAACAAGGGAAAAGTGTAAAGTCATAGCCAATTTTTCTGTTTTAAATGTTGGTCAGCCAGAGATGGTTGAAAACACTGAACTGAAGGGCCATTTCTTATATCTGTGTTATGTGGGTTTAGCTCCAGCCGCCTCAAAAAATACAGGATTGAACCACAATGTTGCAGTTGGTGACATGTTGCTTTATTGAGATGAATACGAGAACTGTAGTTCATTTTGAGTCAGTCCCATATCCTACTGCTCTAAATTTCTTCTAAATTCCCACTAAGTACCAGATTTGGGGCTGAAATACTGCCAAAAAAAGAGTAGAGAATGTAAAAAGAAAAAACTACAGTAACCAGCTGTTTAGCATTATCTATTAAGTATGTATTTGCTATATATATTTAGTTACATTTTCAAAGTAAAGCTTGTGGAGAAACATTTTCAGTTCAAACGGTCACATTTTGGTTAGGTTTAGGCACAGAAACTATTTTATGTAAGTATACTGTAAATATATAGGTACATAACTTAAGTTAACAAGAAGTTAACTGTTGGCTTTTGGTTTGACACAAACAGAAGTTTCTTTGGTGAAAGGCACGTGTATTTGACCCATCCATTCACCCTAACCTCCTCCACATGTGGCCTTTTATCACGTTTTATAATACATAATTGTAAATACACTTCATACTTCAACGGCACATCAAAATACCAGATGGACACATCAGAGGGGTACCTACAGTACCCTAGTTTTTTTTGTTTTTGTTTTTGTTTTTTTTAATTCTGTATATTTCTAACCTGTTTTAACAGTGGGCTTGTGCTTAGCTTTCCTCTGCTTCAGTTCATCTGTTGGGAGTTAAAGAAGAAAAAAAAGGTCATAATATTTTAGCTTTTTCTGCATTGTCTTTCACACCCTTTTCAATAACGCAGCATGCTTTTAATCTTGCAGAGACAGTAATGGCTAACACCAGAGGGCTGAAAACATATATGGTAATAAAAAGTAGCTTTATCCAGTGTTGTATCCTGTTACAATGTTCAGCAGAGCTTTATTATCCCCAAAGGGCTGCAATTAGAGCTGTACTGCTGAATCTGGTCAAATACAATGAAAGACTGCCAATGTATAATCTACAAATCAGCATAATGTAGCATTAATTAGACTCACAGTGATTACAATAAAAGTCAGGAAAGCAGGCTTTGCCGGGGACTACAGTGAAATTGGAGTCACAGAAGCTGAGACTCTTTCAAAAGAGGATCCTTCTGCGTGAAGTGAACTCCAGTCTATGAATGATATGCCAAATAATGTGAGAGCTATCTTGTCTCAGGGAATTGCATGCATCAGCGTTGTCCTTGCACTCCTCAGGGCAAAGCCGTTTACAGATCAGTCAAGATGATGGTATGAAAAGGAGGTAAATTGAGTGTAATTCAAGATGCTTTCTCATTTTTATGGATATATTTTCTTTCATTCAAATTATTTAGGATATTTTCTGCTTCATGCTTATTTTTATTTATTTATTTATTTTAAGCCTGGCCTGTTCATTTAAAAGAGATGTCATCATTTTAGATTGAAATGTCTATAACGCTCCATTAAAAAAAAGATAAGATGGAGTTTTATTGATCGCCACAGGGGAATTAGGTCGTTGCATCTGTATAACTCATTTGGGGTTTAACATGCGAGTGAAGTTGAGTTAAAGGATTAAAATTGGATCCAAAACAATCAACAAAACAGTAAAACTAATGCAAATAAGACAATAAAGAAATTAATTGGGCTATAAATGGTTTGATTTTGACATATAGGTGTGTTTTATAGGAAGGAATATACAACATACAGACAGCGTACAGATGATGAATCAAAACGAGCAAAAGAATTCAGAGTTTAATGCATCAAAAAATACAGTAAATCCTATTGTACAGGAAATCCTTTTGTAACAGTGCTGTATGATAATATGAGGCTCAGTTTACCTCACACAGAGTATCCCCTATGGGAAACCCTGTTGTCTAGAGCCCTATAGATTGCGTCAGCCTCAGATCGTATTGAGGCACAGATCATGCTGCCTCGAGGCATTTGCATCCTTTCATCAATACACTACTAATGCATGCAGTGGCTGTGCCTACCAGGCTCCATTTGGCAGCAGAGAAACAGAAGGCAAGGGCCACATTGGAAGCCGCCGCGGTAAGCTGAGGCGCAGACTAACTACACAAAGTAAACATCTGCAACTTCATAGGTCAGCTCTAGTGTGTGATTATAGTTGCAGGGCACCCCACTCTCACAGAGGTTCAGCTTTCTGGTACTTTTTGAGCTTGCTGGTGAGTTCCATGCCAACAGAATTTGAATTTAAAAGCTTCTTTGTTGACTTCTTCAGCTTCCAAATGTATTCAGAGAACCGTGCAAGTGTTAAGATATACGTAAAGCCCTCATCGAGGCTACCAGCTGTAATGAAGAGAGGGAGAAACCAGACGCAACGCAAAACAAGAAAAGATGAAATATAATCCTGAAAATGGAAAGTCAGAATATTATAAAAAGGTTCACAGGATAGAGGGGCCAACGGTGAAGCCTGAATAAAATATTGAATGTTTTCACCACTTAACCTTGCTGTCAAACAGCCCTTTCCAACAGAAAACTAAAGTGTTTATATTGATCTATGCTCTCTTTAAAAGCCATCAGACTTCACTGACAAAAAACTTCATTTTACCTCGGAGAACATAGAATTTGCTGCTGCCTAAGTCTGCAGCAACCAACACAACTAACTAATGTGTTGTGTCATGTGCAGAAGTCACACGACAACTCTCGTGTTCTATGAAGTAAAATAATTTTTTTGTCAATGTCAGTCTGGTGGTATTGAAGAGATCGATATAGCTGTGTCAGTTTCCTTTTGGAAATGGCTATCTGACGGCAAGGTAAAGTGGTGAAAATATTCTAAATGTATTGTAGTGTAGTAGCTAAAATACATTTATCTGCTTCCCCTATCCACAGCCATACATTAGCTTAGCTTCCATGCGGGTCCTTCCGTCTGCTGGGGGTGTGCTGACCGCTTTGACTATGTATGTACATCATACAACCACACTTAAACTTAAAACATGCTTTAGATGTGAAATTCTCCACGATAAAAACCAAAATTAAATTATCATCATGAGGTCACACAGTGCCGACCTTTTAAAAGTGTGTATTTAAAACTAGGTTACCACACAACCGTAATGTGACAATGACAAATACGTTCACTCTGATGGATAATAGACCCCACAGATTTTCGTTCCGCTCCAATCAGGGACCTGCAGGAATGACGCAGCTGGCCACGCCTCCTTCAGCTAGTGGCCAATCAGGAGTCTGCGACCACACACCTGGACTTGCATGCACCAAAACTCTACAAGCAAAGTTATACTATGGGCGAGACAGTGGCAGCTGTAACATAGGATTAAAGTTAAGTCAAGTGACAACCATTTAACATGACTTAAATATGAAACTGCGCATGCATAACAGCTTGTAAAAGCCTTCATGAGAAGACTGTAGAAAAATCAATGAGTAATGCATTACCTTTAAAGTCTCAAACCATTTGGGAATTATTGCTGCAAAGCCTCAGATCATTAGTCAGACGGTTCAGCATTAGCATGTTTTAGTTTCTTTGACAGATATTGACTTCAGCCTCGCACAACACACACTCATACATGTATCACCTTTTACCTTTAGAATACTTCCTTTCAGCTTTTGACTAAATGGTTGGTAAATATTTGATATCAAACAGTTGTGTTGGTATCTGTTATACTCATCGGGAAGAATGACATGAGTAAATGATTCTCAGCTGGTGTTTAATCAGAAGACCTCATTATATCCACCTCAGTTGTTGCTTCATCCAAACAGTCTCTGCTGGACCAGATAAGAGCGGCCGATAATATAAATTATGGATGATTTTATGAGTGCATAATAAAGGATCAATGATGAAATGTTCCATTTCTCACTGATGGTGTCACACTGGTTATATATTCTTCCTCTTTAATCTCCAAATTATGCATCATTAAAGCCATGCTACAAATTTAATGTGGAAATACACCGGTCTTCTCGGACTAAATTACAAAGTGAGAGTTTAACAGAGAAAACATTCTTCTTCCTCTAAGTGAGACCCTGTAGATTCACCAAATTACATTCTTGTGTCAGGACATTTCTTGGCCACAGGAAGCTATTGACTGGAAATTGAGGACCAGTTTCGAACCGTTTCCTAAACCCCACACAGGGATCGCTTCATCCAGAGGAAGTTTAACTCGCCAGTCTTAGACCATTAACCCTTCACTTCCTTCTATTATCCTTTTGTATCGACCATCACAGAGAAGTCGAGGTTGAGATTCCCTGAAGGGATTTGGAGCTGTTAAATTATCTCTCTTCTATTTATGAATTTTTTTTCCCGAAACAATTTCCCTATGAAAGTCAGACACTAGTGGTGATATTCCATACATAGAAACAGACTGCACATATATGGTCAGCTTTACATACAGTACTCTGCACCGGGAAGCAAAAGATTAAATGCCAGTTTAATTAGTTGTAAAGGTCAAGCAACGCTTGTGGCTAGAGGGCAGAATATTAATAAGGGATTTCCTTTTAAAATCAAGGTGACTAAGAGGTGAGCAACAAGTTAGAGACAGAAAACTTCAAGTTTTCACCATTTCCATGACGCTGAATGTTGACAAATCTATGAAACACCTATTTTTTTCAATAGAGTAATCAGAGGCTTTTGATTGATTGTAATAGTTCAAGATAACTGACATCCAAACACACATCTCCTACTATGACATTGCTCTGCTAGCTATCAAACTAACAGTCAAGTTGTTATATAGTTGACTTTTTTCAGCTCTGTAAAATTTATTTGACTTGTCAAGTCTGTGGCTACACAAAACACCAATTGGAGACTAATTCGGTTCTATGCAAAACTAATAGATCCTCTGGTTGATACATTGCTTACCCATAAATGTGATAAATGAAAAGAAGAAAGATTTCAGGCGTTGCAGCTCTGCATTGTAAAACCTGCTGGTGGACAATTCATGGAACCACATGATGCATACTGACATGCTCATTCAAATCTCAGATCTGTTTAATCTGTGTCCACCTTTCGGGGGACATATAATGTAGAGAAACATGTGGCACATGTAGCGACTGATTTACTCAAAATCATCTTAGTGATCTGATTGCATGCAAACACATGGACTGCACAAACCTTCCCCAGCGTGACTGAAATTTGATTAATTTTTTTATGCATATACAGTAGATGAAAACTGATGAAATAAAAAGCAAGCACAGTTTGAGATAATCCAGCTTCAGTCGGGTTGTAATCCAGGTCTGACCAAGATTGAAACAGACATTCCTCAGATAGGGGCAAAAATAGGATTCCAACAGTGTTTCAAGTGCTAATACAGCCTTCATCCCCAGGCTAACATGTCTTTTCATCCGCACTTTGCATTGCGTTCATAGCTAATTGAATGATAATGTGAACCATTTTAGATTTTGGGTCTTTATTTGCATACGTGTCTCAGCAAAAGTGGAATCTGCAAAAGAAAGGAGTGCTGAAATTAACAAGAAAAAGTGCAATAATTGTGTTTGTTAAATATAATCTTGCTCTGTAATGTAGTGCGATATTGAGTGAGTCTTTTGCTGGGAGACTTGAAAGGCATTATTTCACCATTCCAAATGCAATAGCAGTATAGTGATACTCACAGCAGAGTAAAAGACAAGTGGGAATGAAGGGTGAAATAAAGATCGATAGGGAAACCCTCAGCACTGCAACATTAGTGATGCTGTAAGGATGCTCCATCTCTCTCTGAACTCTCTCAACAATTTTTCCTGACCTTTTACTTGAAGAGACGTTTATGCACTCCTCTTTCTCAAGATCAAATGTCTGCCCCCTCTCTATGTATTTCCCCTTGACTTGGCAGCCAGCTTTTAGAATTGACAGCTTTTGTATGGGCAGCAAGACGCACAGTTAAGTGTTTCATTTAACTATAGACCAAGGCTTTTCTGCCTCAGTCTGCTGAACACTTTTGAGATTAAACAGCAGCACTACAGGTACTTCCCGATGTCTCTAAATTTGAATGCATAGAATATGTAGTGCACCTTGTTGAAATGACAAATACAGTTGTGTTTAAGTCTGGCTTAACATACATTATCTCAGGTATATATGCTTGCTAAGCTTTTTCCAGATATTTTGCCTCACCAGCAGTATGGCATAAGTCAGTGTTAAGAGCCAGTGAATTTACTTTTAGTACAAGTTAACCTCAAGTCTTACAAGTTTTAACCTCCTGCTTTTTGTGAGAATGAGGACAAATTTGTTGTGTGAAAGCTTTCCCGCACTAGCTTCTGAGAAGAAAGGCTTGTTGTGGATGTATTTCAAAGTTAATCTCATGCTTAAACACGAAAAAACCCCTCCAATAAGTGGATTGATGATTAAATTCTCCACTGGAATAATAAATCAGCAGTATTGTGTCCTTTTCTTCTGTAAAGCGTCTGTCTTTGCAGACTGGTATTGGCATAACAGTAGACGTAGAATAGCACTGCCTCAGCCTCAAAGTGGCCCAATACTTTCATTAATTGACATCAGACAAAGTAATCTGATGAATACAAAGTGCCCTTAGACTAGACACCCACTCGTTCTCCTGCCACACACACTCACACCACACATACACACACACACGCGCGCACACACACACAGCAGATGTTTCAAGTAATGGGAGCACAACAGGAAGAGAATTCAATTCAATTTGGCCTGAGGTCTAATAGGACATCAAGTGGAAACGGAAGGCGATAGGGTTTCACTCTGGAAGCCCATCTGTGCCCATGCTCCCCTTCAAACCCACCTACCCAGTGATGTTGTTCAACTGAAAAGAGACATGAGCACCCTGATGCATCGTAGGCTGTAATCACCTTCTCAGATGACACCATAAGGCCTCGGGGGTGGAGAGGAAGGGGCACGGATTTGTTTTGTTTGATGGCATTCAGCGCATGCCTTGTCACTGTATAGTTTCATTACATTTCAAAGGGATTAGGAGACTCCTGGGCGGTAGAGTGGTGACCTTCAGCCATAACATGAGGGTTTCCTCTCAGAGTATGTGTCTCTGTTGGAATGCTCGATGTGCATGCTAGCTAGAGTGTTATGTAAAACATAAATGAAAACAAAATGCAATGATTTGTAAAAATGTTTTCAACCTATATTCAGTTGGATACATGACAAAGACAAGGTATTTAATGTTCAAAGTGACAAAACTTTAAAATCAGGGTTGTATATACAGTAAGTTATCATAGGTAAATGTGGACAATAAGTGACAAATCATATTTATTTGATAAAATACAGTAATAAAGATTTGTGTTGCTTATATTATCATAGCAAAAGACAAATACAGTACATTTGTGGATTACAGGAACATACTGTTTAATACACAATTACAGATGACAATATACAACCACATCATTCCTCACATATTAAAAGCATTTATTAAAAGGTGAGTGTGGAGCCATGTTTTGAATGTAGACAGGTTGGTGCAGACTCCAGAGGGTTCCAGAGGGAAGGGGCCAGCTATGGAGAAGGCTCTGTTGCCCCAGGTCTGGTGCTTGGTCCTTAGAGATGGAGACAGGAGGCGCGATAGAGGTAGCGGGGCTTTGGGAGTTAGGAGGAGTATAATTTGGATCTGTTGTAGGACAAGGAGACAGTGGAGTTTCTGGAGGACAGTGGGGGATTTCCAGCAGTTAAAGGGGAAATGGGACTTTTCCTCCTAAGCAGGGTGGTCCAAAGTATGTTTATATTTAGATTTTGAAAAAGAAAAGTGCTCAAGGAAATCTCACATTATTTGTTAAAAGTGTTGATACTGACTCTTTTTAAGTTGCAGTGTGTAGGATTTAGTGGCATCTAGTTGCTGATTGCAATCACCTCGCCTCACCCTCACGTTACCCTCACATGGGGATCTGTGGCATCTGTAGATGTAAAAAGTTCATTCTAAGGTAACAATTCATATTTTCAGGTGATTATAAACTAATGAAAACACAGTTATGCATATTACATTCAATTTCTGCCACATTCTGTAACTAGTGCTCCCTAAATTTGACACACCGGATGTTTAAACATATAGAAATGTTCAAAATAACAGCCAATGTCTAACAACGCTATACAATTTCCTTGACCGCCACAGTGTCAAATGTTTTGATCATTGATGATTTTCATCTTATTTCAATAAATATTGAGATAATATTTTGTGCCGTGCCAGAATAACTGTAGAAGAAGTATAAAGGATACAAGTCAGTTCTCTGTAAAGGACCAATTTCTGAGGGTAATTGCTTCACATTTCTAAAATGCGACTTGCATCTCCGCTCCTACTGCACCCTGTTTGACTTGATCCAACAGCTAAATTATATTGCACACCACTGATGATACAGCCACACGTTGTGTTGTTACTGGCTTGCACACACTCGAAAGATGTCTAGAAGCTGCTTGGAGTCACAGTTCCCTGATGTGGCCCCACGGCCTCGCTGCGTTTAAATGAACAGATGCAGGGGAGAGAGAAGCAGTCAATGGTATCAAGTCTGAAGCAAACTGCTTTAAAAACTAAATTACCATTTAAAAAAAAAAAAAAAAAACAGCAGCAAGCTCGAAACCATTTAGTTTTGGGCTGTTTGGCCAGCAGCAGGTGCTTATGGAACACATGGAGTGACACTCTTTTAAGAGCCTTTGCCTTTGCTTTCAAGGACACCTTGACAGTAGTTTTTTGGAGGCAGGGGAGAATTTTACACATTCAGATTTTAAGCTCATCTCTCTGGGATTCGACCTCTCTGAGCTGTAGGCTACTCCTGCCTCAAGACATAGAGAGAGCTTGAGCAAAAAGGTCTGTAATGCAGTTCAAATATCTACTTACTTCTTAAACACGGCAATAAAATCATATCTTTAAACGTTTGAGGGGGGAAAGGGCCACTTGTTTGATAAGAACATTGGCAGCAGTAGGTATATATCTTAAAATGTGAGGCTCATATTCAATCCTTTCCTGAGGCTAAGATTGTTCGTAGAGTCTGACATTTTTGTAATGTTGTCATATGACTGGTAACATATACAGCAGCGATGGGAGATTTGAATTGTGGTTCTTCGTTTGCGAAGGGGATGGCGCTCTGGTGGAGGAGTCTCTATGGAAGTTTATGGATTGCTGTGCATATTTGCTGCTCTTAATGTTGATCAAGGCGAGGGCAGCACTTCTTTTCAAACACACACACACATTCCTGTCAGGTAGAGAGCTTTCGGTCGATAAAGACTAGACAGCCTCTAAGTAGCTTCTCTCATCATTATAGTTCCTCCAGCCTTCTCTATGGCTACGACTGCTCATTTGTAAGTGCGTGATGTTTCCCCGGCTGTGGCTTCTTCTTTTGTTGCCCCCACTGTTTGCCATTCAGTTTATGGGGCCCACACACACACACACACACACACACACACACACACATATCCATGGATCCCTCTCTCTTTTATTATGGGAATTCCTGGCACATGTGAGTGAACCAGGCAGGCAGGCAGTCCAGATACCCCTCCCCCCCTGGGCCCCGGTATCCCCTCATTCTCATGGATTTCTCATGGGGCTAAAAGCAGACGAAATGGTGGAGGAGGAGGGGGGAGGGCAAGAAGGAGAAGGAGGAGGAGAAGGGAAGGCGAGCTAGGCTAATTCATCAATAATCTTTACCTAATCCCTCCCTCTCCCCTTCTCACTCTCTGACTCTCTCTCTCTTTCTGCCTGGAGGCATTCAAGCAATACATCCATCCCCCGCCCCACCTCACACTCACACACACAGACACACATACACACACATAAGAGTCTGCCTGAACACGTCCAGAGGGAGAGGATGAATCGAGCTGGAGAGTGTTGTTTCTTTCGCCTCCGTGTGTGCCGGTGTGTGTGTGTGGTGTAAGTCGAGTCCTCTGAGGGCTGTGTGTCTTAGCTCTGACCGGGAGCTAAAATGGTGATTATAGACTAGAGACTAGGTGTGGCAAGATGGGGCGGCGTCAAAGGCTTTGTCTATAGTTCCCGTACAGCCCACCAACTGGGGAGGAGGCTCTGCCTGTCTATCAGAGTCAGTCCTGGAGCCATGCACAGTCTGGGATTGAAAGAGCTGCTACGTGGGGCTGAACTACTCTCAAAACCAAGACCTAAGCCACGGGGAATTAGACAAGCACAAGTTCAAGAAGCTCGGTGGAATCTTTATAAGGAACGTGGCCAAGTGAAGAACTGCTGGAGCTATTGCTGGTTTCTTGTTTCAGCCTCATTTATTCTTCTTCTGTAACTCATGACAAAGATTTTCTAAAGAGAAACCAAAAAAGAGAGAAACTTCTGTGGAGTGCCTGCTGAAAAACTCAACATTTTGAAGAGGGTTTCCTTTCAAAGAAAGATCCTCAAAGAAAGATTTTTGTTTCTTTTTCCAGATTTAAAGGATGCAATTTCAATGATAAAACCGTTTGGAATATGGGACTTTTAATCTATGATTTGGACCATGCGGACAGGCAACTATGTTTTTGTGCTCAGCTCTGGGTAATTTTGATAAGTATGTCACATTTATTCTGTTTGTTCTCCAATGATTTTGCCCTACTTTGATTTCACTCTAGGTGTTTAACAATGTTGATTTGTTACTCTCAACAAGTGCAGTGCAGCACATTGGATGACAATGTGAACACTACTCAAATACATGTTTCTTGTTTCATACTGTTTTATGCAGACTTTATATTTTTGTCAAATTTAAAAGATTTGTGTGTGAGTTTTGTGTGTGGTCCAGCTCAAACTGTTGAATAGCCAAACACTGATTGAATGTGTTTTCACGTCCCAGTTAAAGCTGTCGTGTCATGCACACACATTAACAATGTGAACGACATGTTTCATTGGATAACCTGTGCTCTGGATGCTTGACATGTATTGACCAGTTATCATCTGATTAGCGTGTGCTGACCTTCTACCCTTTTCATCTTTACGGCTGACTGAGTAGAGCAGACCTCTGTGACTTCCTGCTTGTACCTCATTCATTGTTTTGTTCACTGACCCCCTCCTCTTTGAAGCTCTTTCTTCCTCACATATTGAGACTCTTATTTTCTCTTGTTTTCTTAATCTTAACTCTTTCTGTAAAAACAAAAACAAAAAGAGGGATTCTATATTTAAGAGTTCAACCTCTCTCTTCTGCTTCCTCTCTTCACAGCTCTTGCAGGTAAAATCTCTCCAACCAGCTCAGATGCCCTCCTCAGTTCTTCAGCAATGACAGCGAGTCCTTCGCCACCTAATGTGTACCTTCCCGCCAACTTCAAAATGTCCAATGCACAACTGGCTTTCTTTTTGCGGGAGGCTCAGATCACAGGACAAACAGTTGGCGGCAGCGGTAAGAGCAGCAGTAGTCCCAGCACTGGTCACCCACTGCAGCGCTCTGAGAGTTTCGTGGTTTTCCAGACAAAAGACCTCCCTGCCATCAACATAAGCTTTGGGCCTTTTGCCCGGGACCAGGCCGTGTCCAAGGAGTTGCTACAGCCAGCTAGTCCACTGGATATTCCCGGCCAGCTGACAGTCAACTGGAAGGTGCGAGCCTTTATTGTCCAGGCGCGGGTCTTCTCCAACAACCCCACAGTCCAGGTGTTTTTCTACATCGCTGGCCGAGACTGGGATGACTTCAAGGCTCAGGACAAGCTGCCCTGTGTTCGTCTGCATGCCTTCCGGGATGTCCGTGAAATCAAAACCTCCTGTCGTATGAAAGGCAACCTGGCGCAATGCTTGGCCCAGCTGGACCTGCCTCCGTCCTGGTTTAACACCAATGTAGCCCCACTGGGTCGAAGGAAAGGCTCCAGCGACGGGCTCTTGGATGGGCTAACAAGTGAGACCCTCCAAGCTGAGCTCTACTACACACTTCATGGGCCTAATCTGGATGGGGAGTGCAGTGAGGGCTCAGGTCACAGGGGTGCCGGTGTTTCCAGGGGAGAACCTCTGTCACAGCACCCCCTGCTGCGCATTGGGAGCATCAGCCTGTACCAGGCCAGTCAGGAGCAACTGCTGGTAGACAAGCAGTTAGACAAGAACATGTTCCTGAGGTTGCCCGAGAAGCCCCTGAAGCCTGGAGAAACCCTCAAAATCTTCCTCTACTTGATGCCCAACTCCACTGTTGAACAGTTCAGCCTCAAGTAAGTCTTCTTTGAAATTTATCTTGATGACTGATTGCCTCCAGATTCATTCTGTTTCCACCCTGAATGTCACATTTAATCTGTTTATATTCACACATTTACCCTTTGGAATATAAAAGAAGGTATCAAGCTGTTTACATGCATAGCAGAAGCTCATACTGTCAATTTTCCTGTTTCCATGCAATCATGTAAACCATTTATTGATGAATAGATTATTTGCCTGCTTCCTGGTAGACTTCAGCTAAACATTAGTCATTTCCTTCCTGTCATAAGCTGCAGTCTTATATCTTCCTTTATAATTATGCTCACACATAATCGTCTGTAATTTGTCCAAGGTTTAGGCTTAAGGCAGTGAGACTGCATGTAAACAAAGCTATGCAGCGTGGATGCTGCATCTGGTGAAGTCCCCAGTGGACAGGCTTATAAGAAATATAGGACTTACATTAATGGAACAATTATCACAGCATTGGATGTCTTCATTCCAGTCTTTGTATTCAGCCTTATTCAAAGCAGCACAATTAGTTAAAGGTTTTACATGACCTCAAAATTAATTGCAGCTTTTTATGATAGCATAAAATCATGGCGTGCATGTAAGTGTGGCCAACATTATGTAATTCCAATCCATGCAATATTCTCGGTCTTGGGGATTTCTTGAACATATGTTGCAGTGCCATTTATGTTCATTTTAAGTCTAAAGAGCCAAATGAGCATGTAATCACATATTTCATCCTTCTCATTAATTTCTCCTTCACTGAGCCAAGTGATGTGCCAATGCTAATTAAATTCAGGTAAGATAAAGAGGAGAAGACAGGGTTAAAATGTAGCAGCACAGTACGCTTCACCTTTTGAAGTGGTGGCTTAACATCGAGAGATTCTCTCTCTCTCTCTCTCTCTCTCTCTCTCTCTCTCTCTCTCTCTCTCTCTCTCTCTCTCTGGAGAGGGTTGTATGAATAATGCAGTCCGTCTTTAAAAGCACAAGGTGTGCGCTGTTTGACCAGGTAACGGTTGTGGATCACATATTGGAATACACTGTGGTATTTCATGCTCATGTAGAACAAACTGAATGCACAATGTGGGCAACCATATTGATTATTGCATTTTTCAACACATTTTGCTTACAGAAACATACATTATATGTTTCCACATACACACTGCTTGAAATTAAATATTTAACATGCAAGTGGAAGGATATTTTCATCATGTTTAAATATATAATACTTATTTCAAGTCAAAGAAATCAGTAAACTCTGTTCACTTTACATTCTATAATATCATCCACCATTAACCCTTATTAGCTATTAAAGTCAAAGTAAAATCAAATTTAATTGTGTTAAATTGAGTTCAGCAGAACTGGAATAAAAGGAATGATTGACTTTAAATATATGCGGTTTGTTCTCATATTACAAATACATGTCTTCATTTTATTAGCATATAAATAACATAAGCCTATCAAACTGAAATAATGGAACTTTATCTGGAGCATACTGGAAAGAACAGGGATAATCAGAATCTTCTGTTTTAGTTTTATCTCTATCAGTCTAGTTGATAATTGAACTAGGCATTATAACTGTGTCCATTGTGTGCTTTTTAATTTGTATATAATTATAAGTAGTGATTACATAGATTTGCATGATGGATTATCATCAGGGTTTGAGAAACCTGATAGGGGTACCCAGGGCAAATTGCAGAAATGGTGGGCCCTGATTGCCTGATTGGTCAAAAAAATATTGAGCTTTTGGAAACATCTTGCTCTTCAGCTGCTAAACGTTCCACCATCAGCTAGTTGCTAACTCTGTCTGTACAGTTGGTTTTTTGAGCTTTTTCACTGGTGCAGCTGTAAACTTTCACCTGCTTCACGTCATGTGTACAAAAAAAAAATGCTGCTTTAAGTACCCACCCGGTTCGCTGGAATACTACCTGCTCCTGGTTTGTGTTGTGTCAATTTAGGAAAATGCACAATGTAAGAAAGTTTAAAGGAGATTTGTTACACTATTTTTGCCCGTCAGTTTGCCAGCTCCTGTATGCTCTGTTTTCTAGGCACAACAGCATTAAAAATGTTCCTATTTTCTCTGAGAAAAAATATTAATTTTTATATTCTTTGACGTTAGAATTGTCTCAGAAGAACCATAATGGCAGTTCCAGTAAATAATATTTGCCAATGTTAAATTGTGAGTTTGACCTCACTGCCTATGGAAATAGAGCTGAGGGAGCATGAGGCTCTGCTCGGCTCTCCGGCCTCTTTCCTCTCCTCGGTTGTCAACACAATATTCAGGGGTAGAGAATAAATGATTATTTGCACTTGACAACGCTTGAGGAGAGTAAGTTTCTCTCTGCTTGTAGGCGTGCAGGCAGTGGGAAGAAACGCTGACTACTCAATGACTAACTCAGGAAGAATGATGAAACACACTGTAAATATGATTGTTGTAACTTTAACTGAATCTCTTACAGATCTAAATTTACCGCTTTTGTGGTGTTTTAATTAAGCCTTGATAACTCATTAACGTCCAACAGAAATGTAATATGATTTCTGCCTGCAGAAATGGTTTATTTATAGTGAATTCACTTTCATTTTAGAGGTCCAGTGTGTTAGATTGAGTGGGTCTACTGGCAGAATGGCAGAAATGGAATAACTTATATGAATATGTTTTCATTACCTTAAAGTGGCTCTTTTAGATCTATAGAGGGAGCATGTCCTCTTCCACTGCAGTCCATTCTCACTCCTACCTCATCCAATACTGCTACTTCATAGCACAACTATGCTTCAAAATATGACACCCTTGTGTTCTATCTGGACATCGAAGTCATGTGATGCAGTATAAGGAGCAAGGGATTTCCACTTATGGAGGACATTGGAATGGATGCATGGATCAAACAAACACAAGACTTTGACCCAGGAGACCGGTGTGTGTCCTGTGTGAAACCAAAAGTAAAAGTTAATTTCTCTTAAGTAAATTTGGTGCTTAAACTTAACCAAAGTTAATTAACGTGACAGTAATAACCTCCTGATAGTATATAGTAATAATAAACTCATGGTTAGTAATAGTAAACTTTAAGTAATGATTCTTCAGAGCTTAAAACCATGACAACAACCTCATAAGAGCTCATTGATGCATTTGTGAATACAGATACTATTGTATCTTTACATCAGCTCTGATAAGGTTTAATATTATGTCCACAGCAGTTTATCTAAAAAAAAAAAAAAAAATGCATTGAACAGTATTAGCTATTGCTTCACCTGAAAGATAAGACTACCTAATGAAATTTCATACCATATGTTTCTGTCATATCCTTTGTGAAATTACAGTAGCTTACAAAGGATAATGTAAAACATATTTAATTAAGAAGCAACTTCTGCAGTTTTGGACTTCAGCTTTGTAATTACATTGCACTTTATTCTTTATTGGGATCCATGTTAGCTTCCACAAAGTGGTTGCTAGTCTTCCAGGGGACCAGACAAAATGTAGCTATAATGAACTGCTCTGGTGATCATAGTTGCATTGCAAAAATAGTGGTGAAACCTGCCCTGTGTGAGCCTAAAAACTGAAGAGACAAAACTACTCATTTGATGTGAAACATTTTTTTTTTTAAAACACAAATTATTAAACAACTTGGGTACAAAGCGCTTTAGTGTCCTTTCATTAATAATCAACCAAATGAATCAGATATTTTGACTGTGGAGTGATGTGATCTGTTATTTACAAATGAAAAAAAATCTCAGAATGTATTCAACAGTCAATCAGACAATGGTCAGTTACAGTAAAATCAATACTTTTATTTTGAAAAAAGAACAAATAGCTTTTAGAAAGCTGAGCCAAAGGCCACATTGACCCATTTGTCATTAGTTCTGAGGTTAGCTGAAATCTGAAATGACTTTGTGAATAATGTTTTGGATTTGTTTTTAGTGTGTATATATATATATTCTCACAATCCTCCTTGTTGCCAGACTAGAGTGTTAACCATTCATTATCAAAGTCCCACAGCCCCCTCAAGAATCTCAAGCATTTGTCTTCACACCATCAGAGCAGCATTTACACTCCTTAAGACTCCCCCACTGTCCTCCATAACATACAGCCTCTGCCTGCCATTGTTTTTCCACTTTCACTGATGTATGCCTTCATCTGACATCTAGATTACAAAATAGTTTCATTAAATCAGAGAAAAGCGTGGCTCTGGGATTCTGTCCGTCAAGGCATGGTGTGACAAGGTTACAACAAGGCTTTGTAGTACAAGAGGAAGCCTTTGTCATATCCCCCTGCCTCTTGAAACATTTACCTGACCATGTTAGCATCCATATACCACTGCAGTTCTTAGGCAGCTTGCCCCTCTGAGCACCTCACAGGGATGGAAATGAGGAGTTATAAAACAGGAGAGTTAAAAAAAAGAGATGGGGCAGGGAGAATAAAGCCCAGTTTAAGCCTCTTGAGTGACTCGATTCAATAGCTTGTGAATTCAATAGTTCTGGAAGCCAACAGTCGAGTCGTCCCTCTGCATCGAGGAAGATGATTAAAGATGCAATAAGAAGCGTCTTTAAAGATGAATCAGAAGGCTTCCTCTGACTCTTCCTTTGCCCCTGTTCTTTCCGATTTTCTTCCTTTTCAGTTGTCCAGCTTTGAAGATCTTGACTTGTTATTGCAGATGATGGTATGCCAGGCGGACAGAGGCCAGAGCACAGCCACTTGTGGAATATGCCCTAGTTTTCCTTGCGGGCCACAGCCGCGCCGTCAGAAACATGCACTGTGTGTGCCTGCATGAGTGCATGTCATGCAGTAAGATGGAGGAGTAGTATATATTCATATGTGTGGATGTCTTGGATGTTGTCTAATAAGCTTTGCTTCTCATGGTGCAGAATGATATTTTCTTAATTAATTTCTTTTGTGCTCTAACTGTCATCTGAAAATCACGTCTTGATCCATATGCAACTCATTACTAGTTGATAGACTACCACAAAAGCAGCTTTATCAGTATCTCGTTCATGAAATAAGCTCTACTCCTCATCAGGGACAAAACATAAACTAGTAAATAAATGTAAATTAAGGTTAAAACCAGTGGTTGGAATATTGTCGTGAAAATCAGCTTTAGTTGGAAAACTTGTGGCTCCATTAATCTGTATTTTTTGTGTTAACAATTGCTCAAATGGCGAATGTGAAAGGTGAGAGAATTACCACCTGAGTCTGCAGCTCGTTTGAGTTTTTCTGCCCACACAAACTCTCATCTACTCCATTACCATTTTTTATATATAAAAAAAAAGAGCTGTATGCTGTATGTTACCCGTTCAGCATCAAATGGCAAAGAGACAGAGTTCGTGACTAGCTGGTGAACATCGTGGAGCATTTAGCAGCTAAAGAGTCAGATATTTTCCTCAGTGAGCATAAGAATGTATGTTGCTCTTTGCCAGCTGGGAGTGTAAATAGCCAATTTGCTAAGACGTTGGCAATAACTACTTTTAAAGGTGATCTGAGATGTGATGGCAGCATCTGATACATAACAGACTACATACTACAATACAATTCAGTTTACAGGCAGCAATCAGGCAAGCAGTGCAAGTGCGGTAAAAATCACTACAAGCTGAAGACGTGCGACCTAAGATTATGACTGTTTTGCAAGAATAAAAACTTCTGGCTTAAGAAAGTAGAAAATTTGCACAAGATGTTCTAAATTGATCTAAAACGTGTTGTAATCGATGCCAAGTGAGTGATGACCATCTAAGCATGCTGTATAAGGGACAATAATGGGTCCTGAAGCTAGAATTATTGATATGCCACAGGGCTGAGTGACACAGAGGGCCAAGTTTGTGGCAATTTAGTAAATAAGGTCAGCAACTAAGTGTTTTCTCAGGACTTTGGCCTGTAAAGGAAGGCAAGTGTGAGTTTTAATTTCTTTACAAGATAGTCAAGATGACGGTTTATCCCACTACAGTTCCATATTGTGATCTCAGATAGAAACATTAATAGAGTAATAAAGAGATATCAGTCAAATCTCACTAAATCCCTAAAACAGGGGTGTCCAAACTTCTTTTAAAGAGGGCCAGATTTGATAATGTGAAGATGCCTGGGGGCCAATACTAACATTTTAAAAATGGAGAAGTGAACAATAAAAGTTACATACAAATGCACTGTTCTGTGACAATTTTATTTTCATTGTCAAAATTGGTAAAAAAAAACAATTCTGTCTTTCTTTCACATCTGGAGTCAGATAACACAGAATAAACTGTATGGAACATGTTAAACTTGCATGAAGTTGATAAAAATCTTAACCTCATGTTCATTTTAAACATGACTTATTATGAGTAATGCAAAGTCTGTTAATATTTAAGTTGCTCTTGTCTTTCACAAGAATAAGTAATATTTTGTGTCACATCTACAGGTACGTAACACCAGCAGTTATGTCCTTAGAAGTTAATGTTTAGTGCATTCAAATGCTTCGTTATGTCAACCAAAAAAGCCAAATCTTCATACAGTATCTGACAATCCTAGCAGGCCATAAATAATATATTATAAAAAATAAGCTTCGGGCCGCATGAAATCCGACCGCGGGCCATGATTGGCCCCTGGGCCGTACTTTGGACATCCCTGCCTTAAAACATAAGCCTGTCGTCTTATTCTGCTTCTGTCACAGCTTCAAGGACACACAAACAAATTCCCCATTAACCAAAAAGCTTTGGCAAATAGATAATTCTAAAATGCTTGTGATGTCTTTATAGTATTATCTCATGAGTTCTCCTTAAAATCTGCAGCTCTCCAGTGTACTTTATACTGTGTAATAACTCCCCATGCACTGTCAAAAGATTTCTGAACTGGCTGTAAGGCATTTCATCTGTTATACCATGTGGCCCTGTATTTGTTTGTCCTCTGTGAACACTAAATATGTTTTTATTTCAACACAAGCACAAGAGCAAGTACTAACTATCACTATTGTGAATGAAATGATAATTATTTCAACTGCACTAGAGCTATCCTTGCTTTGCCAAAGAGCTGTGTAGCCAGAAATATTGTGTTCATTGGTTCATTCATATGGAGACTTAGTTGCGGTGATGTAAATAGTTTAACCTGAAGAAGACTAAACAGCAGCAAGGTCATTGCATGCATGTAAAATGTAGTCAATGATGAGCTGCCAATTTAGGTTTTGGTGACTCATTGCTCGCCTAAGTAAACACAGCCTTGTTGCAGTACACACACATGATATATATTCATATTATCCTCATCTATGTGCACAGTACAAAGCTTCTGGAAATAGTGCAGTACTCCAGAGCACTGGGTACAACATGCAGTATTCAAATGCCCTGGGTCCAAAAAAAGGCTTGAGGAGAGAAAGCACAGTGGAAGCCAAGGGAGAATGACCCACATTCACCAGTAGTGGCAGCTTCATCCCCGGCAGCTAGATGGTTGCTTGCACCACGTAGAGGACCTCAGCCCCTTGTCGCTGTCAGTATCGACTTGTCTTTTTCCGAAGCTTTGATGGGAAATGTCAGCACCTCTCGTTGGGAGCGTGCATGCGTTCAGATCGTATGACTTGGGAAGTGACGCCTCCACCGCGGGCTGCCTTGTCGTGACACATCTGGCGACACAGAGAACTGCTGTTTATCAGCGCTCATCTCTGATAAAAGATGAGGAGGTCAGAAGAGTTTTGCTCGCCTCAAAGTGCTTCCACTTTCATGATGACAAAATAAAGCCTCTCTATTGGACTGCACCACCACCACTACGTCCCCTACTGCTTCCTCCGTTCCTTTCTTTCTGAACTGTGAACAAGTAATTTGGGGTCAAGTAGCAGGGGGTAAAGTATTTACCATCCTGAACTTTAATGTGTGTGGATGTCCTCTTAAAGGCTGTTGGCACAAATCACAAAAAAGGGGGATATGCTGCTTGTGCCAAGATTTTAATGAAATGGGCTGTGTTGAGCTCGAGTTTTTTAATGCTTAAAGAAAGGTGCGTGTGTCAGCTCTCTATGCCAGGCGGGATGTTGATATTTATGCTGGTTTATCCCAGTGCTTGGCTACTACTATAAAGTAATTCAGCCTTTTTATAACCTTGAATAGGCAACTTTGTTTAGGCAATTCTAGTTGAAAATATTCTGATTTTAGACCCATATCCATTGTGGGTTTGCTGGTTTGGTTTTGAGACAAACAGCAACTCAGGCACAACCAATTAGGTTTGACATTCGACTCAAACCCACAAAGTTCATGTAAGTCAAGTATACAGCTGTAAACTCATTAGACATTTACACTACTATCTGCATATTCATCTTTTTTCCCCCCAGCCTGTCAGTACAGCTTGTTAATATTCTCCTTTGTTAAGCCAGAAAAGCCCCAGTTTAATCAGTAGATGTGTCACATTCTCATCAGGGCGCACAAATTTGTGCATTATTACCATGACCAGTGGCTTATACTTCACCTCTTATTCATTAACCTCTTCAACTCTTCTGATTGGGTGGGCTCATTAGACAAAAATATGTAGACAGAGCCACCAAACAGTTTAATATGCTACTAAAGATCCCAGATTTTCTAAATAAACCAAATAGCAGGATAAATAATGGAAAAATGTGTAATAATGGCATCTTGAGTTTTAGAAAAGTGCTGCAGGAGGTGGCACAATCAGCGCCCATTTTTCCCCAGTAACCACTTAATCAAACTTGAGTGAACGCCTTCTGACAGTGTTAATTGTTCTGGACCTCTGTGATGTGCTCAGGATTTGTGTGAATATCATTTCACACTTTTTCTTTCAAATCTCACATCATGTGATTTTCAAACCATATGTTTGCAGGGAACAACGTAGAGTTTCATCCTTATTATCTATTCCCACTGCTAAGTATCAGCGTGCAGGCCTTTTTTTGTAGTCTAAATGGCTTTCAATAATCCTTTCTAATTAATATGATGTAAAATATGACTGAATGCTGTACTTTCAAGCTCAGTTCTTTTTCATTGGTTTGGTTTTTTAACACTTTCATTTCCAGTTAATCTGCAGATTGACGATGAAAGTTCTGCTTCTACAGAAATGCATAACATTGTTTTATCCATTGGATTGGTCTAATGAACACTGTAATCTCAGAGCTGCTGTGTGATTGGTGAGATGTACAGATCTTCACTTCACATTCATGTCATTATATCAGCTGCTTTGCTGTGTATTGTGTATTTTTGATGAGCTCTTATAGGTCTCATGTCAGTTGATTAAAAGTCTGTTTGTCTGACAGATGGATAAACACAGACAGACCTGGGGATTTTCTGTACTTTTCCACCTTTTCCAAAGCATATTTGAATATTGCCAAATCCTCTTGCAGACTGTGTTAGTTTATAGACGAGAAGTTTGAGAGACAAATTGACAAAAGCTCAGAGCTCCTCATTTCCTCGGTCTGCAAGGTAATCAGACAAGCAGCCTGTAGGTATAAAAAGTCTGTTTTTCATTTGACAGCACAGGCTTACGTTAACTGCTTTATCTTTGTAAATTCATTTTCCTGTGCGACAAATGAAACGGCAAATCTTTCGATCACTGAATTTGTTTGTGTTCTTTCCAAACGCATTTCTTTGTTTTCATATGGACATGTTTATGTTCAGTCTTAGCCTCCCAGAAAATGTGTTTGTTTGTGCTGCCGCTCAAAGTTTGAAATATTCTGATGTCATTCCAGGATTGAAGGGATGTTTTATTTGCTTTGTGCAGCCTCACAACATAAAGAATAGTTTAGACTTAGTCTATAGTTTAGTATATTTAGAGTCTGACTTCTTTTCTAGTAACAGCTCAGCTTGCTTGGAACCTCGGGGTGATACCAAAGTAAGTAGCAGATACTATTCACAACATTTGACAAAGGAAAACCAAAAAAGAGTG
Organism: Sciaenops ocellatus; assembly: GCA_033000465.1. Classification (NCBI taxonomy): domain Eukaryota; kingdom Metazoa; phylum Chordata; class Actinopteri; family Sciaenidae; genus Sciaenops; species Sciaenops ocellatus. The sequence goes on from CP136870.1 coordinate 11,068,351, forward strand.
AGTAGTCGAGTGGAACTGTACCACGCAGGGGAAACAGACAGCAGAAATGTTTTACTATTCTGAATGAGTAACATCATCATCTGATCAGAGGGTAAATTTAATCTGACCTTTGAGCAGATCAAGACTGATCCAAAATGTTGGTCAAAATGTTGTCTTCTACTGTGATATAATCTGATGACATTGCTGATGTAGATACATTTTTTGGGATAGCTCCTCCAGAAAATCACTAAAAAATTTGAAATAAAATTAAGTATTGACAGAATTTCCCCACTTGGCTTCATTCCACAGTTCGGACTTCACTGCTGCAAACACACAAAGAAGAAGAAAAATGTGATTTGTGGCAGAGTAACCCAGTCTATACTGCAACATGAATGCTCATTCCAAGCTTATTAGAATACACATCTGGAGCAACTCTCTAAAGACAGATGAGTCAAAAGATTAACTTTGGAAAAAAGAAAAAATAAGTAAGTGATGCTAATACTCTAACAGCAAAAACTCTAAAAGCAGTTCTGAATTAACAGTGGACCAAATTAACCCACGCGTCTGGGAGAGACTGATTAATTCATCAATAAGTGTTTGGCTGCAGACAGTCCTGCTAAATGTGCTGTAATCAGTTACTGAGTTCAAGGAAATGTTGCTTTTACACTGCTGCATAAAGTAGCTGTTGCATAACTTTATTCAAGAAATAAATAAGTGACAGAATGTCTTCACTCTCCGTTGCTTTCATATCTAATAGCAGATTTTGCCACTGGGATTGGATGACATTCAGCAAGGGAAATGCTGTAATGTGTAAAATCAGACAAGGGGAATCTGTGTAGGTTCATAGGCAGGTAGTGAGGCATCTGCCCTGGGAGGTTATCTTATTTCTCAACCAGCATCAAATTTCTGTCCCCCTTCCTCCTCCATTAGATCATTTTCTACCTTCACAAAGCAGCCCTCTTCCAACACACATAGCCTTATGTGGTTATCTTCAAAACCTTTAGGGGTTTCCAGGGCACAAGACTAAGATAAGCCATATTTTCCAACTGCAGGCTGCCTGCATTTACCTGTCCCTCCCTCCTTCATGTTGTCACAGGCTGAAATTGGCGAGGTTTTGTTACTATCTCTCCCTCCCTCCCTCCTTTCGTTTTTTTACTTATTTATTTATTTATTTTATGATGCCTGCCAAGAGATTTGCTGAGCCAGTCTGTAGTAATAGACATGGCTCTACCCAGCGTGACGGATTGTACTGCCCAGTAGGCTGCAGTTTCAAAGGAGGCAGTGGTGTGAAGAAGTTGCATCTTCCCACCACAGCTAACTTTTGATTTTAATGATGTACTCTCCGCCTTGAGTGAGTGTTCTTCACAGCTGTTATTTGCAAAGCTGAACATCAAATCCTGTACACAAAAAATCAAGCGATGCACTGTTTGGCAGGGTCCTGGGAGAAAGACATTTTAGGTCATATACAGTTAAATTCATTGTTGATAGGGACAAGCTGTTGCTTTGTGATCCAGGGAGAACAAAAGTTGATGTTGAACACTGTTGAGATGTGGCCATTTGTGATGCCACATTTAGTAATGGCTTTGTATTTACTGTAAACACCGGATGGTTGGAAGTCACAACAGAGCTCAGAGAGCAGAGTGAAACAGAAGTCAGTCAGCAAGATGACGATGGCCGAATGAAGGCAGAGCCGTTCTGTTCCCTACTGATATGAATGCACCTTGGCAGCATTTCTCTGCCTTTTATGCAGCATAACAGGAGTAATGGTAAATGAATAATGGGTTAATGCATATTCATAAAACACGGCTGCCATCCAGGATTGCTGATCTAATGATTGTGCATGCATGAATTGGTTCATCCTCTTCCTTCTGGTGGCACAATCTGCATGATATTCACACACACACACACACACGTCACATTTTTACTCTCACCATGTTTTCATTTGAAACAGGGAAATATTCATTCCAGCATCTGCAGCGATGTACTTTAGAAGGCTTTTAACTCTATGTATGTCACTCCCCGTCTGCCAATATGGCATATGGTTCAAGTGTTTTGGCATACAATCACAAGAGCTGCCACATGACCTGACATTCAAATTTTCCATCACAATGAAGGACGTTGTTTCACTTTCATGTCACAGAAGTGAGAAAGTTGCATTATTTTTTTTAGCCTGGTGGATTTTGATGTCAAGTTAAATGAAGGTCTACAATCAACATCTAGAATACTAGCAAGTTTTGGCAGGCCAAGCCACTGCTGGACTCCACCCATCAACCTATAATATTTCCCAGTTGGACTAACCTGCAGCTGTGAGATAGGCCAAGTCCTGGTTTCCATGAATGCCAGCCGTGGGTAAATATCACTCCTCTGCTGGGCTGATATTACCACACAACCTCTGTGAGAAACATGCCTTGCGGGCATGTGCAAATGTTGGCGTGCATTTACAGACCTATACACAGTTAAATGAGATCAAATAAATTTGTAGAATCCAATTCTTGCAGCAGCACAATAAGTACCTATTAGATAAATAGGGAAACTAAGGAAATAAGTAATAACATTTAAAAAAATATATAAGAGAATAATAATAATAAGAGAAGAACAAGATAGAAACTATGGAAGAGCAGAAAGTTATTACAAGGTAAAGTGGCAGCGGTGCATCAAAATAATTCAACTCTGCAATCACAGTTACTTTTACATTTATATTTTTTTAAATCCTCACTTTCTCATTTATACAGTTTAGTACACTCATATGTCCAAATATAGATCCGTTGTTAACCTACAATAAGATGCAAAACTAATATATATATACTAATATAATGAACATCCAGACAGACAAACAGACTGTTGTAGAAAGAAAGATAATGACCACTCAGCTAAGATTAGCTGTCTCAGTTTTCTGTTATTTGTTCATCACTTTGGATGTGAAATGATGGTTTTTGAAGTTAAAGAATCTTCCTGTTTTGTTGTTTTTGAGTTGAGACAGGTAGGAAACATGGAACACCCCCGAACCAGAATCTACTACTAACCCACGACTACTAACCCATAAAGCTTTCCAGTAATTCATATCTTTGTATTGAGGTAACTTACAGAAATATTTATCTATTCAGACTTTTTTTTTTTTTTTTTTTTTTTGTGACCCCATCTACATACCCTGCAACCTCAAGGTTAAGAAAGCAAGCAGTGTAGTAAGCGCCTTTTTTCCAAATGGGAGCCATTTCCTTTGTAAACATTATGTATGCTGTAGTGGAGGGGGGTTAAAGGGAGTTCAAAGAGGCTTCCACAGTGTTGTGTTCTTGGCCTCTGGCTATTGCTACCGCATCTCTTTAACAGTGGGGTGACGTTTAACAACTGCAAATTGCATGTATATGTGGTCAGTGTTGTTTTTATCTGTTTGATAGCTTCTCAGCCAGCATGCAGCAGCACTGACTGTACCTACCCACCTGCATCCCCCTCTTCCCCCTGCTTCCCCCGTCTCATGCGGTGAAGCCCAGCTCTTCATACCACCACGTGTGAAACCTTCTTTCATCTCCTTTCTTTGTTCTTCTCACGGGGGGAGAAGGAGTGGACTCCAGAGTGCAGGTCCCCACTGCTGGAAGGTTGTTATGTTAGGCTGATTTAAATTGGAATAATTCTGAGTGCACTCCTCAAAATTGATGCCTCCCAGCAAACTAGGACAGATTTGTTATGGCCATTTGCGATGCCCTCCCATGCTCTTTAATGGCTGTTTAGCACTCCAGCCTCACAGCTCTGCACCCAGTCGTGAACTCTTACATGTATTTATTCTTCTCTCTGTTGCATATTAAGGAGTGTGGGCAGTACATCCTCGAATCACTTGGAAGATTTGATAGCATCAAATAACCCAGTTAAAATGGGCATACATGCGACTTTCCTATTTAGAGTAGTCTGTATGAGGTGAATTGGTAACCATACACAATAAATATACTACTCCTCTGTGGTGGAGTTTTAAGGACTGTGGTTGCCTTTTGTTTATTCCTCTGTGGGAAGTGTTTTGTTTAAGAAAGCAATTCTTCTTGTTGTAGCTCTAGAAAGCATCCTGCAGCAGCAGAGGGACCAGGAGAGACACAACAGTGTTGTTATTTTAGGCTCAGGCTTGAAGGCTTGAAGGCTCATCTCTAATTTTTATTTATTTTTTGTTCTTAATGGGAAATTCAGTTTTTGTTTCCACAGTTTTGGCCATTAGCAAGTTCACCTCACTTAGATGTGGGGATTCACAAAGATTCCAGTCCATAGAGCAAAGAACAAGGTCAGAATGGTGCTCAGAAAATTATTTATATATATATTATATATTACACATATATATGTATATACATAGAATCAACATTCAGGTAGTGCTCATTTTAGGTTTCTCTACCAAGTACTTTAGATCCTGGGTCTTCAACAGGGTTCCTTATAGTTACTGCAAAGGGTGGGTTGATTACATTACCTTGAATATCCAACATATTATTAGATAAATCTGCCTATTTGTGAAAAAGATAATAAAAGACAATAATAATTAACACAACAAGACTATAGGCTCCTCGTGAATCCTCATAGTCTTGTGAACTAGCACAATAGGCACTTTATTGGAGGCTTAATATGCAACACAGTTTTATACAGTACATGTAGCTGGGGGTCATTGACCTAAAATATGTTGAAGACCATAATGTTGAAGAAATAATAATAAAAACAAAACAAAAAAATCTCACCAGTTGAAACAAAAATGCAGAATGTTTCTGCTGATGTTTTTCCAGACCATAATGACCATAGATCATTATTTTCTTACTTCATTAACGATGAGTGGTATATAAGAAAGTTGCAGGAGGAAGTTTGAACTACTTAGTATTTGTATTGACTCCAGTTAATTACTTCATCAAGATGGCCTCCATTAGCTCTCTACCCACCCACAAAGCAACAGTTAAGGACTACGATAATCACTGTACAGCCCACAGAGTGGAGGCTATTTGAACTAAAAACTGACACCTACCAAAGATTTACAATTTCAACGGATGCATATTTTCCTGATTGTTTTTTTATACAAATAAGGGGCATAATTAAGAATTATTAATTAGAATGTAAATAAACCACCAACCAATGAATCGCTAGGCTATTTAGCTAAACAGCTGCATCATAAACTTTTGGTTTCAATAAAGTTCATTGAGTCTCTGGCTACTTTTATATTAATATGCCCTCCATGTTACATTATTTTGAGTATTTATGGACTTTTTTTTGCCTCATGAGTCATTCTCTGATCCCAAAGGCCTTTATTTCATTGTGCTTATTAAATATTCGCCTGCACTTTGACTCTCAGCACATGTATTAATCTTAAACACGTCATAATTGATACAAAATCTATATAATGTCAGTAATTGTGATACTTGATACAGCATAAATCCCACTAGGGAAACACCCTCCTGTTATGATCCCCCGCCACTGCCCTCCAGCTCCACACAAGCCCCCCTTCACACGCCAACCTAACACGTGATTTGTCATTCACTTAACAAAACCTGCCAGTGCCTTGGAAACCTGATAGTATAACCCTATTTGCTTCAACCCTTTCATCCTTCTGAGATTCAGGTTTAGAGATCAGACTGTCATATTTATTGCGGTACAAAAATCATTTTGACAAGAAAATCATCAATTTTGGCAAAAGAGAGACTTACTAGAGGTATTTTTAGCGAGGTCTGTTGTGTAACTGAGACGCTACGATAGAGAGATTCAAACAGCTAAGCGTTACAGCACACAGCAGGAGGAATCAGATCGGCTTTTTTTTTTTTTAACTCTTTAACCACATAGAGGTTCTGTAAAGAAGTAAATATGAGCGTCAGAGTGCGGTCACTTAAATCAGAAAAGTAAGACTCCATATAGTAACAAACACAAGCTGTCTGCATTCATTTTTAATTCTATCCTCTGATGTGTAATGATTTACAACTCTGAGTCTATCTAATGTTTTAGCATTTAGTTTGATTTTGCTTGCCTGGGTTTAGATTCTTTATTTTGACTCCTTTGAGAAGAGCAAAGATTTCAAATCAAAATAAAGAATATACACAATACAACACAAATATACAAGACTCCCACAATAATGCAGTTTATTGACACTAGTAAATATAATCATTGTGAGGCATTTTCTATTCATTTATTCTCCTTGATTTGTTAGTATTTGCTTTTCATCTTCTTATATTTTCTGCCTAATTTGTTTGTTATGCAGCAAAACACCAAGGCATATTCGTTGTATGTGAAAACCTCCTCGGAAATAAACACAAATTCTGATACTTTCCAACTTTGAGAGCTTGAGAGAGAAAAATGTTGAGGGTTTTTAAATTAAAGCCACTAAAAAAGAGTTTTGGAGACTTTGTTTCCTGCATTCTGGTGACAACATTCATTCACTCTTAATTTTACGTTTTATTCTAAGGTGAGAATACAGAATAAGTCACTCATCTGGTGTGAACTTCAGTAAATCTCTGGCCTCTTAGTCAGTTTTTATTCATTTCATTTTATTTTTTCCATTAATGCCCCTGCTTTTAGAGAGTCTGTACTTCCATTATACTCAGCTGAGGCTGAAAACTGTGTGGCAGGTGCTCTGCCCCGCTGGACGTGGACGCGTGCCACATATTTCAGCAGCTACACACGTTGTACAGCGCCAGAAACAGGTTGTGATAACGGAAAGGAAAGAGCAGGTTTGAAAATGTGTCTTGAATCACGACAAATACAAAGAGAGTTGTGACCCCATGATAATATTATTATGAGCCTTGAACAATCTGTTTCTTTATCTTTATTTATCTAAGAACCACTGTGATTGAAGTATTTGTTCACGATGTATTTTGCTGTAAATCATGCAGTTTATATACCTTAGTATGTCATTGTCAAGCTGCCCTTAACTTTAACATAATTTAAAGTTTTTATTATTTTTTCTGTCATACTGTGAGGCTATCACAGTTTTACTTTTCTCTTTTCACTAATTTATTTTGTATGCAGTCTCTTTATCATGTGAACACTTTATTATAGTTGCACACCTGCCCTCATTCGAGAGATGAAACACATTGGTTTATCCATGGCTGAATAAAGGATTTTTTATAGCGACTGCCAACCGACACCATGAACTTCCACTGACACTGCTGAACAGTCATGTATTGTTTTACTCGCCCTATGCTTGAAGAGCACCTGATTCTCTTCTTTAAGCATTGCCGACACTTGTTTTTGACCCAATGACTCCCTATTTTTATTCTTCCTTAAGGAAGACACAATTTGTTGGCGCCGAGTTAGGAAAGCTTTAATAGTTGCTTCCCATGTATAATTCAATGTACAGTAATTACAGACCTCTAAGTACTGCCTATATTTAGAACCAGTACTCCAAAAGTGACACTTTCTTACAGTAAAACCATTAAAACAATTCCAAATAATTTATCATACGATCACACAAAGAGTGGGACTATTTTGCTCCCCCGTTATCGGACAATGTGAGATTATAAATACAAAAACATATCGCCTTCAGATCAAATCCTTATTTATCATTCTTTTTTATCAAATACTGTTACCAGGCAACAAGCCTAAGCCTAGCAAGGTGCCTGAATGCATTTGTTCAGAATATTAGCACTTCATTTACTTAAGGAAATTGCTACATGTCACTAGAAAGAGGGGAGGGGGGCGTAATTATTCTCTTGTGCTGAAACCTGAGATAGACACAGCCATTGAAATTGAATTCATAGCGAGTGGCAGAGGATTGTTTGGCTTCAGCTCATGTTCTCTCTCAGCCACAGTGAATGGCTCATGTAGTAATTCAGCTCTCGCTGCCCAGAACATCAGAGAGTCTCTTTGTGCAGCAAATGCCATTTTGGCGCTCATCTATTGTCATAACAGAGAAATATGATCTGTAACGCACAAGTGTCCTGTGATGTAAAATAACAACTTAGTGCTGCTTCTATGTAAAGACAAAGTGCAAAAGCAGATGCTGCACTAACTGAAGCACTCTTAAGTACACAGCATGTGCTTTAACTTGTTAAGCAGCATCAATGCTTCCCCTTATCATCTGCTGCAGTTAATTGAAGCCTAATGAAACCAGCAGACCGAGATGGCGGCAGGGCTGAGGCAGTGGAAGCGCCTCAGCTCTCAAACACAGTTTTTTCTCTGTCTCTCAACCAAGCAGGAGCTCGACTCGGCTACCTTAGTGGACCTCGGAGAGCTCAGTGTGGGAGGGCAAGCCAATTGGAACTGACAACAGGTCCCCAACACCCTCACTCTCCACCTCTCAGTGCCGTGGCTGTTGTGTGCTGCCTCCCCTGAGGGGCCTGGCGTTATCTGGTGTGGAGGAAGGAAAGGGGAATAGTTTGTGTTTACAGAGCTCAAACACCTGGGCCCAGCGTGTCTGTCGCCTATCATGTTTTACACCGTTAAAGCTTCACTGGGCAAGATTTTTATGTGGAAATACACCCCATCAGCTAAAGTGACAGAGGAAAGACAGGAGAGCATCTCCACTCTACTGATTATTATTTGGCTTTGAACTGATCACTTCAACACTGATCCATCATATTGATTTTGTGCCTAGTTAAAGTCAGCTTGTTAGCTTGCCAGCTACAGCATCACTGACTTGTTGTAAACACATCTGATTTGGTGCACTAACGTACAAACCTGGGTGTTTAGCTGTGATTAGTTACAAACCGTTGCATGTAAACACTTCCATTATTGCTTTAATTTGAGCTGGGTATCAAACCCTCGTAGGCCTAGCTCTTTGGTACTGACCTAAACTTGTCTGCAGCACAGATGGTGTGGAAGTCTGGCATTTAATTCTTTCGCCAGTTTTAGATAGTATTTAGTTCTTATTTGGCGGCTTGAGTATGGGCAACGTTAAACACTCGCTAACACAACCTTGGCTTTTTTTTCGTTAAATGAAAAAGAAAAACATGTTTATGTTGCTCAAAGTGCCAAAATAAAAACATATTGTTTTGGTATGAGTGCCCAAATTCAGGTATTGCATGGGAACTAGTGTTGAACCATTTCAAACGATACACACTTTTTTTTTTACACACGCTTTTCTAAATTATTTTTTTGCAGTGTGGCTAAAATACAAGTTGAAAGCTTGTTTTCTCATCATAGCTGTTTATGAAGCTGAACTGTTCCTGGGATTACAAGCAAGTGTTTAAAAGCAACTCCACACTAGATCTTGTACAGAGGGAAAGCAATGCATTGCAACGACCTCTAAAGGATACAGAATACAGCCTTAGGAGTTGGTCAAGAGTTGGTATGTTGCGTTGGGCAAACATGGTTAGTTACTCTTTAAAGTCTTAAGGTTGCTACATCTTTCCATTGATTTCCTCTTTGCTATAGTTTGTGTTTCACCATTTTCTACAACTCTGGTCATGCTGCCGAGATATTTTTTTCTACCAGGTCAGATTGCTGAGGAAGAATCACAGCAGTTTTTTTGAACCAGAGAAATTTTTTTTCTGGACAGACACATTTATTCAGGCAGCAAATGTAAAGTTTTATTTGTCAAGCTATTAGGATAACTGCACAGCACATTTACGTGACACAAACTGCTCCTCCTAACACACAGCAGAAAACATTTCCCAGATGTGTCTCCCATTCAGTTTAACATCCATTAACAAACATTTATTTAACATTGATGCTCTGCCACAGACAATAGTTCAGCAGAAAATGTCAATTCTCAACGGCCACCGAATCAATCGAACTCATTCATTCTAATTAGGCTCATTGTAATTCATGAAACTAAACAAATAGGTGTGAAACATTTAATTTGTGTTTTCATCACCACTGTACTCTCAGCAAAGTCACATCTTTTCATGTAATCGGGAGAGCAGTACACCTTTGCGGTGCCTGTAGCGGTGCGTTGCATTACTGTACCATCATTCACAAAGCAGAACGCGTCAGACAAAAGTGTCCAGATGAACAATGAATGCGTCCATATTTGTGCCATATGCGCATTGTGGCTCCATGCCAAGAGACATCCAGTTTTATCTTTAGCTGCCTTTACCTTAGCTGTGCTTTGTAGGAGAGAGAGGGAAAAGAGATGTGAACTTGTCTTTGATAGAGGTCTGTGTACACAAAAGAATACAATGTTTTATTTTTCACACGCTGCCTCTGAATACCAAAAATACAGCTTGCTGTGTGAGGAGTAAATGCCGGGCCACTGGTTGCAGAGCCTTATAAGCTGGTGGTGAGAGCTGGATGTAACACAGGCTTCAGATTGTCCTGACTGTGGCTGTGATGATGGGTGGTGGTGTTGGGATGTTCTTTCAGCTCACTGCTCTCATGTTTTCATGGGGTGAGTGGATTCAGCGTTATTGTCACTGTCACTGTTAATATGGACATGCTTTATGCACACAGAAATGAATGAGGAGCAGGATCGGCTCTACAACTATGTGCGTGTGTGCATATGTGTTCTTACACAAACTATTTCGAGTGTGCACATGTGTATCGGTTGGACTTTTGGGGACAGACACAATTGAAATTCAGATCCGGCCCTTCTCTAAAGCCCCGCTAGCCGTCACAGTCCTGGCCTTGGCTGATTTTGCTGAGTTTCACGTTCCTGCCTGAGATTTATTATCTCCTACCCTGGCCGGTATTTTACGGTTTAATGACCAGCAATCGTTCCCATCATCAGGGTCAGTTACAATTACATCCACTTTGCCTCAGCTCAAGCAAATGCAGCTTGGTTTCCTGCCTCTGGGATCCTTTTTCGGTTTAAAATTCCAGAACTTACTAAATTTGCTATGACTGTAGATGAGCAATTCTGAAGAAAGATTTAGATCCAGATATCTTAACCCTCTGGACATTTTATCCAACTAATTCTTGTTTATTCGGCTTTGAATCTGTAACAGAGGCAGTCAAACTCACTGTTGGACGATTTACAGTTGAAACAAAACAGCTATAAAATATCAGAAGTTCCTGCATCACCATCCTCCTGTGAATTGAACAGTGTATGTAAGTCAACACTGCCATCTCACTCAATCGATCGTTGCCTTTGTTTTCATGTTTGAGCCCGTCTTCAGTAACCATGGCTGTGTATTTTAGCAATATTACACGAGAGGCTGTGCTTTATGGTCAATATTGGCACGACAGTGATGCGGTCAGGGCCGAGTTGCAAGCGCCTGGTGAAGCATACGTGTGCCTCAGTCCTAACCACATCACTGTCGAGCCAATAATGACAGTAAAGCACACCCTCTCATGTAATATTGCGATTATACAACACTTATCAACTCAAATAAAACATACAATTAAAAGTTATTTATATTTCGGGGCAATTTGCTCTCAAAATAAACGTTTTTCTTTTTTGCTAGCGTCATCTCTCTTTTTATGGAGATACATAGGGTCTGAATAATACCTGGAAAATAGTCACAGCACTAGACTATATGTAATGCAACCCAGTTTACTACTCAGCAATCAGATTACTTGGTCAGAGCTATACTTGTTGTATAATGATAATTAAACTCCAATACTGAGCAGAAAAGTCAGAACATAATAGAGTGGATTATCCTTCATATCCTTCTTTTTTATAGTAAATGTACATCTTAAATTCATCTTGACGATAAGTTTTGAGTTATTGAATAATAAAGAGACATCTTGGAAAAGTATTTTTCTGTAAAATGTGGTCATTTGTTACTCCCTCTGTCTGTTTCCATCTCTCAAACTCTCTCTCACACACACACACATTTATCAGCCCAAATTGCTTACACTCCTCCAGTAGCAAAGACTGTCCAAAACTAAAAAGGTTTTTTGATATATCATCTCACTGCTCATCGCTCCTCACCTGTCTCACCTTCGTCACATCTGTTTTCCACTCTTCTTCACCTTTTCTCTTCTCCTCTCCTTTAATCTATCCCCTAATCTCCTCTCTCACATGGCGGGTAACACACACTGCAGTTATTTTGACACCAGAGCTGGAATGACAAATAATTTCCTTTAGCGGCAACATTCCAACTCATTCCTGTTAATTTTGTTTGATAAGAGTATGAATAATGAGTTAACCCTGGTTGGCCTTGTTTCCTTGCTGTGAAAGCCAAGCTTGAGGTTGTACAAATATTTTACTTTTCATAATTTACTCCACAAACCTCATACGCTCAAGCGTGTACACAAACACAGTAGCGCGCACACGTCACGGTGGCCTTGATCGACTTCTACAACAGAGTCCACATCGCAGTAATTTAGAGCCACTGTTCAACATCACATATGTACATTTATAGCACTCATTACTGATATATAATTAATGAGGACAGGACTTATCTTAGATACAACAAGCAAGTGAAAGCTGCTGTGGTCGAGAACTAGTTTTAAAGGAACAGGAACATTTTTTTTTTCTAACGTACCTCTTTAGTGTCTTACCCAGAGTCAGATGGAAAGATCAATATCAATTTCAACTCTGTGAAATTGTGAGATGCAGGATAGCTACTCTTCTTTTAAACCATGAGGGGAGTAAGACAGTTCATCCAATAGGTTTCCTCTTTTAAAAGCTTCCTGTTCTGCTCGCTTCCCCCCAGGTGGTTTCTGAACCATTTTAATGCCAACGCGTTGACCTTGTGCTTAGCCACTTTAAAAAAGGCAGTTAACAGAATGCACAGCTCTCATTCTCTCATGTGTGTGCAGGGCTCGGGAAGTTTTTTCTTCCTGTACATAAGACTGGCCACAGGGTCTTTAAGATATATAACAGCGGGGAATCATTTATATTTTGACCCATATGAGACTTTTTAGGTTAACCTTGGCTGCAGAGGCAGCAGAAAGTTGTATCTTTGCCATCAGGCACTGCAAGGAAAAGAGTGGGTGTGTATACAGCCTATATGTCAGATCTACAAAACATCTCTTGTATTAGCGTAGTGTTTAAAGATCAGTGTAGGAGGATCCTTAAACCTTCACTTGAGACAAGTGGTCTGCTTGTCAATGACTGATCTGAACCCAGAAGCCTCTCTGTTTAAATTGTTTGAAACGTGCTCTCGAGGTATCCTCCTATTTTTGTTTTTATAGTCTAATATTAAAAATCTGTGTTCAGTAGCCACCTGTGCAGTAGGTCCTCTGGAGCATCATGGTTGACACCAGCATGACTCCATAAAGCAGGACACCTCTGCAGGGTGAAGTGTGTAAACAACACAGCTACAGCTACAGCTACAGCTGCAGCGTGTGTATAAAATAGACCATAAATAATACCAGTTTGTTTACTGCAAATTCATACACACTGAGTGATTTTTAAAGGCGATAAAAGAAACAGAATGGATAATAATATTTAAATCTACTATGAGATCTGTATTTCTTTCCCATGTAAGTGAAGTCAACAAAAACATATACATATAAACTCCCAGAGGGGCAGCTGCCTGCAAATATACTGCTTTTTAAATGTAACTAATTAATATTAATTAACTTGTCATGTAATATTTACAGTACATTACAGTTTAATATATTATCTTAAAATATTAATATGCATTGTTGTTTTCTATAATGTAACCACAGAGACACTGTTAACATGATATGGCAACATACAGTAGATCTCTTGTCATGACAAGAGTGCTTAAAAGGGAACTTTAGTTTTACAAATCGAAGTCAGGGATACACCTCAGTCTGTTGCTCTGGAGCAGCTCTCTAAACAAAGATGCTATCAAGTTGCATTATGGGTAAGATCCAGTATTTTGGGAATATTGTTTTTATGGACTAAAAGTCAGGATGTCCTGGCCTCTACTGCTTCCATTTTTACCATTAATCTAGACAGTTCACCAATTAGTTGTCGGCTATTAAATTTCTCATTTTAAATATTTTGATAATCATCCATGGAGTCGTTTTTAGGAAAAGAAAATGTCCAAATTATCTGATGCGATTGGTGTCTTTCTTTGTGCTGAACATAACCAAAACCATCAGAAAATAACTTCATTTCTCTGATTAACCGGCTTTTTTGATGTTGGTGCTCCCTTACTTTCATTCACTGTCTCTGTCGCTCAGCCAATGCAGCTTAGACTGAGAGCCAGACAAAGGCAGAGAAGCTGGGTGCATGAGATAAACCAGTTTGATAATCTGATTGAGCGCAGCAACATTGCAGATTGCGTTTCTCCAAAAGTTGAGTCTGGCACCACTTCTCCACCGCACTTAAACGAATGGGAAAATGTGTTTTCCCACAGCGCCAGATTCGGTCTGTATACAGTTAGTCAGACAGCGCTTTGTACCATCAGTAGGTGCAGAACCCACCAAATGAAAGTTCACCCACCTCTTGATTTACCATTACCTACCTGACTGAATATAATACAATCATTATATTGGCTAATGAAAGTATTATCTAATATGTGCCACAACAGCAGCAGTAATACGGAGAGCAATTCATATGCAGTTCATTGGCTCCTCTTGCTGAATAATTAAGCACACATGAACTATTTAGCAATGTAATTTCCTCAGGGACTTTCTGTGGAGACCAAGTGACATTTAGGCAGTGCAGCAAATGGGCAAGAGCAGAGGCCAAGTCAGCCAACATTTGGTGGTAAAAGTGAGGATGACTTTCCATCAGTAAATTAACTAGAGGCCTCGCCCAGATGTTACCATCTCATCCTACAGCAGCTCTGATGCTAATGCAGCCATGAATAAACAGCCTGTATCGGACTCTATAAATGAGAAAAGGAGCACAAGGTTGTTTACCACACAGGTTCTTCATGCATTTCAGTTAGGCGCCTTTAACAGCGTCAACTGTGTCCTTTGCTTTTCCATTCCCTTTTTCACTGTTTACCCTTTAGCAGAGTATCCAATACTGTTTGAGACAGTTGCATTTATTGTAAATCTTTGACTTCTGTATGAGGCAGACAGAGAAAGAGCTTATTTTTCCCGTAGGTATCAGTAACACAGTATGCACGTCAATTGATCTATGAAAACAAAACTGACATGAGGTTCGAAACTGGAAAGATGTGGGTGCCAGAAACCTTACTCTCGTGGGACGCTGGAATATGATTGTATGCTGCTTGTCACAGGCAGTGGTTGTCAGCACAGAGGAGATGGCATCTGCATCCAGGAACAAGCTTCATTCATCTCTCCCCTCTTTATTTAGCTTCTCAAGCTGAGTTGGAGGGCTGGATAGGGCAGACTCCTCATCAGCTTTTAACTGGAGGCACAGTTGGTTGGCTCATTTGGCAAAGCAAGGCAATTAGAGTGGTCGGGTGAAGAGACAGAAAAGGAAGACTGAGCAAACAAGAAGAAGACAAAGACAAGTGGAGGGAAGAGTCTGGAGGATGAACTGGAGCGGAGTGATTTAAATGGAGCCTGGGGAAGTACATTAAGGTGGGGTTGACATGAGGACAGGTTGGCAAGTATTAGAGCTTAGGCGTGAAGAGGTGAAAGCAGTTGGGCTGTAATGATTACATGCTCAGCGTGATGTGAGTTCACTTTGCTGGGTTGGACTGCTGAAATATGTTGCCAAGGCAAATTGATTATTATTATTATTGATAATGATCACGATAGAAAGACTTGTACACGTTTTTTTTTTTTTTCTTACATGGTATTTTTTCATGCCTCTCTTCGGTCTTGTCTGATTTAGTTGATGTCTTACGGACTGACCCCGCTGTGACTGCAGGCTACCTGTTGAGCAGCTGCTTTTGATGATAATTCATCATGTGCTTTTATACTAAGAAGACTTTGGAAAAGAATTTCTGTTTCTGCTGTGCTGCTATTACATTGGCAGCTCTATGATTTCTTTTCAGGCCAGTGTCCTTTTAAAGTCACCACACTACTCTCAGCCCATGTGTACATTGCCAAGGTCTTTCTGATCCGACAGTCTGCTACAAAATATTTCATTACATGCCAAACGTCCCTCAAATTTGTATTTCCATTTTGTAATACTAGAATGGACTCCTTTCCCTGTGTGTTTGATATGTAGGCGGTTTGTGATGGTGTAAAGCCAAGGTTAATTATTTCGGAATGGCTTAAAAGTTTGGCATGGTATCAACTAGTGTCTTTTGATAGTTGTAGCTTTCTTTGACCTGCTTCACTTGTTGCAGGAAATTGCTCTGAGTGTATTCATATTTTTCATCTCTTTTAGGAATAACTTTGCTGTTTGGCGTAGGTTCACTGGAAAAAAAAAAAAATCAAACCAAAACTTACTATAAACAGAGCAGCCAAGTCCAGGTCAAGTCTCTAGTCCTCGTTTTTTACTTAAGGCTAACTTGATTCTAACTCTTAAATCTACAGCTCTGGCTGTATGAGAAGTCAAATGTGACTTACAGCAAGGTTGTAGTCTTGGCCTCTTGACGATATTTCTTGAGTCTCTGATAAAAGTAAAATTGCTAGATGCATTGTTGTTTCACCACTTTCCCTCCTAGTAACCTGACTGTACGAGATGGTTTGTTGCACAAAACCAACTCTGAAGTAACACCTTCAAAAACTATTTTGCTGGTGATTGAATGAACCAGCCATCTATCACAGACAAATTTCAATCAATCAGATCAGAGAGTGAAAACACCTTTTCCTTCCATAAAAGTCTTCAGTGCCATTCTTTGCTCTTTTTTCAATGAAGAAATACTCTCCAGTTCTGATATAACTGATGTAAGCAGCATCACGCTAACCTCATTGTTTTTGTGCAAGCAGTCACTCCTCACAAAAAACTAACTTTAAACCACATCTGTAGCTAGTTCCTCCACTGTACAGACACAGTGGACAGCTTGATGCTTGCCAGATGAATTCTTACTTGATTTTGTGAGTCCAGCTGCTTGCAAGGTTACCCTGTCTTGTTCATCCATTGAAAACACAAGAATCACCATGCCTTGAAAAAGCTACAGTTTCTTCACTGTTTATGATGTATTTTATCTTCGTATAGTCTTGCTGTTCACCTTGACTGACCTATGCCTTACAGTAGCAGTACCCAACACATCAACACAAGCACAGCTAATTAAATCTTAGGTAAAATGCTGACTGTATTGCATAGAGCGAATGCTAGAATATCTCCTTCTCTGTTTTTTAAATTCCCAGTCTCAGGGAGTATAAGGCTGCATCTCATCTACAGGTAGCACCAATGTTACGGAGCTTAAAATAGCCTAAAATACATTAAAGGGCTGAAACTATTGCTCTGTTTTCCTATTAGAAAGATGGCCTTACAATTTGTGTGTTTTTTTGAAGCATTAATGAGCCTGTCTATACAGGCTGTGAACAAATTGCGGACCATGTTCTTAGCAACCTGGTCTGTACTAACTATTCCAACCGTGCTGATTACATGGAGAAGCACGATTAAGATAGTGACTGAAATGTGTGCTGTGATAACAAAAATATACAGAAGTGAGTTACACTTGAGAATCTTGATTTGTGCACCTAAATAAAATGTTTTACGTCAGTTGTTTTCTTGTGATCATACGTTTGCTATTCTTCATATTTGACATATTCTGTATGCAGAGGAGAGAATCTGATATTTCATTGATTTTCAAAAGTGCGCAACCTGACATTTATATCTTCTTGAAATTAATCTGGCATCATTGTTTCTGCTCTTTGGTGAAAGGGCAGAGAAATGCGAGTGCACCCAAAGATGGATGGAGAAGTTATATAAACTGCACAAAAATAATACAGTTTTCATCAGAACTTACTGCCACAGAGAAGCAGCCCCCTCATGTCCTCAACTGTCAACAGCGGCTGCAGAATTATTTTACTCAGTTAAGATAGCTCCATGAGATAGTGAGATGGATCATCCAGATTGAGTGGAAGCTCAGAGAGGCATCCATATGGAAGAAAATTGATTCACAGATGGCTTTAGGAAGAGATACTGGTACTTATGCTACATATAGGATTTTGACATCAATAAATCAATAGCAACATTTAGGTTGAGACATTTCTGTAATTATTACAAGCACACAAGGTCTTTGCTAAGTGTTGCTTTTGTGCCACCAGGTCAGGTTTGGTGGGTAGTCTGTTGGATTGCTTTTAGAGAGAGGGAGAGGGAGAGAGAGAGAGAGATTGATTTGAGCCACCAAGGAAAATGGTGCTTTTCTTTCACTGCAAACTGAGCTAAATTTATCAGTTTTCACAATGCCAGGAGGAGGAAGGAGCTAAAGGCCAATGGAAAACATATTTCCAACATTTAGCCTCTTCAGTAAAGACAAAGAGAAAGCCTCAGAGCAATAAAGGCAAAGAGGGAGCGAGTCTGTAAAAGGAAGCAACATGGTTTATGGGAAATGGAGATTTCATTTTTTTCATATTAACATAGTACAAGAACTAGTGCACCTTTCTTTACAGTTTTTTATTCCTTGTAATTTAGAATGGAGTGAAGAGTACCCTGCTTTGTCAGTCATGTTTTGCCTTGCACTTTGTGTATCTACTGTAAAAGTGTATTTTACTCTTCAAGAGTATGTACTTTATATATTTACTTTTTCTATGTAAAACAAGAATCTTAGGCATAAAAAATATCTTATTAGTGTTACTCTTGTTCTTGCAGAGTTTTTTTTTTTTAATGTATTACCAAATGGTCTTAAGTTTAGGGCATTTAGTTAATAAGGTTGTTTTCAGAAATACTTCCTAAACAGCCTAAAATTCTGGATCTGGTATCAGCAAGTATGTAAGTTTATGCACCAATCCAATATCACATGATTTATTTTCCCCCAAACGGGACCTTGCCATTTCCCAGCAGAGCCCCGTTGACCCACCCTATTCTGAATGGTTTCATGATAGTCTTACCTCAACCAATCTCACTCTTCATGCTTAGGCCTAACCAACCCAAACCAATGAAGGCAACAAGCACAAGCCAGTCAGACTGGTAGTCACGTATGCTGTTCAACTACTGTTTCACAACAGCGAAGAACAAGTGATTTCCAATAGTGTAACCGTAGCCAGAGCTACAGAGCTACAGACCTAAAGGTAGCTCTTGTGTCAGAGTAGTACTTGGTATTGGCCAATACACAAAGTTTGGGTTTCGGAATCAGTATTGGGAAGGAAAGAATGGTATCGAAACATCTCTATTCAGTAAGATACTATTGTTAATAATTTCCTAAATAATGAAGCCAGGGTAGAGCAAAGATTAAACAAGTAGGTTTGTAGTTTGGTTGGGAGTGAATGAGTTGAGTTGCCCTTGACCAAAGTGATAAGATGCAATTCATTCTTACACTTCAAAGATACTAGTGTCTAACAGTGGGTGGATGTTTGTTCTGAGCAGCTTCTTGTATGGATGTACAGTCAACGTGTTCAGTCGTTGATTTACTATGAAAAAGATCAAAATAAGGTCATTTACACAGAGAGTTTGGTCTGACCTAAAAGGCCTTTGTAGCAGACATCTTTCCTATATCTTCATTGCATAAGCCTAGCTAGCATCTAGATAATTTGATAATTATGCACGGTTTCTGATAACAAAATGCATAGGAGAGTATGGTGCATTTTTTAGAGATAGTGGTACACAATCACACCATTTGAATTTTAATGAGATGCCCACAGGGAGCCATCCAAAGCAGCCTGTATAGTTTATGTGGGACCTGCTTTGTCCCTAATTAACTTTAGAAGTTATAAGTTAAGGATTGCTGCTAACCTTCCAACAATCTAAGAAACTAATTTCCCAGCAGCAGCAGCAGCAGCAGTAGAGGCAGTCTTGTACCTCTCTATACAAAAAGTACTTTCTCCACGTGCTTACTTATATATTTATTTTATGTACACAATAAGTCTGGATTGTATTCCTCCAACTTTATTATCTTATTTGTAGACGTCTGTGTAATTATATAACTTTGGACTAACTAGACATTCTGAATACTCTGTAAGTAAGAAAGGTCATTTTCATGCAGCTGATTAGCAAACATTTTGGATGCATTTAAATACAACACAGTTTAAATATTAGCTAATTTTACTGAATCATTAAAGGTAGAATAAACAGTTGATTGAGTGGGATTATAAAGGCACAATTTAAGGGGTAGGAGGGCTGATGTTTGCTATCAAATGAGTTTTAATGTTCTCAAACACATTAAGGACAAACCCATGGACAGGGTGAGGTTACCACTCCAAAACCAGAACTTTAACCTCAGCATCTGCTGTAATTTCCCACTATGTGTGACTATAATGTATGTTGTTAAGTGTTGCCATTGCTGAATTCCAGTTTAAAGACCTCCTCACCTCTATTCCAGTTCTGCTATTTTTCTTTTATTTATCTTGTCATCCACATGCCACTGCCCACATCCAGGTGCCAGAGAAGTACAATGTCAGTTTGCAGTATATTTAATGAAAGTGTGAAATGTTTAGGTTCGTCATTTTGCAGCACTTTCTTATCTGTATTGAAACATGTCTGTTGCAAGATTTCAAAGGCCACATGGGTATTTTTCACTGAGTGTGGACTAGGTGAAACCTGATGTAGTGGAACTGAATGTCAAGAAGTCAGTGTGGGATGAAACAGGGTTTCACACTGTTGTCAGTTGTTTGGGTCATTTTTTTATCTGTTATGATTTTTCAGGTATTCTGAATCATCTCTCTAAAATGCCGCAGGGTAGTTTACATCCATTCCACACCACACCTTACATCTGCCTCAATCAATTTCCGAAATCTTTGTGTTCCTTAAGGCATGTGTTTAAAACTGAATAAATGGCAAGCCTGATTAAACTGCCTAATCTGAAGCGCATGTAGCTTTGACTATAACAAAGAAGGCAAAAACCTGTGGTTTTTCTGTCAAGGTCAGACTCTTGTTCATTGTGATCTCAAATAACAAATGTGGAACCTGTAATGTTTTCACATGGCTGACCACATTTAGCAAAAACTTTATTTACTTTTCATGAACTTTTTTCTAAAATATTGATTTTGGCTACATAAATAGGAAAAACGTATCACATTTTACTTTTTGTTTTTAAAAAATGGAAGGAGGTTATGATCAGGATTAGGAATGTAGTCGTGTTAGTGCAGTGGGCAAACCAAATAACATCTTGGTCCCATGGCAATGCCAAATTCCTTCAAGTAATAAGGTTTCCAAATAGAGAGATATCAATTCAGGAAAGGATAGAATGGGTAAAGTTGAAGTCAAGGACATAGTGGACACGTAGAGTTCTGTCTCTGAGATGGTGCAAGACCTTTATCAGTCTGTGCGGTGTTATGGAGGAGACAAGAAATGTACAAAGCTTTAAAAGAAATCAACGAATGCTGATGTATCCTCTGCCAGGAAACTACTACACAGACTACCGGTGTACCTGGAGGCAGGCCAGCATATACTTTTTGTCAGATAATGATTGCTATATGGGAATGTGATTTCTTTGTAATGTCATCTTTCTCGAAACACCACTTCAAGGGGTCTTCCATTTTCATTTTAAACTCCATGTGGAGAGACGTCTAGATCGTTTCACTCATCTCCTTGAGCATTCCCCTCAACGGTTCTGTTCAGAGCACCAGCAACTCTGCATAAGCTCAAAGACATCTCGATGACGTTCAAGTGGAGCCTCTCTCCTTCTTGAGCAGATTATTGGCTACTTTTGACGCAATATTCATGTTTCTTTCTTGAGAGATGGCTTTCTCTCTCTCTACCAATTTGATATACAGTAGGTGTGCAGAGAGGAATTCCTGTGCCTAGGGGAAATAAAGGCAGATTTGCATTTGAAAGAGCTAGATCTGCAAGGTAAGGGTATGTCAGATAGCTCAGAGCTGTTCTCAGGTGTGTTGCTGTCATTTGTTGCAGGATAATTGACATCATTCAGAGGGCTGCTGCCAGCACTATATCGGAGAAGTTCTGTTTGCCTCAGATTACCGAGGATGTTTTGAAAATCGATTGTGGGAGAGGCACAAGAAAGCTGGCTGCACACTGCTGTGTGAATCAGAGATGGATGGTTTCACTTGGCTGTAGGTTGAGCTGCAGGTCCAATAAGAATCTGTGGTGGTTCTTCTTGCTCTGTCTGCTGTTCCTTCTGTCTGCAACATGACCTGTCTGGGACATTGATCATCTAACAGAGTTACCTTTCTCTGAGATGCACTACTTGAAAAAGTGCCATAGAGGTTGGAGTAACTTTAAAGGCCCATTTCTTGGTTTATTTGTAGACTTATATTTATTTTTTTACTCATACTTATTATGGGTTAGTTTGTTTGTGGTATTTTGTGACTTTTGTGTTTTATAGATCGGAACTAACATGTTCCACACAACACCTCAAACAAACTAACCAATTGAGGCAGCAGTAGACCAGCAACTACTGTGTTCTGTAAGGAAAAATTACTATGTTTGTCAATGGAGTCTAGTGGTTATGAACAGATCGATATATATAACTGTTTGATATATTGTCTTTAATGTAACGGTATGTTTCTTTAGAGAACCTTTCAGTAATACTTCTAATAACAATCTGAGCCTGTCAGTGGCAAAAGCATTTTTAGCGGAGACACTGCACATTGACAGTGTCTCTTTCAATACTGGACCAGTTTCAACAATTGTTGTCCCAATTAGACACAGAAACATTGAAAAATAAGTTAAAAATACCCAGTTTTTCTTTTGAGAGATGCATGGACTGTTGTCAGTGGTATTTAGAAAGAGGCAGCTAATTCTCTCTCCAAGACTAACGATGCATGACCTTTAGAGAACAGACCACTTGAAGACAACATTCAGATATTTGACTCATTGAGAATGCAGCTGCAGTCCAGTCCACTTTTCGTCATGTCCAAATATCCTTCTAATGTCTTCAATAAGAGATATTTTACATTGTAAATGGCCGACGAATAGCCCAAATTACAGGTATTTCACTTTTGGGTGCTTCAGTGTGACTTTAAAATCCATAACTGTCAGGGAAAATTTTAACATGCGTTCTTTCCACAGTTTAACCATGCAATAAAAAAGAAAAACTAAAGAAAAGGTAGCAAATTTACTTAAAAGATACACACCTTGAGATGCCTCATATCTTTTGTAAAAGGTTCATGAATATTTTTTGAAATATCCTCTCCTTAATTCTTGACATAATTATTGTAAACATACACATGAGAAATCAGATGGTCTCTTGACTCTTTCTCATAACAGTTAACAGTATTCATAATTCTTGGACCAATTTTCTTCTGATGGATTTTCTCTTAAATGCTTATGATAATATATCATTTGTCAGTTTATTCTGGAGGCATGAGTACAGATTTGTTGTCCTGTTCTGGGCCGTTAAGCAAAGAAGTATTTTTGGATTATATCCAATCAATTACTATGTAAAATGCAATGTGTGCGGTCTTGATCACACACATGATGTAATTTAAGATTGCAGGTAATAATTATTTTTATTATTAATTGAATTATATATTGATTATTATTATGGATTAGTCTATTATTGTTTTATCTATTAAATATAGGGACAAATATGAATATAATCAGAAATGCCCATTTCTCAGAGCCCAAGATATCATCTAGCAAATTCTTTGCCCAAACAATATACCAAAAACTTGTACTTTATACTCATTATACTCATACTTTTTTTCTGGTTACTAATAATATGAGATCAAAAAGAATAACTGATTCATTGACTCATTTCAGCACTATCATCTCACTTGTTTTACAATGATCATCCTGTATGTCCTTAAAGTGGATGTGGCAACCCGTAACACAGTCATTTTCATGTATTTCAAAATCCATGTACAGTATGATTATTTCAAAGCTTTATATGACATGATACTGTGGGCCATTCCTTGGTGATTTTTTATTTATTTATTGCCGAGGCACATCTTCTGTTACTGTTACTGTGTGTGTGTGTTTCCCAAGAGAGGGATGGCATTTCTTTTACACTGGCTTCTGTGTGGGTGAGCGTCCCCAGACAGAGCTAGTTTTACTCTGAGCTGTCCAATTTGAAATAGAAGTTCCTCAGGGGAAAAGTTGAGAACATCAGGAGCGATGACACCACCCCCTGCTTGAAAAGATCTTTGAATTTTATCTCAGGCAGTCGGTACCTTGAAGGGAAGCTCAGTTGCCCACTTTCACTACATTGTAATCACTGCTGCACATACTATCTCATGCTCCAATGAGTAGTAGTAACCCATACTTTTGCTTGATCACCTCGTCTAAAAAAGCTTGCAGTTGTCCATTGCGCCCTGAACTTTGAATATCTACCCTGAACCCTGGCTGAAATATTATTATAATCACCATGTATGCATAGTGATTTGAACTCTGAAAATGTCAGCAACTAGGTTGCAGCACAGCCCCAATTTTCCTCCCCTCTGCATCTGTTGGCAGGTCTGAGCTCCACTCGCCTTATCAAATAAATTGGACAGTGGCTATTTCCCCAATTGCCTCCTCAGAAAGGTTCTGGCTCACCCGAGGGTCTTCTGCTCATGGCTCTGGCTGATGGGAAAACTACTTAGAATAATTGTCCTCCAAAAGGACGCCTTCCAAGCCAATGCTGTCGCCTCTATGTGCTTCTTGTGTGTGAGACTGAGAGAGACACACACATAGTAAAAAAAAAGGGGGGTATACTTGTTCTAAGGTTATGTGTCAGGATTTGTGTTGAACGTGTTCACTTCTGGCACTGCCTTGTTATAGGAACACTGAAAGACCAGGTCAGATTTATTTGTAGTGCAGCAAGTGAAACATTTCTTTGCCTTGACAGGACTAACAAAATGTTATTGTCTTTACTTTGATCTGTACATTAGGAGAAGTAAATGCAGGGAATGTGGAGAGGTTCATACAATATGTATGAATGCCTTTTGACTACAAATTCACTGATGTCATCTGCAATTCATTGGTGTGTGTGGATCAGTTCATTAGCCACTCCACTAGTGTGTGTTTTTTAGCTTTTTATATTTGCTCCACACAAGTAAATCAGAAGATCTGCTTTGATGTTAACTAATGCCCCACAATGCGAAGTACTGTAGTCAAAGGACACTCCACCACATTTACACATAAGTTTGTTCATCATGATGGCGAGTGGCACTTACTGTGAAAAAAATTGTAAAACGTCTTCTGCAGCTCTGGAGGGAGCTTTCCAAAGTCTGAAAAAATGACCCTAGTGATGCCATTAGAGTTGACTTGACCTTGACTTTAAATGTTTTAGCCATACTAGAAGCATGGCTCTATGGATAGTTCAGTCTGTCGGTGCACCACTTTGGTCCAGTCTGAAGCTTTCACCTTTCAATTTCTTTCTTGGCGACAGCGACAAGGAAAGACTCCCTTTAGGACGTATAAACCTTGAGCAGAACGTGGCCTTCTGCCTCGACCAGTTGAGTTATTGGATGAATGGCTAGGAAATTGCGGACACACATTCATGGTCCCCAGGGGAAGAATCCTAATGATTTTGGTGATGCCCTGGTCTTTCCTTTAGTGCCACCATAAGGTTGACATTGGCAGTTTAGCAACCATTCAATCAGTTGCAAAGAAATACAGATATTTATGTCACCCCCAGGATGAATTGTAATAACTTTTGTGCTCCTCTGATTATAGTGCATCATCAGGTCAATTTACTGCTTTTCTCTGTTTTATTTTATCGTAAATTCAATATCTTTTGATTTTGTTTATATTATTTTTGGTCAGAAACTACAAGCAATTTTAAGACATTATCTTGAGCTTGATGGGCAACTTTCTAACATCAAAAAAAATAATCAAGGCCATTCATCGATAAAGAAAATAATTATTAGTTGCAGCTCTAACTTACTGTATTTAGTTAATTATCCTTTGTGATGTAACTAGAAGGAAATACAAAAGGTCTTTATAGTGCATAAAACCACGGGAGAACATCAATTAAAGCTGGTCAATCAACTTAATTAAATGTGTAATTCTAAGGCTTTTTTCCAGCTGCATTCTCACCTCAGACACAGCCCTCCAGGGTTAAATCTAATGTGTTTTACTCCCAGACAGTCTGAGCACTATAGATGGTGTGGCTGGTCACATCAAGTCACATCTTGAACTTGTGTTCTTGTGTTATCGCACAAAAAGCTTTAAAGGTACAGTGTGTAGAATTTAGTTGCATTTAGTGGTCCAATCACTGCATTGTAATCTCCTCACATCACCCTCACCTTCCTAGTGTAAAGGAGAAACAACACTTTAAGGACCCTGTTTAGAGTCAGTATTTAGTTTGTCTGTTCTGGACTACTGTATAAATAAGGTGTTTCAACAGGGCGGCCTCCATGAAAGGGGACCCTCTCCCACTGTAGATATAAAAGGATATTTTTTAAGTAACAAACATAAAAAGATTCTTATTTTCAGGTGATTATACATGCATCAAAACATAGTTATGAATGTTATATTCCATGTTTGCCTTATTCTGAAAATAGAGGCCCCAAATCTTACACACTGTACCTTTAAGCTCACATGCAACAGGTCTGCTCTATCATATGATGTCTCACATGTCCAAACTGTAGGAAATGTTGGTCACTTGAATAGTAAAAATCCAGAATCAAGCTACAATCACAGCAGCATTTACAATGATTAAACTCTTGTTTTGTTTGATTTTATCATTGTTCAGCATTGAAGAGTCCTTTGCTTCCAACCAGACGAGACTAGTGCATTACATAATTACTGTTTGATAAAGTGTGCTGCTGGTTTGCCATTAAATGCTTTTGTATTTGGTGGCATGAATGAGTCTGAATCTACCAAGCAGTCCAAACACATATCATCATCTCTTAGGCAGAACAAGAGCCAAGATGTTTTTCTGTATTTTTCAGTTGGTAGTTCGTGGTCTTGAATGAACAGCAGCATGTGGCATGATCTCTTGATGCCATGTCCTAGTTTCACCTGTCTCTCTTATTTGCATTTGTTTATCTGGGATGAAAAGGTGTGCTGAAATACACACTTCAGCCAAATCAGAGGTTGAAAATCAGCGGTGACAAATGCTCCAAATGATTGCCCACACTGCATATGGTCTATAAGCACAGATTGCACACAGCAGCATGGAATTGCCTGAGGGAGAATTCGTAAACCCCCCAACCCTTTCAAGGCAAAACCCACCACAAGACCCACAACACTCTTTTCATCTAGTGCAGCGACAAACAGCCTCTGTTTTAAGGTCTGTAATTGAGTTTTGCAGTAAGAAGCCAGAATCCAGTCAAAGCGAGTAGGAACACGACTGAGATTTCAACTTCTAAGGTACCTAAACTTAAGAAGAAAACGCTGATCCCTTTAAAACCCTCTCCTGTACACTATAATTATATTGTCTAGATCTTTCCATAGCAACAGACATCACTGGACTCGACAGAAAGAGAGAGAGAGCTTCCTCGTGGCTGCAAATATTTGTTTAGCCTTTTTCATTTTCATTATAGTTTCCTGTCTTTTGGGTGTTCTGTTATTTTCTAAATGTAGCCTTATTAGATCTGTAGTTATAAGCATCCATACACAGAGCTCCAAAAAAGCTTTTCGTCAAAACAGCTAAATGATTTTCCTGCTTCCTGCTCCTTTTTTTCTCCTCCAGTGAATTGTCAGATTAGGCTGAATCCTGACTACTGGGCTGTATTGTGCTACACATTGTTGCCTTTTTTTATTTCAGTCAGAAAAGGCTGAATTACTGACTCTGCTGATAATGTCCCCATTGGCCGAGCCCACTCGCATGTCCTGGCTTCTCTGTTTACTGTTAGATAGGCGTTCTTTCGTCCAACTATCATAATGAGCATTAGGTCTTTTTTTTGCATCATTGTGCATCTGCCAAGTGAACATCTGTGGCAATGGCTGCTCCGGTCTTCATGACTGAAAATGTTGTGCAGCTCCGTTATTGACATTGACACCTCTCTTGTCTAAGGGCCATAATGATGAGCACATTGCATGAGTTTTTTTTTTTTGCTGAGGCCAAGCATTACTAAGCTGCGTCTGATCATGTTGAAGTTAGTGAGGCTGTTATGGGATCTTAGGGACCCATGAGGTGCTAAAATTGTCATCATGCATCCAAAATAGAGATGGAAATTTTGGAGCTTCAGTGTTAAAAAAAAGTAACTTTTTTTATTTTATTTTATTTTTTTTATACAAGTGGTAGGCATCAAGTTCTTCAAGTTTTGTCTGTCATTTGTGCTAAGTGCTCATTACAGCAGTACCTCTGCACTGTGTTTCCCAGACTCTGTTAACTGTCAAACTTTTCAAAATGTCACAGCACTGTGGCAATTACTGTGACATCTTTATTTTTGCATTTTCAATTGATCATCTTTGGGTTCTATATAGTTC
This sequence comes from Sciaenops ocellatus, assembly GCA_033000465.1. NCBI lineage: Eukaryota > Metazoa > Chordata > Actinopteri > Sciaenidae > Sciaenops > Sciaenops ocellatus. The sequence continues at coordinate 11,096,312 of CP136870.1, forward strand.
TTTCGGGTCTTATGTTGAGACATAGTGACTATTTTGAATTTAACAACTACACCATTTTCTTTTTTTCTTCATCCAAAATAAAATTACAACCAGAAAATGTATCATTACATTTGGACCAGTAGGGGCCCAGTGGTTGGAAGGTTTGCAACCCCGCCAGAATTCTGACATGCTAATGACCACTAAAATGTCTTCCTCTGATGTATGACTGGCAGACGAGGTAACTCAAAACTCAGACAAGCTCCCTCCTCTGTCAGTCTTTCTATGCTCTCTAGTTGGTTGATCAGGCAGCACAAAACCCAGATGGTGGCCCTCTCTGGCTGTTCTTCACCACTGGAAAGAAGTAATTGAAAGACAGGAGTGTGGGACAATTTAGATATCTCTTGCTTAAGCCCATATTGAACTTTACAGGCACCCTCAGAGAAAATTCTGGTAAAAGGATTCTGGGATGAATTGAGCACGGAAGTAAATAAATAAGCAGTTTGTCTATTCAGTGGCAGCTGTAATAACCATGCTCGTATTAGCTCTTGTTGTAAACACTGAGTGTCTTGAATATTTGCCTGAAATATACTGTACATGCATCATTTGTATAAAATGGGATGAAGCATTTGCTGTACAATTTGGCAGTAGCTAATTTTACTTCTTCTGATATGAGACTTGGTGGCTATTTGGAGATATTTCTGTTTGATTTAGAAAATGTTGAAGTTATTAATGATGGAACAAGTATTCAAAATCAGTAATCAAGTCCTATTGGTTCTTTCATCTGTTTTGCGTGACACTGTTATGGCGGTGCACTCACTGCTGGGTTCAGCACACTCCACACCCACAGTTAAACCATGTTGAACTTTGGGCACCACTGCACCGGTGTTGTGCTGTGCCATTGAAAATAATAGGTTTCAGAGCGCAATGTTGCCATTGCCGGGTTTTGTCTGAAATGTCCATTAAGTTGTAGCCCACACTTTTTATTATAGGTTGAATTATGTACAGTATTGTTATAGTCAGCAATAGAGAGCTGTATAGTCAGAAAACACAATGTTTACTTGTGTGCTGCCCAATCTGAAGTATGGCAGCGCATGTCATAAAACACTGTCAATAGTCTGTTTGCTCCTCTCTGATACCACACAATGAAGTGCAGTACCTCTCATGGAATAGAGATGAAGTTTTATTTAGTTTCTGTTTAGTACAGTATATCTGCCATTGTATCTTTACAATTCTTCATGAAAGCTTAACTAGAATTGTAAGTGAAAAATAAAAGCTTCCTGACCGTGAAACCAGAGGCGGTTAAACATTGGATGTTAACGTTGTTTACAGTCCTCCATTTAAAATTACTCTGTTTTGATGGCAGTTGAGAAATGATTTAGTATTTGTTTGGAAAGTGAGTTCAATTGAACGGTTCAGTGAAGTTCTGAAAACCAGCATCAAACCTTTCCTGTTTTTAAAGTAGCCCCTATAAACATAACATAACGTGCCGAGGCTGAAATGTCGTGCACGGTGGAGTATGTGATTTAATCATATGTCATTGGACACATAAAAGCACCGCATCCACAACTGGGCAAGGACAAATAAAAATATGCACTTACATTGAATAATACATATCTTCATGTAATGGAATTTGTTGTGTCTGCAATAGTGCATGTGGCAAAGTTGTCTATAAAGTGCCCCCTCAGAGGAACTAATGGAGCTTCTGCCTACAGATGCGTAGGGTTAAAAAAAACTTTGCTGACCCCCGTTCCTGCTGTAATGCAAAAGGGAGTGCAGTTAATGCCTCTGAGACGCTCAAGTGCTGACATTTTAGTTGTTTATTTACTTTTCTGCCTTCATCTGTGCATCGCTAAAGGGACAACCGTGGAGCCTGACTCCATCCATCAGGGTTTTTTGCTCACCAATGGCGGCACGACAAGTGTTCTGTGGGCTGTTGTCACCGCCGTTCGCGATCAAATGTTTGTTTACGACGTCCCACTCGGCAGCATAACATGCCACTCGTGAATGCCAAATACCAGTCCAATCTGTCTGGGGCTGGCAGACACAGAGGAAGGTCTTGGTCGTTTCATGTGATAATTTCACAAGGGAATTGTAGTCAGGCCCTGATGAAATGCACAAACCAAAATGAGGAGTTGTATTTGGCGAAGCTCTGAAAAGAGCAGAATAAAATGGAGGGAGTTGTCAGGCAAAAATCAAGTTTTCGTCAAAATTAACATTTTGTTGGCATGCCAGCAAAGATCTAATTTGACCTTTCATGGTGAATAGAAGGAATTTTTGTAATTAGTAACTGATATTCAGAAGGACTCTTTTAATGATTCTGGCCTTAGTTCTCTTGTATAAGAGTTTTAAAAATGTCCTAAAGAATTGGCAACAATGATAAAAAGCACTCTCTCTTATCCCCCCAAAAAATTGACATTTTACAGCCTGAAGTTACGTCTGTCTGTCAGTGATGTTGTTAATTTATGACTGAATGACTTGTTTAATGGATAATTCTGGTTTATTATATCGTCTGTCATATTTTTGTAGTTTTGGCCCTAATATCCATTGGCTATAATAATATTGTGCTCACCAAAATGGATACTGGGATCTGGAAAGATGGTGTCATTGCTTCAGTAAAGACCAAGAAACGGAAAACTAAGAGTAATGTCTACCCGAGATGTGATGAACCCTCTTTTGCTGGTCAGACCTCTTTTTAACAATTTTGATGCATTTCCAGAACTCAGCAATTAATTTGACAACTACAGTGTTTCATTACACATAAGAATGATGGCCAAAACCCACTTTATAATAAAACTTCTCCTTCAACGGAGCACCGCAGCAACATATTGTAAAGAGTTCATTCCACTTACACTTTGTATGAAATCTTGGCATGAAAACATGAAGACACTACAATTATGAAGTTGCTTTATCATATTCTTTGTCTGGGGACCGATACTTGTTGCTGTCCATGTGACATTAAGGCTTAAAGTTATGCATAATTAACAGCGTAGCCGCTTTGATTGACAGGTGTGTGCTGTCACATAAGACATGTTTGAGCACCCATGCGTCATTCAGCAGCTCCATCTAGAGTCCTCACAGGCAAGATGGCGGCAGCCAGAGCCGCCATACTCTGAGCTTCACAGCGGCTCTTTAGAAACCTGTGGGTAACGTCACAGAGAAGACATCCATGTTTATTTATACTGTCTATGTATGTTTACAACGCACTGCTTTTATTTTTGATATTTAGAGAATGCTTCATCAATGTCAAGCTATTTCCAAAGCTACTGAAAAGGTGACAGAGCTGGACAAGGTGACTGTACATCTCTTGATGATGCGTGTCCTAAGCAAACCTAAGTATGGAGATTGCCCTGATTTACTTAACACCAAACCTTTGGGTTAAAGTCTCAATAATTGAAAAAGAAAAGTTCCCTGTATCGCTGTTCTTTATGTTTGATGTGAACCATCACCTCTTATTTATTTCTATAGACTACTTTACATAGAGATATTTGGTGGAGATAAGTGTGAACGAAGGTGTAGTTTAAGAGAAACTGCAGCTATTCATCATGACTTGGACCTCAGAGTAAAAAGGCCTGAATTTTATAAGGTGAGTGCATTGGGATCATGTGGTTCAAAGGCGAGGAGAGAAAGCGTTTGAAAAACAGAGGGTGGTTAATCCAGTGGAAAAAAAAAAGTCCCCTAGTACATCTCTGTCACACATGTTTGGGCAGCCTCTGAATGTGATGAAGACACAGAGAGATAATGTCCGTGTCCAGGCATGTAGCGTCACAATATACTTCATTTTCTGCTTCCATGCACCCTCAGGCCTTTTAAAGATATTCGCTCGCACCAAGTCATAAGCCAACTGTTAAATACTTACTTAAAGGGGTAGGGCAGTAGTACGATTTTCCCATGATTATAAAGTATCTGCTGGCTTTGATGGGTTTATTGATCAATGCTAGTAAATCAAAGATGCCTTCATCAGATGCTCTGGTGATTTTCTGTGTTATCTAACAAATCTGAAGTACAGACAAGTATTATTTGTGTAGCCAAAGCCTATAACATTTTCATCTCTGCCAGAGAACTAAAAATAAAAAAATAAATAAATATTAAAAACACATTAATGTGCAATGTGGGTGAGGTGACATGTTCCTACAATGAGCATGGGCACTGCAGTTCATGTTGAGTCACTGCCACACACATTGTCCTGCTGCTGAAAATCAAAATCAATAGAGAACAAAACACGGATTAATCCGCGGATCAAAATAGTCCCCAAAAAATTCTCTGTTGTTTGAGTAGTACTTCCTAAAAGCTACATTTACCCTTTAAAACTCTGATTCATTGTATTGTTTCAGAACAAAGACAATGAGCAGAATTTAGAAATTTAGCCCAACTTATTTACTTTAAGCACAACTATCACATACAGGCGTTTTCAAATGCTCAGATATTAGAGGACAGAGCTGACCAGAAGCTATTGTTATCATGAAAACTTCAGACTTTGAGGTTACAAAGTATCAGTCCCCAGACAAAGAAAATGATAAAGTAACTTCATAATTGCAGTATTTAGCACAGTACTGTAATATCTTACCTCAGCATTAGATGTCTTTGTTGTATCTCTGCTATAATTATCTGGCTTACTCGTCTCTTCTGTTAGAATGTGACATTATTGTTTGTATTAATTACAGAGCACTGTAAGTTGGAACAAAGTGCTGCTGATGTCACTGGAAAACCAGACAGTTATGGCTGGGGCTTAGTCTGTTTGTTTTGTAAGGAAATTTTGGGTTTTAATAAGTAGGAATGTGCTGTTGTTACCTCTGCCATACTTTGTAAAAGCCATATTTATCTCTGCTCTGCGATGCTTGTTTTCACCTACAAGGAATAAATCAATTCAGCGTTTGCAGACCAGCCAGCTGCAGTTTCAAATTTTGTAATATCCTCTGTGATATTTCTCCAGCTTCTCATATTATTCTAATTTTCAGGGTCATCCCATTTAAAAAAAAGTCTGGTCAGGTCTGTCTGTCCTGTCTGGCTTTCTAGCTGTACATCTCTGTGCTGCTGTCAAAAGAGGAAAAAAAGCTGAAAGCTGTTAACACCATAGATATCAAAGTGCTTGAGATGACTGATAAGATTGCTTCTCGTGATCCGAGGGTGATGCCATGTTTGTCACTTGAGAGTCGCCGTCTATTGCAAGGGGACCATTTTCAGCGCCAGGGAAATCTGTAAGTGGTTATTGACGTGTTTTTTTTTTTTTTTTAGTTAGATAAAATTCCCTGCAGCAGCAGAAAATATACTAACTAAGGTAACTTCACAGGTGAGTGTACAGTTTCACATTTTTGCAACATGTTTCCTGAAGTTGTATTAATAACAAAGCCAGCCTCCAGCTGTGAAATAGTTATACAGCTGTGTTTTGATTGGCAGGCACCAGCCGTTTCCAGCTAGTCAGGAAGCCTGAGGTAGCGAAGTATAGTTATAATTAAATCACATTTAGCGTGTTCTCAAACTGCTGCTGAATACAGCGCTGTTGGCAAAATACTAACTGTATACCAACTGGGCTACTGTGTTAAATACTAAACCCAATCTAATTTGAACACATTAGATTTAGTGTATACTTAAGTGCGTAGTCACAGTGATTAACAAGGAAGGCGAAATATGAATTTAATAATAATTTCTCGGCTCAGACCCTCACTAAATATCCTAATCTGAAAATGTATTTGGGTCAGTGTGCTCTCAAGTGATACGGCAACATATTGCTAGGCACAAGGGGGTTGTTCAAGCCATCAACAGTGGGCATCTTTCCAGGCATATGCTACACTGGTAGGAAATTTCTAACAGGACATTGTATATTAACTATAGCTAACTTGACTGAACATTGAATATTAATGGTTACAAACTTGACCACAGAGTCCTGCACATGCAGAAATGATGCCAGAGGGTTACCTACAGCATCATAATTTAAACAGTAGGACCAGTGACAATGCTGCCATTTTGGCATGTTGGGTGTGCATTATTAGTTCATTTAAACTGATCAAAGTCTAAAAACATTTTTTACAGTCAGTCTCATTATGCCATGGAAAAGATCCAGTTTTGTGACTATACTGCCTGTGGGGACATTTTCTTCAAATGTGTTCAATAAATACTCTTTAAAAGGACCATTGAGGAAAAATTAAAGTCTTACAAGCTATGGTTGGATTTAATTCTGGTTTGTGTATTTTATTTATTAACAGCAGCCAGTGAGATTAAATTACAGTGTGTGGCATGTGGCAGTTGACATGATTTCTGGCTGCTAGTGTCATGAATGGGTCATGAGAACACAGACCTTTGTGCCAAGCGGAGAGCAATCCAAACTCTTGAGTACAAGCACACCACAGAGACACTGCAAGCTGCAAAGAACAGACAAGGAAGCTGTAATTAGAGCATGCAAAGAAATAAAGAGAAGGATTTGGCAGTTTTGTTGAGTAAATATAAATATGGTAACTTTTTAAACTAGTTAAAAATCAAAGCTCCAGCATGTGGTGATTATTTCCAAACTCTGCACTGGATGAAAAATAGGTATTGAAAATAGAATACTAAATTACATCAGCTCATGAAGTCATTTTGGTATCAATTACTAATTGATTGCACTGTGTTGTGGCCATTACATGCCGCAGGACGGTGCTTATTTCACCCCTAAATTCAAGACAAAATTTGATTACCACAGGCAGATCAAATAGGCAGCTCAGAAATCTGGCCTGAAACGTGTTGACCAAAAGCTCCCCTCTTTAGCAGTCCGTCAGCCAACTCTGAGTCTAATAGGTGTTGCCATGGCAGAAGGCATCTGTGTGGAATGAGTAAGTAATAGCTCTGTCTTAGCTGAAGAGGCTCACACTGCCTCTCCACTAGCAGCAGCAGCAGCAGGGCTCACAAAGAAGTTGGGCGTGGATTATTACTGGTTACTGCTGTTCAGCTTTTCCATTTGCAATGCTCTTTCATTAATCAGTATTAACACTTTTCAACGGGGAGCCCGATTCATGTGGCACACCCATGGGTAATTCTTCATCCTTTCTCATTTGTGGCGCAAAAATGAAGTGGAGTCGGTGAAAAGGACCATCTGATTAAAAACATTGGTTCTGTACAATATGCAAGCTCTGAAAAAAAAAAGATTATGATGAATGTGTGTAGGCTTTTATAAGCTTCTGGTGAGTTTAGGTTATGAATATAAATACAAGTACTACTCATCTGGGTTGCATCCATACCAGGAAATAGTTATGCCCTACAATAATGTGTAATTATCATCTTTTATGATCAGTATTTTTACAAGCTACAGTAATCAAGAAGCAACTGGGTCACCTCATTTAGTGAGAGTCTGAGGGTATTACGTTTCCCCTTTTCAACTCACATCAAAGGCAATGGGCTTGATCAGGGTGATTTCTTAAACATTACATATTTCTGTTTCATCTCCCCTTGACGACGCTGCATCAGATAATTACTGTATTTTCTCTAATGTGGGGGATTTGATGAAAGAATACAATGAAAGCTGCAATAACAAGCAACAATGTTTTAAAAGCTGCAACCTGCAAGATGTGCTTCTTCTGTTTATTTCAGACAAATTGGAAGAGTGAAATACATCATTTTTGAAGGGAGGACTAGTTCAGTATTTATAGATTTCATCAATGTTGTAGTTGTCATCACATGGTCTTGAATCAGAATTCCCTCACAATATTTGTCGTGCAACAAAAAAGTCTGTAAAATTGCACATTATCACTGTTCATTTAACTGTGAACGTATATTTTCTGCAAATTGAACAACAATTCAGCAGTGATTGGACCTACTCAATTCTCATCATATTTGACAACATGCTGTGTTTCGTGGTTCACATGGTGGCACCTGAGTCAGTTTCAGCCAAGTCAAGATTATTTTGTCACACATACAGTTTTGATCCCGAGGTCAAGAGTAACCTTCCATGCTGAAAATATTTACTGTAAATTTTATATCCCCACAAAATATTCTAAATGATGTTCATAGCCTTTTACGATCCCAGGAAAGTAACTGTGTTGGAGAAATGCAAAATCGCTTTACTAATTTATTTTCTTCATTTTTTATTGATCTTTAACAGTCAAATTCGAGAACATTGACTCTAGAAAATATCATCAAAGTCACTGTGTGTAATTCATGTGGACTGTAAACTCCTCCTCAACTTGTTAAAACTCTTTCAATTCCCATAAAAATGACCTCAGTGTCCTCGGTGGTCGCCACGGCCCAGCTTATAAAATGTAATTACAGTATAAGAAAATGTCACATGATAAACTTCTGTGAGCTCTACTTGGTACAGTAACAATGAATGTAAATACATGACATAAAAATATGTGGGAAGATTCAACAGTTTGTTCAGTTCACTTTAATATTTCAAAGTTATTTCTAGTTTTCTACATTACACTTTGTTGAGGAGCACTTTTAATTACTTCTGTAAATGATTTTTTTGTGTGCAGGTAATATCACCTAAGTGTTTTACTGTAACTCATCTTAATACATTCGTTGCACTGATTATGTGTCTTGTAACCTAGCGGTTAATCAGTTGTAATTCACATTGTTAACAGAGACAGGTGATAATCAGCTTCATCATACCAAATAAATGGAGGCAATATGGAAGTCAATAAACTTTTCTCATCCTAGACAAACTTTAAAAATATTCAACTTTAATATAACGTGACCTGCTGCCAACAATATTGTTACGTGAGGGCTGTTTGAGTAAATGAGTGTAATGAAAATTATGTGCTTAAACATAATTGGATTGTGACGGGGCAGGGTGGGTGGGTTTTGGTGGACATTACATGCATGCCATGAATCAAGTCATATTGGGACCTAAACTTAGAGGGGGATAGATGGATGGGATGTAAACAGGTTTGGGAGGCTCTCACAAGCTGTGTAGAGACAATGTTGAACACCTCCATGAATTGTGTGTATATATACAGTATGCTGAACTGAAGAAAGAGGCAAATTGTTTGACTTTAAACTCGATGGCTGATGATAACTTAATGGTTATAATTAGCTTGCATTAATCCCTTGTTAAATACTGTCAGCATCAAACTCAGGATGGTGGCGAATGCATTAAAATACAGATTCTCTTTGAGCTCTGTGTCTATTCTGGCTGAAGAAAGGGAGACAGCTTCAGCTGAAAGTCAATTGCTTTCACAAATCATGGATGAGTGGTCGATGCACTGAGCGCAGGTTAGCGTAGCAAATGGAAACACCTCAGCGGGACGTCAGAATTTTTATCTGTCAAAGAAATAAATGGAACGATCTGGAAGATGTCGCAGGGGCCCTCAAATTTCAGTCGAATGTAAATGAGACACTTGAGAGAAAAATGTGATTTTAGGTAATGCTTTCGGCAAGTTTGTCCAGACAGAAGTTTTGTTTGTCTGTGTGGAAAGGCAGTGCTCTCATGGCGGGAAGAGAAAAACAACACTGTGTTTTCCTGTAAACAAGGAAAAATCATTAAGATCCCCAGAGTTTTGCAAGCATGAATGCAGCAATTGGCTCATATTTTCATACCCAAAGTGACAACCTCCTTCTGTCTGATACCCTCCATATCATTATCATTTATCAGAAATTAAAATATTTTCCACAATTTATGAGCCAACATTATCTTGGCTCCCAGTCTGGTTATTAATGAATTCTCTTGAAGGCACAAGGCAGACAAACAAAAGCCAAATATGTTAATAATTCATCTCTGTCTCGTATTTCATGAAAATGAGACCATCAGATCAATAATCTCCATTGGCTCTGCATGTCTGTGGATGAGCCGTTTGTTTCCATCATGCATCAGTGCAGGAGTCGGGCGTGGCTCATGTGGTCAAATGACCAGAATCACGATAACTGGGAAGGGGAGAGGTTTGTTTTTTTTTTTGTTTCTACTCTCTGCTGTTTTGTATTCTGCCAGTCCACACCTTAATAGCACGTCTAGGTAAAGTCACAAAGGACAGCTGCCAGAGCTGGTTTGTTACCCAGTTGATTGAAAAAAAAAAATTTTAAGCTGGAAACCAACACTGTCATCAATATACACATGTAAAGCAAATCAGATCATATGGACCTTAAAGTTTTCTATATTAAGTCATTCCCAGAAATACCCATATCTCACCAGAAAATCATTCAGGCCTACTTTAACAGTCACCTTCAACATCTTTTCAATATTTATCTCACTAAATGAGGTTTCAGGTTCAAGAGACTAAATCTAATCTTCTGTATGGATGCTGAAGCTAAATATCTTAAAATTGTCAAATCTTGATGGTAAAGATCATAAATCAAGGCCTGACCACTCTTTAAGAAATGGGAAAGTACTTGGAGCAGCCAATTTTATATACATAAAGATATTTCTTTATGTATTTGCTGTATTGCATCTTTATTACTGCCACAAGATTGTGGGGATTTTGGGAGGCAGGTGGACTCATCTCACCCTCCTGACAATATGCAGGCATTGGTGGGCCTTCTTTACTACAAAGCGGGTGTTTGATGTCCATCTTGATTCTAGGCTTCCCGGTGTACGTGCAGTCATGCACAGACTGCAGATGTACTGGGAACATGTAGATGGAACATTAACATGTTGTAATATATTTGCAGATATTATGCATCTGCATAGGTTTGTGCTATGCACTGTATACAGACATGCATGTTCAGTATGTGGACATGCAGAATCTCTGGAGGCTTTGGAAATGTATGTATTCATGTACATGTGTGCATGTGTGGATTGTGGCTAATGCATATCTGTGCTTAGATGATGCGCCATATATATTGAGTTCACTGTTATTGTTTCTTCAGCAGATTTGGTTTGAGAGAAAGATTTGATCTGTGATATGAATATATTCATGGAAAAATGGAGGAAAAAATAAATAAATAACTACATACATAGATGAAATTAACGACATTACAGTCATTGGTTTATTTAATATGAACACCTGAGATGTTAAGAGGGAGCAGGGAGTATGAGAGGTTTTCAAGTCCAAACATACTCCCTGCTGAAGTGTCCTTGAGCAAAAAACTGTGAATTCCTTACCAGTTCCAGTGTTCCTGTTCTGTAGCTCACCTTGACCTAACCGTGCAGTATGTTCTTCCTGAGGAGCTAAGGGTTATAGGAAGAGGATTTCACCTCTGAATCAGTAAAATAGCATGATATTGTGTCTCTAGGAATGTAACTATTTATTCCGTTATTTGTATAAAATCAAATGCTATTAGTTGTGTGTCGAAATGTTTTTGAAAAGCATCGGAACTGATTTGGAGGCTTTCAGGTGTCAGTTGTTAAAAATACTTTATAAATACCCAGTGCCATATAAAACCTTGTGGATTTGATTTTATAGAAAGAAAGTGTGTGACCTGAAGTAGTCCTAGCCTTCTGGCCTCATGTATCATTGCTCTGTCATCTTCATTCATCTCTGTTATTGATTCATCTGTGGAATTGCTTTTGCCATGACGCAATACAAGGAGGAGGACTGCTGCACACAGAGGGCGCTCACCTCTGACCTTGCACATAAATCATCCCCTCTTATAAAATTGACTTGTCCCATTCTTTTTCCCTTGCCGCTTTCCTGCAGGGTCAAAGCAAAGAAAGGGGTGAACCTGCTCCAGACTAAGTCGAAGAACGCCCAGTGGAAGGTGGACTGGGAGGTGCAGTCCGGCGCCAAGCATTCCATCACCACCATCGATGTGAACAAGAACAAAGCAGTCAAACAGGGGTAAGTCAACAGCCCCAGGCCTAAACACACTGCATCTGTCTACCAAGTGCAGCTGTTGATTCCTGCCCTCACTCCTGCTCTACAAAGACAGCAATATTTGTCTTCCTTAACAAAAAGGTCTCCAAAAAGGTTTCATTGCGTGTAACAGTCATAATTCACTCTCTGATTAAAGGCAGCTCTTAAAAACATACCCCATTCTTTGTAAATGCCCCAGGAGCTACAGAAGATAAAATACAACCTAGGCCCATGACAGTGAGTAAAGCACCCTCCCCTTTACAGCACAAAGTTAAATGAATGGAGATGTTATCTCCTTAGTTTCACTACATCTGCTGTTAATTCCGTCTACGTGGAGTGATGAGGTAGATGATGTTGACTGCCGGCATTAAAATATCTTTGAGATGAGATCTTGTCTAAGAGCAGTAATCATGCCAAATTCCCCAAAAGAGTAAAAACACCTAATCACAGTCCTGTAGTATCTGATGGGGCTGAAATGGACTCTGTCTGGCCAGATTTCACCGTAAACACAAAACTTTATGGTAACAGTAAAACTAGATTTGCCAAGTGATTTGAAAGTCCATTGAGGTATAAATTAGTATTTCTCACACTTTTTCCACCGTGTACTACCATAGAAAATAGTTGGCTCTCCAAGTACCAGACATTAATGTACAGTAGTCACAGTTTACAGAGCTAATTTGGTAGAAAAGGGGTACTCTTGAACCACACTTTTTTTCCTTATATTTCCCATTTGGAGCCACAGTTGCAGTGTTTTTTAACCGTTCATGTTACCTCTGTTTAATATCTTGCCGCCACATTTTAGCTCGCAGCCAATCATGGATGGATGTGTGCACTACATGCATGAACATGACCACTTAACAGGTAAAATATAATAGGAAATGCAAACAAAAAGTACATTAAAAGGTAAAAAGTTAAGCTACTGGTTTAGTTCACGGTGCACAGTGGTTTAGTACACAGTTGCAGTTTGGCCTGCCTCTGAGCCAGTTCCACCGAGGGAAAGCAACTAAAAATTTACAACCATAAATCACAATATGTGATGCGTTCAATTCATTAAGACCTGAAGCACTGGGACCTTGGCTGGTTATCACCAAGCCTTGGAGACATTAGCAACTGCTGGTCTAAATATTGACATCCCAATGGACTCCTACATGGAGGAGAGAGAGAGGAACAGAGAGGAAGAAGACAGAGTGTGGCTTTACCTGGAAAAAAAACCCCACCATTCTTCTTTTATTTACTTCTTAGCAGCCTTTCTTGCTATATTTAGTGACCCATGTCATGTAATCTTTGCCACCCTGTCACCATGTGAGGAATGTCCAGTAGGGGGTCAAGCATGGATAAAGAAACAATGTGTCATGCCGCATTTTGTCAAAAACCCAGTCAATTCTGCGACCACCCAAAGCTTAACAACCAAACAATAGGTATCTAAAGTTATAAAAAGCGGAGTCACGGAAGAATTCATGTCTTGATGCTTTCATTCCCATGAAATTGATTGAATGTGGGTGTGAAATCTTTTTTTTTATATATATATATATATATAAAAAGCACTCATGCCGCTCGAGATTTTCTTGTGGAAAGTGTTGTTGTGAAATTGGTTCACAGTACTTGTACTTTGGGCTGTTTGAAAGTCTTTATTTGTATCAAATGGTAATGCAAAAGTAATAAATTCCAAGAAAACAACACCCCAAGTGAAAAATCACAAGGTCACCACGACGGTGATTTCTTACCCAAACCTATATTATTTTTTCACGTGATTGTTGCATCTTTCGGTTAATAAGTCAGTCTTAGTGATATTTGGGCAGATCTCCCATAATCTCGCAGTCAAATGAATAATTTTGGACAGCACTGACGCCTATTTTGTCATTTAAATATAATCTTGTTGCTTGTGGGCAATGTTAGAGCAATTTTTTTCCCCTTTTAATCTCCAAAATCTGTTTGCTCTGAGCCTTTGGTCCAAATGAGTGCAGGGTTTGAAAAGGTCTGCTGGATTATCATGCAAATGCAATATTATCCTTTAAAATAAATCCATTTCCTGCCAGTTTCGCTGCAAAAACACGGTCAGATTCAAAGGAGTCACAAAGGTGTGAATATTTTCTATTACCTCTTTAATTCTGCAAAATTAGACTGACAGATAAACATTTGTGACTCCTGTTGTGTGTATTTTAATGGTTCGTGGAGTGGATAGTTTCTTTTATCACATTTTCATGCTTCTTTTTGATACTGTTCTTCTTTTTTTCACCAGTAAAGTTGATCCAACCTGATTTTCTCTCTTGCTTGAGTGGATGAGCTAATACTGTAGGACAAAACCTGCAGCAGCCTCAGACACTTTACCATAATGAGCCCAAAAATACACAAATCCTCAAGACAATACTTCCCCTAATTGCCCAATCCAGTGCAGTAATAAGAAGTCTAATATGTTTTCTAAGTTCAATAATTGTTCTCTTTCGTATGTCTTTCTGTGCAAGATTTAAGCAGCAAACAAGTAACTGCACACCATTTAATGCCCCCTTACACCTCCTCACACTGACACACACACACACACACACACATATATATATATACTCCCCTCTTCCCCTAAAATGACGAACAAATACACCAGCATCATTTTTCCATCTCATTGGTGAATACATCTCAGTACCAATTCTGTTAGAACATCTGCTTTCGTTTACTCAAAATTACCTGAAAACTGAGGAAATTAAGTGACAATGCTTTCCCTTCAGGGCGTCTTGTTGATCTCTTCATCACTCCTCTTCTGTCTTTATTATTCTGTTCTTATCTCAGATTTTCTCTTCATCAGATCACAGGAATTATTCAGCACATTTATTCTTCTGTAACCCACCATCTGGAACAGTCCCATTCTAACAGCAACAGCCTGTTGATAACACCACATGAACCGATGCATTATTGATCGCGGCCAATGGCTTTCAAATGAATAATGTTTTTGGAAAATGCTGTGGCATTGCGACTGTCACAGTGAGGACAGCAGAAACAACCGATCATTTAATAGGATAATTCTTGGTTCATTTTTTTCCCCTTTTCTGAGCTCTGAATAATTCAGTGTTAAACAAGGGATGAAACAAGGAAAAGATTCAGAGCACATTTTCAAGTGCCAATGACAAACTTCTGCAGAACAGACATTGACTGTCAAGTAGCTGCTGTGTTTTCAGTGCCGCTCCATCATCACTGATGTTTCCCGTTTTGAAAATGAAAATGTTTTTTGCACAATAGATGTTCTCTAGAGGCTGTTTACATAAATTGTTTCCACACTCGTGAAAATTCTTTACTATATACTGTACAATGTGCATTTTGTTTTGTAGGCCAAAAATATGGAAAGCTTTTGTAGTGTGGGGAGCTCAGCCGGCAGCACAGTGCACAGCTAACCAATATTAGCAGATTTTCACTCATTTGGACAACTTTTTTGATCCATATTTGTTGGTTAGTTAGTTTAAGGACTTAAGCTGTTTTCAAAGTATAGTTAAACATTTTGGGAAGTGTGCTTATTTGCTTTCTTTCTGAGCGTGAGATGAGGATATCACAAACCTCATGCCTGGGCATTAAGTATAGAGCAGGAACCAGTACATGATTAGCTAAGCTTAGCTTAGCAGCCCGAAACTGTGTCCACACAGGAGGTTTAGTGTGAGCAGTGGCTTCAGTCATCCATCTGTGTCTATACAGGATGCATTCAGGCACAGTATTGCATGTTGGTCACTTGTGTTTTGGCAACACTCACAGTGCAATACAGAATTACTGTAATTCTGCATGTAAACAAAAGAAAATAGACTTCAGGCCACCTATAGCATGAGTGAAATGTGAGCTGATGTGTGGCCAGTGTAGACAGCTTGTATTGATTAAAATAGGAGCATATCTGTTCCATCAGAGGCACTTGAGATGGACGATTGAAAAACGCCTCCAGTGTAAGAGTGTTTACTAAGCACAAAAATATATGTTTGTTTGACCTGTGCTTGAAGGTAAATAGACAGTTATGTACTGTGACTCTTCCTAAAAAAAAACAGTTATCATTGTTCAATTTTGCTCTGCCTCAGGTTGCCAAATACAATTTTTGTATAGGTCTCTACAAAAGCTCAATGGTTCCAAACAATCTTGCTGTGATAACAACACACATTCACTCACCCAGCTGATGCTTAGGAATAAAATAGTTCCAGCATGTAAATCCTCTCAAAAGCACATGCTGTAGTTGTATTTTTTCACATTTCATTCATTGGACAACTAGGCTGCATTGCAAAGGCAAAACGCCAGTTCAGTTTTGGTTAAAAATGAGTTATTGTCATTTTTTAAACAATTAAGATGGACAAATATCTTGAGTCCAAGAAAATTTTTTGCCCCTTTCCTAAGCACCCAGGAAAGCCAAGGCAGAACCCCTTAACATCAGTTACTGTTCTTTGTTTTTGTTTTGCTGCTCTCCCCAACACTCAAATTGAGTTTAGGTATTAATTATACCATATAGGCATGACACCGTAACTCCAGCCTTGTTTTTGCTTTTGCCAGCCTGTGACAGGCCAACACTGACAGCCAAGGAACCAGTATGAGTGGGTTAGCTTGCATAGACACAAGGGCTCAGCAGAAACAATTCACAATTAAATAGATTTTCCTGTAGCCTGATGAAAACATATTGCAAACAACATCCTCTGAGCAGTTACACACAACGTGTGTTTTGAGCATCTCTCGCTGGAGTTCAACACGTTAAATCCACGACACGAGTCGGCCCTGAGCTGGCAGCTGGCATTAATTCAATTAAATCCAAAACACTTGTTGTATTTGTTGCATTAGTAAACTTTGCACTCAATACATTGGTTTTCATGGCACTATTCTCATACATGCAAAACTGTTAGTAATACTACACTCAAAATTTTTTGGCCAAAATACATGAGAGAAATTTTCATCCATTTGAATTACATAGGTTTAATATAAATCTACTAATAAACTTAATGTGAGGCAAGTAATAAGATTTATGTAATAGTACTAATAAACTCAATGTACTTCCACTACACAGTACTGTAGTAGTAACCAGGTTTATGCATTCAATTTTAATAAAGTCAATTTGTTTGCCCAAACCCAACAGTGAAAATGAATGCAGTCATTTTGAGTTTATTAGTAATATTACATAAATCTTATTACTTGCTTCATGTTAAGTTTGTTAGTTTAGTAATATTAAAACAATGTAATTCAAATGGATGGAAATTTTTTGGCCCAATTTTTTTTGAGTGTATAATTCCTTTTGACACCATTTGTGTTGACATTTGTCACGTCAGAAAACCCTTATTTTTGATCATAATCATGAGTGAGTTGATAATTCACCCTTGTGGCCTTAGAATGCACATTGATTAATTCTCATTTTCATTATTATTGTTATTATTATTATTATTTATCATATACTGATTTGATGTAGTCAAATATTACAATCAAATGGAAGTTAATCGCTTTTGTCTTGCCGTGACCCATTATTATTACTCAGATAATGCAAATGTACAGTACCTTAACTTTTGAAGGGATTAAAAGTCAAGTCTGAGCTCAAGCTTTTTATGTAGATAACTTAAAAAACTAAAAAAAAACACAAAGAACTTCCACATTTCCGTAATTCTGGCTACAACAAAACATTTCTCAGTAGTAGGGGGCTCCATTGGCCTCCAGTATTCATGCTAAGCTAGCCTAACTGCCTTACAGTCAGTACTTAACACACAGAATTGATAATGATCTCACTCTGTAAGAAGAAAATCTTCCATTAAAACCCCACTCTATGTCAATAAAACGTCTCTATACCTTGCTCTAAATGCTTTTAAAAATCAAAAGTCTGCTGTAAAGTGCTCAAGACTTTATAGTAGACTTAAGCATGGAGTGTTCAGATCCCCCCCATTCACCATCTCTGTTCTTTCTGCTGCCCTGCAGTGCTTTGATCCAATGAACTCTCTCTGTTAATCAGTTCAAACAGACCTCTGATCAAAGAATGAAATCCCCCTAAGCTCTGAAAAAGCCCCAAGCTACAACTTTTTAAAAATATATTCTTTGTGCTATACAGACAGTACATCATTAACTTGATGAAAACAAGGCCGGACATTGTTTACATCCCTCCTCTCCTCCTCTGGTATGAAATCACTCATTTAAGTTTTTCGCCACCCGATATTTTTAAACAAAATGCCTTTATGTTGAATTACATTTCCTCCCGTGTATCGTTCTTTTTCTCTCTGAAATCATAGGAACTGGACTCAAGTGACATTAATTATCTAACACATACATAATTTAGTATTTTGACTTAAAGGTCACCGTAGAATCTCAATGAAATGTTTTTAGAGCAATGTAATAAGGCATACTGTAGGCTACGGGAGCAGTGGTGAGAAAAAAAAAAAACACCAGTTTTAAGTGAAAACTGTCATGGATTTAGTGGTTCTTTAGTTATTTCTGTTATGCAGTCATATCACGATGCAATAAAGGACAGGACACAGATCCAAAGGGAAATTTGAAGCTTGCATTTTAAGTCTATGCAGTCACTAAGATTATGTAAAGAGATAGAAACCTAAAGCAGAGAATCAATAAGGTTTCTGATAAGGGCATGTGCAGACAGACAGTGATGTGATCTTTCCTAAAATCTGCGCTCTTGGAGACAGATTTCAAAAACCTGTCAAAACAAGAGTAACTGTAGCTCAATGAACACAACATGAAGCAGAAATATCTTTTTGTTTTGTTTTCTTAAATATATTTTTGCAACCTACTAAAAAAAAAACAAAGAAGAAGAATCAGTGCATTGTGGACGTCATTTTCCCTTCACTCCAGCGTGGTTTGTGTCGACACTGTATTGAGCGCCTGTACATGTCTTCACTCCAGTGGGCCATATTGATGACAGCTTTAGTGTGTCACAGACAGAAGGGGGTGTTTGTTTTCAGTGAGTGATGTCGAGACAAATAGGCTGAGATCTCATCACGGTGTTCCCGGAGAGGAACCTTTTGTAGGCGGAGGCTCAGGCACAGATAGTTTGATCCAGCTTTCATTAAAAGGCTCTCAGACTGAATGGCGGGATGGGTTTCTGCTTCTGTGAAGGACGGCAAGCGCTTCACTTTTAGCTAAAGGTGAGGGTGAGCAGGATGATTCTCGTCACGGGTGGAGAGAGATTTAATTTGGCCCTTCGCCACCAGTGACACAGTTTCATGTTAGGCTTGTTGAAGCTGAGGATTACAGGCCCAACAAGCAGGATTTTCATAACAGGAGGGCTGTTATCGCTTCTACATCATCTGGCGTGTTTGCGATAGTCCAAGCTCAAGACTTTGGTATCTTAACACTGCAAGGAAAAGAGAGAATGCTCAAATACTGAATTTGCACGGCCATCAGGACAATCAGGTTACCCACCAAAAGCTATCGATTGGTAAGAAGCAAATCTGCAGCCACTGCAATTACGGTTATTTGAAAGTGAGCGGCAGAACCAAATTTGCAATCTCTTTGCACAAGCTCTACTCTCAGGCCGTAAGGTAGGAAAAGCCAGCCGGCCAGCAAGATTAGGGAGCAGTGATTGTTTATTGACAAGACCTGCACACTGTTTTCTTTCAGACAATCACTGATGAATTCACGTAGCATATGCTAATTTTCTCTCTTCTAGAAAACTGTCGCTTCTCATCAGTTTTAGTCACCTGTGACAACAGCGACATGTACAAGTGGAAACATGTATAGGAAAAAAAGTCTAATGTCAGATAAGGTGTTTTCAGTAAAGCACAAATAATAAATTATCAGGGCAGATGAAGCTTTACTGGTTTTAGAGGAAATATGATTGCTGTCCGAGTTACATTCATCAAAAACCAGGTATGGCATTTTTATGTTGCACAGAAGGTTGAACATACAGCGCACAGGGATCCTTGAAACCAAATATTATAATATTTGTTTGGTCATTTTATTCAGCATGTTGTTTATTTTTGTCAAACTGTCTGTAATGTATTTAATTAGTAATGGATCACCAGATTTATTTATTTTTTCTCTTTTTTTTCTCACTTGCCCTCAAGGCTTCTGCACATTTGTTATTTGACTGATTTAAAGTATATTTTTCGGGAGACGTTGAAAAAATCATGTTAAACAGTTGATCCTAGGCGGATTATTTTGCTCTATTGAAGCTGTTCAAGGCTCCAAAATAAAAGGGCAAACCCCAAAAGTAGTAAAAAAAAAATACAGGGTTCAGGTCAGACAGACCTTAGTAGAAGACAGCGAGATGTAAAATGGATGCAACTTTGTTCTCAGCTGTGTAAAATGAAATGAAGAGACATATTAGCTTGGTGCATTGTTGCATCATTAGTTAGATTGAAGTCTCACTCCAGGCGTCTAAAATCCTTTTAGTTTTACAGAAGGAACATTTTGTATTCAGGGTTTCTGACCAGACAAAAAACTGTTTTACAGAGATTATGGCTCTAAAGGATTAAATTGCAGCATGAGAAAATGATTCACATTGTAATATGCTTAAGCAGAGTTTCAGCTTCTTCACCTTGACTTTATTCAATCAGGGAAGGCGGGAACGGAAACCACTTGTCATCATGGCCAGACAACCAAATTATATCAACCAAAACCGCTAATAGTAATAGTCGATTGTCTCCTTTGTATTGCCATCAAAACCTGAATATCACCATCAACGCAAAAGCAACCATGCTTTTGCTTTCAAGCAGTGACATTTATGTGAGTACAATTTCAAAAGGGAAGTCAGTTGTAAAGCTTCAGGTTGTAAACATCACACTGTGACCTTTAAAATCTTTAACTGTCTTGTTTCTGTCAGGAAGTGTGAGATCTACCAATCAGACTGAAGTAGCTGTTTCGACTGAGTGAAATGAAATAATGGAGCCTTTTCATCAACGAATGTGACTGACAACTTATGAGAGCTTTGCTAAATGCATAGCATTGATTACACTCCACTGGAAGCCAATAGCTACTAAAGCTTTTATTCTGAAATCTTCACTGGACAGCTTATTGGATATTGATTAATTGATCCAACCAGAATACTGTGATCAATCTTCATCAATCAACTATGCTGAAAATACATTCAACTCCCCTGTTGTTTCAATACAAGATAATAAAGCGATGGCATTTTTTTCTGAAGGTGATCGCTGTATAATTACATGCTGTCATTGTGTTTCATGTTTCACAGGCAGAAATATCTTCAGATATGCAGATGTAGAATATAACTTTGAATAAAGAACACATACTAAAATACATCATCTGACAAGTATACTTTTAGCTATAGTGCTTCACATGCTGATGCCTTATTGAATGCGTTATTTCTGAAAGGAAACTCAAGGAAAACTTTAAAAATAACCACAGAGCAGTGTGTGGGCAGCTCAATAAATTTCATGTTTAATAATTAATCCTAATAATAAATAATCAACATTTTAATTTCCAGAAACTAATGCATTGCACAAATTCTTTGTAATACTGTAGTTTTCATAGGTATGTTGCTGTTGCTGATATTTCATCTTTTGTTTTGTGTGTGTTTTGGTGGTCTGGCAGGGATGTGTTGGGCAACGTCGAAGTGATGCAGTTAGATTTCGAGATGGAGAACTTCACCAGCCTCTCGGTCACCAGAAGGATCAACTGGAACATTGACTACAAAGGCCAGAACCCGCCTCCAGATTCAGAGAAAGTTGTGACGGAGTTGACGGTTGTGCAGCGGGATATTCAGGCCATCATCCCTCTGGCCATGGTGAGTTGACCAATTGGGACCCATTACAGAAAAAATCCACACCGCTTGTCCTATCTTAAGTTTCAAGTCTTCCTATTACAAAAGTAATTCCTAAACTAATGTCTATGTCCTTTCCTTTCTTTGTATTTTATCTTAAGAAATAGTATTTCTTAAGTATAAGCACTTGTCCTCTCATGCCTGTTTATAATATACACAAGAATGCTGTTATCCTTGACAATGGCTGTCTCACTTCGCTTGATTCGAAGTAGCAAGAGGTGGCAGATGCCATCACGTCAGTATGTGGAGTTTTAAGGACATAGCACATTGATCACATTCAAAATAAACCGTTTTTGGCAGCCTTTCCACTATAATAATTACACGTTTCCCATCTTTATTTTCACTGTCATACAAACCAAAAACAGTTATTTTAAATTTATGATAGGAAATTCTTAATTTAGGTTGGTTCTGTAATAGCTAAGTTTCTATAAGAATAGATAGGATTTTTCTTAAAGTCCGTGTAAAGGCAATTCCATGTTTTCTTTCAAAACACAATTAATATGTTGTAAAATAGTTGCTGAAAACATGTGAAAAGACTTTGAACAATATATTACTGAAATGTGGAGTTAGAGGTTCAAACAGTTTTTCACCAGTTTTCAGTCCAGGATTTTGTGGGCGGCCCTAAAACGAGACCGCGTGACGTCATGCGGTGATCATTAACATAAAATTAGCATTTGAGCGGAAACGCCCCCACAGTCCTGGAACTGAGAATACTGCTCATTTTTACCTGATTGTGACACCTAATTTCATAAACTTGTCGTCATTTTTGATCATTCAAATTTGGCTGGGTGGTTAATAACACTGTCTTCTTTAGTCTGACAAACTCAAAACACATATTTATTTTGACTTTACACGGACTTTAAACTCAGTTAGATTTTAGACTTCGGCTTTAGACTTGGGAAGTTCCTGTAATGAGGACCGTGGTCTTTAATCATGTTAAGCTTTGGTGAATAAAACAAAAGAACAGAAATTGTTCTTGTTTTTAAAGGAAATTTTCCCATCTACATTTTTACCTTCAGCTTTCAAAATGCAAGACAGCTCATCAATGATCTGCCAGAATGCATTATGACATAGTTAGTTGTGCAGACTATCAGTAGGTCTGATCTCATATTAGCCTTCCTTTGTGTGAAAAGATGGGTACTGCTTTAATCATCCCAAGGGAAATGGGAGTAGCAGTACAAAGTATATAAGTAATTATAAAGTGTAAAATATAGACTAAAGATTATCAGTAAGGTGGAAAAACCAAATACTAAATTCCCAGTTGTGTGGCTACATAGTGCAAGTATACCTAACCTTTAATTGAACATTTTCTTTAAAGGTTAAAACTCCTTAAAAACTGAAGAAGTCTCTGAATAATGATAGTCTGTCAATCAAGGCTGATATGAGATCTGGTTTCCAACATACAATAACTGCACACTTATCCTACAGTAGGCTTAAATAGCTGGCATATATAGAAAACAATATATGTAATACATTACTTTGTATTATTATTGT
Organism: Sciaenops ocellatus; assembly: GCA_033000465.1. NCBI lineage: Eukaryota > Metazoa > Chordata > Actinopteri > Sciaenidae > Sciaenops > Sciaenops ocellatus. The sequence continues at coordinate 11,119,190 of CP136870.1, forward strand.
TCAAAAAATGCATGGATGGGGCTATGTCAGGATCCTGTCGATCAGCCTGAGACACCAAATCACCCATAAAAAGCTCATTTAAAGCCAAATGTTTCTGTGTTACAAACTCATAATGAGAGATCTGTATGAGCTTCCCGGGTTATTTAATCCCAGTAATGATGTTTACATGTGTGGAAGCATCAGGAATCCCATGAGGCCTTCTGGCTCCACGACTAAACCTGTAGCTTTCATATCTCTATTCATGACAGCCTGGTGTAAGTAAACACCATGCTCAGAGCATCATACAAAATACAGACAGGTGTATTGTCATTACAAATAAATCTAATCAACACCTATTATGCACTCTCTGCAGTGACTTGCTGATTGTTAAAAAAGTCAACCAATCCCAGAACACTTAAGTGTCTATTACCCTCTTAATCGGGGCTTTTCTCCTTGCCTCATGAAAGGTGGCAATTAGCGAGGGTAGTAAACAGATTATGGGAACAAAGGGAAATTAATCAAGCAAGAGGTGCTGAGTACCTCTGGCTATGCCTTGCCTGCCTTACTTCCTCTCTTGTGGTTTTGTTTCACTCGCTTGTTCGCTTGAAACCTAGAGAAAAATAGGTTCAAACCTGTATCATATTTGCTCATTAAAATTTACTGCGCATGTTAAACAATATAGAAGACTGGATGCTGCTGGCAAGTAGAAGTAGATGTCTGGCAGTTGCTGAATGAAAGGGAGTGCTTTGCAGTGTTTATGGTGGGCAGAGGTCATCATTGCAGCTCTCGGACCCAAACGTGCCTTCTGTAGATTGTAAGGTACATAAATAATGCCAACAATATAAAAAAAATTTACATCTATATTTCAAAAGCTTGATACTTTTGCTAGTATGTTAAGTATTGTTTATCTTTAATATACTTGCATTATTCCCCCTTTTCTTCACCTTAAGCTTCATTAAATACTTGAGCTGCATTTATGACTTTGTGTATTGCACATCTGTTGTAACATAAGGTTCACTTCATAACTTCATATCTCAGGTCCCCTTGAAATTTGTGATTTGCATGCATCCTGTACCCAGATGTGTTTAGCCGCGTTGCAAAATTAGATTTCTGCCTGTGCGACTTTGCCTTGTAAAATTAACACTCTGAAGCAAGAGGGCAGGAACTCTCCGTAGCTGCCTGCCACCTCTGCACTCTATATTAATTGGTAGTTAGATCTATGGGTAAGTGGTTGTGTTGCTATATGGTTTTAATGCTTTTTATTTGCCATATCTAAGCACATGACTCATGTTAATACTAGACGACTCGTATATCATCGGCTTTTATATTTTTAGTTGACAGGGAATTTCAAGGACATCAGTCTTCTCTTGTCACTACGAAAGATGACTTAGCTTGGTTTGTTTTGAAATGAAGATTATAAAAGTGTAACACACTCAGCCCAGTCAATCTTGATCAGTTTAAAAAAGTTTTCACACCTTGGGAATTCTCTGACTGCTTCCAATTAGTCTGTTTAGTATCGCTGACATTGTTCATTGATATAAATAGTCACACTTCAATTCAAAACCAAATTTGAGACCATCTCAGATCAAACTCCACCTGCTCATTACTCTCTCTAAGTGTAATGCTGGCACCTGTTGAAAAAACAACAACAGAGGAATTCTGAGTCAGCCTGACCCTAACAACTTTACTCATCAGAAAACACGTATTGATTTTAAAAGCTGAGGGTGACCTGCAAGGTGGGTCACCCTTGTTTTGCCTTGAAAGATTAGGTTTAATCCATCATTTTCAGTTGTGACTAATTGGATTGTAAATTATATCAAAACAAACAAGTTCCACTTCCCCCACCAGGGGAAGTGACACAGTTAAACAATGGTAACACCCTTGATACATGATTAATGAACTGAAAACAGGTGGTCTTATTAGGAGCAAACACAACAGACCAACTTTATCATTATGGCAGGTGGTTGAGAAGCTTAATGGGGTGGTGTGTAGTGGCAAGGCTGTCTGTTGTGTCCTCGAAAGTTGTATCATATTGATAGTTAAGTAAATATCGGGTTGAGAAAATAGCATGAGGAAGATCTAAAGGTAATTTTTGTTCATATTGGGTGAGTTTGCTTTTTGATTATCACCCACTGGAGTTCATTTGTACTTAACATTATATCACTGTTAATAGCTATCTCTTAATATGTGTGCTTTATAGAAGAGTGACTTTAGTGTTACCAATATCTATTTATGTTTTAACCTCTCCGGCATGTTGTGCTTGAAAGCATTCAAGGCTATTTTAGTGTGAAGTGAACAATCTAATGACTGTGATTGATTGCTAAATGGAAGAACGCTAATAATTGCTGTGGCGAAAGTTGAGTTTCCAGTATGGATTCCACTCCAGAGCGGCTGCTTATCTTGTCCCTTCAGCAGAGCACAATACAGCTCTGAAGTACAGAAATTATGTTTTTATGTTGAACATCAGAAGGTGCTGTAATTAGCACAGGGAACACGTGTATTCATCAAGTTAACCAATGTTTTCTGAAGGGCTTTCTGTACAGGCACATCTATGCTGCTCAGGTCAAGGAACTGAAGCAATTAATCCAGAAATGAATTAGGTCAGGAGATGCATAAAGACTGTCTCTGAAGTTGTATTTTGGGCTTCTTTTGCTGTAGAATAACTGTCATTTTAAGGTTAGCAGCAGATGCAAACCGACCAGCACTTTTCAGCCGGAGCCTTACACCCACTGACAGCTTGAGGAACAGATCAGCACTTTCACAAACTGCTGATATAAAGAGGTGGGAGGTATTTCTGTCTCCAAAATACAAACATGCTGCCTTTTGTATTGCAAAACAACAGAGATGAAGGTTTAGGATGCACCCCTGCAGTAACTTTTGACTGAGTAACGTGTGAGGAAGGACAGAAAAGAGGAGCTGCTAAAACGACAGTAAAGAGAATGAAGAAGAGGGCTTTTATGGTTGGCAGACCACAGATTGTGTGCCAACTACAGTTGACCTGCTGCAGATAAGGGGAAGGAAGGCAGAAAAGAAGGCTGGAATTACCGGTGAATTTACAATGTGAAAGGAGAAACAATTTCAGAATGGTAAGGTTAAATCGACCCCGAGGCTTATTACACAGTTTAGGCCACTATTAACACAAAGCCACCAAAGCCCTCTTTCACAGGACATTCTTATTACTTTGAGAGAAGAGAGCTGAAACAGGAAGGATGATGCAGAGCACGGGGGGGTTGTGGTTCTGCCAGATTCCGAACTCCATTAGCTGCTCACTGTAGCCACAGTAGCTACCAGATGTTAAATAATAAATGATTCAGCACAGCTTGAAGTCACGCATTACATTTTTACATGTATGTTTTTGCGCATTCATAAACATACACATCTGGCAAGATGTATTTATTACATTATTCAAAAGCAGTTGGAACTGGTAGAAGTTGAGCTGAGCATTTAAGTCTCACACACTAAGTAACCTCGCCTCAGCTTGCTTGTTAAACCAAGACCCTGGGGGCAGGTCCAACAAGGCTTCACAGTAATGGATTACATTTAATGGGATGGCTATAACCACAAGCAAATTACTAACTGTAATCTGTAAACACAGATGAGACAATAAACTGTGAGGCATTTAATTTGAGATACCACACGCACAAACTTACTTCTAACAAAGAAAATAAAAGCTGAAATGATTCTGACAACTTTGCCAATAGACTAATTTAAAATAAATATAATACCGTACATTTTCCTCTTTAATTAACTCCTAATTAAATTGCTGTTTGAATTTTATATTATGTTAAAAGTATAATCGTCCGTCATATATAATGCATATATATATAGACTATGAAATCAAATGAAATATTCATCAAACAAAATCTGAGTTTGAACCTTTCCCGTTGGGTATCTTAGACATTATCCCTGCTGGATCCACTATGATTTTTCATTAAAGAAACTTAAATATAAAAATTGGGTGTCTCACCTGGTAGAGCTCATAATACATATCAAGGATAAACCTTTACCGCAGTGGCCTGGATTTGAATGCGGCCTGGGCCCTTTGCTGCATGGCATCCTCTCTCTCCCCTGCATTTCCTGTCTCTCTCTGCATCCTATGTAAAGCAAAATACCAAATAAAAATAATAATTTGATGTTTTGAGAGCAGATCCTAACTCTCATAGGCCCTGCTGAAGTACTGCAGTGTTAAAATTACTTTATTGTAGTCAAAATAAACCAATTTGGTTTAATGCAATACTGGAATTATAACATTTTTGTATTTCCATTAAACGGGGTATCTAATAACTGTTTTGCTGCTTCATGGAGAACATAGTAATTAAGTGAAATGATAGCTCTGTGCAGTGATGACTGATTTTTGTTCCAAGCTGAGTTCAGGTAAGCATAATTAGTGCTCCCATAGCAGCACACATGTAATTGTAAAGTGTCTTGTGTAGTTTAATACTTACCAGATGCCAAAACAGCAAGGAGAGCTTAGGGATGATGCCTTTCAATTAGGATTTCGCCCCAGAGTCCAGTCAATTATCCACAGAGGTCTGCTGTGCTTTGCTTCCCATAAATTGGCCATGTTTCATAAAATGAAGGAAATGATGCTCTGCCTAGCTTTAGTAACAAAAGCAAATTTAGGTAAAATACTGGGTATTATTATAGATAAAAGATATGCATATTCTATTTTGACAAAAACAAAGCACACTGATTTACTGATGTTTCAGACTATTTTCAAAGAATACACAAAATATGGATTTTTATACACAAACAAAGAACGGGGTGTTGTGATGCTCTGATTGGACTTGAAACTCAAAGAAGCTCTGTTTGAGTTATGATAAATGTTTAGAACACTCCACATTTTTTATTTGATAATCTAGATAATACAGTATGATGGACATATTCAAAGTTTCAGACAGATCCTGCAATGTTAAAATGTTTGAATTAACATTGTGCATTCTGTTGTCAGAAAATGTTAAATAGTGGAGACTATGATGTTGATGATGATGACACAAAACCTGACTTTTTTGAAATTGAGTGAACATTAGCCTTCTCATTAATGAGATTTGTTTGTCTTCTAGCAGTTTGAGATGTCACCTTTCTTAGTAATTAAACTTATATAACCTAACCTTGTGTGGATTATACCTGAATGGTTTTTATATACTAATGCTATTATGTTTAAAGTATCAGCCTGGAATTTGCGCTGTGAAGGTTGTGAATGATGTTACTGATTCTCTACTCAAGAAGCAGAGGTCTGTATCTTTTTTATTGATCTGTCTAAAGCCTAAGCAGAGGTTTATTAACAAAGGAATGTCTGACAAAGCATTAGTTAGCAACGTTTTTTCATATAAGACTTAATGTGTGAATGGACTATCTCCTTCTATACTTAGTGGAGTTCCCCAAGGTCTCGTATTGGGTCATCTTTTTCTTTCTGCTTACATGAATGATTAAAGAGTAAAACTACATGGAAATTTTCACTGTTAAGGAGATGATACTGTTGTATAAAATATTGAATCATAAAGCCATTAAACTTAATTTTTTTTTTTTTTTTTAGTCTAAGAGATTTCTAAGAACGGGCTAAACGTTTGCCCAGTTTTAATCCAAATTTAGTGCGAACTTGAAACAATTCTTTTTCTGTTGCACTTTGTCATATTTTGCTTTTATCAACAAAGACATTTTTCCACCTCAGCCAAGCATAAGAACTTTTTTGTGGTGTTTCGTCACTTTTTACCTTGAATTTCCAGTGTTTCCCACAGTTTTATTTACATGCAAATTAAAACAGGTAACATATGGATGGAAATGCACTTATCATTTGCATTCTTGCAAATCAGAGGAAATATATTGCAGTTGTTATCTTTTATCAATTACTTTGTGGCTTGACAGAATTGTAAGTAAAGTGTTATTGTCAGCCACGATCTCAAGTCACTTACTGATGTAGTGTAAATTCTTATATGTTTCTGTTGTTTTTCTGCTGTTATGCTCACTCTTTTTCCTTTTTTTGTTTTTGTCAAATGCACTTACCTGCTTCTTAGAGTTTATCATGATCATCTTTACATCATTGCACATTAGCGCTGTTTTGTCACCCTCAGAGGTAAAGTTCAGTGTCATGCCTCAGGACTCTTCAGTACCAACCACCTTTGTTATTTGCTTAAGGCTACAGAGTAGATGCCTTGACAAAACTCGGTGCTGAGTCTGTGTGTAATATTCCCTCAGTGAATAAACAATTCTGGGCGTTGCGGTTGAGTGGGAACCCATGAAAAGCAAGATGGGGAAGAAAGTCTGATACTTTATGCTCTACACCCTTATTAAGTGTCAGGAGAAATTTAAATATACTGTTTTCTTTTCCCTTTTTCTTTCAGGAAATTTACATAGTCTCAGTCTCTCTCCTGGGCTACTCATGCACTGCAAATGATAAAATGTGTTACCCCCTTACAGTTTACATGATCTGCAAAAAAATAATGAATTGACTCAAACTTCAACTGGGATCCTGGTGTGTATTTTAATTGGCTGTTTGCACCCTGAACACTCAAAATAAAAATGCAGATAGGGTGACAATGTTGGCCTTGTTCATGGCTAGTTAATCAGAATTTGAGGATCATATTTATTACTGTGTACAATTTGCTTATTTATCACCATTTGATCCCTTTAGATAGAAGTTTTAATTATATAGTAAAACAGGGCATAGGCATACCAGATATTCTTTCTATGAACTCCAGCATATAGAGAATATAAGTGCATGTATCAGATACCTATCAGACAAGTTAAAGGGTTTTCTTTTATGCATACGTATAGTAATCTTCATATATTAGTTGTTCACGAACAATTACCTAACCCCAAATTGCAGAATAGCAGTTAGGCTATTATAGAGAGAACCATTAATGTGAACAACAAAGAAATTCTCCATAATTTTCTCCTTCTTGGGCCTAATTAAAACCATAGAACACCATACTTTCTTTTGTCAAATACCTTCATGGCAAAATGATTCAGATTAAAATAATTATACAGCTTCTCAGTAGAGTAACAAGCAAAAAAAAAAAAAAAAAAAGGTAATGGAGGTGCAATAATTCACGGTTGAAACAGAATATTGTAAGTGGATAAAATCGTGACAAAAAAACTGTATATACTTTGTTCTTACACATTACGGTGCCAGCAGCACTTCCTGCATTCTCCGGAGTTGATGTGCACATCAGTGAAACATTTTTGATAAGCGGCATCCATCTGTAATTCCTGCTGTGATAAAATCAAATCTTTTCTAACATCAAAATTATATTTCCACTCCAGATAGCTGCATCACATCCTGTCGATCAGTACTGTAAATGTCAAGCATATTATGTAGCCTGCAATTTAAGCTTGACACTGTGATTTACATTCTAGGACCCCATTAAACAGACGTGTTTCCTAAAATGAAAAAGGTGAAGATTATTACTTTTCTTCAGATTCTCTCCTCTTCATTCATATTTCAGTTACTACTTTGAGTCGCTCTCTAGGTGGACAAGGGTACTAGAAATGTAAATCTCGGTTGATGAAATCCAATGAAAGGCATCTCAGTGAAATGAGTTCCGGTCTGCCACTGGGAGGTAATAGTTTTAAATGTGAAAATCAGTAATACTGACGACATATCAAGGAAAATCACTCTGTCTAACTCCCACTGTTTCATAAATATCTATTTTTTCTCTCCGTAGGACACTGAGATTATCAACACGGCCATTCTGACCGGACGCACTGTGGCCATTCCTGTCAAAATGGTCTCCATAGAGATGAATGGAGCAGTCACTGATGTCTCAGCCTTTGTGCAGTGCAAGTCATCCAATGAGGACATTGTTAAGGTACAGTAAACCTGATTTCCTCAATCTCTTTATCTGGGAGAAGATGCCAATTTAGAAAATGTAATCCCTTTACTCTTCCACTAACAGTCGGGAGTGGTCCAGCACCACAGTCACAACATCAGGAAAGCATAAAAACTTCATTTTGTGCTGCACTATATGTACTTATGATTTGATTCTTGCTTTATGTCTTAGATAAAATCAATGGATGTTCATAAAACTCTACAGATAAATAAATGTGATTACAAGGGAGCCGTGAAAGCTCCAGTATATGCCTTTTTGAGCACCACACCTACTGTTTGTCAGAGAGACACCTTGTTCACAGAGTTCTGCTCACCTGATGGGCTTTAGTGCGAACCCAACCACGTCTTGTTGTTCACTGATGGCTGATGGCAGATATAACACCGGTGTCCCATGTTGCAGGCAACAATCACTGCTTGCGCTCACCAGGTATCAAAGCTGAGAGAACAATATCAAGTCTCGTTTGTTGATTAAATAAATTAAAGTGGGATCACGACAACTTGCAGAGCACATTAGAGGCTGTGATTACGTCGTTATTATTTTCTCCAGTCAATTACAACCATAATAGATTGCACTATAGGAAGATTGTATAACTGTAAAGTCCCAGTGCCGTTTTGCTCTGTTGATTATATTAAAAGTGACTATGCAAAGTGTAATGTGACTAAGTAAACAGCATATTCGGTATATCAAAAAATTCAAATATACAACAAAAAAAAATATCATTTAAACTTTCCTTATATAGCAATTTCCAATAGCAGACTTCATAAAATGGGTTGCAAGATGACATTATGACAATAAGGGTATCACATAAGTATAATGAAACGTTTATAGAATGCATGTGGTGGACAAAAAGTCTGCACAAACTATGTGAAATTGACAAGTTAGCACTGAACTGTACCCAAAAAAGCACCTCATTTTTTTCATGTCTCAAATAATACCTTGGTATCTGCCCTAAAAATGATGGGTGACTTATTGCCGTAAAGTGTTACGTGCTTCTCGCACAGTTCCATAGTTAAGAATGGTCGCCCATCACCATTTGTTATACATCAGTGCAGCAACAAATATGATTTAAAAACTGCTATTTTATGATGGAAATGTTACAAAATGAGGCTTTAACAAATAAATAAATAAATAAATAAATAAAACAGTTTTAGTTTGAAATCATGTACTTGATGAGCCATTTCCTTTCATTCTTTTTTTTAGTTTTGTGAGCTTGAGCTCAGCATAAGGTCTCTCAAATGTGTGTCGCGTACTTCCAAAGAAGTTCTCATCCATTTTTTCGACACTCGCTGGGTGCTGAACACACGAGAGAGTGTTGCACAAAGGGTGAAAATGGCAGCACGATAAAAGAAGTACCTTGATTGTGCTTTGTCTCTGCTTACACCCACTTTCTAATTACCAGAGAGGTTGATCTGTCCCAGCATGTATTTGCCTGCATGGTGTTTTAACCTACTATCCCGGATAAAGACGGATTTAACCAGGGGAATCAGGCCAGTGATAGTCATATTCTTTCTAAACAGTTCACATATATTTATATTCCTCTCATGTTAAGGTTACTATTGAAAATCTCTGAATACAGTCATGGCTGCCCACTCAAGCCCACTTGTGTTTCTTTTTTGGATTAGATTCAACTTTATCATGTCATCACACAGATTAAAAGTACTGAGATGATGCAGTTCAGAAATCTATCTTTAAGTGCAGAGGATGTATAGAGGTGTCTATAAATAAACAGCAAGAGGTAGATATGAATACAAGAGATACCGTATGAACATTTTGTAATGAATCACCTTGAAACGCTATGAACATGTGCAGCAATTACAGTTGGAAGCAGGTATAAAGTATAGTCTAGAAATATCTATCTATCCATATAAGACATTATAAACAGACGTCACAGAATTCAGTGCGGAAGCAGCCATCAGAGATCAGACGTGTGAATTGTCCCCCATTAACAGAAATCTTAAAATTTGACCACATTAATTTATGTTATGAAGAATACTGAATCCAGTCTGACTCAGGAAGCCTTTTGTTCACTGAATAATAAAACTATCATATCAAGTCAGTCTAGTGAAATCCTTTTGGGTGGTTCAGCAGCACCTCAAGGTCAGGTGAGGAAGGTTTGATTGTAGATTTTACAGCTCAGAAAGCCATAAAGCCAAATCAGATACCGACTTCAGTCGTATCAGCTGTGACTGGCCAGTGTCTGTTCTTATTAAAAGACTAGTATCTGTCCAATATATTTTCACTCTGATATACTGGACTAACCCTAATGTTCACTGCAAGGCAACTCAGTAACCTGAGGGAGAACAAACAGTGAATTTAACTCGTAGCATGGTCCAGATCAATGAGTTTCCTGTATAGATGTGTTTCTTTAAGGTGGGAGGGGTTCCAGTTGCGGTGTATTGTATTGTGGCGTCAATAGGAAAGAACAGGTGTTGCATTGGGATGGCTGGCCTCAGCACGTCGTTTATCATTTTTCATTATCCATTAAAGACAAGGCGCTGGGCCATGTGATATTGAGTGGGCTTGCTTCAGTGCCCCTGCCATTGAACATTCGAGGCTAATTTAAAATGAGCCCTTCAGGCCCAGGAAATACACGAGTCATGACAGTTCAATAAAACGTGCCCCAGAATACAGAAATAAAAGATTCACTGTGAGCCCGACAAAGGTGGAGCACTCCATTATTTCCAACGGTTGTGTTTTTTTTATACCTCATACATTACTGTCATGCCAAAAGTCACGCCAATCCATTCTAATCAGATTGTCTTGTTTTAGTCGTGCTGGTTGTTTTCTTATTCTGAGCACTTCAGATGAGTGGTGCAAAATACGTATAGCACAAAGCTTTCCAGTACCTTGTCACATCTCCTGCTGGCCTTGTGACTTGAGACTGCAACTCAAACAGCATTTAAACTAAAATTATTTTCAAGACTTGTTCCCTGAATAATGCTTTATTTTCAGCCCAGCCTCCTTCTCATTTAGATGTTTGCCAACCCACAGGCGTTTGTATTTTTTTTCCCACCAACTTTGAGAGTAAAAATAGGTGAGAGGCTGTCATTTTTTTTTTCTTTACTGGAACTTTTATTTATTTCTTTAGTTCTTTCTTCTTCGGAAATAACTAAGCTGCAGTGTGCATCAAGAGCCTATGGCAGATAAGCCAGTCCTCTGTGTGCACAGTTGTTGCTGTGTGTGTGTACGTGTGTGCAGGAACATTTATTAAGGCACCCTAGTTGTACAAGGCAGGAAAGGGAAAAAAAGGAGGTTGTGAGAGTGTGTCAGGGGGTAGGGGGGACTTGCTGGCCATCATGAGTAACAGAAACCAACCCCCATCCCCTCACTGATCATTTTCTCCCCTAGCATTGTGACTCATACAACCTGTCTGAAGACAGAGATAAGGCCTTGTGTACTCACATCATATCTCATGCCTGTAGTCATCCTTCACACATACTGTACTGGACTGCAGGCTCCTTTATCACTGCCACACTTGATTATTAGTGTGACACATGTACTTTTGGTGCAACTCCAAATTAAGCATCTAAAAGACAAGAGATGAGCTAATAACACAAGGGATGGCTCTCGTTTTGCTTAAGCATTCCTGCAGCTCAGGATGGAAGTGGTTATAATGATTTTTGAAGTTGCAGCAGTAAGTGTGCAGGGGAAGAGGTAAGAATGTCATTGGTGGCATCTGCAATTTGATAAGATAACTTGAATTTCTTGTAGTAAATATGCATAACCCCTTATTTTAAAGGGTTTGTTCACTCAAATAGCAAAAACAAAACCAAGCCATTCAGATACATTATATTACCAAATGTATGTAGATCTACATTTTGCTATGGGGCTGTTTGGGCTAGATCACATAGTTCCCATTGAGGCTAACCTTAATGCTACAGCATACAATGTTTTTTGACAATAGAGTGCATCCAACTCTGTGGCAACATTTTGGGAAAGGCCCTTTCCTGTTTCAACATTACAAAGCCCTCGCACACAAAGCCAGGTCTGTAAAGAAATTGTATTCCCAGTTTGGTGTGGAAGAACTTGACTGGCCTACACAGAGCGCTGACCTCAGATAAACTGGAACGCTGACTGCAACTGCTTTTGGCCATATAATGTAGCTGTGGTTTTATATGCTGAGGTCTGTGAAAGTTCTACCTTCACCTTATAATTGACCCTTCAAACCTTTTTGCTATGTGCTCCAATAAAAGTTGAGCAAACCTTGGTCAACTTTCTTCTTTCCTGTACTTAGATATACCACGTGCAAGCTTGTCTGTGCTAATAATACAGGAATATATATAGCTATTTACTGATTGACGTGGATTAGTTAGCCATTTAGCCACCATTTTGATAGCACCTACAGTAGGTAGCCAGTAGCAGGTCACCAGAAAGGAGAAAGTTGACCATGGTTCTGTCCGATTTGACACCTGTTATTGCAGCACAGATCAAAAATGGGTAGGAAGAGGGGTCATTTGAGGTGAATGGAAACCAAATCCTATTATATTCAACCTTTAATATACAGATCATTGCTTGGCACTGTGAAAATATGAGGATTTTTTTTTTAATTACATTCAAACTGTTTCCAAGAGGCTCCAAAGTCCCAGCTTTTCAGAACAACATATCATTCTCACACTCAACATCATTAATCCTACCAACAACAGGCTAATGGGGGCTGGCTCATTTAGCTAACAGAGCTAAATGAACTCATTGGTTGCACTGCTCTTGAAGCCAGTGTACATCCATCACATGAAGAAAAGCTTCACAACAGCTCCAAGACACAATCCCAGTAATGTTAGCCATATGTCAGCTTTCATTCAGTGTTCATTTAATACATATGTTATCCCTAACTGGAAACTCCATTTGGCAGAATGCTGTGGCAATTAATTTAGTGAATATTTAAATTTGAAAATAAAGTCCTAGATAATTGAGGTGTCTATTTGGAGATACAAGGAATATCATCAAGATGGCTCAATTTATCTTCTGCTTTGATTTATTCTTTGTCGTGTGTGTCTTTGACATTGAAACGTGAGACTGAAAATCACTTGACTTCCTGTAGATTGTTTGATACGTTTAAAGAAAATCAGAGTGTAAGAGCAACACTGCAACAGAAGCCGTTTTAAGCAGCCCAGATGACTGTTTATTTCTGACCACCTGTGAGATAATTGCAACTCCAACATGGAAAAATAGTTTGAACCCTTTCTCTGCATCTGGTTTTGTTTATTTTTCACTTTTTACCATTTTTGTAAAGTTATTTTTTCTGCAGATCTGCAGAAACACACCATGTAACCGTGGCAACTGGGGTTCAGCTTCTTGCATGTCATTGCCCTTTCTCTCTTGACCTTTCCTGCTGTCAAATATAAGCTAAATGTCCAACATACGCCATCAATTAAAAAATATGTACTGTGCTGTCTGGGAATCTGCAGTTGTCTAGCAGAGGAAACAACAAAATGGGATGAGAGACATTATTGTTTCACTGCAATGACACATTCTTGCTCACATCATGGAGTTGTTGTTGATTTTATGCTTATTTTAGTCAGACTGGTTACTGTTTTATTAATGAAGTTGTGAATTATGAATTACAGCCTAATTTCCCATCCTCATAATCAGTAAACATGTCTCTAAAACAGAGCTAGAAGAGACATAATATTGGACTTACAATCACAGAAACATGGCCAGAAACATGACTCCAAATGAATGATATTTGATAGTTTCTCTATAACTGCTGTGTGTGTGTGTAAAGAAACAAAATAAAAAAAAAAAACAAGTTTGCCACATCAGCTTTAAAATGATGATATATATATATGTGTTTATAACCCCTTTCTGCTGCCCCCTAGAGGCCAAAAACAGTTTACAGGTTCAACAAAAGCCTGTGCTACAAACAGGGGCTTGGAGCTGGAGATATGTGCATATTCATTTGGCAGGAAGGTCTTGTGAAATATGCTCTGGTGTTGCATTATGGGAAGTGTATTCCAGTGTTTTTGGATCTTGACCTACACTGAGTATTAAAGGATATCAGGCAGGATGTCTGCCTCTGCTCGATTTGGACCCCTAACCTTTTGGATGTTCAATACTGAATTACTGAAATATCCTTTGAAGGGGTCATGTGTAAATAATGAGCCAATTATGTGATGGCAGTAAATATGTTTTAGCAATCTGACTGCTCAAGATGGAAGAAAATCCTGGCTCTAGTTCCACACTTGATTATGTGAACAAATGTGTTTAACTTCTATTGGCTCAGCATGTGGATGAACACAGAATTTACCGCATTAGATGTGCCTGCACCTGGATGGTCACATCATAATAAAATGCCATTAAAGCATAGCTTGCTTGAAGGACAGAAGCTGCTGCCTTTATTGGAACTGTTTGGAAAATTAATTCATTTAATGTCATCGAATAAATGTGTGAAAGGTCCATAGGTGTCTTCACGTTTATTAACCCAGCCAGTCTGTCACTCATCATGTGACTAGTGTGAGGCAACACTTGTCCTGATGATCTGTCTCCACCCAGGCAATCTGCTGGCACCATGGAAGATGCCACAATGCATTAGCAACAGTGTGACGGCATGCGGTGGCTCGGTGTGTGAAAGCCCTCCTCAGCAAGCCCCCACGGGGCTACTGATACCCAGAGTTGCTAACAGCTTTTGACTTGCAATTAGCCGGCCAAGTTTATCAGCAGCAATAGCTGCAGGAGCTGAAGCAGCACTGCAGCTAGGGCTCATTTTCAGTGTGTGTGTGTGTGTGTGCATGTGTCTTTAGGGTTGAAGGAAGTACATGTCAGGCAGATGTACATGACTCACTTTTATATGCAAGCCATGCCGTGATTAATCAAGGTGGAGAGGTACTTATTTTTCTTTCTTTTGTAACTGGGTTCTACTGATAAGACTGCACATGAGCAGACAGAACAATAACACACAAAAGCTGGATACTGTGGTAGCCCATAAGGTCAAACCCTGCAAAATTGCATTAACTGAACCAGAGGGAAAGACTGTCATCTTAAGAAGTCCTTACACTCCCCGCCCCCTCCACCTGCTCTGGCCTGTCTACATAGAGGGGGAATTATATTACCCAGACCTCCTCCCAGTTATGATGAATCCTCAGCCCTGAGAAGACTGGCCAGCCCGACCTCCATTTGCGGGAGATTAGATCCTCTGATTACAATGCCAGCTACCTCCCACCACTAGATAAATCTTCGATGGGAGCCCAAAAGCAAAGCCCTCCAGATCCATTGCAGTTAATAATTTAGTGTTAGAGGGGGACAAGTATTTATGATAATTCAAATTGAGCTGGATGTTTTTGACTAGATGGGAAAGCTAAAGAATGGTTTTAAGTTAAAAATGGCATTTGCTAAGACTTAAATTTAGAAATTTCCATATATTGAATTATATCACATTACATGAATGTCACATGAAAGGTGAAATGTGTGAACATATTTATTAATGTGCCATGTAGGTGTTATGAACTAAAGTTCATATGAAATGTCACACTGCTGTCAGCCTGTGCATGATATGAGTTATGTGTTTGCGTAAAAGCTTTTGTTAGCATATTACTGTATGTGTCTGTATAATTGTTCATAGATCATTATGCTGCGAATGGGCAAGAGAGGTGGTGGGGTTAAGACGTGGTTTGCATGCCTAATTTTCACCGTACATGCTTAACAAACACTGGGTTACTTAGAAGCACTAATTTGACTGCATAAAAGATGCAAATCAGATTAGAGAACAGCCCACAGCCAATAACCACTGTTTACAACTGTGGTTTTCTTACTGTGCCATCAAGGCCAGAGACTCTGCGGGGTGGAATGAAAACCTGCCAGCTCTGGAGCCTTAGTGGCACACAGTCTGCAGTGTGATAAATATTCACATACTGCCTCATTTTAAGGAGTTTTTTTAAGCAAAATACAAACATTTTTTTTCTCTTATTGGTAGCGGTATCTACTCATGGAGATTGTAGCAGCAATTTTCCATTTAAACAGCCGCTAAGAGGCTGAGTAGGCTCCTACTGCGACGCGTGGTCCAAAATGAAAATCCAAAGTCCTTGTTCTAATTTCATGATGTTTATTAACCAAAAATAGTAACAACAACTTAAATTGGCATAACGACGAACTGAACTATACGATATGAAGTGAATAAGTAACAAGTGAAATGTGATAATAAGTAGTGACACGGTCAACAGAAAATATCGGAGCCTGTCACCCTCTTTGTTCCAAAAACTCCCGCCACCAAGTGCACAGGTAAAAATAAGGTACAATGACCATGCCCCCTGTGCCAATTACCGGAAGTAAAGGTGACCTATAAACGTGTGATCTAAAGAAATAAACAACGCAAACTGTAAACACACATTTTGGCTCCTACAGAGATAATTTTGGCTTCAAAAGCATAGGTTTTAAGATATATCAGCGTTAACAGTTTACCAGGATATTGTTTCTGGAAAAAAACAAATATCTGCACAAATTATATCTTTATAGGGTCTGTTTTGCAAATTTGGCTGATTCTTTAAGACAAAATGCAAGTATTGGCAGAGATTGTTTATGTGCCCTGAACTTTCACATATCACATACCTAAGAGATCCTTACTGTATATTTGCTCTCCTGAAACTATGAACCTTGAAATGCTCTGTGATGAATTGGGGCACTGACAGCTGTGCTGTATATCATCACATATCACTTAGTTTCTCTGCCACAGACGTGACCATTACCATATAGATGGTCTGACTTCTGACCCTGATCTGTCCTAGGTGTCCATGAATTGCGACTATGTGTTCGTCAATGGGAAGGAGACACGGGGATCCATGAACGCAAGGGTCATCTTCAGCTACGAGCACCTGAGCGCACCGCTGGAGCTGACCGTCTGGGTGCCCAAACTTCCTCTGCAGGTGGAACTTTCTGACAACAATCTCAGTTTCATCAAAGGCTGGAGGGTTCCAATTCTGCCCGACCGAAGGTAGGGCACTTTGGTCAACTTTGGCCTCATCCTCTGCATGATAAAAGCATTGTATTCACCAAGCCAAATTCAAAGATTTGGGAATATAGTAATATCAACAAAGAAGTCAGAAGGGACAAGAAACGTGATCAGTCAGAAGATCAAACAAGTTGCAAACAAACCCCAACAATAGCCAAATCAAAAAGATAAACTTTTAAGATTGTTACCCAATCTCTGGGGGCAATGGCCAATGGTTTGGAGCTTTGGTGTAGCCACTGGTTATCCAGAAAATGGATGAAAGATATCCGGGTGAAGTCCATTTAGTAGCTTCATTCTCAGCAATGACAAAAAAAGACACATTTTGGCTAATTTCTATAAACATTTGCTTATGAATGCAGAAAAGTTTTTGAAAAAGCGACATTTCGGCCAGTGAGTTGCACCTCTTTTGCTTTCCACGCGAACCATTTACCTGCATGCAACCAAAGCCTGCCTGATTAGTCAATACTACTAGGACTACACATGGAAACCAGAATGCTTCTCATGCCAAAGTTCTGGTGCCTTGTCTACAGATTCAGCATTCATATGCAGTATCGGTTTATAACGATTACCCTACTGTAATAGTTGTGCGCAGTTTCTCTGAGCATTATAGCGTTCATTTTCCATTTTTGCTCGGCATCAATGTCTGATCATCTGACCAGTGAGATGTTTTTTGCCACAGGTACTAGATGTAGCAACACATTTCTCAACCACTCAATAGGACAAATGATCAACATGTGCCTGCAACATATATACTACAGAAGTAAAACCCAAGCTGCATTAATCCTGAACAGCACTGTGCATTTCCTATAATAGCATGTTTCAAAGGAGTACTCTAAAGCTCTATTTTCTTTTTCTTAACTGTACCCTATGGTAAAAGCAACAGAGCCAGAATGCATTAGGGGCAGTAGAAAATTTAGATTTACTATTTTTGTGTATGATTACCCAAGGATGCATTATCCAAAGAGTATGGAAGCCAGCAGTCTTCAAAAATCAGCCTAGCCTTTTTCTGTTATCCAGGATTTTATATGTTGTTGCTTGTTTTTCTCCAATTAGGTGTTCTGTCTCAGGTACACAGCAGAAATGTACCCTGCAGAATGAAGCTCTCAAGTGCAAATTGATCTACAAGTTGTCATGTTTGTGTCATAACCATCTGAACCCATTTTATCTTAACCCGAGACGCAGACTTAATTTGACTTTGAGCAACCGTTTTTCAATGAATATTGGTTGTACTTTCAGATAAATAATGATGTTTTTGAAGTAAGAAGGAGGGTTTTTGTGGTGAACTCCAAATTATGGTCAGAGTTGCTGTTGTTGTTGCTGTACTTCCAAGAAGCTGCCACACTGTTTCTGTAACAATACAGCCAACTCTCCTTTTGTGAATTGCTTAGTATTAAAACAATTTACATTTTAACAAATAACATTAAGTGTTTAATATCTAATCACCAAATACATTAAGTGATTCATGTTAGTATCACGTATTTAAAAGTTAAATTTGAGTTTCCAAAATAAAAATCTACTTAAGTAACAATTTAATTCAATCAATTACAGCCATAAAGATAGATTCACTTTCACAAGAAATTTGTTGAAATCTTGACCCTTGTTAATTATGTATAATAAATCTACAATTTTAATGTAGGTAGTATGAACTGTGCCAGTGAATATATATATATACCTTTTTATATAGTGTAGATATGGTTCTCTCTACATTTTAAGGGATAAATGCCACTTGTGTGGTCTTCATGTCAATATTATAGCAGCTTTTTTATCGATAGGAGGAATCCAGCAGGCAATAAAGAAGCAAAAGAGCTGTTGCCTCCAAGCATTAAAAAATATAACACCTTAAGATGTGGAAAAATGGCACTAGTGGGAGATTAAGGTTGCTCAAGCTAGGACCCTGATGAAAAATATGGTCTTAGGTTAAAGAACCTGAGCTCATTAAAATATTTAAGCATTCTTGTCATGTATGCAGCAGTAACAAACAGGCCCACAACCCTTCATTTAGGAAATGTTTAATGGGAGCATTAACACTCACGCGGGTGGCTGCTGTCGTTGCTGCTGGAGTACATCACCATAGACCAAATCCATTTATACCCAACCTGAATACAAATGGGGTGTTTAAGCAGTTGTTTGAAGAATTAAGGTATTTCAAATGACCTAGACTGCTTGGAAAACATCTTGCAGAGTCTTATTTTTCAAAGATCCCCAATGGGCTATAATGGGCTATAGATGGTATATTATTTTGACATGTAAAATGTGTCTTAAATCCCCACTTTAGCACCATTCATTCATTTCATTCACTGTAAAAGGCCCAGACTATTAAAGTAGAACCCTTCAGATGAGGAATCATATATGTGCTTTTATCAGATTTGTGAGATGTTCAGACCTTGTTATTTTTGAATGGTGTTTGTCCATTGTTTACCAGGCCCTAAGGTACGCAGACAACCTCATATGCTATAACTCTCTTATAACCTTTGTTTATATTTGTTTATATACCATCATATATGGTCTTATTACCTTTGTTTTTCAGCGTTCCCGAATACAAATAGGTAGACCAGTTGTTTCAAGCAAATTGGTGTTATTTTTAAGTTCCTTTCTCTAAAGTATGTATCTCTACAACCCATTTTCTATGCGTATATAACTTCCCTTGTGCCTTCATGAAAACAGCCATCAAAGGCCCCATGTGAGCTATATTAGTTCGCAATGATTGTCACACAGCCAGGCCAGAGGAATTCATTCCTTTCTTGCATGCTATCATCTGGATTTATTGAGTGGATGTAATTTTCTTTTCTTTCCTGTAGTTCTTTGCAGCATCGGGCAACTGCAGATAAAGACGGCTCCCATCATTCTTGATGGTGCCACATGCAGACTATTGAAGCTGTTGATGCTGACTAAACTGGCCTTCCCACAGGAGTCTTTGTTTTCAGTGATATTCCTGGTGGTAGTGTTGGACACATCTTTTGATGGGTGTGATATAGATTTTTTGTTGTTGTTGTTTTTGTTGCCTGATCCATGGCTGTAGCAGTATCACAGCTTAGTTTAATAACCATACAGCCCAGATGTATGGGTTCAAGTTATGTAGCGTGTACCTCTGATATCCTAAAAGACATTTTACTTGACGGGAAATGGATTAATTCATGCTTATATTTGCACCTCATGATTGATTGATTCAGCAGCATTTATTTTGTTATGGTTATGAAAACAGCCCACATTTTATTTCAGGGTGTTTGTACTTGTTGTCAAAGTGTTGATGCTGAGGCTATACATGAATCACCAAGTCTGCAAGAGTAATAAACCCGTCATAAAAAAGCACATTCATCACATGTAATATATTCACATACAGGCATGTGTTGTTTTCAGATATTAAATGCAAGACATCACATGTGACACATCATTCACAAAACTATTCCAGTCAAGGTCCATTTGCTCTGAAGCCTTCGACTTACATACATTACGGTTCTCATCAGTAGACTGAGGTTGCTCGGTTGCTATGGAAATGTAGGGAGTTTAAAGAGTGTAAAGTGTCTCTAGGACTTCTTATCCATGTTGACTTAAAAGTGGAGCTTGACATTTGACATTTTTTTAATATCTCACTTGGTTTTGCCAGGAACAAACATAAACTGGACACCTAACCTGAGTTCATCAGGTATGTCATTTGTAAACAAAGCTGCTGCTGTTGTAACTCTGTGACGTTGTGGCTGCAGTGTTTTTTTGGTCCATTCTCGATGCAGTTTTATTTCCCACCAGGAGTGTTTCAGAAGCAGAGCGTTTTATCTGCTAGACTTTGTTAACTTGCTCACATTTGGTATTTTTTTTCTTGATTTATGTGCTTCTATGAATAAGTAGGTTATGTAGTTGAATAGTTTCCCTTACGTCTGTTTTTAAGATTGGGATTGCGTGATTGTTTTATTTTGAAAAGCGACTGGATTCTTTATGTCGTTTCTGTGTCTGGCTTCCTGGCCAGTTGAATCTGCTCTGTGCTATGCTGGTTACAGTGTCCTTCAAAAATAAAACAGCTGCGTATTATCCACAGATCAGAGTAGAAAGCCACTTCTGGGAGGCGGGAACATTGTCTAGAAAGGCCACGATCAGATTTAGCAGCTGTGGTGCAGCCAGAATGCATTACAGTCATGCCTTGTGGGATTAAGCCAATAAAATACCCCAGAATACACATATCTGTGCAACATTTTACATATGAAAACATGAATTTCACATGTACTTTTTGTTAATATTACTCCTGATCATTTCTATTTTAACTTTTAACTTTTAAGACTCAAACCCAAAGTTTAGAACTTGGAACTTCAATCAAGACCTGAGACTTCTTTGTGACTTGTAAAACAACAACCTGGACATCTGCCATTAACAAAACAAGATGACTGCCAACAACTGCCTACAAGACTGGCAAACTCTACTGTAGCAGCATGCCAGGGAGGCAGAGAATGGACAGACAGTAGGATTTACGAGACATGATCTTAATTTTGAGTCCTAACAGTAGCATTGGCATGAGATAGCAGGTTCTATTTGCCTTGACCTTAGTCTTGTTTGTTTACAGTCATTGTGAAGTGCTGTGATAGTGAATTAAATTATGTTTTCAAAAGCTTTCAAGGCATTGTAAATAATACCACAAAGTAAGATCATTAGCTATCTCAAACACACTCCAATAACACTAAATCAGGATGATTATCTGCGCCAGACTTTGCTAAAGCTCCTTTACTTGGTGATTGTTATTAACTCATCTCAATCCTCCCATCATTCACTCTCTCTTGCTTATTTCCCTCCTCTCACAAGAGCTCTGACTCTCCTTTACACAACCTCTAACCTCCTACACTCTTTCCCTCGCCTCAATTCTTTTATTTTCCTTTCTCTTGCAGTCTCTCCATCCTACATGACACATTCTGAACCTCCATGTGCAGTAAGGTCTCTTGGCTTGCAGTGGGCCTTTGCTACAGCGCAAAAGAATTGTTCACTGGCTGCATTATCCAGTAACATGCGCTAAAAAAGGAAAGAAAGTGTAATCAGGCGGGCAGCCCGTGTGCACTGAAGCTTCAGCTTGTACGTTTGTATCAGAGACTCTAATAAGAACAGACAATATTCTTCTGGGGGAGAGGAAAAAATATATATCAACCTTATTTTCAGGTAGAGACTCCGGAAGGTAAACTTTCACTGACCTGAGCCAAGAGTTGTGAAACTCCTTGACAGAGACAGAGAGTGCCTTACTGTCTCATTGGGTTTTTCTCTACCTTTAACTGAATGAGTAACTATGTGTGCAGTCTCAGCGTCTGCCGCAGAGTTAACAGGCTTACCAAACAACAGCAGCAACTTCATGTCCTGAAGTTCCCCTGTCAGTCTCCAACACACAGAAGCCCACAGAATGAAGTCCAGAAGACATCCATCAGACCAGAGAGCTAATGTGAACTGGAAAAGTGCCCATACTTAAGATCAGGTTTAGGTTACAGTTTCCCTGTTCAGTGTCTTCTTGTATCAAGTTACCTCTAGACATCATTGATGATTTGGTTTGCTGTTGATAGTCTGAGAAAGAACTTGTTTTGAGATATGTATATGTGTCATATATAGATAGATATCTCCATGAAACGTTTCCTGTTGATTACTTACATTAAGAATACATTTTCTTAAATACTAAATATCTATAATAAAATGTCAATGGGCAAACAAGGCATTATTTAATGCTATTATAATTTTGGTGAAATATAGTGGAAAATAAAACAAACACCTAAATGTGTATTTTGGGTATTTTCTTTACACTGATCTGAAAGAAGACATTCTACGGAAGCAAAACAACCCAAATCAGAAGACTGACAGGTGCATAAAATTGATGCTTTTAAAAAAATAATAATAAAAACACAACTTAATGCACCCAGTAAAATCTTTCTGTTAGAGCCTCACTGCTCTAACAGAACCTGCTTCTTTCAAATTCATCACCTCTAGTTTGTAACACAGGTTTTCTGTTAGACATTTGCTGTCTCAAAGCCTCACCTGAAATAACCTGGGTGACAATTTTCTTTTTCTATGTATTTCTTTTGACATAAAATCAGTAAAAAATGATTCAGTCTCACTCAGAATTCTGCATACTAAAATGTGTGAACAATTTCCTGGATAGTGTTTTTTTTTTAAATCCACTTTAAAAATTAATTAAAGGCCAGCTGTTCATGTGACAAATATTTAACTTTCAGAAGTTTCTAAGCTCATTTAAGGAGAAATTGACTCACTGTCAGCATGAATAGCAAACATTCATCCATCCAATATCCTGCTTCAGTTTTAGGCCAGGGTGCACACTGGACAGATCACTGATCTATCAATAGAGCTCACCCACACACGTAGATTTACACTTATATTCACACTTATTGACTACTTAGTGTCTCAAATTCACTTATTTTTGGTGTTTGGTAGAAAACCCAGAAAGAAAATTTCATACAGAAAGAACCTTGTTGTGAAGTTCCACTGCTAACAGCTCATTAAATTAATGATTATTTTCAACACGATTTATTTTAAGTGTATTTTTTCCAACTGTGTTCATTTGATCCTGATTTTGTGATAAATTGCCATTTATTCCTGCAAGTAATTTAATGTAATTTGACTTCCCATCAACAGAAATGTGTCAAATGGTCCAGTATCCACTGGAGTAATACAGAATAAACTGTGTGAACAATTTTCCTAATGATTTCCCTGAAGCCACAGTCTGAATTTTAAAAACTCTTTAAAGGCTATTCATGCTACAAACATACAACTTTTGGAGGCCTTTAAGTCCACATGAGCAGAAACTGTCCAGTGTGTCAGATTTAGGGGGTCTATTTACAGAATATGGCAGGAATTAAATATAATATTCATAACTATGTTTTTATTTGTGTATTTTCTTCCTGTTTCATGGCCAATGTAGTTTCTCCTTTAGACTAAGAAGGAGAGGGTGAGACATTGTTTGCAGTCAGGGACTACACCGCTAGATGCCACTCAAGCCTATGGACTGGTCTTTTGAATCAAACTTCAAAAAACTGACACTGTTTTATGACACTGTTTTGTTAATTGTTCTCAAAAACTTTATAAATTAATATTTGAGACAGAATCCATATGCAAGATTATTGCAACACCTACACCGCACAACAGGAGAACCAGGTTGTTGTATAGCTACATGCAGCTACATGCTATTTTATGTTGTTTGTTTGTTAATATTTAGGGGACATAAAGTCACTGCAAGGGTGTGTGGATGAAAAAGTAATATGATTTATGTAGGGGAAATAAACAAACAAGAATTTACTGATACTATCCTGCTGACGTTTATTTCATTTAAATTCAACTTGGATCTTTTTTCATTAGTTCCTTGCACTGTCATTGTTAATGACTGATAAAAAAAAAGTCAGGTGTGAACTTTTCCTGGCCTTTTAAGACGAGCACACAAAAGTTTGAGAACCACTGTACTAATGCGACACATCACTGCACTGACTAATGTAATCAGACAGTCACTCCCCACCTCCGTAGCTTTTACCTGTCAAGGCAATAATTTCCATAGTATTGGATTCATCTTCTCTTTGCCACATCATTACATAATCACACAGTGGCTGTCAAAGAGTTTTGCATTTTTTATTCATTTCAAAGAAATTCCATAGACCCAGCAGTGATAAGTCCATGACCCGAGCTTAATCGGTGGGAAAGAGGTTCATGAAAAGATGTTAAAAAGTTGCTTGAATGTGCCTCCAATGACCCATGGGAGCCTTATGGGAGGCCCATTTATTCCTAAATATCATATAACCTGCCAGAGCAAAGTTATAAGCAGAGTAGTGTGCTGAAGTATTGCAATGATGAGGTGTGGAGAGGTAGCATGTGAAGATGAATTAATAATCAAACCCAGTAGGTGGAACAGGTGGAAATGTACACGCAACAATGCATTTTGCTGTTGAGTGAGTGTATTCTAAGCGTTTATGAGACCCCGGGACAGAAGTGCTTAGCCTAATAATCAGACCTGTTCCCTGAATCAGTAGGTAGGATATACGCTTTGTCGGTGGCTGACAGCCCCGCTGCCTCTCCTGAATCTCAAGTCATTCAGATAGTTAATTCAAAGCAAAGATTAAGCAAAGGAGCGCTTTTTAAGTAGGAACTGGCAGATTGTCAAGCCTGCTGAGGGAAGTTGGGTAACTCATACATCTTGTTGTACAGCAGATTGCACTCAGTGGGGGATGCACCTGGCGTGTTTAACCCCGCTGCCCAGGGCTCCTGTGAAATAAGAAGGGCACCAGTCCAAAACTCTGCTTTTTGGTGCCTATCAGTCCTTCCCTGCTGGCTCGGAGGACTTTTTCCACATCGCCACAACATCAGAACAGACAGCGTGATGGATTTGTGTGGAGTGGTGCCGACTTTCTCATCAGTGTTATGATGTCAAATTATAAAATGAGTAGAGACCCTTGTGAACAGAAGGCACAAATTGAGACGTAGCATCATGCCACAGTGCTTAGCATAATTTGGCAGCAGCTGCTCAGTTTAAAGAAGTGACAAGTTATGATTGGTGACAGTTTTAACTTTTTAACGCTTTTAATGAGGGGTTCTCCATCTTTTTTTGGTGGCCAGTTCTAGATACATTTAGCCAAATCTCCGGTATGAAGTTTATCTTCTCAAGAGTTTCACTTCAGTTTCCTTTTTGCAGAAAGCTCCACAGCCATAGGCATCAATTAATGTGCGAAGCTAATGTGCGTTACGTCCTCTAATCTGCTGACTTGTGCTGTGCAAAGAGCAAATAATCGCCTACAGCAGCCTCATGCTATTTTATGAATTGTACTATAGTTAACTATTGTTGACTTTGTCAGAGCGTGTTGGCATTACATGAGAAGCAAGTGATCAGACATGATTTGATATATTGACTGTCTCAGGCTTAGCACTGACTGCATGTTTCATTGTGAGCTGTTGGGGTGACCTTTTTGAGAGACAACTTGTACTTTAGGTAGCACTTATTGAAACAAAAAGAATTGCACTGTAGGGTCATTGTAGGCATGTATTATTACAATCTACTGTATGCAACATATGCACACATTCAGGCCAATTCATCTGTGTGAAGAAAATAGACCTCTGATAGGCCTGTCAAAAAATATGTTCGACACATGTACCCAACAGCCTTTAGAAATTATGACTGTGATCGTAGATGTTTTTTCCAGTAACAAATGAATTCAAATGAGGACTGAAATTTTAATACTTCACCACAATAAATGTGCCTATTTCGTGCCAAACTGGCCTTTTGTTTTGCTGTGTTTTGTTTGGTTACTTACTAATAATTAGCATGGAATTCAGTGCATTTCTTTATTTTTAGTGACTTTTTAAAGAAATAATAATTAGACCATCAATCTATGTCGTTATCGCTGAAATATGTGCCAGAATAGATATGTTTTCACTGCTCTCTCTCTATGTAAACATTAGGCACTGTAAATGTAAGAGACCTATGTGTCTGTTAAAACAGTTTTTAATACCAAAGTAGGTCCTTGACATCATGTCACATAGCTATACCTTGCACAGCTGCCTAAAATTGGCACCCACAATGTTCATGTTTAATATAGCACTGCTACTTTATTTTCTGCATCCTTGACACCATATGGAGGGATGTCGAACACATTTTTATCCTCAGTTTTAATTATTTTTTTCCCTTTTCTCGCCATCCAAGGAGCACCAGAGACAGCGATGCAGATGACGAAGATGACGAGCGCCGGGTGAGTCGGGGCTGCACCCTGCAGTACCAGCGGGCTCTCGTCAAGGTGCTGACCCAGTTCCACACCACCTCTACAGAGGGCACCGACCAGGTCATCACCATGCTGGGGCCTGACTGGCAGGTGGATGTCACAGACCTGGTTCAGGACTCTCTGAAGGTGGCCGACCCCAGGATAGCTGAGTTGGTGGACAGGACGATCTTGGTGGGTCTGGAGCTGGGATCCAGTGTGCTAAAGGTAAACTGTCCACCTTTACGCCTCAATGCTGAGAATTCACATAAATCAACAGTGAAAAATTAAGTGTCTCCTGATGATAAATGATGCGTCTGAGTGAGAAGCATGAAAGAAGGGATGGTGTTCCCTGAATGTGCCCTCCACAGCTACCACACACAAAATGAAGATTGAGTTAAAGAGATAAAGGAAGAAAGATTTGAAACTTAGAGCTCATTACTCTTTCTGAGTTTACAGCAGCTGTTGGGGGCTAAAGAAGCTGGTTCTTTTAGAGACTGTTGATGCCTTGATTAAAGGATAATACATATTTGTCATAACTTGGATTTTATTTTCATAGTTTTGATTATCATTTCTATCAGTTGTGATAACATTGCACTCACCAAATTAGATTGCCAAATTTGGGAACACACCAACACCGCTGCAACAAAGTCAGATAGGGCAGGAAAAATAAGGGGTCAGGAAATCAGACAGGTTCTAAACAAGCCAACAGTTTAACCAGATTATTTGAAGTGAGTGCACCTGGAATGTCTGTAATAATCCTTCATTACACAAAAACACTAAGAAAACTACGGTAGATCAAAGTTGAACCCAGGAGACAGTCGATAAACTGTGATGGATGGTTGCAACAGACAGTTTGGGCAGTAATTTTCTGTTCATCTTTGTTTTCTCTTCTAAGTAAGTTTGGCTAACCTCAAGGTTTGTACAAAACCTGTCTGATAGTTTGATTGCTTGTGTTTCTTTTTTCCATGTTCCAAGAGCTTAGAAATTGGGAGGACAATGTTGTAATTATCATTAGTAATAATGACCTAAACTATGAACATTCACCTTCTGTCTGTGTCTGTTATAAAACAAAAACCTCTTAGTGTCTCTATAAGTGTGTGCTGCTGTTCGTGTCCACTCCTCACAAGTAAAAGATCTCCCTGACGTAAAGCGCATATAAACGCATCAGCCAAGGCAGGTTCAGAAGTCCTTATAAAGGTAGCGGCACAAGTTATGACTCCCGGGCAGTGATTTACTGATGCTTCACTGGTCATTTATGGGGACAGAGAGAAGTAACGGTTGGTGAGAGTTTTGATCACCGTGAAAGATCACAGTTTCAGCCTGTCAAGAGAAAGAATAGTTGCTTGATGGATGCGTCCGATGATGGTGAAATAGGGAGGAAAGATATAAGTCACCAATCCATCATTTTAAATGAGCAATGGATCATTTGTAATCTGTTGAAGGGTATGAATAATTATACATCAATTTACCACCAGACGTAAGTTGCCACACTCACTCATAGCAATTGTAAATAAATAAGGTTTTCAGAAAAGATTTCATTTAATCCATCAAACCACTTTATTATTGACTGCTCTAGAAAAACATGCTAACATGCTGTTTACCATGGTCACTATCTTGTGTGTTAGCATAAGAATATAAAGTAAAGCTAAGCACATCCTTGGTCTGCACCAAGGTGGTTGAATGACTGACACATCAATTAAGCTATGCAGCTCACATGGCTAATAAAAAGACAGTTTATGTGTATTTACAGATGGATGTCATTCCTCATTTAGTCATAAATCAAAGCTCCTAGTATAAATATATATGTTTAGTTGGGGTATTTTTAGGTAGGGTTTTATAAGGTACATGTACATAGTCATTGTGTTTCCTACGCCCCCAGTTTGGAGAAGCAGACTGAGATCCAGGCACAGAGGTAGAGCTATGCACTGCTGTGGACAGGGTCGGCAGAAAAGCAAAATGTTTTTGCAACATAAAAAAGGCCCACCTTGAAAAAATCAATATCTGTTTAAGTGTACGCTATATTAAGAATATTTTCATCACTTTACCTTGCAGCCAGACAGCTGTTTTCTTTGGCACTAACCACAGAGCTTCAAACTTTGCCTCACAATGTTTAGCACCACAGATCAGCTGTTTGGGTCAGAAAGTTGCTGAAATCAAACTTCACCTTTCTTAAGATTTCAAAGATGGTGCCTGCTTGTGTTTTTGGATGTGTCGCTGTAACTCTGATCCAAACAGCTGAACTTCGATGTAATATAATGCACTGTGCACTTGGATTTTTGCGTAGGAATGTGGAAGTCTGGATAAAAAGTTGAAGAAAAAGTCTGTCTGACAGCAATGTAAGGTGGTTAAAAAAATTCGTAATATAGCGTACACTTAAACAGATATTGATTTTTTTTTTGTTTTTTTAGGCGAGCGTTTTTTATGTGGCTAAAATATGTTTTTCTGCTGATCTTGTTCACAGCAGTGCATAGCTCTGCTTCTGTGCTCTTCTTCTCCAAACTGGGAGTGTGATGATCACTGTCTACTGTTGGTAATACACTAAGAACTTTGTACAGCACCACTTCAAAATACCTGCACTATCTCTTTAAAGCAAATGAGATCAAATTGAAACTTCAGCTGCCTCCTGCACCTGCAGCTCAGTCCCTGCAGGTGTGAATGATTGAATCAAAATGTGCAAAGAAACTTCTTGAAGACTTCATGTCAAATCAGAAATTACATCTCTGTGGAATCTTTCCTTTCAACATGAATGACTGATGGCTTACAAAAAACTTAAATTACCAAGAACAGTAGAGTAAAAATAAAAGATCCCTGGTTTGCAAAGCCTATTTTACAATGAACAGTGATATTATTACTCTGAATTTTTGAAAATGAACTGTACGCACCTCAACAATGGTCCTATTACTGAAAAATTTAGCCTTTCAGAGGATTTGAATCAGCCCTTGAGTCTTAGGAGACTGACTCAAATTGTCCACCAGCTCATGAATAAAGAAACAGAGCAGCTTTTGCTCACTTAGTGCAATATCCCAGACAGTCATTTGATTTTTGGTCTTTTTAGAAGGATGATGGGGGATTATTGCATGAATCAAGTATTTCTATTTTGAATTTGACGGGTTTGCTTGTTGACAAGAAGAGACAATATCTGAGGTTTAAAGGTTAAGCTATAAAGATAACAGATCTTAATTATTCTGTAAAGGGTATGTGTATGTCCCGTGATTACAAGGCAGAATGATGACTTTCTAAGGATTCACCAAACCTGCTGGGAGTTGGGGAGGGAGGGGGAGGAGGGTGGTTAATCCAGAGGATTACTGAACAATAGCTGCTTCTCAATGTGAAAAGCCCAGACTTGGACAGAATTCAGTGTTAGTCCTCTGATCATTAATATCTGCAAACATCAACCACTCCTCCAAAGACAGACAGCGGAATACAAATAGATGTGAGTCTAATCTACAGAATCTTTAACCTCTCTGGGAAATTATAGTTCAATATTTACCATACCACGCATAAAACCAGTGCAGTATGTGTCTCAACAATGTAATCCCTATTTAAATGTTAACTTTACTGGATGATTTAAATAGAAATATGGAGAAATGGTGTCACTCAAATGAAAGAAACACGAGCTGGATTTGTTGAGTGAATATGAAGTGTGGCTCACAACATAGGCCTATATAAATTATATACCATGGTCAGACTCTTTAAATATGAGTTATACAATCTATGAAACTCTTCTCACAGCTTCACCCAATGATCAAATGCAACATCAAATCCTCCATGTATTAAAATCTTCATGCATACAGGCACTGGTTTTATAATATATATGCAAAGATTCTCTCTGCACATACATACAGGATGTGCACTCATTCCCTTTCTTTCTGTCTCTCCATACTTTGATATGTCTAATAAAGTTTAATATGCCCTCCAAGAAAGAATTGGTTTTATTGGAGTGACTATCAGGGACTAATCACACTATTCTGCAAGGTTCTGTAGCCGTCGAGGGAACCCTTGCATTGCAGGGTAGGGGGAGGGTGGTTACAGAGGTTTGTTTTGCAGCTGTTGCACCCACCTACTTTGCAATGTGTGAATCTATGCAATTGCCTGAAAGTTTACAGGACGTTAAAAGTCGAAAGCGAGGGTCACGTTTTCATTTTTTCATTCGGATTTCAAGAGGTATTACGTTTGTATTGCATCAGTTCACCCTTCTGGAAGTGGCACTCTGTGTGTTTTGTGCAAACAAGCATAAAGAGGCAGGATACAGCTTGGTGCTCGTCAATGTTAATTACACTGATGGAAAGTATAATGAAAAATGCCCATCATTTCTACAAGATGAAGGCTAGAACTCGTAGAAGTCAAAGCATAACCAGACTAAATTGATCTGTCACTTAAGTCCACAAAAAAATGTATCATGGTTCAATTTGCTAAAGCTCTTCTTCTGAATAGTAAATTATGTTTTGTTGGGAGTTTTCTTTAGTGATGTCGTACACTGGTACTATCTGATGTTGTGAACTGATGCTGCCTTTCACATGCTTCATATATGTGCTACTTATCCATTTTAGCCACAAGAAAAGGTTATCCAAAAGCTATAAAATTTTTATTATATAGTACTGCTCTGCCCTAATTTGTGCTTCCAAAAATGTAGAAACATATATTTTACAGATTATATATTATTATATATTGTACAGATTACACAAAGTAAGACTTTTTTTTTATTTACACACATCAAGAAAATTTCCAATTTCCGATAAAGCAGTCTGTATATTTTTTAAAAACAAACTATGCTTCTTCACATTTTGGATGTCCTAAGTGACATCAAGTTAAAAAAAAAAAAAAGTGTGAAGTGCTTCCAATATGCCAGATTCATATAATGTCACATTCTGTTTGATAAGATTTCCCACCAGTCTCCCAATCAGGCACAAGACATTATTTATGGGGCATATATAGTGTGAATCTACAGTGTTTCAATTTGTGGGAATGATATACTGTTACTACTCTTACTGCTGTTCAACTTTGTGATTTAGATGTACGTTTGCATAAATCCTCACCAAGTGCAACTTTAACTTTCAGCCAGAAAGAGTTTCTTTTAGTGTAATAAGGCGTAAAGAAAGTACTCTTTGATAACTGAACGCTTAAATTGCCTTCTGCAGATCCCTGAAATTACCTATGGTGAAATAGGACATGGCTTTTAGTGCAAAGATTGTTCAGTACAAAGAAAAGCTATTAATGATCTCTTCTCAAGGTCTCTTTAGAGTGGTGTGCACTTCAAACCGATATGTGTGTGCATGTGGGAGGACACTTTGTTGCCTGAGAAATAACTTGTTTTCCTCAGGTGTGTTTCTGCTACAGGAGGCAGTAAACTCTAAGGTACCCATGAAATCTACAGCTTGCATGAATAAATCTTCCACTGATATCCTGTTGCACCACACGCCCAAAGTATGATTTATCGAATGCGAGGTTTGGGAAGAGAAGCGTGGAGTGTAGTAGGGAGAAGATAATGTAGTGTGATGCAAGTAATATGCACTATGAATGAGTGCCCAGCCATGTTAGGTGAGGAAACTGGTCAGTGTCAATCTGCTGCTTGGACTCATCATTGATCTTCTGTTTGCTTTAAACAGCAGTGAAATAGTGCCATGACTTCCTGTGAAGGCCATTGCACACAGCTACACACATCCCAGTGCTCAAACAGTGACTGATAGAGGAGCTCCCAGTTGAAGAACATGTAAAGAGTAACTACTTTCGTGCTTCACTTCACCTTCCCTGCCTGCAGCAATGATGACAAATCCAACTGGGAGTGGAGCTGGAAGGAGTTACACAGCTTCAGCTGACTATTGTGTACTGGTAGATATAAATGTAGAAAAGACACGTGGAAGACATTCATCATTGATTGCTTGGTGTAACTATGAATTAATATTAATTTCACATTGTTACATTTTTTTGGAAGGGGGGGAAAATATTTTTAAAGAAAAAGGGACAATTCAGTTTTTCTATTTCACAAGCTTTGTCCTTGTCCAAGTAGGATTTTAAATGAACTCTGTCAATGCAGCTGGCTTAATGAATGTTTCACATTAAGAGCTAATTTTTCACAGTAAAGCTGTGGTCACACAGACATAAAATGTAAAAAAAACAAAACAAAAGGTGAGTTTTCAAGAAATTAAAAAGAGTTAGCTGTATGAGACAATTAGCAATGTTCACAGGTGAGAAGCCAGTGAGGAATTGTGTTTCTAGACTTTTCTTGATTGTTGGATCGTAATTTGGGAGAGTGATCTGAACCCGTGAGAATCTGTTTGAAGTTCAACCCTCTACACCCACCAAATAATAAATACAGTCAATAAATCAAAAACAATAATATTACCATTACTGAAAGTGTTGTAAATCACTGCTAGATTGGACATATTTTTAGCCATGCTAGCAGCAGGGCTCTGTTGATGGCGGTGTTGGTCCACCACATTCTTCTAGACGGAAATATCTCAACAATTACTGAATATATTGCCGTTAACATTTGAACAGACAATCATAATACATAGAGGATGAATCCTAAATGATCTTTGGTGATACCTGACTTTACCTTGAGTGGCACCAGCACAGCAGTACTGAGTATATTGTTTCCACAACTAGTTGGATATGTTGCCATGGTATTTGGTCCAGATGTTAATATCAAATGGCTTAGTTGTTCATCCAGTGCCAACACTGGAAACACATTTTAGATTTGTCCATCTCCACAACTAATTCTCATCACTCTAAGCTGTGATTTGTTTTTAGGGCTAGTTAGCTAATGTCAACATGCTAAGTTGCCAAACTAAGCACCATTTATACTTGAAGGAATGAATCATGACTTATATTATTTACTTCTATTATTTGCTCTCAAAATGTTTTCCCTCCACATTCAAGTTTCTTTTTATATTTTGGCATCTGTGGGTGGGAACTCCTATGAGACATTAAATCTATAAATATAACTGGGTACCATTCTTGTCCCTAAATCTAATTATTTCATGTTTTTATTTATGTCTTTAGAATTGTGCATGTTTTATTTGAAAGAAATATGCTCAAGCATTCACACCAAACTTGCATTGCAGCTCGCTATTTGTAGTGACACTGTTTGTTTTCCTTAAATATCCCTGAAATTAGATACGTGACAGCTCAAGAATAAGTACCTACAGAATATGATATGTTTCCAGTGTGGCTCATAACCCAGAACAAGATTAGTTTCTGTGATTCAATTTTTGAGTTTAAACAATCAATGTTCAACATGGTATATGTTTGAATTGTTTTGACATTTGTACATAGTCGACCATATTGATTTGAATAGTATTAGATTTTCTTTTTAGTCACTTTAATTGGCCTGTGAAAATATCTGCCATGGTGGAACAGAACGTGAAATATCAGAAAATCAATTGCAAGCAAACAGTTTGCAGTGGTGGAGTACTCAGTCTGACCTCAGTAGATTTAATGTTTAAACGTGTTTTGACTGTTTTTGTTCTGGACACATCTTTTACCTATCTGTTACTACTCATGAAATGACTTGTGGTCTTCAGCTCTGTTAACACCCCCCTTAAATTGAATCTTTCCATAGAAATTTCCAAAATCAAGCTAATGCATTTGTTGTTGTGGCAGAAAAAGCTCCTGTAGTGAGAGTGATCCATCATGCAGCTGAGTTGTCCTCATGAAAATGCTAAAGTTTACTTGTGCATTCATTTACTATCATGCCTTAGGCTTGTGCATGCACACCTTTGTGTTTGTGTGGTTGCATGTGCATGTGTTTGTGATGCCCAGTGAACCCTATTTTTCCTTTCTGGCATATTAATCCATCACACCTAAACAATATCCATATGGAAGTGGAAAATCAGACTGCAGAATTTGTAGCTGCATGAAAGCCGTTTTTTCCCCTCCTATTTCTGCACTTAAGTACTTACTAATATGGAGGATTACTTTTTTTTCCTTTGTAAAATTTAAATGAATGCTTTTGTAACTGTATTACACTTAACTAAGATATTAATGCAGCATATAGACTGCGATGCAGTACACACAGTGTTTGGAGCAGAGATGTATAAAGCAAAATATCAAGGGCAAAGAAGCAGTGATGCTAAAAGGGAAACACATTATATACAGCTACAGACAAGCAAGAAATGCTAGAGAATTAATAATATTATTAATAATAACAACTTCACCTTATAAATGAATATATAATACCTTTAAAAACAGAGTTTACAAAGTGCTTTGACAGGCAAGCACAAACAGGATACTCAAGGCAAAATAACAACCAAGAGCCAGGATCTGAGGCTAAACAACGGCAAGACAAATTAAGATTTAAGGACATGGTAGGAGGAAGACAATGAAAGGTGGGCAATGAGAGCAATGGCCATTAAGTAACATGCCGATCTAAGAAAAACAAGAGAATAAAGGCCATTTAAGCAATAAGATAGACCAATGAATAAATAAAACTAAATAAAGGAATAGAAAACCAAGGAGAATTATACTGTACTCTTGCAGCTGTGCAACACAAGGTTTGACAACAATCGTCAAGCTCTCTAATTAGTGTGAGCTATCATGTTGTAACAAATGCCATAACACTGAAAATAAAAAGTGAAGTTGTCATTCAAAGTGAGGATGTAATGAGTTTTTATACAGGTAGATACAGTCAAAGGCTACAGAAAAGGCTAGCAAGTGAACCTTAAGTTTTGAATATTTTATCACAGATACAATGAGTCCCTCACCGGCCATGCCTACACTATGAAAATGAATAAACATTCAATGACCAGGGCTTAAAAACTTGCCAAAATAACAGGAATGCCTGACAGTACTTGCTTGTCTTGTCTTATGTTGTGCTTTTATGTGTTTGGCTTGCTGTGAATCATCTTCATTTTTAAGTCCCTTTGAGAATTTAATATTACTTACTTATTTATTACTGATGTTTTGTGCGGAATTATAAATCAAGGCAATATAAGTCTTCTTCTAGAGGTTACAAGGAGGTCGGAGTATCATAAATACTTAAGTTCAGTCAAGATTATTTTATCAAATCAAGCAGAATATTTGCTAAACAACAATTAGTGGATTAAAAATGACCACGGAGGTCCATTAAATCACTTAATACTACTACTATTTACTACATCACTTACTAAACAGCATAGAATAAAACCAAAAGCTACAGGTGCTGTATTAAAAAGAGACTGGCAGTCCACTGTGATTTTGCATGTGTGTGTTTTAAGAGGGGGGTTTATGATTTTGAGCACAGCAGAAATCATAATAAATCAAGACCAAATTAATAAAACCAGACACCTGCAGATACATCTGTTTCCACTGATGATTTGGCTCAAGCCTTCATATGACAAATTGCATTGCACCAAATTACATGACAAATTATTGCACCAAATTATGTGGCACTTAGATCTGAGCCAAAGGCAGAAGAAGAAAAAAAAACAAAACAATGGACGACAGATGATGTAGAAATCATTCAAGGGAAGATGCAGTAAGCAAATAAGTTTCTGTCACAGCACACTGCTTGATTTAGACTATAAAGAGAGATATTGAAAGCTTTAGGTAAAGAATGTTGTTTCCAATTTTATTTTTATCATACCAAATTTTTAGAACAGGAACATTATGTCACATCAAATTATAAACTGAGTAAATTTAAGGCTTCTAAACAATATAGTTCTGAAGCAGCACTTACGATGTAATTACCTTCAACATTTCAGCTGATTATGACTGGGGTTGTTTTTCAGAGCACCAATCCCTCCACCGTTCAGACATTGCATGCTATATTTGATGCCAGTTATAGTTAGAAAACGCTTGAGACGAAGGTGGAAAGATTTCCCCCATCAGACTCTAAGAGCCAGGCCACTCCTTCGCTCAGTGGCTCTTTACTTTGTTCATGTTCCTCATGACCTCTGGTCACAATTGCAAAGTGAAATGATGATCTTTTAAAAGTGCTCAAAGTACTGGGTGCAGAGGCCTGTCAAAAGCCTGGGATTACCCGAAGAGGCAAGATCGGCTTCTAACGCTTTTGGTATTTCATGTGATGACACTTAGATGGGCACAAGTGTTTTTTGCTAACCGTCACTTTGAAAGCGCGTGGTGGCTGTTTCAGATTGTACCTCCTGTGTCTGATTGCTGATGGATTCCGTCTTGAGTGGGGTTTTTTTCTCTTTTGTTTGTTTTTTTGCTATGATAGACAGAGAGGCATTGACACATGGATCCAAGATGCGGTGGAACAAACAACAGCACAAAGCACTTTAATCCAAAATTGGCTTGTCATGGGCTTTATGAGCTTCAGAAAGACAATAAAGCTGTTGTCTATTCTGGACTTAAACGATGCCCCTCTATCATGTGGAGAAGCAATAAAAGAGCATCTTTTCTCTGCAGGTGGAGTCTCCTTTGGCAGTGGATGCAGTATTGGGAGAGTCTGCGTTCTCTGTCACAGATGACAAGGTTTCCATCACGGAGATGCGTGTTCACGCCATCTCAGGCCTGACCCTATCACTGCAGCCCAGCCCTGGGAACAGCCACACCATGGTGGCCAAGGCAGCTGGCATCCAGACACTCACTGCTCCCAAACAGGTACGGCATAACATATCACACAGTGCAAAAAAAAAGAAAATCTGTGCAATAATGTTCACTACCTGCTTCATATTAGTGGTAGTATTAGTTATTATTATTAGTCTCTGTGCTTCTAATGTCTGTGTGTGTGTATGTGTGTATGTGTGTACTTGTATTAGTCATGTTGTGGGGACCATTGTATTTTACCTCCAATTTGGGGACAAAAATATCGTCCTCATAAAATAAACCAATAACTTTGAGGATTAAACTTTTGTTTTTAGTTAGAGTTTGGGATAAGCATGTAATGGTTATGATTAAGGTTGCGGTTTAGTCTCCAGGGACTTGATGTCAATGCAAAATCATCCTATGTAACAAAAAGTGTGCATTTCTGTGTACTGTAGCTACATTCCCCAATCACAAACAAATTTAAATTCACTTCACTCATGAGACCCCGTCCAAAGCTGCATGAAATATTTACAGTGCATTTTAGTCTGCAAAATGCACAACAGTATCATAAAAATATGCCAGTGGCACCACAACCCTTGCTACATATTTATGAAGGTTACATGTGCGCTGACGGTAAAGTTAGCAGCAGTCTACCTGAGGTAAATACTAAGCTTATTCTGGAACCTCATCTGCCCAATTTCCCTGAAAAGTTCGTCCTAATTGGGGAGGTTAGCCAGGGTGTCACTGCCCATGTTTACTCTTGCTGTGCAGGCAGTATACATAATTTTCTGGATTTATTCTGATTCTTAAAATTCTTGAGATTTTGGTTCAGTGATCAAAACCAATACGCGTATGCGATTCAGCGTATAAAATCCTTTTCTAATCTCGAAACTGAATGAAGTTGGCTTTGAATCACATACCCTACGGTGTAAACATACAGTGATAGCATTTACTTTCATATGCACTTAAATATGGCTATCACCTATTACTAGATGCAATAACATGTACAAGCTACATGTAGTGTTGTGGCTCCCTATGCCTTACTAACACTTAGTACTCTATATTTCCTTATTTTAGTCCCCAGAGTGGTAAAATGAAGTTTATTTGAAAATCCCTTGAGTGGCTCTATGTGAACAAGCAGCATGTTTCACTTCTGAGTAATAAAATTATTTCCTAGCTAAATCTTTTAAGCTCCAGCCAGCATTGTTATCAAGGACACCAGATAAAGGCAGCAGCAGTGAACTAATAAGTATCCTTGGTGCTGTTTTATCACAACCTCCATATTAGCCAAGCCTGGCAAAACACTTCTGATACATCCAAATACATTTACCAAAATGGATTTTATTGCTCGAGTGAGAAGTGAGAAGACGTCTGGGTGAAAAAAGGCAGAGAGTGTGCTTTTGCTTTGCCTCTGTCTCTTCACACAGGAGTAAGGATCTC
Source organism: Sciaenops ocellatus (assembly GCA_033000465.1). Classification (NCBI taxonomy): domain Eukaryota; kingdom Metazoa; phylum Chordata; class Actinopteri; family Sciaenidae; genus Sciaenops; species Sciaenops ocellatus. Next base: position 11,157,550 of record CP136870.1, read on the forward strand.
TGCAATTCTCTGCAAGGAATTAATTGGCAGACCTGTTTTACCTAGGGACAAGTGTGCATATGCTTGTGTGTGACTGGGTTCTTTTCCTGCCTTGCCCTTTCATTGGCCTGCAAGTTACTAAAAATGCAACGACAACCCCATCAAGCATCAGTGAGAGAGAAGCGAGCATTAAATTCCAATTTTTCTTGCTTTCCGCTTCTTGGCCACCTTGAAATTTAATTATTGTAATGTATTGTCCTAAGTGCTCTCCAAGGCCGGGCCGTAAAAGGCAGCCAATTCCTCTGCCGGCAAAGCTCTCAGAGGAGTACTGGAGCTATTTCAAGCCATTTGATTCTGTTTCACAGGAAAACTTTCTAAATGTCCTCTATTACTCTAGAAATGAATGAACACATAAACTATGGATGGGGAGAGATGGACAATCAAGGTCTCTTTGCATCATTCTCTTTTACTTGACAAAGTTCAAGCTTTTCAGAACTGAAAGGCTTCAGCACTTGAAGGTTCATCATAAACCATTTCCACTAGTATGATGTACTCACTGTTGCTGCTTAAATGAGCAACTTAATAAGGTGTTTATGAATTTAGATAGTATTATTACAACTCAAGTAAATGCAGATGTCTCTAAGTAATACTTCTACAGCAATATTTTTTTGCCTATATTATAATCCAAGTTGTTTATGTTTAATATACATCTGAATATGCTCCCTGATGCCATAAAGCACAAATCAGAAATCAGAGAAAGTGGGAAAATCAGAGATAGGAAACTTCATCCTAATGTACATTATTCTATGGAATTGCAGTGATTACATTAAAGCATGTGAGTGGAGAGGTGAGAATTTCTGCTCCAGGGTTACAGAGTTATTCATTCCCTCCGATACCCTGCTCAAAACCACGCCACTCAAACCGTTAACCACTCGCTCCCAAAAAAGAAATAAGCGTTGTCTTTTAATTTTAGCTTAAACCCTCATTTTAACCTTATTTTAATGGTACCAGTGGTACCGGTGTAAAACTGGAGTGCGATATAAGGCAATGTTCCAACTTTTTAAAAGTTCCCTCCATCCAAAGCCCCTCATGCTCTCAACTTGCTCACACTCCTATGCTCTGGTTTGCATTAGTTATGGAAATTGTGTGTCGACGGTTTGGTAAGCTAGCTGCATAAAACAATATCAACATAGTGCTTTGGTTTCATCAGGTTGTCATCGCCTTTTTCAACAAAAAAATAATACTTTGCCCGAGACTTAACAAAATCATCTCCTCTACATGCATAGCTTTTCCTGTACTGGATATGCATCAAAAGGTATATACCAATTATTTTTTGTCAGTGTCGAAACACCCACCCATTGCCTTTTGTTCCTATATCAGCCTTTTCATAGCAGCAGAGTCAGCTCATAAAAACAGATATGCCATATTCAATGTATTATTTAAATCATGCATATCAAAGGCTGTCTTCATTCTGTCGTGCTGAGATGATAGAGGTTTGGCTCGTGGTGGAATATCATCACAGTCCTCTCCCAAACCAGACCAAAGGGATTTCGGTCCTGAAAAGGCTGGGGGTGTATCTGCCCTTTGCAAAAGAAAGAGCCTAAAATTGTCGGACTCAGTTTGTGAGACAAAATTTCCATCTCAACATGGTTGGTTGCTGATGTTTAAGCAAGCTGTGAACAAAGGGGACTGTCAAATGCAGCCTTGATTACATGGACACCAGTATTGCGGTTTGCTATGCGGCAGATGAGTGTTGTCAGGTAATCAGCATGCAAGAATTCAGGCGTTTTATCTGGTTTCTGGGAGTATAGAAAGTGAAGAGTGATAGAAAATTCAAAGTGAGAAGAAGACACAAAACAAACACGAAGAGACCCACCAAAGCTCATCATTCAAAGCGCATGCTGCTGCTGTGTGCACCTTATCTATCTGTGCTGCAGAGCAGAGCTGCGTTGTAGCCTTCAGGACAACGCAGTCATTCCTGCCACCCCTTCCTCCTCCATGCTTGAAAGTGGTTTGCTGGTGTGCACATCAGAGGCAGGCTGTCTGTGTCCATGTCGAGGCTTGTACTGAGCACAGGGTACTGCACATGTTCATAAAAGCTCTGGAGATTTAGGGATTGGAGCCAGTCCAGAACTTCAAAGGCTCAGATGGGAGCAGATCTTCAAATCACTGTCATTGCCATAAAAGAATGGGATCTGAACCACTGAAATATTCTTAGGAGAGAGATAAACACAAGACCGAGTTACAGCTTTGTGACATTTTTGTGTTTTGATATTAACACAGCATGTTGTTTACTAGCAGAAATTATCAAACATACATGTGTAAAATTAAGCAATATATTAAACTATTCTGTTTGGGGGTAGGAATTGTTTTGTTATCACCTTTCCTACCTTACATTTTACAGTGTGATCAGGGAAGTCAATGCATTTTTATCATTTTGTTTTAAACTTTTGGTTTTTGAAGTAAACAAAATTGTCTTTTTACCAGTCTAATCTCTATTTCCCTCTTTTTGTCTGACAGGAGGCCAGTTTGTCTGTCTGGATGCTTTTCAGTGACAACACAGCCGCTACTCTGACTTACTTTGATCCCAAAGACTACAACCTCAATGCCTCCACGCTGGATGATAAAGTTGTGTCAGTATCCCAGGAACCACAGCAACGCTGGCCTGTGGTGGTGGCAGAAGGAGAGGGATATGGCGAGATGGTGCGTGTAGAGATGACCATCTGTGAGGCCTGCCAGAAGACCAAACGCAAAAGCGTCATTGCATCTGCTGCAGTTTATGTAAAGGTCCGCTTTGGCCCAGAGGAAGACTCAGAAGAAGAGGCAACTACAGAGGGTGAGATCGAGCTGGCTCCCGCCACCAGGCGTCCAATCATTGATCCGAACATCAGTGGAAGAATTTATGAGACATCTAATGAGCAGCCTGCCAGTGTTCCCATTGATTACACCAATTTCCCCACCATTAGCAACCAGGAGCGACCAACAGAGAGTGATGAAGAGGAAGAAGACGAATTTGTGCATTCACCTCGTAACATGACTGACCTTGAGATTGGCATGTATGCTCTACTGGGAGTCTTCTGTCTGGCCATCTTAGTCTTTCTCATCAACTGCATCGTCTTTGTGCTTAAATACCGGCATAAGCGAATCCCGCCTGAGGGTCAGGCCAACATGGACCATTCCCACCACTGGGTGTTCCTGGGAAATGGCCAGCCACTGAGGGCCCAGTGTGATCTGTCACCACAGCAGGTAGAGAGTCCAAGTAACCCTTTGGAGGGTGTACAGACTTGCTGCCATGGAGACCACCATAGCAGTGGCAGTTCCCAGACTAGTGTTCAAAGCCAGGTACATGGGCGGGGTGACGGCAGCTCTGGGGGCTCCACGAAAGAGAATGGTGAGGAGGCCAGTTCACCCACTTCCAAGCGCAAGAGAGTCAAGTTTACCACATTTACCACCCTACCCACAGAGGAGCTGCCCTACAACTCCATTCCCATAGCAGATGAAGAGGACATTCAGTGGGTTTGCCAGGATATGGGCTTTCAAGACCCAGAGGAACTGCATGATTACATGCGCAGAATAAAAGAAATAGCCTGAGATAAGAGGTGCAGTGTGAACCACCCCTCTCAGCTTTCTAAAGAAATGTTCCTTTCTATTTTTCTCTTTTTCACCTCAGTGAAAGATGATTTTTCACAGACTAAAAGGCCAACTGTTGTTTTGGTTTTAGGGTGTGTTCCATTTAGTTTGCACAGTGCCGTAATCTCATACACGCTCATACTGAAGAGAATGCAAGGAAGCCAAAGACATGACCAGAGGATCTATATCACTGGAGAAATCTGTAAATGTTGGCTATAGAAAACATGTTTCACTGGAAAGCTGAGCCATGGCAAGATGTGAGAGCTGCTCCAACTCTCTTATTTTTGGGATTTGATTCTAGAAAAAACCTGATATGGACAGGAATGTAGAAGACATTTGGTATTGGATGTGTTTTGGTGGCTCAGTGGGACTCGCAGTACTGTACCTACTCCAAACAAAGAGGCCTTTGATGAACTAAAAACTGTCAAAGACTCTTATGAAAGCTATGTTAAAAAATCATTTTGTTTTTGCCAAAGTAGAAAAAGCGTTCTTTAATGGCGAAACTTTCTTCATTGTTGTTCCTGGTGCAGCACACTCATGATTTGTACTCATGTTCATTCCATACATTTTTCTACATTTCATAGGTAGTCAAAAGCAGTGCCCTACTACTAGTCCTTCTGGTTCTGAACAAATCTATTGCCTTATAAAAATGGTCACAGTTCACTTCTTATATCAGCGCGGACACCCTGTTTTCTCACTATGGCTAGAGACAGTGTAGTAAGATGTAAAATACTACAACTGATCTCGAGCATGAGGTATAAATAGAAAAGAGCTTGTGTATTGTGAGGATCTCTAACATTCTTTGCATGGAAGGGGATCTTGAGGCACAATCAGCAACTTTTTCCAAATTTGTAAATGTTTGTATTGTAATTATATAATCATTCATACACATTACTAAAGTGAATATGTTATCATGCATTACACTCATGCCATGTCAGGCCTACATACACGCAGACATTCCTCTCTCGTATATGTATATACCGTATCGAGCCAGAGTCGCCTCCCGCACGAACGTTCAACAAGTTACTTACTCCAAGCTAGAAGAGTGGGAAGAGTGTTGAAATCATGAAAATTTTATAGTCTTGTGGTGAGTAGAAGGTTCCCCGCAGTAATGTCATGACAGAACTGTAGCTTTTTAATAAAGTTGTATCACATTTGACTGTTGAACATGGGGATTTGCTATGCATCAGAATTGTAACGGCTCTAATCTTTCGATTATTTATTTCCCTTCCTCAACCTCAGCTGGCTTCCAGCCTTTGGGAAAATAAAAAAAAAAAAAAAAAAACGTATAAAGTACCTGTCAGAAACATTCACACTGAACACCTAAAGATCCTCTAAACTCTGCAGGAAATGTCATCTACCCAAAAAGAAGATTACTGAATGAATTATTGATTTTGCATCATTTAAATCATGGCAATCCCATGTTTTCATGCTGTTTTTAAAAAACACACTCTGCTATGTATGTAGTCCCTATTTTGTTTAATCTATTCCAGCAAACCGACATCTGGGGATCACAAATTTGCTTCGTCTTAAATGGAGAGGGCAAAAGACTAGTAGCTCTTACTGGTAAAGATAGCCATTGGGTTGCTACTGGCAGATGTGTGGATGCTGTGGACGTGGTTTTGACAATATGTAAAAGTATCTCAGGATGGTGATTAGCTTCATTGACAAATCAAAGTGATTGCAAACCGCACAGCCATGGTGTTATTTGCAGGTGTTGTTGTGCAGAAAGTGTTAATTGCCATGTTGGGCTTTTAAAGGTTTACTGACTGCAGAAAGAGGAATGATCTGCCTGGTTTAGAAAGCGCATAAAATATCTCAAGCGAGATTTCATCCAAAACATTGCGAGACTGCCAGAAACGTAGTGACTGAGAGCATGATGACAGCAGTGCTAATAGTATTTTTAATTGCAGTTGCCCTGTTAGCGTAGCATATGCTTTTTAGTACTAGAGTGGATGACTGGAGATGACTTTTGAAAGTTGATGTTATTTCAGCTCTGATCTCACATAAAACAAGTTCCAGGACTAATGAAGCAAGCTAGTTTCTGTGTCATTTTCTTTTAATTCTGTACTGCATCTAAGGGCTTGGACTTTTCTTTTATGTTAACTGACTGACTGATTTTAGTGATCCTATGAGAAAACTAATGTTACTTGCTCCCTCTGTAGTGATAATGAACATAAGCTCAAAACTATCACTCAGAATGATTTTTGTTGCCATTCTAGTTGCTTTTCAACCTCTACAGCCTTATTTAAGACCCAATCCAGAACTGTTCTCCTTGAGGCAGCGCTGTTATACAAAAACAGCTGACAAAAACATTGAATTAAAGACAGTTTTATGTTTACTTTGACAATGTGTTTCCTGAGCTCCTCATTCACTGACTGATCTATGTGACAGCTAATCACAAGTGTTAAATGTGATGGAAATGGTACTGTAAATACTGGAGCAACACAGAATTTAATTTTTCACTTATCTGAAAGTTGCCATGAGATTATTTCTGTCAGTAAACCATACCATGTATATAGACCTACATTTGATATATTCATAAATCCTGGATTTGGACTTTAAGGATTTGGTTTACTGCATGCCCTCTCTTTGTTCAATGTGTTTGAAATGAATAATGACCTGATTCTTGTTTGATAACATTCGTCTATGTTAACATCTAAAGAGAAGATTTTATTTTATTTTATTTTATTTTTTTGACAGTCCAAGCCCGTCCTTCAGCCACAGCATCAACATAATTTTTCATGAATTTATGAGAAGCAGCAGCCAGCTGGAAGTGCTTCAGTTTTATCTTTATTAAATGATGGTTTCTCAGGACGAATGTAGGAATCTTAACTTAATCTGGCTGTTTAGTATTAATGTGGTCAGCCCAATCTGGTGACACTACTTTAAGAGATTAAGTATCTAATAGCAGCTTTAAACACTGTTTTCATATGGTTTTACAGATTTACTCACACATTATGTAAATATGTTGCCCATTACATGACACTACTCAATAACATTTCATTTTTCACATCATTTCTGCACCCTACTTTTTGGTAATGCTGCTTTGGTGACGGTGAACATATTGCTCATTTTGTATTTTCTTCAAGCTGCTAATAGAAACTTCATCTTACAACATGTAATTGAACATCTTGAATCGTACCTTTTTGCCCCCCTGCCTGATGGAAAACTGTGCACGATGTGCAACAGCTCAGTCAGCTGTGCCAACCACCACATTCACAATAATATGTTAATGTACAGAGCACTGTTAAATTTCCTGTATTCTCTTGAAAACAAACCCTTGTATTTTCCTGTTATATGTAAAGTACTAAAGAAAATGCAATACACAAATGACATTGTGTCATTTTTATTTCATCTACCAGTCTTGAAGACTAAATGAAAGTGGGAATGTTTTGTGTATTTTTTAAACATTTTTTGTGCTTCATGATACTGACTGTCAACGAGGATTTTATTAGCAATTTAGCCTCAGTAGCTTCATATATTAAGGGACACTCTGACTTTAAAGGGGTTTGGCGTATTGGGCCCCAGTACGCCTAATATTTAAACAACAAACCTATTTCACCATGTGGATCTTTAAACAAAAGAGGAAGTTGATCACAGAAGTGTATTTATTTATTTTTTTCTTTTGAATATTAGCAATACAGTATGTAGCCCACATCTGACACCTTTGCCCATGCATGTGTCCCTGTCAGGGGTGATCAGATCCTGGCTTTTGTTCTGCTAGCGTTTGAAGTTCATGAATCACTGCTGTTCACCCCCTGCTGTGTCGAGTCCGAAGGACTTCCTATCATATTCACTGGAAATTCCCGCAACAGCATAAAGATCCTGGAGAGAGATGGCTGCATAAACCTACTGTACTGCATGTCTGCTCATCCAGCAGCTCCAAGCCGCAAAATCCATACTTTGAGCTGTTTACTTGAAGGTCTCCAGTGTTTCCTCCTTGAGTTCACTTCATTTGGGCAGCTGAGATCAAAACCTTTTGAACTCAGGTAAGGCACACAGGTTGTTAAGAGAGAGTATGTGAAACCATGCTGATAGCTGTTTTTTGGGTTTTTTTTAAGGATTTTAGGGTTTATGTTGCATCCAAAACAAGTTCCACATATCAGACTTTCAAGGTGCATTGTCATTGTCTGGGGCACATTCAGTTATATATCAGATATTGATCTGACTTACACAGCACAAATGTTTATTGTCATATCAGTGATTCATGCTCTAAATTGCTTAACCACTCACATTTAGGTTTATTAAACTGTCTTTATCAATATAATAAAAATTCCGCAATGGGCTTGTGAGACATTTTTCAAAGAATAAACGAGGAGTTCATTTTCAGAAATAGATAAAAGCCATTCTTAAAATGAATCAGTTTGATTGATATTCCCTTAACTGCACAAAAACATGATTTAGGATAGTAAATCAAAACCTTTTTGCTTTTTTGCAAATGAACACATTTTCATGCTGAAACTACAGCCCAGCCTGAGGGGAGCTGCCAAGTTCTATTCATTTGTGTGTGTATACAGTATAGTGCTGGGGGTCTGTGCTCGAGTGGTCTCAATACTGTACCTTCTGCAGTTGCTGTCAACTTCCTCCATACAGTGCAGGACAGTACAGTGTCTGCTTTTTGCTGCATCTCTGCATGTTGGTGTTCTGGTACATTTAACCCAGCAGTCTGTTTAAGTGCAATTTTGTGCTACTTCTAGGATACTTTATACTACTGTCCACTACATTTCAGAGGGAATTATTGTTTTGCTGAACTACATTTGTCTGTAGATTTATTATATTAAGATTTTATAAGCTATATAAAATAGTTCAAATAATCTCCACTTAAAGTTTATATGCATTCACTTTTTTAATTAATATAGCATATAAATAGAAATAAGATAATGTACTATAAGCATTCAAACAAACACTCTGGAAGGGGTATGAGTAGGCTTCTTTGACTTTTGATCCAACCTGTGATAGAGTATTTTAATGTCGTGCAATTCCTACTTTTACATAAGTATCTGAATACTTCCTCCACCACTGTATTGTATATTACACACCCTCAAGGCCATAATGCAGAAATGTGGATTTATAATCTCAGGAGAGATTATAGCAAACTTTATATAGAAGCAAAACCTATCAAACTGATGAACTGGTGAAGATGATGATTTCATTTCATAGGTAAAGTACACTAAAACTACACTTGTTCCTTTTCTCTACATTGCCAGTAAATTGGACACACGGAAAAGGAAAAACATACACTAGTTGGTTTTCACTAAGGAAAAAATGCCTTAATAATATCTGTAGCACTGGTATCATTACAGGTACAGATTCCTACTACTCAAAAAAAGAACAATTGGCAAATTAATCTCAAATATGACCCACAATTTTAATGGTATGAACTCTATAACCATCTTTCACTTTGAGGACAAATGTCAGTGGTTTCTGGTCCTGAATTTACAATCTACACTGCAGCACTCAGTCGGTCAAGCTGCACCACAGGCTCTCACTGTGCTCCCTGCTGCCTCCCTTTTATGTTTTCCATAATGCTACCATACGGGAAAATGTACAGCGCTTTGAGGGTGCATTCATGTCATTTTGTTATTTCATACTCCACTGGTAATCTGCTTTAGCTAATCCACTTAATTACACATTAGTCCCTGAGACAAATAGTATGAGTGTATCTCTGGTAATAACAGGACTTCTCTGGTTTAACATATTATTTTTCTGATGCTGCATGTCAGCAGCATTTCAGCACTGGAACAGAACCAGCTCAGTGGTAATTTGTTTCAGTGTGGAGTGCACGGGGTGACTCGAATGAATCAATCTGCGGGGCCTCTTTGAGCATACCAGCCATTTATGACTTATCTAACCTATAATAAAGGGTCACTTCTGCAGTGGGGTTCCTCCAAACCAGTATTCACATCAAACCACTTAAGAGGAGCCCCACTGCTTGAGAAGACGTGTTTCAAGAGAAAGGGCATAGATACAGTTTTTCAGTATTTGTGCTCAAGGCAAGGCGAGATTATCTGGATAGCACTACATACACAAAGTGCTTTATTAAAACATTTTAAAAAAACCAAAAAACATTAAAATGCATGTATCTGCAGCTGGTCAGTGTTAGTGTAAGTCTAATAGCCTCTGGAAGTTTATACATAATGAGTAAATGCTGCTTCTTCATGTTTAGTTTGCACTTAGTTTAGTTAGCAGCTGAGAGGCAGAGAGGGTTCATATGTTAGGATGGAGGCTTTTTGCCTTCTCTCTGCCTAGTGTTTCCCGTCTCCCTTGTGTGTCTGTCTTGTCTGCTTTGTCTTTTGTGTGTCTTGCTGGGCATAGCCTCCGGTCGCCATTTCACGTGACTATCACCTCACCAACTGCTGCTCATCATTCGATCAAACCCAAAGTCCAGCTCAACCTTCCAGACTCCACCAGATTGTTCAGTCACCTTCATGGTAACTAGGCAATGGCCAGCCTTTGTGAATTTCTGTGAATCCAGGAAATCCAGCCAGTCGTTCCCCTGCCATGTCCAGCTTAGTCTTGTTCCAGCACCTGTTCCTGGATTTTTCTGCCACCGCTAGCTCTGCACCATTCTAGATCTCACCACCAGCCCTGCACTGTTCTGGATTTCGTCCCTTCAAGATCTCATCCAGTCATCCTGCTCCTGATCACCTTTGGTTTCAATGAACTGTTCAATAAAATGATTCTGGTCTGCAGTTAGTGTTTGCATTTTGCATCCGCTACAGTTCACCATAACATCATATGGTAAAAGACAGTCAGAGATGTATTTTGGTCCTAAGCCAGTGAGAGATTTATAGATGAGCAGCAGTTATTTAAACTCTGTTCTCTGTCTCAGAGCTGGTGTGATGTGTTCAGTTTTCCCAGTCTTTGGACTCTAGCAGAATTCAAATGAGTTGAAGTTGAGAGAAAAGATGGATTACAGTAAATTTAATGGCTGTTTTATACATCAAATGCTGAAACCAAACCAAGAGTGATAGAAAAAAACAAACACATAAAACAGTTGGTGGTGTTGCAGCCTACACTTCTGGTCCCATTTTTATGTTTTGTAATGTTTTTATTATATTCCTGTGGATAACAGGCCAGTCATGGAGACTGTGATCTTATGTCAAGATATTTCCAGAGCAGCTACAATGAAGCCTGACAGCAGAAATATCTTTAACTATATAAAACATCAACAGTAAATGTCAGGTTTTGGTGTCAGTCCCTCCGAATCAAAGAGAGAGGCTTCTTTCTAGACTTTCCATTTTCACTATCGTTCAGCAATCATACTGGGAGAAATCCATCATAGGAGAGGCAGAGATAACAGCCTCACACTGACAGTTGCCTCCATAGACCAGAATGCAATGCTAAGACAAGACATGTTGCATTTTAGGTAAGGGCTATAACTCTTTATATGCCTGAAAAAACTCTTGCTCAAGCTGTGCTGTTCACATTTCTCTTTCCATATATATCCTTGAAGCAGCTTCTCTGGAGAGATAGAAGTATGGAGAAAGAGAGAAAGTTTATATGCCCAAACACTTCAACTTCTGGAGTGTGATATATCATATGCATAATTATGTTTTCATTAGTGTTTAATCACCGGAAAATAAGAATTGCTATGTTTTTGGTTTCCTTAGAATCTACAGACACTGCAGGTCATCTTCCATGCTGAACCTTGTTTCTACAGTAACCCACAATGGACAAACTAAATACTGGCTTTACATACGGCTTTTTGTGTTTGCAGATTTTGTAGCCACCATAGTTTCTTCTTCAGGCTATACGGAGACGGTGGGGTGCAATCAGCAACTACAACACTAGATGCCACTAAATCCTACACGCGGGTCTTTGAGTGGTAAATATTCACTACAGATTAATGTCTAAAGGCACAGATCCATTTTTCCATTCATTTGAGTTGGGGTAGTCCATTTTGGCTGCGGTGGTGCAGGCCACAGGAATGTCCACCAAAAAACGGAGCAACCTGTGGCATAGAAGTTGAGCCAGATCCAACTTTTGGAAAAACTCAGTCCAGCGTCACAACTATCCAGGTGGATTCATTGACTAAACTCTGATACTCTACCTGTTGTGTTGTGGATTTGTTTATTTCATGTACCCAGCTTCTAAATCTGAGTCTGGCTCGCAATTTATACTGAAAAATAGTGACATGAAAAAGTTTAACTCGCTTTATGACCGATGTTTTGAGAGAGAAGGAGAGATTGAGCTTTGGTCGAGAGACATAGACAGTCAATGAGAGTGAGGGAGCGCCAGCCTCAACGTTTAATCAGCGAATTTGAAAGTTATTTCTAATTGTTTAACAGCGGTTACATTCAGCATGAACAGACAGCACCACACCACTGCACTACCCTGCAGCACTTTGCCGGAGCGCCCGATCCTGTCCTGAATGCGCCTTACCCTGTCTGTGATCCAAGCTCATTGGTTCCTACTGAAGTCATTAAAAACAAAAATATATTTTAATTTTAAAAAAGGCTAAATAATTAAATAATAATAATAACTAAAGTGTTTCTACAAAAAAGTAAATAGTTTAACTATGAGGACACTATTTCCAACTGTGGATGTTGCGATGTTCAGGGAAATTAAGTAACACAGACAATACTTTTTAATAGACTCAGTATATTCTTGGTGTTCTTTTCATGGGACTTGTTGACAGTAAGAACTGTCACCAGACTTATCCATAACAATTTAGCATAATCATTTATTTGTCCCTCTTTGTCTGGATAATCCTCAGACCTCGCTGTGAACAGTTTTCATGGGAGCAATTTCTTCAGTATAATCTATTTCCAAAAAACTGTTTACTGCAAGTGTCTGCTGTGGATCCCAGGACATTGTTTCTGAAAAGTGATGTTGTTGCGTTTCATCAGTGTCATTTTTCGATGCTGTGAGCACCACAAACAAAATTCTATTCACCAGAGGAACGGCAGACATATATCTTCAAACCTGTGCACAACAGTCATTTTACAGTAAACGTCTTAGAAGGAAAAGCAGAGGGGATAATTAAAGTGGAAACAAACAAGTTTTCAACATTACTCTATAGCCAATACACTCTGCAATCAATATTTACCCCATAATAATAATAAGATAAAGTAAAAATCTCTGCTCTAATAAACTTAATACACATGACTGTGTTCCATTTAGTTGAATTTATTCTATAATTCTGGCAAAGTATGGGTAATATTAAATGGTCAGTTCATTTGACTTATTTGCACAGGCTTGGGCAAACTGTCTTTACCATTTTTCTTTTTAAAAACCTGACCTGTCTTTACTGACATTTAGCTTTGTTCAGACGAGCGTAAAATATTTCTCAGGGAAGAAATCGCTGATGCAGCACTGACTAACTTTAGGCTGTAGTTACAGTGGACAAGGTGACACCAGGAAGGATGCTATTCTGTTGCTAACAGTTAGCAGAATCCCAGACCACATTCACAAGTGCTTTGAATGATCTGATACTTGTATTTAGAGCTGCCCACTTGTGATCTGATCACCCAAGATGTATGTTAATACCTGCTGTAAATATACTCATTTAGAGGCATCTGTTTGCACTAGCTGACTACAGAACAAGAAATGGAAGCTAGCAGAAATAAGGCTAGCTTTAGGCAGGCCTACTGATAATGGCTCTACGGTAACTACTGCTCCTGGCAGACAATATTGCCCTCTTCACAGCCCTTCTGTATGCACATATTAAGTAAATACAGGTAACCCATAGTCCATTGGGTGGTGTAATACACAACGCTAATCCTGCAAATCAGTCAATAGTTCCCAACAAATGTCCCAGTGCATCTGCCCAAGAAAACATAGACGTCTGCAGCAAACTGATGTTTGCATAGTCTCGGACCTTCAAAGCATCTACTTAGCATGCTTTGAAAAGTGGAGTAAGAGTAGGCTCTTGTGTGTGCTCTTGCTGCCTCAAACTTGTTACAAGAGGCTTTAGTAAATTTAGAGAATTTGGAGAATTTGTTTGTTGTGGAAATGCTCAAACTCTGAGAGGAATTGCCAATAAAGAGGCGGCATCAAAATAAGTTGTATTCACATGTTGTTATCCCTTAGCCAGGTTGATGTGCCGTGCCAGCGGCCTTCCTATCCAAACCAACATTATTCACAGCTTTAAATGCTGCGTGATCAGGAGCATTTGGCGAGCGCTCATCAAAACAATGTGTCCACCCACTGCTCACTCACATAATTCCAGCATGTATTTCCTTTTTAATCAGAAGGACAGGCTGTGCAGACTGGGTGCAGTTTCCAGAGCCATGGTGATTTTTTTTTTTTAAATATATTTGGATGTTCTTTGGTTTTTTAAGACAAGATGGCTTTGCAACCAAGGACAACAAAACCATTATTTATCATGGTGGGAAAGACTGTAGTTTTATTGAGACTCAAGGTGTCCCTTTGTAAGCATGTCTTGTCTTCAACCTTGGTCAATGAAAGCCTAGAAAATGAAAGGGGAAGGCAAGCTAGCCTTTGGGAAGTGTTTCTTGATAATTATAGTTTCAAGGTTTTCTTGTGTCTGAAGCTGAATATGAGTCCTCAAAGATTTTTAAGAAATCACCCAAGATAGATACTAATTGTGGTGATTTGGGACACTTTTGTTTTCTTGGTCTGTGGAGGCGTGCCTTTTTTTTGTGTTTCAGGCTGGGCGTGGTCTGCTGGCACTGGAGTCCCGGTCCCCTCACCTGTTTCTCATTACTCATCTACACCAGTATAAAGCCTCCAGCCTCTCCACCACTCCTTCCCAGGTTGTCTGCACTTTCATGCGGTATTCGGCTCGTCTTCAGTGACTATTATCGTTCAGTGCTAGTGTTTTTTCGTTGTAAATCTCTCCGGATCAAGAAAGCTAACAATCACCTGTGCTCTTTTTCTCCAGAGTCTCCAGCCTCCAGCTCCAGTGCCTCAACAACCACACGCCCAGCCTCAAACCCACCTTGCTCCCCACCGGACTCATAACCTCAACCTCCACCAGAGTTATCGGCAGCTCCACCTCAGCCACGCTCACTCTCCCCAACCCCAAACCCTTTTTGCTCATTAAATTCTGTTTTCCTTCTCTACCCAGTCTGAGCATTCTGCTTTTTGGGTCCTGACTAACCCTAATCATCACACTAATGGAATCATAGATATTTTTTAAGCCATTTTGCTAGCAATGTTTACTGCTTGTTGATTGTCTGTGCTGAACTACAATGTGCACAGCAAAAATACAACACACCATATAATCCTACATGTTTTATGAACACAAGTGCCAAATGAAAAATGTGTAAGAAACTTTTCTTACCCAGCACAAAACAGTCTGAAATCATAACTTAGAGGACAGTTATTATTCATTTGAGTTTAATGTATGCACAACAACAACAGTGTTGACAGCTCATGCCATCACATCTTGACATCCATCCAGAGTCGCACAGTCTGAGGGCGTTTCAGAGCGATCCAGCATGCACGTCCAACAGTTGAATGAGTGTGTGGGAGTCTGTTTGGCTCCTACTATGTGCTCTGTAAACAAAAGCTTAAGAACATGCTTTTGGCCACTGACTGACACCTACCATGATAAGTGGGAGGCTGCGTGTTTGGAACACAACTCACCTGCGTGTTAGTGGGAGCTTTGAGAAGATGTGACCCAACAACAGCAACCATGGTCGAGTTAGGTCGCCTCACAGATGACGCTACTTGCCTATTCCCACAGGCAACATATTCAGATTTGTTGTTTGGAAATATCTGTGTTTCTCCTTCAGATCTTGTCCATCACTTCCTGGATGGTCATTGGTCTCTGAGCTTCACCTCAGAAACACTAGAGAGGCAGACAATGACAGGTGACTATTTTTTAACTATGTGCAGGACTGCTGTGTGTCTCGCTGTTCCTGCTGCTGCTGCTGCTGGTGACTGTGCTATACTTCATGCTATGCTTCATGGAGTATGCTGGGGAAAAAAATCACTTTTTAAAAATCATTTCCGATTGGACCGTGCAGCGATCTCCGTGTAATGACATGGAAATGTGCCTCTCAGACGGTGAAAATGTGTTTTTAGTCCATTGCCACCTTCACAGCAGGACGGGGAAGTTCAGTCTGCTTTGATGTTGGAGCTAGGCTCATGATGCGTTCATGTCATGTTGGAAGTCTGTGTAGGCTCCAGTGTCACACACTTAGTGTCGTGAATTGTACAAGTGTTATCACAAGCAACAAATGGGGCACTGAATCCACCAGTTTTGGCTTACATGATGCTAAAAGTCATCTGTTTTTATCACCTGAATGTATTCCACTTTATTTATGTATAGCAGTTTCTGCTGTAGTTTATTCATGGTTGACTCATAAATAAATAAATTTAAGTAAAGTGAGGTTAAAGTTAGCATTCAGATCAACTCTTTCAAGTGTGACATAACCTCTGCACCAATTTTAGAAACCCCTTTGGAATAACAGTACATACATTGATAATAAGTAATAATGCAAATTGTTTTCAGGCTCATGAGGTAACTGACATGACTGATTTAGACGTATTTCTTATGGACGTCTGCCACATTTCAATGCAGCAAGATGCTCTCCACAGACTAGCATGCAAGCACACACAGACTTAATAGAATCCGCTGGCAGCCTGCCTTAAATGGCTGAGAAAGGGAGGGTTTACAGCCTGTGTGGGAGTCAACATCTTGTCAGGGTCCATCGGCAGCAAGCCCTCTGCAAGAGGGTGATAACCCCCGAGCCTTTTTCTCAGCCAACATGTCCAACTTAATCATCAGTAAGAGTCTGACCTAGAACAGGAAATGCACAGAGAGCAAATAAACCCACAACCACAACAAACAAACTGCATATTTTGGTGATTCACATGACATGAAGTCTGATGTGTCAAGAATACTGGAGGATGCCTTTTAAGTTAGAAATATGTTGAATAAGAAATTATCTTTATTGTCTCACAGTAACTACATGATTGTATCTAGTACTATTATTAGACTTAATTAAATTAAAAAAAAAGACAAAGAACAGAGAGGTGCTATTTTGAATTATTACATTTACAGCAAAACTGTAGATTCATCCTTTATTATGTTATTATTATGCCTTTAAAAATGTTAGAAACTCTTTTTTCAGCCCGAGGAAACAGCAATATACTTTACTCAACTCCACAAAGACTAATGAGGTGTAGCATAGATAATCACGTGTAATTAATATACTCTGGGCCTGTCTCTAAAAAGGAACATAATGTAGGACATGGGGATAAATCTTAAGCTTTTCCTCTCTGAAAAGGTTTTTCATGCATTAATATCTAGAATCTTTCAAAGAACTGTTGAAGAACTTCAGGGATCCATTAATGGGTGAAGAAAGATTAGATCAATATGAAAGAAAAATTGACTTTATTTTTATAGTCTGGTGATTTTATTTTGAAAGCAACCTGTAAAACAAATATCAACACCAGGCATTATTGAGTAATACAATACAAATTTATTAATTTAAAGATGCATGTGTGCCTTCAGACATTAATTATATAACCCCACTGTGTAACTTTTCTCATATGAAATGACAGATTTTCGTACGTCTGTTCTCGCACTATGTAACATTGTCCTTCAGGTATGATCACCTGCAAGACGTACGTTTTATGGAACTAAATCACACATCAATGAAACTGGATAATATTTTATGGAGAAAATGTTTTCTGATGTCCTCCAGCTGCTCTGCATCAACTCTCTGTGATTGAGTTTCCTGATGGACAGTATAAATTATGGCTGCTTTTAGCTAATGTTAGCCGGACTGCCTGGACTGTGAGCTCAGAACACGAGGGGAGGGTTAGTGTTTGTACTGCAGGTGTTTTGGATCACCAGGAAGAGAAGGTTTTCAGGCCTGTGGTGTGGGTGAATTCAGAGGGGGAGTGCAGACAATGCCATAATGGCAGAGATGAAGAGGACGTTGACGGAGGAACCGATGAAGAGAAAAGGACGCACGCAGACTGTCACAGAGTGACAGAGCAAGAAGCCGCCGGCGGGAGTAAATCTGGGATTGACTTTTAGTGGTTGTCGAGAGCTTCATGCAATAAAAGGCTGTAAGACAGACACAGAGCTGGGCTTCTTGCTGTTGGACTAGTCAGTAATATTAGCTGGCTGCTATGGCTTGTGTTGTTGCACTCACTTGATGTTTGGCTGTTAACAAACTTGTTGAATCACCAGTTTTTGATCATAATCATTCTAAACTGACAAAATATAATGATTGTTATTTTCATATTTTAACAATTATATTACATTTCTGCCATAATCTGATCTAATAATCTAAATAATAATATAATACATAATCTAAATAGAGCTCCATAAATCTTACACACTGGACCTTATTCCCAGCAGTAGGGGGATGTGTAGTGTCTGGGGCATTTTAAGTTCAGCCAGGGATAATGACACGATATGAGAACACTTAAAAAGAGATTAATCACGTGGGATGGGTTAGAGAAACAAGCAATGACAGAGTTTGATCCTTTTTCTAGGTCACAGCACACCACCATGTACATCGTGACTGAACCCATCATGTTATATGACTATAGAAGACGTGCTTTATATAATTTATACTTCATACATGATTCATCTCAAGCTATGGAGGAAATCCCATTCAGGCTCAAAGGGAATGGGAAGCTGTCTTATGCCACACTGGTAATGATGCTTTTGAAGAGATGTTCTTTAACTCAGCGCTATATGTTGTTGTGATGTGATGTTTTCAAGCTTTCTAAATGAATTCATCCACCAAGTGATGTGAGTCCCATCTTCATCTCTTGCATGTGTGAGTCCTTACAGCTAAAGGTCATCAACTTGCTCTGGCTGGTTTTACAATGCAGCTGTAAACAGGTTCACATATAAATAGCCAATTTCATGCAACATGGGCAAATCTAGATGAGTGTATTTACTCGCTATGATTAAAGTATTGATTACAGTGGGGGAAATGAGGTTGTTGCATTGGCAAAAAGAAATCATATGCTCATAATGTACAACACAGGAATACAAAAAGGAAAGAAACAGACATGAAATAGTTATGGAGTATTTAATGCTTCTATAATAAGAAAACCCTGTATCTCCAAAATTTCAAAAACTGAACACGTTTTTTAAATAGTAGGACCAGCAGGTTTTGAGAGGCTCTGAGGGGGCAGTATTTCACTTCCTTCCACTCTCAATGTCATGACACTGTTCAAGATTCTTTACAGTTAGACACGCATGATAAACCTTGCAATATCCTTAAAACTGTATGGCAAACTTTCCAAATAAGCTGTAATGCCAAATGGTTTTGCGTTTATTCGCTACAAACCACTGAATCTATTTGAGAATGCTATAGCAGTATGAACCAAAAATAAATGGATTTTGCTGTGATGATTGCAAGAAAGGGATCAAAAGGATGCTGAAATAACTATGTCATGGTACTGATTTGTTAAAAGTCTAAATTCATACTTTGTCCGGTTTGTCCGCAAGACAATAAGCAAACAATTTTTGAAACATTTGTAGTCAGTCTGGACTATGCTAACTTAGTTCAAGGTCAAATACAACCAACAGCTGTAATCAAGTAACGGACACACATTTTCAGCACTGACAGAGTAGTCCAACTTCCTTGCTTATGTTTCTCCAAGCCTTTTTTGTGCCGTCTCTGTATAAATATGAAGTATCACCAAAGCTGCAGACAGGTTGAGAAGCGAGAGTAAAGATAAATCCACTTTTTAATCCCCAAAGTTTAAAAACTAAACTCTGAGCTCTCCTCCTGCCGATAAACAGCTCCAGATCAGAGGTCTTAGATGACTTTGGGTGTTCATTTCTCTGGCTCTGCTGCTGGATCTCTCCTTTACAACCCCCCCAGGCTGCTGAAGCTGGGGTCGCCTAGCATCAGCCTTGTTCCTCTACTCCACATGGTTCTTTGTGGGGGTAGAATAGACGCTATCGTGACTCACTATTGCATTTCAAGGTTACAAGTGGTATTACAAGAAAGTACAGGCCGAAGCTAGCTGGATAGCATGCTAATTTCAGCAAATTTCTCTGCCACACATAGATGTATTTGACATAACGTCATAGCTGTTCTCTCTTCACAATCTGTTGAAACATCTATATTAAACATCCATACCTTACATATTGCTCCTTTTAAACAAAAGGAAAGTATTCAAGTCTTCATTTTATCCAAAAATGTGAAAATCATCAAACTTTTTTTAACCAGCAGATTACAGTTACACCACAAAAAACTGGCTTTGGAAAAGAAACAGATTAATAGCATGTTTTCTCAGCTTAAAATAATATAAATATTCAAAAATGAACATTGTTTCTCCTGCTGGGGTTATAAAATTGCAGATATTGAATATAAATTAAAGCAGCAGACCTTCTTTTTCATTGAGACAACACTGTCTTCAAACTGAGGTTGTAAAAGAGTCAGGCTCATGCTGGGTTGATGGACTATGGGTGCCTTCGACTACATCAATCACTCTTGGGAATGCATTGAAAATTTCAGCACTTTTAATGTGCAGTAGTAAATTTAATTCATTATTGATAACTATCATCAAACAATGCAAGCTACCTGCTAGTTAAAGAGGCCATCTTTAGTGGGCAAATGGCCTGGAAATTTTACAAACATTCATTATATATTCAATATCATAAATCATCACACAAGGCAAAGTGGATGCGCTGCTCTCAGTAAGAAGACCTGTGCTCAAGGCAGTTTTGTCTGTTAATTCAATACTACCCCTCCTCTTTTTATTACTTGTCTCATTTGTTTGGAATGAGACAGGTAATCCGATTTGGATATTAAATTGTTTTAATGAAGGTGGTTATTTTAAAAAAGGCCATAGAGTCCAGTAAATGTCAAGGCTAGATAGCCTGAATATACTGGGACCAATGACGATATACTATGACGATATATCCTGTTTAAAAGGGAATGACCCATCAATATGAAACCAAAAAAAAAAAGCTCAAAACCAATTCATAGGCCATCAAATAAGCTGTGTGATAAATATTTATAATTGTCCTGTGATTTCTGTTGTACGTCTTTCTTTTTATGACTCAATGTGATATGACTCAACTTCTGATTGATTTATTATCTCAGTAAACCTCATTAGTTTATTGTCTCAGTCATTAGTTTTAAGTCTTCTTCCATACAGCATGATGTTGTATTTGGTAAATGATGGTTCCAATTAGAGTAAAATAGACAATAACAGATACGTAAACTTTGTTATAGTGGACAAAGGGCGTAATTTTTTTGTCTGATACGTTAAAAACTTTGTTAACGTTAACAAATTCTTGAACTATTTATAATACTGTTCTGAATGTTAAGTCTTCAGTTACTTTCAGCCCATGTGCACCCACTAACTCAGTCTGTAGGAGCCTGTATGAAGTCTTCAAGTGAGAAGAATCTGATGAGCGTAACCTGAACAACAGTGAGACTGCTGCAATGCTTCTCATCTTTAGAGTCTCTTCACATTCTTTATCATCGGTCAGAGGTCACAATAAAACAGATGTCTCAATAAAATTGCACACTGTCTCTAACAAGAACAAACTCAGCGGTACCATGCATGGAGCTTCCAAAAGCATCTGCTGTTCAACCTCGCTGACCTCATCAACAAAGCCGTTACAAGCAGGGAACATAATACAGCACTGTTGCAGGTCCCCAATTTGAAAAAGTAGAAGCTTTGTACTTTCTGCAACAACATCACTTAATAAAACACCCTAATAATTTAAGTGTTCAATCTTGACCTTTGGTATAAGTTTAACAAAGATTGAAAGTTCACTTACTAGCTTTTCGAAGCGTTCATTTGTATCTCACAGTCTTCTTCAGTGAGTTGTGCTAATTCAGGGGACATAATGTGGGCTTAAGTCACTTGATAAAAGGTGGTCATATATAGTTCAAGATTGTTCTTTGGCATCAAATGACCCTGAGTGAACATTACACACAGACACCATCAGCAATTATCTGTCTGAGTACCAGACCAAAACCAGTCACAGCATCTGCTTGGAAGAGGTCAAAGTCATTGACCAGAAGTCAGCATGTGGCTGTAGAAAGATTAAAGATCTTCACATCAGACCAGCAGGTCAAAGTTTTCACCTATCCAGTGAGACATCTCTACAACTGGAGACAAATATTGGTACAGACATTAATATTTCCTAGAGGATGAATCAAAATGACTTTTGGGGTGATACTCTGACTTTTCCTCCAGCACCAACAGCAGGTTGACATTTGTGGTTCAGAGTTAAATGTCTTGAGAACTGTTGCATAGATTACCGTGAAATTTGGTGCAGACATTTATGTATTTTGTGATAATGACTGTTAATCTAGCGCCACAATTAGGTCGAGCTTTCAGTTTTTCCAGTACTTCGGTTTATCTCTCTGACAGTCCTGATTTAAATGAGCAGACAGTTCTAGTAGACCTCAGGTAAACTCTGAGGGCCCTATTTTTGTGGTGGCACATCAGCCATTATGAGCAGCGTTCCAGTCGTTTTGTGTTTTCTTGACCTTGAAATTTGCTTTGCCTGTTGTTAGTATTTTTGTGGAAAATTGGACTAAGAAATTGTGCTGAGAATGAACACCTCAGAACCACGTTTGTTTCTCGAGCAACATCACTCAGCTGTCACTTTCTTGTGATTTTATCAACAAGAACAAACTAAATACTGCAGAAATAACAGAATAATGCTTAAAATGTAAATGAACTGTTTAAATTAAACACTTTCCAACCAGTAGATGCATTTAAATGCATTTGAAAAAATAGCTTTAATATGGATAGAGTAGGAACACAATAAATCAGTCTGCATTTATCTATAAAATGATTGATTCTGTCTGCAAGAGGACAGGATGTTGATCAATCTGCAGCCTCTGATTTGAAAAGTGCTAAGCCAGAGTACTGTGCCATTACAAATGACCATCCACTGTGTGTATCTTCATTAAATCACATGCAAATCAAACCAAGCTGCTGCAAAATAACCACACCGACCTCTGCACCCGTCAAGCGGGTCTGGTATAACTCAGACTTAGCCGGTTTATGTGGGAGACAATAGATTAAATGCGTCACAGCTTCTCTTCCAACTTAAAAAAAATAATAAAATAAAATCATCTAGTTCATGTTTTATTCATAAAATGCATTATGATGCAAACACTGCTTTGTCACAATTGACATGATGTGTCCACTTATAATGTAAAATACAGCAGAACTGAAGCTAATATAAAGCTTTGCCAGGCAAGGTTTGATTATTCATTTCTCATTGTTCTAATTAACTAAAAAAGACTCCACACCATCTGCTTCTGGCTGCAGATATGTGTTCACAACTTGTCACTCTGTTCCATTCTGACAGCAACATGATTTCCTGAAGAAGCTGATTCTTTATTCTTTGCGACCATGCGTCATCGTTATTGGCACAGCTGCTTCGGGGTGATGAGACCAGTGACGTGAGTGGCTGAAAGGGCGTGTAATAATCACCACCCACTCTGATCTATATTCAACTTCGGCCAGCCCTCCTTGTGCTTTGTGCTGCTGCACCTACATGAAGCAAAGATAGCAATAGTCTTCTTATTATTGTTATTGGTATTTTCCAGCTAATATAAAAAGAACCTTGAGAATACAACAGGGATCTTGCTGAAACTGTCTCTGAAATGTTTTCCACTTGTTCAAATCTAAGTATGAAAGGGGTCTTTCCTGAACACCAAGGGATCCAGACATAGCCACTTAAATGAAGTTTTATAACTAGGTTTGGGAACAAAGACCACGCCTTGAACTCATTCCATTTCCCCACCTAAGGTACATAAGCACACCTTATCTGTTCACTTCCTCTTTGACTCAGTTTTCACATTCTTCCCCTCGAACTATTTTTTTCCCTTTGTCCTTTCTCCCTTTTTACTCAAATACAGGAACCACAGGGCTCCAATTTGCATAGAGCAATTAAGCGATGACTCAGAGTCCCCCACTCAAAGTCTCAACTCCCTTCTGGTCCTTCCATCTTCCCGCCACAAGCCAACACTGGTCTATCTCTGAACTCCTCCATCCATCCATCCATGACCTTGATTTCTCCCTTATCCCTTCATCCTTCACCATCCATCCACCTACCTTTCATCCCTTGACCCTCATCCTCTCATCCCTCAACCCTCAACCCCTTCCCTCCATCTCTCATCCCTCAACCCTCACTACTTTGGTGTACTCCATCTCTCATCCCTCCTATAGTACATCATCTTGGCTCACCTTCATCCATAATATGCAATAAACCATTCAAAATCTATATATATCGATGTGTTCTTTATTAGTGAATGTACCTATAGTTTTGAGTTATTAGGTGGGATTTCTGGAGGATTATTGAGGTAAAGCCAAGGTCAAAGTCCAACCAGGCCTTGTCTTATGAAGACAAGCTTGAAAAATATATATCTGGGTCTAGTAAGAACTGTAATTTCTAGGTATACAACTGCCAAAATGAAACACTGTAATTTGGAAATTGCTTCACAGCTACACAGAGTCTTGGCATAGATAAGTGTCTGGTGTTCTACTAGAGAGATTTGACACCATTCCCGTACCAAACATTTCCTCATTTGGGTGTTTTGTGCTGATAGTAGCTGACACAGTCTCAGACACCAATCTGGACTCTTCGGCATGTGTGAAATTGTGTTGACTGGTGATGACTGGAATGGCTGTGCTGTATGTTTGTGAAAAAAACAAGCTCTGTGTGAATGAGGCTGACTTGCTTCAAGAACAACATTGCTTCCATTTGGTAAAAAATAAAAAAATGGGACTGAGCCATTGTTTTCTCCACAGGGTTGATGTGTTGATGATTCACAGGGTTGTCCGTCTTTTTTGAGCAGTGTTTCCACATCAGATGTTGCAGCCATTTGAAGTTGTTTCAAACTACTGTATGCATTATTAATCTGTGCTCACTGGAGATGTTGAAGGTAGAGGAGAGGTGGTGCTGCCTCTTCACTTTTTCTCGATATGTTATCCACCTGATATGAAGCCCAGAGGGTCCGTGAACACACTTGTTGAGATCAATCTTTTTCAGAATGCCGACGCAAACTTCAGAATCTTCCCCCTATAATGAATGACTTTGACCATGTTTGCTTTGCTGTCTCATCAAACAGTTTGAAAAGATGAAAGTTTTGACTTTGATCAAAACAGGAATTCTTTTCAGTAACACTTTGTGTGGCTGACATTTGCCTCAAAGCCATTAATAGCAACCACAGACACACCAGTATATTTAAGATTCTACAAAACAACCCACATAGCAACCTTTCACTCAGCTAATAGCAAAGTTTGACCTGTTTTAGTGTATCATATGTTCATATTTTGTTTATTATGAACTGGCTGAAAGGGATGACATATCTGAAATCTTTCTCTTTTTTTGTGCTATTAAGAAACACTACCTGTGTGTTTTTTACATCACTTCACCAACTAGTCCAATATTTTCCAATGTTTTTCCTTAAGGACCTCTTTTCTATTATTGAGTAAACCAACTAACTGACATGTTTTATGGATGTTTCATATTATATTCAGTGGATATCAGTAACAGTACAGAACTACCAGGAAACTGTACATTAACCCAAATTGTGAACACATTCTATTCTGCTATATTCTGCCAACAAAGGTCCCTAAATCTGACACACTGTACCTTTAAACACACACAGAGAATTCAGAGCCAGTGTTGCGTTGTGCGTTTCCTTGTCGACATGTGTTTCCCCTTACCTTAACCTGTTCCCACCTTATCCCTAATCCCAATCGGTTGTCTTCTGAGATGCTTGACACCAACCTAAACCAAATCCCAACCAATTATCTCCGCTTCACCTAACCCGAATGTAACTTAAGCCCTAACCCCGACCATGGAGGGGGACACTATGGGGAAACACGATTCTAACCGGAGGAGAAACAAGCCAGTCTGACATTTGAAACTTTTCGGTTTGCTCAGCAGCACAAATTGTGATCTTATATTTTTTTACTCTCTTATTTCATGGTGCTATTTTTCCCTCCACTGTTTGCTGTGTTTTCATTTTTATTTATTTATTTATTTATTTTCTTCACCAGACACTGAGAAATCTTCTGGTCCTGGTTTGTAACTGCTGACTCCAGTTCTCCATGTGTGGCTTCCTCACCACATTTACTTCGAAGGGCTTGGACATTTAAGTCAGATTTGTAAAACGGTTTCGCTTGTGTGTCATTGTAGTCTTGCTGACTTTACTGAATCACAGATATTTACATAGTATTTTATATGCACAAACACAAAAATTAACTTAGAGTATTAAGTGTCTCATGATTAATGAATACGTAAATGTGGGGAATTGTGTCAGGAGAATAAAGGGGCCCCACAGTCACTGTACAAAAGGGCCCATAATTTCCCATGCAGTGCTGACCCCAATCTTGAGAACTGCTTCAAGCCGTATTAGTCAAAATAATGAGCAAGTAATTCAATACATGACGTGTATTGTTAAGTCATTCATTATTATGATACTTCTTGCAGTAGACTTTGCAAACCACATGCACACCATTCACAGCATTTTTACGTCACGTAGGGTCTAAGATGGATGGATTTTACTCTGCTCTCAGTAGGCTAATGTACTCACAGGACTTTTCTGGAAACAGAAATAACTTTTTACAATAAGCCTCCAATAATGGAGAGTACAGAGCAGCAAGATATAATCAAAACTCAAATTAGAACTTCATTATTCAAACAGTACATGTAGGCATAGTCAAATGATTAACACAGTATCAGCTCTTTATCCATAACTCTAATACGATTCATTCGGGTAGAATTATATTAGCATATTAATGGTTATTACAGGATTCTTTATTGATCCCTGAGAGAATCGTATTTTTCTCTTGTAGCCCTTTCTTCCACATCATATCAGATCAAATAAATCCTATGCTAATTTTTAAAGCAGATACTGTATAAATTTTCAACAATTTAACAGAAATACAGTCATCTTTTAATAGGAGTTTAGCACAAATAATAGATACAATAAAAATATAAAAGGAGATCATCAAAATTAGGCAGACCTTGAACTTGGGTGAAACACAGAGCTGAGCCACCCACAATGCTGCTCCCCCAACTCCAAGAAGCACAGCTAAAGAGCGAAGTCTAAACTTAATAATAGAAATTGGTCAGATGTGGAAGCAGAGAGCACTGAAAGAATGACATGCTGAACCAAAGCCAATGACTTTTTGAGCAGGATGTAAGAGGGTTTATGATGACTGCATTGTCAAGTAAGAAGTTTCTCTTAAGATAAGTGCCCTCAACAAGCAGAGTACCGTGACCACTTCCACACTTGAAATTGCACTGATTTTTGCAAAGGGGTCAAGGTGACCCAAAAAATCCTTTACTTTTATTACTTTATGAGAATGTCAATAAAGGACCAAAATCTATCCCAGGGACTCCGTGGATGCTAAAAATCTATTACAGCTTCATGATCATGAAAGAAAAAATGAGTCTGACCATACTAAATGACTGGCCTAATTTTATATAACAGAAATAATATGCACCTCCATTTGGAAACCTTTGTGATTCTACCTAAGATAGTCTGAACAGCACATAAACAATATTTTTTAATGACAGTAAGGATATGACATTAGAGAAGACATAAGGAAAAGGAAAACAATATCTCATCTTATCTTATCTTATCTTATCTTATCTAGCAGGCAAGAAAGATAGAAAGATGGCAAAGGTAATACAATCTGCCTCTGCTTTTGAGAGGGATTTAATTTTAAGTCCAACTAAAAGTAAATTGTGATGGTCTCCTGTCATGCATTCAACACTTGGTTGTGTTACATGGTGGTATTTTTTTTTTTACATATGTTACTTTATTTCATTGTATTCTTATTTTTCCATACATTGGGTTGAATGTGTATTTTCCATTAGTTTTTGTATATATTTGGACATTTTAATCTATCTATCTATCTGAAATGTGTTATTGTAATGTATATGTGGTTTATTGTCAGAATGAAATATTTTTGTGGATGATTACCTACCATACTGCTTGTATTCTACTTGTAGTTTTACTGACTCTGGGGTAGAATTTTTTACTATTTAATTTCACTATTTCACATTTTCACTTAATATAAACATGTATAAGACGATATATAAAACACTAGAAAGTGAATTAAAAGCGTCCATAACAATAAATTAAATAGAAAAATAGACCGAAAAATGAAAAAACAAAACTTTGGAGGTGTGTACTACATTACCCTAAACACACCGCGAGTGCACTTAACTACGGCAAGCAGGAAGATGAGATTTAAGCCTTCGCCTAATCAGGTTGAAAGAAATGACTGCGTACTGCTGCAGCGAGTCGTAAAAAGTTTTGTAAAGGCGTTAATTTGTCTCAAGTAAATACTGTTATGGTTTTATCGTCGTGAAGTTTAGAAGTAGCACCGAGATAAAGTCACTCACACTGTCCTCAACGAGCACAGAGGCAGAAAAGTTAGCCACGTAACCTAGCCGCTAAAGCTAAAAACAACTGTACGGCAGCTGTAGAGGATTAGCTGTTTAGATAGTAACTTCACTAGCGGTTAAAAATGTAACACCATGGCAGTCTTGGGTGAAGGAATGTGTCCGGGATTGGATGAGGTTTTATTGCGGGACCTACGTGCTGCTGATGTTAAAACAGGTCAGTGTATGAGCGTGTCTGTGGGGAGGCTTCATCTTAATTAAAAAACAGCAATAACAAGCATGGTTTCTTGCTTTCACAGTGGAGGACCTGGTCTCATCTGACATTGAGGAACTTGCTCGGAAATGCTCTGTATCATATAAGGTATTTATACCACATATAAATTAAACGTGTAGCTCATTCACTGAGGTGAAGGAACCTGAAAACTTTGCATGTCAGTAGGTAAACTTCCAGTTCAGCCACATTAACGCTACATAATATCACCACAAACATGCACCCATGCACTGCTACAGATAATACCCTTAAATCAAACACATTTCCTCTTTATAACAGCTCAAACAAACTTGATTATTCCCTTGTTATAAATCTAATTCACAGCTTACTTTTGCAGTGTTGAAATGAATGAAAGGAAAAACAAATAACACACACACACGTTTCATTCTTTAGGTTTAGGTCTTGACCAATATCATATTGATCCTTAACAAATGTTCACCTGCACACAGCAGGAGTTTCTCACTGTAGAAGTTGGACTACACTTTCAAATAAAATTACCCTTAATGTAAGCAGACATCCCGCTGGGCTTGTTCTGTAAAAGCTATGGCAAGCCAGGTCATCTGATTAACAAGCCAGGGAAAATTGCCTCACAGCATAGGTTTGACTCCAAGTTCAAGATCATATTTTCTCACTAAGAAAGTGTAACTATACCAAATGTTTCCTGTAGATACAATGTGTCAAAAAATCCATTATGAATAAAAAAAAAAGCTAAAATGGATCTTATAAGAAATAGAAGTTGTATTTTATGTCTGTGCACAGTAAACAGGACAGCAAAACTAAAAGACTCCTTATTGGGTCTGTCTGCCACAAACTCCTTCATTATCAATTTTGAACTCGCAGAGAGAGGCCATCTCTTTCAGTTTTAAATCGGTTTGCAGTGAGAACTGTGGAGAGAGCAGAGCTCATGAAAGAAATTCTGCCTAACTCCATTCTGACCTTAAGGGTAGATAGCAGGAAATATTTTTTTCTTGATCATAAATGGTGTATTCCCACCAAACTTTTGCAGAGATATAAGCAAGTAGTCTTGAAGGAGGCCCAGAAGAGCCTTGTAGATAAATGTGTATCAGTGGATAATTGCGTGGGTGGACAGAGCATGGAAGTCAAGCTGGAAGCTTTCTTGGTTTAAAAAAAAACATGAGTGAGAGCTTTTCAGTCAGCAATACCTCTTCATCTGTGAACAGTGAGTGTCTGTACATGTAGTCTGGACATGTATGGATGAGATATTTGCTATATTGTAACCTCAGGGGAATAAGAACCTTCTGAAATCACGAAGAAAGTTTAAAAAAGTGTAATACTGTACTGTCTCACTGTGCATTGTCTTTTGGACCTATATATTGTTGTTTTGGGGAGTTAAGTACCACCTTGACTTGAGTCAAAAGCATTAAAACTATCATCAGAGCATTGCTTTTAACTTCACAAGATCATTACATTTTCCGAATATTCCCTTGTCCGTAAATGCCTGCAGCAGGTTCACGTTCATCCTAGTGACCGAGCTAGATTTTCTGACCAGCTTGTTTCGCCTGCAGGCATCCCCTGAGCTGATACCCAGCATCCCTCTGGTCCATCAGACTCCTGCTGTTGGTTTGAACCATTCTTGAGCACACATATTACAGCGGCTAGGAGGTCAAGGCTAGGTCATCTGCACTGACACGTTTATCTGACAAGCAGCCTGCAGTTCAGTTAACGTTGCACAAGGCAGGGTTGTTTTTTTTTTTTAATGTAAAAACACATCCGTCATATGAGCCTTCATCCCAAATTGGGGCACCAGCATTCCGACTAATTGAGACCCAGCAGATTTGCCTTACTTTTAAATTTCTGCTACTTGACATGAACTCTGACAGGAAATCCTCACTGGCCAGAAGAAGAGACTAATCAGAGTGTAAGTCTGTTAACAGCAGTAATTATACAGAAAACTGGAAAGCATTTGATTTTATTCCCCCTATGATTGTTTTCATTAGAATCTGACCGATATATAGATTGGCCGATTTTACATATCACATATATTGATCCAGTGTGATATTGTCCTACTGTAGCACAGTAATGTCAAATAAGCTAAAAATTGCACTCAAGCAAATAAATTCTACGTTCCTCGACAGTCACATACTTACCCACACTCACATGTATTTATTAAAAACAGAAATCCAAAGATCTTATTGGGTGATGGAAAGGAAGAGCAGTAGTCATGACCTGATTGGTCTGCCATACTGTGTGGTTTTCCTCTGTTGTTGTAGAGATGAGAAGTGCTTGTTCATCTCCCTCAGGCGCTCATGCAGCTCAACACACTTTCGCCGGGCTTCCTGGGGATTTTTCATAAAGTTCTTTATTTCTTAAGCGATATGAAATAAAGAGAAATGTCCATATATTTTCGAAATAGTATTTCTGTCAGAGGTGTTTGACTAGCCACCTTAGAGTGGAGCATCAGCTTTGCAATATGACGTATGTCTGAGTAAAAGGGATTGACCAAGTCGTATTGGGATTTGATTTGATCTCTCATCACTGGGTGTGTCATAGTGACCCTGGACTCCCGTATTGACACCATAGTAGGAGTACGGGAGGTGACGCTGGTTCCCAGTGGCATTCTGTGTATGAAGAACCATGCTTTGTTAGATCGCGAAGCAAAGGACAAAATTTGCAGTTGAAAACAAAGCACTCATGACATTGCTCTGAGAGCTGCTGTGATCCACAAACTCACCGTCAAGTGCGGTTTTATATGATGGGACCGGTTAACTGGATGCCCTGTATTACATTTGATTGGATACATTTACTACACCCTCGAGTGCAGGGTCATTCTACTTTGTACTTCTATCTTAACTTATATTTGACACGTACTATACGATTGCAGAGTATGTAAAATGTATTTTTAAGTTGTACGTTTATGTTGAAAACCTTTGCTTCAGAGTCTCTTGGTTTGCAAGCTGATTGATTGGTGGAAATTCTCTGTGCCATCACTGTGTGGGATCTAGAGCTCATGGTGTGTACACTAAAAGGTTTTGTACTTCTTTCTCTAAAAAATAAAAAAGGAAGAAGTAGCCTGTGTGATTTGGTGTGGAACTTTTTATTCATTTGCCAGAGTGCAGTTCTAAGTAAGCAGCAGGGAGATGAAGCCTTGTTGAGGAAATGAGACTTTCCAGGCAATTTTGTGGAAACTTGGTTCATGTCTTGAGGCTTTAGGTGTTTCACGAAGGACAAACTTTACAGCAGGAAATGATGAGCTCAGTCCTGGCGTAGAAATATCTCCTTTCTCCTTCAGCGTCTTTGACCCTGTGGTTTTGTTGTCATAATCGGAGGTGGGATGCGGTTCAATCCCTGTCAAGATGCTGTCTCAGTGATGATAATCGATCTACAACATTATATTGACTCCATACTAATTAACTCAATGATACCTCATTGTCATATGTGCACTTTGCTAGTGTGAATGTTTTACGGTTTAAATAAAGGGAGGCTTTGTGTCTAGGCTGGACAGTGACTGTGCTTGTTTTAATTTGGCAATGAATGTTGCTGTGCTTGTTTGGCAGTTTAAATATCACGATAAGCAGTATGCAGTTGGGAAATATGAAATCGAAGTATCCCCATACTAGACAAGACCTTTGCTTGGCTGCTGGCCTCTTCTCAACACAGTAACACAAAATCTGCTGAATTTCTCCCGACATTAATCTCACAAATTTGGGTGTTTCTCCCCTTACACTTTCAAAGTGTCCTCCAGAATTGAAGCACTAGTATCTACAAGTATCTACTTGTTTCATATTGTCAGATGTGAAGATGTGCTGCTTTTCTCTGTTCTTAGATCACTGAATATTTGGGTTTTGTACTGGTGGCTGGAAAATGTGAAGAAATATATATATTGTTAGAACACACAATATAGTACAACAGAACTTTGTCATGAAACAGGGAAGAAAATGGAGAAAGAAGAGTGAGTGTGAGTCCAAAGACTGCACTACAGGATCCAGGAGCGTATGTGTATGTGAACATGTGTGAAATGCTGTGGACAGCCATTAATTCTGCATGCAGCTGTGTGTCTTGTTGAAGCAAGAGGAAGAGACAGGTAAAACAAACAGCAACAAATAAAGAGAGAGAGAAAGAAAGATGCAGCAAAATGTGACCAGCGACTTGTTATCAAGTAAACAAAAGATAATCAGACTTATCAATAAAGAAACTAAATGTTAATCCCAGCGCAGTCTTGAACCACTTTGGTCTACCTTACACTAAGCATCGTAAATAATAATATGGAGCCTGAGCAGAAACTCCACACGTTCACTGCATATACCTAGAAGTTGTTAGTTATAAGTCAGATCAAATGCTAACCCAACAATGATGTTAGAGGGCGTAGAAAGAGCAAACAGTGTGGACATGATAATGTTACTACAAAAATACTCACATCAAAACAAGCCAAAATGTTACCGTGTGCCTTTCGATTATAGTCTTGACAGCTCAGTTGGGCAGAAAACAATGTAATCTGGCAATGCTGGCCGAGGTACAGTCCCATTCAGTCTTTTTACATTATTTTCTACATTGTAGATTAACGCTAAAGACATTAAAACTATGAAATAACACATAAGCAAACTAGCTTTTAGATTCTTCAAAGTGGCCACCTTTTGCTTTAATAACAGCTTTGCACACTCTTGGTATCCTCTCAGTCAGCTTCATGAGGTAGTCACCTGGAAAGCTTTTCAATTAACCAGTGTGCATGGTCAAAAGTTAATTGGTGGAAGTTCTTGCTTTCTTAATGTGTTTGAGACCATCAGTTGTTCAATGTTGGCATACAGTAAACAGCTTTATTCGACTATTGCAGTAATTTATATTAAGGCAGGAACCGCTCGACTAAGTGAAGAAAAACAACGGTCCATCATTACTAAGTCATGAAGGTCAGCCAATTCAGGAAGTTTCAAGAACTTTGAATGTGTTCTCAAGTGCAGTCGCGGGACTTCCTTTCACCCCCATGAAAATAAGACCAAGAGTTACCTCTCTGCACATAAGTAGAGTCCACATAATAAGAGCTGCGTGGGTCAAGAAACACAAGGAATAGACATTAGACTAGTGGAAATCTGTACAGTGCTCGGCACATATGGAAATTCCTTCAAGACAGTCGTAAAACTATTCCAGGTGATGACTCGCATGAAGCTGATTGAGAGAATAAAAGAGTATGCAAAGCAAAGTCATTGCAGCAAAAGGTGGCTACTTTGAAGAATCTAAAATATTGCTTTGCTTAGACCTTTTTTCATATATAAAATCCATATTTGTTATTCATACTTTTGTAAATGATTAAATATAAAGAAAAAACATTGAGAAGGTGTGTCCAAACTTTTGACTGGTTCTGTAGATGATCCATACAGTAGTGGTGTGAGCCTCATGTGCTGTAATACCCATGTATTTTAGGCACTGTTTGCCATCCGTCGAGTGCTGCTGGCCCAGCACACAGCATTTCCCGTGTCAGGCGCTGATCTGTATGAAGAGCTACTGAGTTCAACAGCCATCATCTCCACTGGAAATCCCAGGTAAGGACCAGTTTACACACATAGCAGAGCACACTTTGCTTTGTCTTTGGTGGGGGGAGGACAGGGGGATTTAACAGTGGGCTCAGTGCCACAAGAGCTTAAATCAAATATGTATTCCCAAGGACGGCTCTCCACATGCTAAATTAAAAAACATTTCCCCAGTGTTCAGTGTAGAGGTAAAAGTGATTTAGAGATGATACTTGTTTAAGCGCCTTGTGGCTCCTTTATCAGTGCCTGATATTATTAAAGATTAAAGACTTTGATTTGTTTGGCAGCAAGAGTATTCTGTAGTGCTTTGAAAGGGGACAAACATGATGGTTGATTCTAAGAAACTTAAGTTATGCTTAAAATACTATTGTTGGAGAAATGGAAGCATTTACAAGTAATTTTTTGTCTTATTTTGTTGTTGTTTTTTTGCAATTTTTGCTCTTCAGCTTTGCAGACCAGTTCTGACTGTCCACAAATACAATATAACATGTTGAATCAATAGTATTATGCATTACCAAATATGTTTTGTAATGACATTCCCCTGCATTCATCCATTTTTATCAACCTAAAATATTTTCAGTGTTGTTAAAATCAAATTTGCATTGACCTGTGGTAGAATGCGTATTTGGACTATGATGTAGTTAAAAGTACAGCAGAGCAGCAGAGCAACAGAACGTATTGGCTCGTGTGCTACATTATAGCTAAAGCTGACTTCTTTGCTTGTTGTTCCATTTGGCTCGTGAACATCGACTAAAGTGGCTTCTGATATATCAGCCGCATTAACTTGGCTTCCATCTTGGCTACTTTCCATGCACACAAAAAAACACTGACAAGTCCTCTAAAGCATTTTCACTGTAGATTAGAAAATCAAAATTTAATAACTTGAAAGAAACCAAACTTCCTACTGTTACCAGCATGCCATTGTGTTACACCGGTAATGAAACTGACCTGCAAAGCTGAGAAACAGCATCCCATTAAAGGTTTGCACAGAGACGTGTACTGGCAGCACAAGATTCAGTCATCTGTATGCAGTCATAGCACAAAGCGTGGCAGATAAATATTCCACTTTCAGAAGAGAAATATTCTTCAGCCAGGACACAGACTGCTCTGGACAAATCTGTGAAATGGGCGATCATGGTATAATTTATAGGATGGTACCTTTTCTACAGTTAAACTCACTGTTTTAGCATAATTAATGACCAAAGGTGTTTTTTTTTTTTTCTCTCCCTGTGGCTCTTTTCATAAATTAGTCAGTGCTTTGGATTAGTGATATGAAACTGAATCAGGCATGTGAATAAAGGCAGCGTGATTTGTGTGTCTTGGCTGCGCTCTACTGGTGAAAACATAAACTGATGAAGAATGATCTTTGCTGTCCATCACACTTTGTACAGTCAGTATGGTGCGCGAGAGACAGTTAGAGTGATGAAACCTGCACTTGCTGGTTTATTAGGTATACATAGCTAAAAGTAATGCAGTCTGATACAACAGTCCTGCAATAAATGCTTCCTGCATTAAAGTGTTCAGTGTCAATGGTTAGTCTGGAGTAGGGCTGCAACTAGATTGATTAATCGATTTGTTTTTTGGTCCATCAAATGTCAGAAAATGGTGGAAAATGTTGATCACAAAGTTTCCCAAAGCCCAAGGTGACTTTCTCAAATGTTTTGTTTTGTCCACAACCCAAATATATTCAGTTTACTGTCATAGAGGACTAAAGAATCAGAAAATATTAACATTTCAGAAGCTGAAATCAGAAAATTTGGATTCAAAATGACAATAGTTGACAACTAATAGAATAATTTCAGCTCTAGTTTGGCTGTTGGACTAAAGTTGAATTATCCTGAGAGGTTTACATAATATTTAGTGTCCTCCTTGATGGGGCAGAGAACATATTAAAGCAGCTGCTCTGAGGGACTGTAATGTGTTGATATGCAGAATGATATTTCCTGCCAACGCTGAGTGTGAAACTAGTTTTCTCGGCTGATTGGCTGCAGAGACAGAAGAGAGGATCTTGCCTGAGAATCAGTGAACTGGATGTATAAAACAGTATTCCTTGAAACAGCAGATTTACCGGTGAGAACAAAGCCTGACTGAAAAGATGCAAATATGAGTATTTACATTTTCTTCATTGTGCTTGACAAAGACAGATTTTTCTACCTCAAGCCTGAAATCCCGCTGGCTGTAAACACTGTTAAGACTTCACTTCAACTTTCAATCACGTCTGCTGTTAGAAGCATCTTTGTCGTATTACTTTAATG
This sequence comes from Sciaenops ocellatus, assembly GCA_033000465.1. Classification (NCBI taxonomy): domain Eukaryota; kingdom Metazoa; phylum Chordata; class Actinopteri; family Sciaenidae; genus Sciaenops; species Sciaenops ocellatus. Next base: position 11,193,472 of record CP136870.1, read on the forward strand.
TCTGTCATTCTCTTCCCTTACATTTCCATTTCTTCTTCCAGCTGTTTGATATTTTCACAGTAAGTAAGAGTTTGTAGCCCTGAAAAGGATGAAAAGAATGTGATGGACATTTTCCTTATTTCAACCAAATAGTAGAACTCAAAAGTGCTCAGAGAAAACCACTCTACCATAACACAATAGAATAACTAAAGATACTTTTAAATCTTTATACTTAGTTCTGCATATCCAGTGAAGATCATCACTTCTTAACTGATTATATGGTATCTGTATTCTCATTAGCTGTCTCCTTAAATATCATCAGACAGCACAAAAACACTCAAAACACATTCATGCAACCTAAATTTGCTCCATCACAGCTCAATTAGTAAAACATAAAGCAGTATAGTAATGTACAAAGACAGAAAGTAGACAAGCCTCTTCAGATTTCCTGCTGCTATGGTGATTTTTCTTAAAAACATAGATGGATGATGAGGGCTGATAATGGTTTATAGCTTTAATCGGCTTGTGCATCATATAGCCCACATCAGGTTTTGTCAACACTTGACAGTATAATAGCACCATGATTTTATGATGCCATATATAGGCTACATTTTAAATGTTTCTGTGTAATCAAGTGATTAAAATTCAGCCTCAAATCAAGACGGTCACTTGAAACCTCGCTGAAAATGGCAACGATCGTCTTCCTTCACAGCCTCCTCATGAGAAATTCAGCCTTGGAGTTCGGTGTTAGTGGCTCTCAACAGCACGCAGCCTTACAATGAATCAGACTCAAGTATTTCAGCCTGCTTATGAAAGAGCAGATTAATACTGATGCCTCTATATGACCTACATGAGCAGACAAGACCATCAGCAAGAGGATTTTATTTTGCCTGCTACCTGGTCAGATTCAGTTGGAATAAACGCTTTTGTCCCCAGCGACTGTCAGAATCAACAACAAATGAAAGTTTATTGGAGCGTAAGTAATATCCTGCTAATTCCCACTCTTTGTTTATATTATAATCCTGATGGTGGGTATGGCCATGGGAAAGAAATATCTGTCCACAGGAATATTAAAACAAAATCTTTCGAAAAGCTCTTGAAGAAAACTTTGACTCAGGTCCAAGGACTGCAAAGTATTCTGGTCTCACTGATGAGTGCAGCCCATAGAAAATTCTGATTCTCTTCAAGGGCAATCACTTTCATCCTTCTGAGTCCTTACAAGAACACAACAGTGTAACCCTCTCTGCACCAATGTCAGAGAAGACAGGAATAATGCAAGTATGTTCATCCCTACCGATTCTCCTCTTCACAATCACGCCGTGGGTGATGAGAGCCACTATCAACCAACTGCAGGCTTGTGGCGATGCTTAACCTTCAAGCTGGAGAGGACCTTGGCTATGTAGATTTAACTGCACCGTCGTCACATCCATCATCACACGTGCAGGCAAAGATGATGAGATTCCACAAACTGCACAGATCACTAGCCTGACCGTCGGCATAGACAAATCAAAACATTTGCTGTTGAGAGAACAGATGGTTAAACCATTACGACCACAAACAGTGCAAACAGAACTCATTTCTCTTGAGTTAGAGCCAATAAAAACTCGAAAATTCTCTAATGCATCAGTGTTTTATGTTGCTGTAACTTTTCCAAAATAACATACAGAGTTATAGTAACTAATACATCACTTAAATCAATATAACAATAAGTATAAGGAGAAAAAGAGGAGTAAGAGTGTCACGGTGTTCTGTTGTTGGGAAGACTGTACAGGCTGTAAACAAACCCGAAACCTACATTTTACATAACTATTGTTCACACAATGAAATCAGATTGGTAGGGTAAGGTTAAAGTAGCACAGGAATGTTATTGTGTGTTGACAGCTGATTGTGAAACCTTCAAACATGGCCTACTTTTAACCTCGTCCACACATCGGCCCAGCCTCTGTTCACTCAGCTCAGTAGGATTTTTAATAGACCTCTTGTGATTTATTGCTCAAGTTTCTTAAAGTGTGAACACATAAAAAAAAAAGAGTGGATTCACTGGAGTGGAAGAGGTCATGTATAAATGACCTAGGTTGTGTAAAGGTGGAGCTCAGGGAGGATTTACTTAGACAACAAAGAACCCATAACAAGACTGACAAGGTTGGAAATCTTAAGAACAGAACCACACTTCACTATCCAACTGAGACAATTCATGCACTTGTCTGAGGCTATTCTTCTAAAGGAAGAGATGCAGATGTTTCTAGTTGAGCTAGCAGAACAGTTCCTCAGTATGTAATACTGGAAGAAATAGATAATGTAATAAAAAGTGGATAGTGAAATGAGAATTAATTATGCAGTGCGGTGCTAAAGAGAACATACGGAAGATTTATGCTCAAACATCAAAAGTACATTCTTGACTTTGGGGACAGTCGACTGACAGAATAATCTTGACTCAGACTTCACTTTTGACGAGATGCATTTGAAAGCATCTCGTGTGGAACTTGAGTCACATGATACCACCTCGTTTAGCGGCACTAGCTGAAGTTACAAGCTTAACCCTCATAATGTCCTCCCGATTGCCGTACACCTTTTGTCCTCTCTGTCCCTTGTATAAATTGTCAATCAATTCTGTGTTATACCTTTAGTCTTACTCCAGTTATGGCAGACCATTTCCCACTGTACAAGTTATGCATTAAGAATGGATATATATATGTTTGATAGAAGACTAACCCAATCTTGCAACTGCTGAAATTTATCTTGCATTAAAAGTACAACACAGTGTTACATTCTGTAGTAGCTGTTAGGACCCAGAGCTGAGCTGAGAACAGATGGAGCCGACAAATTCTTCCTCCAACAGGGGTCCACTTTGGATTTGATTTGTCAATGATAGCTTCTCATTATCATTATACTAGTTAGGGGACAAATCTCGCTGAACTTCTGTCACAAAAATCTCTTAGAGTCACTGTTTGTACACGTTACTGTGGTACAACCTTCCCATTAAAGACAGGGGTGGCATAGTGGCTAAGACGGTATGTTGTGATGGCAAAATCCTGGTTTAATTCTGACATTGGTTGCTTTTCATTCCCTTCTTTCTATAATTCTTCAAATGGTACAAACAGAAACATTTTTTTACTCTTGATTACAAGAGTAAATGCACATAAACAAGTATATACTGCACCTTTTATATATATATCTTTTTTTTTTTTAATTGGCACTGCAGCAGACACACTCATTAGACCTGTAGCTAACAAACAAACCCATCCACATACGCACAAAGATTAATGAAAAGCCTATTTTTGATTCTCTTTGAAAGATGCAGTCACTGGCTGAGCTTGATTAGAGGCAATCAAACAGCAACTGAAAATTAGGATCTGGCCAAGTATCTTAAGAATATTCTGGAACTTAATGCAAGCTCTGTTTGTATTAGGTTTACCCAGCTGCAGTTTTTGTTGGCTCTGCGGATGTACTTGGACTTAATAGTTTATTACATCCGATGGCAGTTGTGAGTAATGAATTGTACCTTGTTTCTCGCAGCTTAGATAAAGTGCTGGATTCAGGCTTGTATACTGGCGAGATAACAGAGCTGTCAGGAGGCCCAGGAAGTGGCAAATCTCAGGTGAACATTTCCTACCTTCTCTCTCCATCACTGATAATTTCAGTCTCGTAAATTCCCTCTTTTTAGAATAAACTCTCCTCTCCTAGAATAAGAAACTGTACTCTAGCTGAAATAATACTTTACTGTTTAGCTAACAGAAGTTATCCATGTTTTCATCGTCTACTCCATGTCCTCTAGGTGTGTTTTGGTGTTGCAGTGCACATTTCTTACCAACTGAAACAGAGTGTAATATTTATCGATACAACGGGAGGGCTGACTGCCAGACGCTTGCTTCAGATGCTACAAACGGAAACAAGTAACACGGAAGAGCAGGTGAGTTGACAGGAATTGCGTTTTAAACAAATATTACATGATGTGTAATTTAAATCAAGGTGGAAAAAAATGTCATTTTACAGATGGAAGCTCTTCAGAGGATCCATATCTTTCGATTGTTTGACGTCTACTCTCTACTCGACTGTCTGCACGGTCTTCGCAGTGGCAGGCTTCAGCAGGTTTGTTTGCAGTTCTGATTTTTCTTAAAATATACCAACAATCCCGCTGTACCCGGGGAACCTTTTGAGAAAGATGAAATTTTCAGCAATCTAATTTTGTCACATTTTGTGTTAGGCGTCTGTTGGCGGCGGCTCTGTCAAGGCAGTGATCGTGGACTCCGTGTCAGCTGTTATCGCTCCTCTATTGGGAGGCAAGCAAAATGAAGGTGATATCTCTTTCTGTTAGTCCATCATAGTCCATCATACCTGAGGCTGTTTACACCCGAGCCTGTAAACTCCAAATGTCTGTCTGGAAATAAATATCACAACAGGGTCCCAGCACAATTCAGAAGCATGACATCTTAAGAAAGTATTTAAAAAAAAACTCAGAAGCATTAACACAGTCAACAGTAAATGCTAACTGGACGGCGTCTGACCTTTTTAACAGTCAAAATAATTAAACTTCTTAATCCAAATGAACTTTCAGGCCAACAATTGGTTTATAGAGACTGTGATCTAATTAAACAGTCACTGAATACAGCAGAGTTCAGAGTTTATCTAAAATAAATCTGCCACGAGTGTCTGCAAAAAGGCATTACAAAAGGCTAAAGAAACAATCTAATTAAAACTTTAAGAAAAGCTGTAGAGTGAACAAAAAAGAACACGTTAAGCAAACACTACTGGTAGAGGTAGGCACATTTATTCAGAAATAAATTAACATCTGATGAACCTCAACATAAGCTTTGCTATAAAAGAAGATGTAGTTAATTTCCCTTCAAGCTGTGTCTTTTTCTCCACATCGGAGCACGTCTGGTCAAATAGAAAACTCAAATTAAAATACAAACAAATTGATACTAAATGGCTAAAAACAATCCATAGCATTGTCATAAAGCACAATAGACTATTTCTATTTTCCCGTCTCTACCACAGACTAATTTTTGTCTATTTTAGGGGGGCAGGGGATCTTGAGGGGGGGATATCAGCTCAACAGTATATGCCACAAATAAGTGATATACATCATCTGAAAGCTGGGGACCTGAAGATACATTTGAGATGCAATCAAGAGATGTATCAAATTTAAATAAATCTGTAATAAACATTGTGTTTCGATTAGGCTCCTATTCAAATTTATAGTGCACAAGGGCTTAGAGCATTTTGACTGAATCACGTGTCGACCATTCCCATGCACCTTTATGTCTCTGTTTATGCTGTGACATTTGGAGATTGTAACAATTGGGTGGTGTGTAAGTGTTCTGGAAATTACTCAAATTCTTTAATATGATACCAGTATCTTCATTCTACCTTTAAAACCCGCTACGGCCTCTGAAAGAGTCTGCTGAGGAGGTCTGCATCCCCATCGAGTTGAAGAGGTTAAAGACCAAGAGTATTAGCTAAGTTCAGCAGATCATTTGTGATCACGAAGAAGTTGCAACATAAATAAATCAGTAATTTCAGAAGGTTTTCTGAAAAATGAGAATCTTTTTCTGCATATTTGGCTACTGAAGTTTGGACCCATATTTGACCTCAGTGCTCTGTGATTCAGCCACAAAACCTTTCCTCTGTGAAACTTCAGAGAGAAGTCCGAACTCCTGATATACACCAGAGAGTTACATCTTCAAAGATGACTTTTGTGATGTCACAGATGTCTACTGTCTGCCCAAAATGCTAAAATACTTACCTGGGGTGAAGCCAACATTTAAATCCAACCTTTCCACATACTGTGCTCGCTTAAGTTGTTATGGCAGGCTAGGGCAGTGACCAGCACAGTCTGTGAAAACCTTGAATGTAAATGTTTCCTGCTAGCCTGGGCACACATTTTTATCATTCTGAGCAGTGGATACCTGGGATCACAAAAATACCTTGAAGATGCAACCTGAGTAGGGAACACTATGTAGCCGAATCATGCTGAGGTCACAGATGGCGGTAGCTACTGAGCATGCGAAAAAGACTACAGCTGTGTACCAAATTTATATGATTAAGTATACAGTACTTAAAGCAGACAATATGCATATGAATAAATCCTTGATTTTTGACCAGACTCCCACAATTCAATGGAAAGCCTTTTTGCTCTCAGGTTTACTGGAAGCAGTATTGTAAAACTGTAATTGAATTATCTTTGCACATTGCATGTTTTCCTGTTAGCATAAAGTGGTAAATTACGTTGGTTTCTTATATACCAACTGCAAAACACTACAAAGATTAGTATATATAGTATAAACAATTTATATGTGGTATGTTATTGGGATAGCTGAAGAGTCCAAAGCCATGTTAACATGTCTAGCGATGGGTGCTTTGAGCAAAATGCTAACATCCTCACAATGACGATGCATATTTGACGTTTAGCACTTAGCAAGTAATGTTCAACATGGTTGAACACCCTAGTTTAGCATAATAGCATGCTAATATTTGCTAACTAAACACAAAGTACAGCTCAGGCTTAGGGGCATGTCACTGGTTTTGCAGGTATTTGGTCATAAACCCAACATACTGAAAATTTGGTGGAGATGAAAAGTTGAAGCTGCTGAAAAGTTAAAATTTGGTATGGGGGACTATTATTTATTGAGAGTCTAACAGTTGTTGCCTATCTGCCTCATCAGGGCTGTGTGGTTTGATCAGACATGACAGACGGCGTCGGCAACATGAGCGAATGACCTCACCGGTGTTTGTTCTGATTCACTTGTTGCTAGTGTTGCACCAAATCACCTTTTTCCAACAAGCACAAAACCACAAGCACAGAAATGTGTCATGTGAAAGAACAACAACTGTTTGTCAGAAAATGTATTCGTGTAGCGTCCCAACGTCGCAGTAAAAATCTGTTGGAGAACATGGGATTTTAGGGACTTGAAGGGATCACCAAAGTTACAATTCATGTGTACTAAATTTTACGACAACCCATCTAATATTTTCAGTCATGGACTGAACAACGTTGGCATCCCTTGAGCTCCGCTGCCAGCATAGACAAAATGAGTCAACCATAAGGATATTGAAGACTGTAAATATCACAATAACGTCTGTCGCCTGAGAAGGCTACTTTTTTATTCCTTAGAAAGTACCACTGAAAGACAGCTGAGAGTATTCTGTTCACGAACAAACCTCTCTAAAACTTGCTGTGCCTCCAGGCATGTCCTTGATGATACAAGTGGCAGGAGCCCTTAAGACGATGGCAAAGGACTTCAATGTAGCTGCTTTGGTAAGGATGACACTGTCCTTGACGTGTGCTACTCTGAATGCTGAATGCTCTGAATGTCTAAACTCACCATAGACCCTTTCACACCAACTCTTGTTACTGCTTTGAGACCTGAAATGAACAATAAGCATTTCTTTCACCTTTGTGAAACGACTGGAGTTTATAATTATGTAAAATATGATCTAATCACATTAGAAAAGCATGCACCAAAGATAATTAGCTTTCACCTCAAATCAAGTTATTTAAAGTGAGATAAAGTGGATTTAGGTGGAACAATCTGCTTTTCTTTTTCCCTTTTAAAGCTTTCATCATCTCTAGCGAGCTATTAGCATAGCATGAAATCATGAAAGAACGGTGTGATAATCCCACGAGCTGAAATAAATGTAAATCTGAGGATGTCTGGACCTGCAGGTTACAAACTACGTTACCAGGAGTGGCAGCGGGGAGGTGCAGCCGGGCCTCGGCGTGTCGTGGAGTCACGTTCCCAGAACCAGGGTCCTTCTGGAGCAAGTAGAGAAGGCCGTGTTAGTCAGCCAGTCCAGTCTGCGCTCTGCAACGCTGATCAAGTCTTCCAGACAGGTACTACATGCAGAGCTGACTTGCACATTATGTGGCTCAGTATTGATTCTGTCAAAGTGGTTTCATTGAGAGGCAGACGTCAAAATGCCTTGTTAAAATGGAAACTTTGAAGTTGCTCTTTTTAAAGGTGTAGTTCAGTAAAAGAACTATTTATTTTTTGCCCAAAAGCGGCTTCCAGCAAGATATTTTTGGGTAAAGTTTGCCAGTCTTATTCTAATTCACAAAGACAGGCTGCGACAGACAACAGTCTCACTGTGCTGAGTTGGATCCAGGACACTCAGCTGTTTTACCCAAAAGCAATTCTAGCGTCATGTACAGCCACTTGTCCATCAACGAGACGTGACAAAATGCAAAACCATGCGTTAGCACTTAAGTTGAGCTGAACTCGACCACTATGAAACTTTAAAAATGTTTTCGTCTCTGGCTGCTGTTTGGAGCTGTGACATTGTCCATTGCAGAATACAATAGCAGTTACTGCTCAGGAAGCCTATCTTATTTTTCTTTAATGTCGTACTACCGTCACCCACATTGTTTCAACAAATGAGTGAATTAGTCAACAAAGTTAATATAAAAGTTTAGTAAACCCACTGCAGTCAGTCTACTACTGTCCTAACAGAGCAAGGGTTTTGCGAAAACAAGTTTTACAACAAACTACATATCCTTTACATGACAGCTTAGTGTTTTGAACATTTATTATTTAAGACATCCATTGGTTTCCATTTATTTTCATACAGTATAAAAATCCACTATTAGTACCTTAAAACTGTAGTGCAGACTTGAACTATCAGGATTGGGTTGTAACTCATACATGTAATCAGGATTATGTAAACAGTTTACAAAAAAATAACTAAATGTTGTCGAGGATTACAGTTTACGTCGCGTTACATTACGTCCTGTTATGTTGCGCTACGTTATGCTGTTTTGCGTAGCGTCACGTAACGTTATGTTGCGTTACATTACGTGGCTGTGTCCATTTTATTTTTAAGTAATCCAAAAGATTACAGATTAGATTACAAATTTTTGTTTGTTTGTAAACCAATGGATCAGGTCACTAATCACAAATATTGGCATGTCATTTTTATCCAGGAACTAGAATGTCAATGTTTCAATGTAATCTGACCCAACACTGATTACCACGTAATGTTGCACTGATAGATATGAAGGCAGATTTGATGGATTACAGAAGTCAAGCAATTGCCTCACAAAAGAAACGGAAACCAGTGTCTGCCTGGAACCGTGGGAAAGATCAAACTGTACTGTGTGTGTGTACATGATTTGTTCAATAAGGACTTGCCTTTACAAAAGGAACAGTAACTTCCTGTATTATTATAGTTTATTATGTGATTCATGGGTTATTGTAATTCAAATCCCACTTCCATATTTAGGCAATGTGCAATCAGCTCTAAGTGTAGCTTCTAAAATATAACATTGTATATCTGCAGCGACTGTGGTCTTCAAAAATTACAGTCATTTAAATCAGTCAAAGCAGCAGACTGTCTGAGATGTTCCAGTGCTTTTTTGGAAAATAACGAGTGAATTCTGCAGCAGAACAGACAGGAAAGGCTTCGGCGTATAACAAACACATTAATGGACTTTTAGTTGGTATTGACAACAGGATGAGATTACTTTTATTGCTGAAAACTTCTACAGTTAGTTTTTCCTCCTCGAGAACAACTCTGCAAAGACATTAATTATACATTTCCTGCTTTGGGGTTATAAAAGAGGTCCGTCACATAAAACAAAGACAAAGCACATTCAGAATGAACAGCAACAATGAATGTTTTATACTGAAGCCGAGTTGTTTTTTTTAATTTTTTTTTTTTTGTTTTTACTAAATCAACACTGTCATCTGTTCCACTTCTTAGCCTTGTCACATCAAAGAAGTGTTCGACTTGCAGTGGTGGAGTCGCTCTAAAGAAGGATCCTCGGGAAAGAGAAAACTGGATGAGACTGACTCCTGACGAGAGCAAACCATAATCCTCCGCCTAAATGTCTGATCAAAGGTACATGAATGTTTCTGGACCAAGTGCAAAAGAAAAGTGTGTGTCTTTGAAGTTAGAGTTCCTTTTTTTTCCCCACAGAACTATGCAAATATATAAAATGATTGCTAAACTTTACTTCAATCAATGCATTAGCTCCTTTACTTTGATTAGAATTATGTATAAAAGCTTCAAAATTGACCCATTTCAGATCACGACACTGGCAGTAAACTCTTCTGAGATGCTCTTTTAGGCCTCTGCAGCAGCATTAACGTTTCATTGAGTATTCCTTGGCATAGGAGTTAAAGTAGGTCTGTAATTTGCTCACACACAAAGCCAAGATTTCCTATTTTTGTTACCTTTTGTCTACCTACTGAGAAGAGGGAGGAATATAGAACTCCTTCCTTTTTGTATCCGTTAGGCCTTTCAGGGGAAGCAGTGCAGGTTCATATTCATGTGCCTCCTCAGAGCTTCAGTACATAGAAACATTTAATTAAACCACAGTATCCCTATCTGAATTGTACTTGAAAGCCCTTCAGATGCTGCAGTAAAAACCTCCTAAAAACTCCAAAACTACTAATTCTTCTAACATGATCTCGGTAAATTCTGGAGCAGCGTGTCAGTGGTTATCAGATCTGTAATACCTCCACATTTTCTGCAAGGAGCTGCAACGTTCTCAAGCACATTCTGTAGAAAATAAAGAGCATGATGTTAGTGAGACAGTTTATTCCTAATGGCAGACAGATTTGGTTGTTCTCGGTTCATGAGCTGGAGGATTTAATACCTCGGAAAATGTTTCATTCAAGCTGTAAAAATGATGCACCATGCTGATTTAAAAACAAAACTGAATTCTGCTGCATCTTCATTTTCAGGTCTGACATGATCTCTTTGTAAAAATGTATTTTATGATTTACAGTACTCAGTACACAGCTGCTTCGACAACTTTTCTTACAAAAACTCTACATCTACAGTACACTAACATTTGTTCAAACGGACCTCATGTCATCAAAATGGTCATCAGTAAATTGGCAATATCCATCCCCAGTATTCATAATCTTACTGAAACATGTGAAAGCATTGTGTAATGGACACAGTGTCTGGTTGGCACAGTAATCTCCCCAAACTACGAAGATCAACCATGTTCATTTTGTTCAACATGGATTTAGAGTTGAGTTACACTGATGTGCAGTAGTTTACGGACAAGTTAGCGCAGTGTATAAAATGTGTGTTTGTCTTTTTACTGTTAACAGGGAGGTACGACACGTCTCTTGCGGATACATTCCCAGATCCAGCTGGGTGAGACTTTCTGGGCTTGGCTGTCCTCTTCAGGTTCAGCCAGCGTATGTGTGGCTGAGGTGGTGTCATAGTCCGGTACGATGTCTCCGTCGTACGCCACAAAGTAGCGCCTCAGTTTGTCAAAGTCCTGCACGGAGACTGGCAGGAAAAGCTTCACCCCACTGAAGATGTCCAGCAGCGTCTACAGGAGAGATACAGATGGTCAGCAGAGGAAACACCCAGTGTGTTTTCAATACAAAGAACTGTTTAAGCTGCAGCATTACAAGAGGAAATCATGCTCGCTTGTTCATTTGATTAAATTTTGCAGTTACCACTACATGACGAAAACAGATGAAATACAAAATTACAGCTCGCTGTATGATATGGCTTTATTTGGCTGCAACTAGTTATTCTAATAACTTTTATTTTTCTAATTGATAATTTAGTGACGTGTTTAATTAAAAATACTCATTTTGTGTCACCAGAATCCAAAGTATTGTAACAGTATTTAAATAGAGTGCTGCTGGGATGTTGTATCTTTGTAGGCCAACCTACGCATTGACGTGGTTCCTTTTGAAAAATGCCAATTGGATTATCGCAGGAAATAAGCTAAGTTTATGTGAAACACGATTTGTGAAGTGTAAATAGCTAACGTTGGGCTCTAAACGAACTACACTGTGGTCACATGACTTCAACACCACCACCACTAAGATCCTGACAACCTCTGTAGTCTTGTTTAGCCATGTGTTAGCCCCCTTTTTCTTTTCAAGAGCCTCCGACATTTTACTGACATTTTATGCTGTGGAACAAAATTTGAAAATCTCTTCAGCTTGTGTTTAACAACAGACTTTATTTCAGGCATGTAACCAAAATCTCATTAAAAAAGAAAAATTGATTTTGAAATGAGGGAAGTGCAAAAATGCAAACTCATTTCCAGGTTTTAGGACTCGTTCCTAATAACCTGACTGTTATTAAAATGTCTGAAGTTGTTATTTGTCAGTGACTAGATTCATCGTTTGTAGTCTTTGAACTAGCTAGTTGAACTACTTGTCCTAGCTCTGGCTCTGTCAGTTCTGTTGGATTTGATCTGTTTTAATTCAGACTGGCCAAAGTAACTGCCGAGATTGTGAAATGTGGCGTCATGACTAAAAATTGTTCCAATGGGATGAAAACAAAATGTTTCAAAAGATCGGGCAGGATGTGAACAAACCTCCAGGTGAGCATTTTAGATCAGTTTATAGATCCTGGTTCAACTGACATCTTGGTTACAACCTGTGATCATCAGACAACTTTTCTTGCCTTGGACTTGTTTGGCAATCACTTTGGGAAGTATAATGTTATTTTAGCTGATGGAACTGATGACCAGAGCTGCAATAATAAACTCCATGTTGTCAGACTCCACAAACTGCAGATTTTTAATATTTTTGCATAATTTCTGCAGTTAATAAAACATTGTTTCATTTCCCAAACTGACTTGAACAGCTGGATCACCACTTGTGTTTGTACTACAGACAGTATCAGTTCTCTTGTTTGATTACAATTAAACAAAGAGAGACGTGATGTTGACCAACCTTATCATTCCTCGGCTCCAGCAGTTGAGAGGTTGCCTTTGCTTTGGTTTGTCCATTGCTGTGAACACTTTTCACCTGATAGGAAACAGAACAGTTCAGTTCTCATCAAACTGTGTGTCAGGATTACTGTAATGATGCAAGTGAACAGCTGTCACGTGAACATACTGTCTGCTGTGCATTAAACACAATACCTTCTTGGCACTGGGTGCTTCTGGGCCTGGACTGCGAGGCTCCGATTTCACCGCCTTTGGTTTGGGTGTGCTTCTGCTGTCTGTGAAGTGAACGCATGTTATTGATGATGTGTCAAATGAAGTTGCATTTGCAGCACTCGGTTACAACATACTGGGGTCTCACATTTTGCCTGCAAGTCCAGCAACACAACTCTATCTGCTAGAGAGGTTTCCTTCTTGTTACCGATGCCGAAACATAAACCTTTGTTGTCAATGCTCGGCGGCAGTGCAGCACGCATGACCTGCCCTACTCTGCCTCTAATTGGCTGGTACGCACTGCCTTTGTTGTTTGTTAGACAATTTCCTGGCTAATAAATGATGTGGTTTCAGATCGGTGCACTGATATGCATATTTGCAGATACCCGATCCTGCATTTGAGGGAGTATCGAGGCATTTTCAACAGTGGTATCGGTACAACACTACTTTCTGCCTTACTGGCCAAAATAAAGTTGCAATATGAACCATATTCCACTAAAATAAATGCATCAGATTTCTGTCACCCTGTGTCCTCACTGCAATCTAATCTTTGCCTGAAACAGGCTTTTAAAAAGATATTTAAACGGTCAGGACATTTTGACATTGCTGTGGGTGCACAAAAAATGTGCTTATGCCAAGGCGTCATGACTCCATGTTTCAAAAATAATAAACTGTTCCATAAGCGTCCTTTTATGCAATAAAAAAAGTTATGAAAATAGTGAAACTCCGGTGCCACCCCCGTCTTCCTTCACCAGCCTCCTCGTTCATGTTGTGTACTTACTGGTCTTCTTGGGTGGAGCGCTTCCACGGGACGAGGACGACGGGGAGTTCCCTCCGCTGTCCCCTCCCGACGAGCCCTTCTCGTCCGACGGTCCGGCTGTCACTTTAAAGTCGCTGTTCTCCTTTGATATGCGGTACAGCTCCTAAAACAGAGAGGCGAAATGACAACATGGGCTTCGGCCAAGAGATGTAACGTTGTGCGTGGCGAGAGATTGAAGACCCGTGTTGGATTCGGATAATTTAACGCAGGCATGTTAACTGCCTCAGCTCATTCGTCAGTGTTTATGGGATAACTGAAAGCAAATTTGGTCCTCGTCATTTAAATCACACTTAACTTATGCTTCCCATGGGTGCTTTGTTCAACAGTAGGTTTAATATTTTTTTTCTCCTCACCACTTACACACTACCTTCCACATACAGTACATTCTCATGGAAAACACAAGGCCAAACAATCCCAAGTATAAGTCACTGATTTCTAAGGCATCTTTTGTGATTGCTATTCTGATGGTTAGGTGTCAGTTAAGTCAGGCCACTTCTGCTCTAAAATGCAATATCATATTATAATTCATGTGCTTAAATGAAAAAAATGCTGATATCCTACTTTAAGCTGGTGCAAGTTGGTGGCACTCTTCCAGTCCTTGTCATCACGGATGCGTGTCATGCGGGGAAAGCGGATGGAGATGCCATCAGCCGTATGCATTTCTGATTTGGAAAACTCTGCGCCTGTGATCTCCCAGACAGGTGCTTCCTGCAGCAGAGGGAACACAACAGCAGGAGCAGGTGAAACATAAATGACACAGGAAATAAGACGGCTTTTTCTCCATAGAAAAAAAAAAGAAGATCTAACTTTCGTTCAGAAGGTGAAAAAAGCCATGAATATGACAGTTTAATGAGAAGTTTGAGGATTTCATTACTAAAATCTATATTCAGACTTGAAAGCCAGACAGGGTCATTACAATCAAATGTTTTCAATCTCTGAAGTCAAAGTGTTTTCATGTCTGACTATTTTCAGTGAACATGCAGGTTGAAAATTGAAAAATCCTGCAGAAAACATGCAAGAGATGTTTATAACTCACTGCTTCCTGTAAAGGTCTGCAGTACACAGATATACAACACGGCCGTGCATGAAATACAAACGTGCTAAACAGTGTGATCTCACCTCAGGATCGCGAATAATGAAATCTGGATAATAGTTCTTGATGATTTTCAACCAGCCTGGGATTTTGCTTGGCTCCTGCACAAAAAAAAAAAAGACACCCACATATAAAAAAGATTATTTTTCAATTTTATTACATCAGTTCAATATTCCAGGCAGGCCTTCTAAGTGGATCCTCTCTCTGACCTTGCTGATTTTGATCATATCCAGCTCTTTCTGGAGCCTGGCCAAGGTGGCGTCATCGTAGCCTCCGGAGCACTTGGTGACTGTGCACCATTTCTTGGAGTCTGGGTCGTAACAGCCCATTAGAAAACTGGACATGATGCCCCCTGGTGGGTAAAAGAACACACTTGGCATTAGGAGGGAAATTTAGGAACATGCTGCCTGTGGATACTCTGAATAAATCCCACCGTAGGCTTTGAAAGAACACGCCTACACTGTATTATTTTACTTAACTTCCAAAAACTAGACCCTTCATATCCACTTCAAAACGCCTTTTTTTAAGCAGTTGTTTTCGACTTCCCACTTTTGTCCCACAGTACGTGATGAAAAGTTGTTTCTGCTCTATTAGCTCGTCTTCACACTGCATGAGCTGTCTTCATTAGCCACGCTTTTTAGATTTGTACCTTTGTTTTTTTTTTGCATTTGTTATGCCTCCATTGTGTTATGTGCTCATTACCCGGCCTCTTCAGCGACTCCCAAATCTTTTCTGCTTTTATGCTTTACCAAATGACATCCTCTTCTTACGCACATTTGCTCCTCTGTTTTCAAATGAAATGCTAATATGCTGGATTCATAATGGATGAATGAATGAATAGAGCAGTATTGTTTTAAGTTCACCATCATGTCTGAGTAAAGTCCATGCACAATCTTTAGATTATATTTTAACCCATTTATATATACGGGCACAGACTTTCTTGTGCCAAGTCCTGCTGTATTGTTTATTCATATACTTATCAAAGCATTTATTAGGTGTGAGTATTGCTCAGACTTTTTGCAAAATGGTCCCCCTGGTCATTAGAAGAATTTTCATAGCATTAATAAAAAATTAGAGTAATTGTAAAACTGTCTAAGCTAGCTAATTTGAGGTTCTCCTGAGTCACACTCCTCATCTTACAGGAAGTGGGCTAAATATAAAAATAAAAAAGGTACTAAAACTGTCAGAGCAAATGAGAGCATCAAAAAGTGAAGAAGACTCCTGCAAGTGCACTGAGGAAATGATTGAACTGTAGTGGATGGTTGTGGGTTTTACACACCGTTTGAGCCTTTTCCATAAAAGGCCCCAAGAACCACGAGGTCAGCTGTGTCCGCCATCGCCCCTTCGTTCAGATAGTCCTTTTTCACCTTCAGCCAGTGGCGCTTTCCCGGTTCATAGCTGCCCTGAGACGTAGAGACATACAGAGGTGACTCAACATGTTTCCACATACATGAACATACATATTCCCCTTCAGTTTGTTCCCATTTGAAGATAAAAAGCAATTTACCTTTACGTCTTTAAGCACCAGGCCTTCAAGTCCCTCTCTGATGACACGAGTTATCATATCAGCCAGATCTCCTGCCCTCTGACACACACAAACACACCCATTTGATATCACGAGCTATCGCAGATGTACGCACAGAGCAAAAACACAAATTCAGAGTTTTACTCACAGTGACGTGCTTCATCTCTGAGAACAGGATCCTGTTGCGGACTTCAACCATGTTGTCATGCAGGAACTTCCTGCGTTCACACAGAGGCCTGGAGAACATGACAGCAGTAGATAAATGTAAGACAGCTCGCACTATTCAATGTCCATAGTTATTAATTACATCTGTGACTAAAAATGTACTATATATTTAAATATGAAAAAACTTGTGAGCTTTAGCTTATATACAAGATCTGTTTTTTTACAAGAATCTTTCAATATCTTTCAGTAAGGCTTCAAAACAAGCTACTAGATATACTCAAACTAGTACTGAAAGAAAAGAAAATCTAAAGTAAAGCTGCCAAACCCATGAGGACAACTGAGGAAATGGGATCTCATAAAATAAATAAAATAATAAAACCATAATCCAAACACTGAGACTCAAACATACGGAGGGACCAAAAAAAAAAAAAAAAAAAAAACCTGTGAAAAAACACAATCTTCATTCAGCATCATTCTCATCATTATTCTTGGCACATTTGGAGGTAAAGACACTTAAGACAATGAATGGAATGAAAACACGTTACCTCTCCATGAGGCTCACGCCATTGAAGAAGATACAGTCGAAAACAAAAAGGCACACGTTGGCGTCTTGAAAAGCTGCTTTCTGAAGGGAGAGGAAAGAGTGGAATTATGGCAACAATGACCGGTCAAAAACAAACAAACAAACAACGCGAGCACAGAAGCTGTGTGACAAATACATGGTAAAAATAAATAAATAAAAGGTGCAAATTGGCTCCCACCTTGTGGACACCCAAGGTCCCAAAGGGCAGGGGTTTACTTGTGTTTGTGTCAATTAGGAGGACTTCAGCATCCAATATCATACTGTGGCCTCCGGGAAAAGCCTGAGGAATGTAGTCCTTGAAATGGGCAACCTGAAACATCGACATGGACACATGCACTGAGCACTGCAGAGACATAATAAGCAAATTGGAAGCAATTATTATGGCAAGACTTAAAGGCTCCATACTTTACACTTTTTAGGTGTATTTGAAGTTTTGTTGAAATATATTAGTGGTTTTTAAGCCCCAAAAACCATCTGCATTTAGTTTGAAATCTCGTGTCACACTTCCGTCTTCGCCTCTGTAGGTCCAATTCAGCCGTTTGACGGTGACTGTGTAGTTGTGACATCACAATCTCACGGCTCCAGTCTTGACAGCTCACTTAGAGGCAGAGTTTCTGAATACGACCTGTGTGCATTTGTGTGGATGAAGTGTTTTGATACTTTCACAGTATTTATATTGAACCTAGACCTGCTTTACAATAACAATTAAAAATTGTCCAATATGGGACTGGCACCATCGCAGGTTTTTAACAGGCTTGACCCTGAAAAACAAAATAAATAATAAAGTGCATTACTGTCAACCTGATGTAGATTAAAACATATTTTATTCATGCTACATCTCATTTGCTCTTTCATATTTAGGCTTGTAGCCACTACGCACCTTCATCATACTCATCATACTACTTTCTGCAGTGTTATCATTCATCAGAACAAAAAAAAAAAAAAAAAAAACATTAGGAAACTATTGTAATTAGACTCCAATTCCACCCCCTCAGAATGTTAACCTAGCATTAACATAAATTGCCTAATTACAGTGGCTGATGGTCCATTACCAGCCATTTGGCTGATGGGTAGCATTGGCAGGGCAACATGTCTAAAGCCAGCCAGGATAAAAGGGGGCTCATACAGAGTCCCAGGAGGGAAAGATAGGAATGCTGGTTTTTAAATAGCTGCTCATAAGTGGTGTCCCTCCAGGTATAAAGCTGAAGCAGAAGCTTTGAAAAAGACTTATATCGTTGAAAAGCCTGCAGAATCGTTAGAAAAACAAGAAAACGCTTGTTTTTAACCTTGTGTCTAAGTGCCTGGTGTTCTTTACTGATGTTACTGTGGTTTGAGGTTGCTGTGAGGTTTATATTGTGTACACAGCAGCAACCTCTAGTGGTCTGAAAGAGATAATGAATCTGATGTGGAGCTATTTATCCCTGCATGTTCAAGGCTCCGGGCCTCTTGCTGAGAGAGCAAATGGTAGGAAATCACCATGGGAAATGTCTAAATTTCACGCTGGGGGAAATGCCTTTTCAGTTACTAATCCTGCAGGGGCAAACCTGAGCAGATTCTGTTGCATTGTCACGTTAATCGGTATAGAGCTTCGCAGGCTGTGTGTGTGTATGTGTGTGTGTGTGTGTGTGTGTGTGTGTGTGTGTGTGTGTGTGTGTCGGGGAAGACTGACTTTGTGTGGCAGCACCGGCTTGAGGCTGCGGCTGAAGTAGCTGAAGCTGTCTCCGTTCTTGTGGACCTGCACGCGTTCTCCATCGTACTTGATCTCCGAGTACATCCCGTTGGGGCATTTCTTCATGGCATACTCAACGGATTTACACGCCTCTGCCTGAAATCACAAAAAAAGCACAATAATTCACCAAGCTACCAGAAAGGAAGTCGAATATGCTATTACTTTTTTATAAAAAGTTGTCCAAAGGTGTTCCAGTGGCAACAGTTAGCTTGTTAATCTAATCTTAAAATAATCTATTCATTGTTTTGAGTAATATTTGAAGGAAAAATGTCCAAATTCTCTTTTATCGTCTATGACAAACTGAATATCTTTAGGCTGTGGACAAAACAATATATTTGAGGACGTCCCCTTGGTCTTTTGGATATAGAGCAACATTTTTCACTACCAAAAAATCCAACGGGTCAAGTAACACGAGCAGTCAGACAGGTTGCAAACAAAACCTCAGTTAATTATCTGCTGTAAACATGATTCCGGACACACCAGCTGGTTTAGATATTGAAATCTAGCTAAACTACTGCCTTGTTTACAACCTGTCTGATCGTCTGACTTTGTTGTTCCCTGATCTCAGCAGTTACTTAGTTGAGCAGAGAACTACAATAACCGACAGAAATGACGTTACATAAAAGGAGTAAGCAAGAGTGATACTGACAGCAACCAGTTGAGACGAGGCCTGAATTGTACAGAGCAGAGTTGCATCAAGAATGCAATTCTCTGGTGGACGCGTGTTTGTGTCAACGTTCACCTAAAAGCTCATTTATCCTTCTCAATATCAGCAGGGCATGCTGGTAATATACACCACACTAATCGATGTGACTACACTGGCAATGTGACGGCACATTCACCTGCTGCTCTGAGTGCAGTAACCGTTTTTCAAAGCTCACCACCTTAAAGCGACACTGTGTAACCTTTCGACCATAAAATAAGAGATTTAAATCATTTTGATGCTATGCTGACTTGTCATCAGGTGAACAGTGTCTCTGTCATTCCCGCTCTGTAATTTTGATCGAATGATCACACATGAACAGTGCATAATGCTTTACGACACTGAGTCACAGACCAACTATTTCACTGATTTTTTTTGAAGAGTGGAGCCGGTGTCATGCCTGAACAGGAGCTGGACAAGCGGGCAATGTAACAGGGCTCAGCAACTTCCATTGAGATAATGACAGAGACGACAAGACTGAAGGAGGCGTTGATGGAAGAAGCCAAGTAGAGATAAAGAGAGAGTAACCGAGTAAGGAGCCGCTGGACAAGAGTAAATCTGGGACGGACTTTTAGTCGTTGGCCAGAGCTTCGTAAGTAAAAGGCCAAAAGACAGACGCTGGGCTTCTTTCTGTTGGACTAGTAAGTAATATTAGCTGGCTGCTATGTCTTTTGTTGTAAAGTGAAGTTAAAACCAAAACAACTGAAGTTGTAAACTTGTGAGTTTTATGTTGGAACTGGACCGAGTTATTCATTTGTAAACTGAAATGTGATGCAGCTGCAGCTGCTTCAATTTACTTTTATACTGTGTCATTAAAGGTCTGCTGTGTAATGCACAATTTAATGGTCTTTTTTAGAAAACACATTTTAAATCATGCAGAATTAATACTTGCATTTATAAGGAGATATTTGGGATGGTTGTGTGCTTACAGTCAAGAGTTATCTGTGAGGTCCAGCTGCTGTTTTCCTCAAATGTGAGACCCCGAAGGATCTCATTCGCTCTCCTCGCAGGCCAGTCACAGGCATTCTAACTAACTCTTTTATTAACTTTAAAAATATCAATTTCATTTAGTTTTCTTCACAGAAATCAATTGAATTCTGATATAAGCCAACTGTATATTTTTAAAGAAAGTTTCTTTGCACTTTAAAATTCCTTCACCCTGTGAAGCTTTGATCCCCCGGTTGGCAGCCAGTGACACAGTCAGTACTTTCTCTCTCACTGAATGCATGTGTGGAGGTGTTTATAATAAATCTAAGGCCATCTTAATCTATTAAAAAAGGAACAGCTGACATTCTGAACCAAATGATTTTTTTCTTGAACACAACAGCGTTAAAATCTACTTCAAGCCTTTGAGCTAACATTTATAAAGAGGTCAAACAGTGCTGTTGGTATCAGGACAGAAACATCCAAGTAAATGATTCAGCGATCCAGGATTTCACATCTTATTTCTGACCTCTTCTCTTTTGAAAACCAAAAGTTATTAAAGCAACAATTACTTTCTTTCACTGAAAATCTATTTCTAATTTAGTCCGTCTATTTTCACAGATAACCCACATGTACCTGCCCTGAAGCAAAAATTGATTACTATGATTGGCCTATTGCTGGATACATAATATATAATGAATAACAAATAACTGATGCCGTTACCTGGTGGACACATAATCATTTGACGCGTTTTGTACGTGCATGTGTGTCTAAAGTAATTAATGAGGTCACAAATGTCAGATGTCATCACATCAGGATGGAAATTATTTAATTTTGTAGGCAGTTTTTGAATGTAACTTCCTTAAAACAAGTCAGCTTTGTGTTGAATCACATTAACACTAAATAGAAATTAATGAGTGGTGGTACTCACCAACATTGGCTGAACGGGGGTCATGAGTGAGGCCTCCACAGTGAGGAGTTTCCTTGGTCCCGAACCATTAGACGCCTCCTGCTGATTCCTCAACACCCTATCAATCACGTCACCCAGATTACGCGAGGCCTTGAAGGCATCGTAAGCATTTGGATCCACAGCGTCCAAGCTGCAATAACAGGCAATAATGAAAGAGGAGTTCAAGCTTGGTATGAAAATATAACCTAGTTACGCAGTGTTTAATAACTCCCAGGCAGGAGACAAAGACACTTACACGTGTTTTGCTCCGGAATTCATCTTCAAGTCATGTTTAATAAGTCGAATTATGCATTTCAGGTCATTACCGGTGCACCTGTGATGAAAAGAGAATGCAGATCATAACTGTGAAGTATTACAGTAGCTTATGGAGCAGAAATATGAGAGGTTACGACCAGAAAGGTTCTAAAACAATACTACACAATCATGTACAATACATACACACAGTCATTTTACGTGTGCTAATGTTTTGATCCAGAATCTGTTGTTTCATTTCTTTGCTCACGTGGAATGTTAAGCCCTCTAATTAGATGTTGTGGTTGAACAGATCAGTGTGAGACACACCTAGCATGCTGTCAAGTAAAATTCACTCATAGTTAACCCAGAAATGACAAATCTCTGGACATTAAAAAGGTAAAGATACTACTACTAATAATAGAGGGACTAATGTATGATGCCTCTGGATTGTTTTTCTAGCCACAACAGCGACAGCTTTTCACCTTGTGAGTGTGTTTGTGTATCATCATGGCAAAATATGCACCCAGAGACACCTACTGTTATCAGCACTATGGTAGGTGTTTATATGTCTGTCTGTCGAGAGATTTTGCCAGCGTGATAGCATCACAGCTCCTCGTGTGAGGAGTGAAAATGTGTAAGACAGACAGGGACACAACTTCAACTCACGTGTCCCGCTTTGCCCCGTCTGTCATATGACACAAGTAGACCTTTTATTTTTACAGCACAAAATTATGCTTCTGTCTGACTCCAGCTAGCAAGCTGCAATTTATGACATATAAACATAATCCCACTGTGGCATCTGCTGCTGAGGAGGATAGAATGTCAAATGGAGATGGTGCGTGAAAGTGCGTGCATGCGTGTTAGAAATGCCTGAGGCAGAGAGACAATCTAAAGAGAATAAACAAATACTAACAATAAAAAAAAAACAGTGCAATCAAAACAAGCGACAACAAAAATGCATTATTAACTAATACTGTGAAGAGAAATCACCAAATATGTCTACTTTTGCGTGTTTTCATAATAAAACGTCTGCTGTTTTAAAAAACTATCTGAACAATCACTGACAGGTCTAGCACCAAAATAAAGTTGTGGGTTGGGGTGGTTACTTACAAAAGTGTTATTTTATCATTCTGTTATTTTGCCTTCTGTTTATAACTTCAAAAATTAAACTCAGGTTTTAATATTTAATGCAATATTATGTTTTAATGGTGCAGAATTCATATGATCTCTCAAATCTGGCTACAGTCTTCAGAGCTTTCCAAAGTTGAGAAAAATAGATTAAAGTTGCTTTGGCCACCCCTAGCTCCACATGATCACTTGTGTTAATAGTCTAACTAGTGTTAGCGTTGATAA
This sequence comes from Sciaenops ocellatus, assembly GCA_033000465.1. NCBI lineage: Eukaryota > Metazoa > Chordata > Actinopteri > Sciaenidae > Sciaenops > Sciaenops ocellatus. The sequence goes on from CP136870.1 coordinate 11,216,415, forward strand.
ATTAGTATATTACTATTAGTATTAATAGAAAATTAAGAGTTAATATCGCAGTGACTTTAAAAGTTGTATTGTTTAGTTGTTCTCATCTTACAGGATAGGGCTAGAAGCATTCTTCTGTTTTTAATGGTCAAAAAATCCCACAAAAAGACCAAAACCAGCAACGTGTTAGTCTGTCTGAATATTCCTGGCTTCTCTACCCTGTCTGTGGGACTCAGACACATGGCACAATTTTTTCATACTGATCACGTAACCTTTTCAAAATGAATCATAAATCTGAAGTTTCCTGATGTCCTAAAACAGCTGGACAGTGAAGTCTTAAGCAGATGTTAGTCAAACGGGAGTAAAGTGCATTTGTTGGGGAGTATTTTCAGCTGCAGATTTAGTACACGTTTATAGAGTACACGTTTCATGTACCGGGGAGAAGTTATGACACAAGGACATATGCAAAGATAAAATGCATGTTCATGCTGCTGTTAGAGAGGCAAAAGAAGAGCCTCAAGCTGTTTTTAAGATTTTTTTGGGGCCTTTTTCAAGCTTTTTTTCATTTGACAGAAACAGCTGAAGAAGTGACAGGAACGTGGGGAGAGAGATGGGGAATGGCATGCAGCAAAGGGCCACAGGTCGGATTCGAACCCTGGGCCACTGCGGCAAGGACTGAGCCTTTGTTCATGGGGCGGATACTCTACCGACTGAGCTAACCAACACCCAAACTGTTTTCAATATAGCAGGTCTGCAGCACTTTATCATTTTACTGAATTGCCTTACCGGTGCAGTTTTACAACCCAACCAAATTAATATGAAAATGATGATGTACTATCGTACTTTTTGGCAATATTCTCCAGCTCGGTCTGCTGCTCATCCTCCTTCGTCAGCTGGGAGAGGCGGGTCAGGGAGGCGTCCACTTCCTGGATGGTCAGGAGGCTCTTGGCAGCCGCTGGGAATGATTTACTCTCCTCGAAGAACATCCTCACCGTCTCAGACACGTCGCCCTTAAAAAAAAATAAAAGAAGACACACACACTGAATTTTACAAGTGTCATTTTTGGTAATTAGCTCCTCTGTCATCGTTTTCAAGACATAATGTCAAGACAAACTATAATTAGTCCCGACTGAAATCCCCTGAGAAATTTATTTCCACTCTAAGAATATCAATTCCTTTTTTAGTTATAAAAACATTCAGCACGTTCATACTTTCGTAAAGCGTAAGAGTTCCTGCGTGACAACGTGATTCACAGACCTGCTCCAGATCGCGCACCATATCATCCTGGTTGCATCTGAATATGCGGCTGAAGAGTTTCACGATCTGCTTGTCATTGAGGTTGTAGACACTTTTTACCACGCCTGGCAGGAGCAGCTTCACTGTCAGATATAGATCTCCATGGAACTTATCTAAGATAAGAGGAAAGAAGATTTCTAACAAACACTTTGCAGTAGAAATCCTGGCCTTGATTCTGTCACAACCCCACGACCACAATGTAAACAAAAGGAAACTGATAAACACACCAACCTCCACCAGAGCCCTTCTTGAGGAACTTTTCAATGATCTGTGTCTTGACATTGTAGCTGTTGTTTTCTGCCACCATGGCGCAGAGCTTGCGAAACTCTCGCAGGAGGCAGTCCTTGTGCTGGGGGTCACAAAGCTGAGCGGACAAGGTGCTGCCTTGGCTGGCTTTGGCAGGTGAGGAGGACGGTCCCGGCCTGGTGCTGGAGCTGCCGGCCTTTGTAGCTGACACGACAGTGAAGTGGTACAAGTACTCAAACAGATTTGACAAAGCGAGTACTTCTGCTTGGATTCACGGTGGAACAAGCAGTCAAGATCACATTATCTTCATTTTAACATTTTATATGATTATGTGTTAGTTACAGAATTTACTGACCGCTTTTAGAGGATTATCCTGTTTCAGCCTTTTGTGCTTTGGCTCATCATTTTTCTGAACCGTTTTCAAAAATACATGTACAAAATGATCATGGTAACATTACAGCTTGCAGCTGTTGGGACTTCTTATCTTAGTTAAGCTTCTCAGGCTGCATACAAATCAATTTTCCCTGTCTAATCTAATGTAAAGTTGTTTTTTCATCATTTGTACTCATTTTTCTAAATATGAGTTTATTACTGATGCCTTACATTGTCACGTACTACGCTATCAACCTGTTTACATGTGCAAAAAAGGAATCAACTGGGCAGACCACCGTCTCTGTTAGAAATCTGTATGTGGTCAGAGATACAGGCTTAATATTAGGTGCACACAGCTTAGCACTTCATCTTATCTCTGTTCTTATTGTTGCTGTTTTACTTGCTTTTATCACTTGAATCATTATCACTTTTATTATGTGTGAACTTTAATCATCAGTTGTCTCAGTCGTGTTTTTTATTGCGTTTATGTCCTGTGAATTTATGTTTTTATGCTGCCCTTCTGTGAAAAGATTTCCTCTTTCGGGACAATAAAAATCTGAAGTGAAGTGAACCAGACATATTTGGCCGTACCTTCTGGATCTCATAGTCTGCAGATTCTGAGCATTAAAAATCAAGTTTATTAAGGCAGTTCCCAATGCTATTTGTAAAAAAGAGTAAACAGACAGAGCCTTTCTGATCCAAGATGAAAATCATCTTCTTCTGTAAAATATTCTGTGCCTCAATTATTTTTACTTCCTCCTTTCTTGACTTTTGTGGATGGCAAATAATAAACCGCTTGACCTCAGATGTCATATCTTACCAGTGAAGCCTGAGAACTTGCGTGGAGCATTGACAGATGGGTCCGCAGGAGGAGCCATTAGCTGGCCGGTGGTGTTCAACTTGGCCTGCACCTTCTTCTTTGGACTTGCACTGACTTTAGCCATCAGGTCTGTAAGAATAGACAACAAACAAGGAACCATTTGATGAGTTGCCATACTTTACCTACTTTAGATTTTTGTGTGTGTGCGTGTGTGTGTGTATGTATGTATGCACACACACATGTTGACTGCACTATAGCCTCTGGTCAGTTTCATTCACTCCAAAAATCTGTATTGATCACATTAACAGACAAATAAATCTTCCTATGTATGTGCTACTTTGAAGGGCCGAAGGCCAGAGCCCCTACACAGCAGTTGTGAGCATAGTGAATATTACTGAGACATATGACATCATTTTGAGTGTGAGTCTGTTTGTACCTGAAACATGTTTATTAATGAGCTCCTTGTCTTCATCCTGCATCTCCTCCCAGCCCTCCAGATCCGTGATGTCCTCAATCTTCTTCGTGGTGGCTCTCGCCCTTTCCAGCTTCTCAAATATACACTTCACATGGTACCACTCTTTCATCTCCCCTGCAGACTCGCTGAAAGGGTTGGGCACGATCTTGCCTATGCGCACTATGCCCTTTGCGATTTTGTCTTTGCATTTCTTACATCCAGCAGTGCCGCGTTTGGCGTACTCAACGATGAACCTTTGTTCTGACATGTCTGGATGGGTGGAGAAACGCTGATTTAGGAAATGCTGGGGAGGATCGACTTGGAGGAGTCTGTGTGTACTGGATACCAAGGAGAAGTGATGGATTTGCCGGGAAAAATTTAACACATGAACAGCTGAAAAGCCTCTACACACTTTCCAGAGTTGCTGACACCCGACAAATATTCCAGCAGGTTGTAGGCCTACACTGACAATCTTGTACGCTAAAAAAATAAGTGGTCTCTGCATCCAATTGTGGTGGTGGGAAGGTTACAACCTAAAGAAAGCAAAGGGACATAATGGTTAAAGATATAATTAATTTGTGCATTCTATATAAAAAGGTTGCTTTGACATATCAAAGATTAATGGAACCATCAGCTTGTGTAAAGGTTTAAACTACCTTAACCGACTCAGCTTGGCATTATTTTCCCAATTGTTGCATTCATGACGATGGACTCTGGGCCACATATCTGCACCCATTTCTCTATAAAGTTGTTTGTAGTTTAGTGATAACACTGCTTAAACCATAAAACCAAGGCCAGCCCACCATCATAGCCCAAAGTTGTTTAGGGTTTTACATGTTTTCCCACATGGCTAATAGTTTTAAGGATTGGTATCAGGAGCTGGTACTGAACTGGTACCAGTTCTTGACTGGTCAGTCATGGAATATCGATTAGCTATTGGTCAAACTGCTGTCAGAGTCAAGATATTAAAATTAAACTATTTAACTTACTTCTGTAAAAAAGTAATAATAAAATTACATTTGAATCTTTTAACGCCTTGTCATGTTATGTCTTTATTTTCTGCACGAAATTATGGCGAGCACTATCAAAAAGAGTATTGGTAAGTACTAGTATCGATACACAGTATATGCATACTGTATATATTATCACTAAATAACTGTATTATCAACTCAAATGACAGAAATGTACAAAGGCCAATACTCTCTCTATAGACAAAGACTACCCATCTAAATACAAAGAGCCAATCTATAGCATTAAAAGAACATAAAATAAAGAGTGCAGAGATAGCATATTTATTTTGATATTATATTGTATCTTGACCAGAATGATCTCCATTACTTAATTGTGAACTTCTCAAAGGGTTTTGAAATTTAAATTTAACGCAAGGCACACGAGTGTTTATGTGCCTCCTCCACATGTCGACAATAGTTAGACTTTCTCAATGGCCTCAGCTGCGTGTGTGTTTAAAGACAGCGTCTCAATATACCGCCATAGTTTTCTAAATAACTTCAAACATTATGTTTGGTGTACAAGATACGTGGAAGTCTGCTGACACGAAGGCAACTGTTAGGCTAACTAATGGATTAGCTTTAGCCACACTCCCTCTGTTTCACACACACACACACACACACACTGCTAGCCTAGCCAGCAAACAGACTGCACACTAGCTATCAAAAAAAATGATTAATACATCGCTTATGTCTCTGCACATTGCTAGCTACTGTACCTTGTAGACGCTTAGCAAAATATGATAGCACGGTTCACCTTACTACCCTTCTTCATTGTTGTTAGCAAACAGCTCACCAGTGTCAAGTACGCGGCAATCATATTATAAAGATACGAACACTTCCGGCTTGGCTCTGCAAAATAAAAGCAAACGTACCAAGAAATTTGTATTCGTTACGTTGCGGGTATATATAATTATGTGTGCAGTCTTAGTGACCAAACATTATTGTTGCCCCACCTTGTAGACCACGTGAGGTGCCTTAATTATATAAATAGGTGAAACTATTACTTTATTGTGAAGAATAAAATGGCTATTTCCGGTGCCTCTCTGGTTCTGATCTTATTAGCTTGTCGCAACTAGCCAAAGCTAATACTATTGCTAACTATTCAGCATGGGTTAGAGGGGCTGCACAATGCTCGACGGGGTTCATAGAGAAGTGGGAGACCTTTAAACACGTAGCACGATGTACCTACCGCCATCTGCTGAACCGGAGCACTCATATAGATAGACCAATCAGCATTATTCACTGCTTTAGACTGTTGGTCACCTATGTGCCTCAATTAATAATAATACAAACAATGACAACAATGTTAACAATAATAACAGTATAACAACAAAACTAATGATAATAACTGCGTCATTGTTATATTCTTACTGTTGACGTTAATATAAACCATATTGATATTATATATCATATTTATACAATATCCTTATCTTTTTGCATATTCTATTTACACATTCATATATTATTTATAGCATGTATATCTTGTATAGTCACGTATTTATTATGCATATATTATACATATACTATACATCATATCATATCTTGTGTATATATACACATAGGCTATGTATACATGTGTGCATACTATATATTGCAGTTATGTATGTATGCACACCTTGCACAGGCTAAATATATGACACATTTCTATGTGTATCTCTATATATATATTATTATTGTTGTTGTTGTTATATACTGTTATTATTATATACTGTATTACTATTATATACTGTTATTAATAATAACATTACCATCATATCATCAGTACTATTACCATCATCTTGCCACTGCACCTTATCTACCTATTTATCTTGTGTTTTTTAAGTGTCCTTGTCCCATTCTGTGTGTTAGTTTTATTTTTTTCTACCTCAGTATTTTATTCTATTGTATTTTTATTGTATTCCAATATACCGAATATCTATCTATCTATCTATCTATCTATCTATTGACCTTCTTCCTAACTGATATTTATATATATATATATATATACCCATATATATATATATACACACACATACCCATGCTAAATATATATATACATATACATATATACATATACATACATACACATACATATATATATATATATATATATATATATATATATATGTGTGTGTGTGTGTGTGTGTGTGTGTGTGTGTGTGTGTAGCTGATTCATACGGCCATAAATAAATGCAAATTTAAAACATGAAACAGTCACACCTAACCTTCAGTTGCGCAAACCTCTTTGGTTTATATATTTCCGACGGTACCTGAAAGCAGCAAAACATTTTGTAAACACGCTGAACGCTCTTCCGTCGTCTACGTAAATTACGTACGCGTGAACGTCATCCAACGCCTCTACGACCGATTTCTGCCGCACGCTCTACGGAAATAACGAGAAGGCAGCGCTGCGACGCTTCTACTACGCAGTGCGGGTACGCGGAGGAGATGTCGGCGGGGAGGACCCAGATACATTATTGACGTTATTCCAGTCTATACGCAAGAGATATTTCTCATCAGGGCTGCAGTGAACTTTAGAGCAAAGAATGGGAAGGAGTGTACGTGCTGTTTCTTACGCTGAAAGCCTGGCTGCCTCCACCGAACACCGACTTTTGCTCTTCAGCGGTATTTCCAGGAGGGACTAGAGCTAGCAGCACAGGCTAGCTTCGCAGCTAAACAGCTGCCTTTATTGTGGCCCGCAACGAACCTCCCAGCTAGCATCCGTCGCATGCACAGAAAGAAAAAATGGTGAGAGCTGCTGATGTGTTCTTCCATTAAATGAATCCAGCTATATGTTGTAGTTTGATCCTTAATGTGTCAGGTTTCTCACATTGTTGTCACATCTCGGAACAATTGTCACAGGGCCAGGTAGGGGCTAGCTTTTCATGCTACAAGGTTGACAGCTTCTGTCACCTGGCTGCGGTCCCTTTGATGGAGACAGACAAACACAGCACTTAATGTAAAATCCTTGCAGCTATGCTATCTTGTTTAATACCAGCTGTTTACACTTTGTGGAGCCTCTGGGGGAATAGCTAGGGTCCCTGCAATTTGATAGCAATGGCGTTATTCACAGTTTTGCTCCAACAAAATGTCAACTTTTGAATTGTTGCCATTGTGTAACGCTGTGTTTTGGAGCATGAGAGTCACATGTAGAAGTAAAAAACAGCCTTTCTTGGTGCAACTGGATGTACAGGATGCACAAGCAGGTAATTACAGCGTGTGCAATGAGTGAGAAATGATTTGACTTGACAGGCTGTTAAACTCACACACACAGGTAGTTATCTTACTGTTTTGCCATAATAAAACCTTATATCAAAGACTGTGAGCAGTTGGGAGAGATTCTTATTAAGCTTAATAGTACTTTAGCTTGTAAAACAATTGAAGTGCCTGGCACATTTAAAGACTGACAACCCATCATTCCTTTATATTACATATAGCACTCCTTAACTTAATGTATTTGGAGTAGAATGGACTTTAAATGTTAAATAATTGGCATAATAGCACAATTACCCTAATCTTAAAGTTGGTAATAGTCCAGCCAGAAACAGATTGTCAGACCAGTTTTTTTGGACAAATGAAACAAGGCGAAGAGCCAGTACTGCTGACATATCTCTCATTGAAAAATCTCACTACATCTAAAAGCATCTCGCTAAACAGATTGAGGTTAAGAGTTACAACTGAGATGCAAGCAATCATCACACACGCACATCTGAATACACCTGAAAGGTACCGGAGATACAGGTGTACTCTGTTAGTTTTCCTCCTGGTGTTTTGTTTGAGACGTGCTGTTACGGATGAAGCATTTTTGAGCATTTGTACTTGATTCAACAAGACGTATAGCTAGAATATTTATATTGTAGAGATTAGATTAAATCCTTACTCAGTTTATCCTTATATCAGTAGCAGACACTACATTTTTAAGTACATTTAAGCAAACCTAATCAAGCGCAGTGCCCACACATTCGCATGTTAGCCACAACACAACATTGTAAGCAGTCAGATGCTGACTTAGATCAAACTAAACTACCTTAACTTTTGCATAATTCTATCCCTAAATCTATATCCACGACTACCATCTGTGTGTTTTTTTACCACATTTTCTATTTATGCATCGCTTCTTTGATATTTAATAAATACTTAAATAGGTCAAGGCAGCTATTATCCATTCTTGGTCATCCTTGTAAATGTGTGACATAGTTACTGATAATGACAGATACAGATAATAAAAAGTCTTTGTCAAAGTTAATATTAACCACTGTTGTTAGAAATCCCCTCTGATACATGAGCTTCATGCTCAAATGCGTATGTTTTTTTTGTTTTTTTTCTCCACACGCAGGTGTACCTGTTAAATCCTATAGACAATCTGAGAAGCTACATCAACAACCGTCCGCCGCTGGTCATTTTTATGATCAGCGTCAGTGCAGTGGCCATCGCATTCCTGACCATCGGTTATTTCTTCAAGATTAAGGAGATCAAGTCTCCGGAGTTGACGGAGGTGAGTCACACCCACGTGGTTCTTTTAAAAGAGATAAAATGATATGGTCTATCCCATTAAGTAGCTCTCAGATAGCAGTAAAACAAGGCCACTGCTACCACTAAATGTCACTCGCTGACCTTTGTGGCCTGCTTCATACCACAATGATGCATTTGCCCAAAATATTTGAACCATGTTGTATTTATGCTGTCATCTGTTCGGCCTTTTCTAGTCTCACCCTGCTCAGTCTGTATTGCTCAAAGAAACTCATTTTAGCATAACAAATAGGGAATCTTTGTATACTATGCAAGCTACATAGTACATTTGTACCCTCTCTGCTTGGCTCGAATGTACACATGACTGTAAAGATTATAAAGTGCATGTGTGGAAATAAACCTTTGCATGTGGACCTGAGCAGGAAGCAATATGCAAATCGAAAAGGCTGTAGTAGCATAACACTTGGATGAAGTAGGTTTAGATAATGTCTGCCAATCTGTAACCTAAATATAACAAAGGAAGCTCTGTGGCATGGCAGTCTGCAGGAAGTTAAACATGACTTTATTGACGTGTCAGTCCCAGGTCTGAATCAGGTAATAGATGTTTGTTGACCCTGCCTAACAATTAAAACACACACACTCTCTCTCTCTCTCTCTCTCTCTTTCCAGGACTGGAATACCTTTCTTCTGCGTTTCAATGAGCTGGACTTTTGTGTGTCGGAGAATGAGACGATAAAGCACGGTCTGAACGAGTCAACCACGCCGGAGAGCATGGTTGTGACCAGCGGCCAAGCTCGTTCCAGCACCCAGGTTCCCCTCCTGCTGGAGGACTCGGGTCCCATCAACATCTCAGTCCCCATCACCCTCACGCTGGACCCCCAGCGCCCGTTTGGAGGGTACTCCCGCAATATCACCCACCTGTACGCCACAGTGCTGGGGCAGCAAGTTGGCCTATCTGGTAGGTTCTCTTAGTTTGTGTTTGCCCTGTAGTCATGTCTAAAAAAAAATCAAGTCAAGTCGAGACTATATATCTCAATAAATGTGAAATTTGTTAAAATAAATTGTGGGGAAATATCAAATAACTAATCTCTGTCCTCCAGTGCTGGGTGGGTGTGTGTGAGACCAATTCCCAAAAAATCCCACACAAAAGAAAATGTCATGACTGCACTGTGTACAGCATAGCCACAAATCTCTACAAAGCTTGTATTAATTTTTTAAAAGCAATTCTTTGCTGCCACAGTTTGTAAATATACTACACGTACACGACAGCTGATACAGAGCGCAGTGGGCTAAAAAAAAAAAGAAAGGATCAGTCTCAGGGCGTCACTACAAATTTGTCTAACTGCACTGTTGACTCATGCTCATCATGAAACTTTCCATGGGAATTAACAGGAATTGAAGGTTGGCCCTTAACAGGGAACTTTAATATAGTTGGGGAAAATATATTTTAGCATAATCTTGACTAAAACAACTGGATTTCATGCAAGTTCACTTGAGTATCTATGTTATTCCTCAATCACATGCACATAGCACACTGCTTGCTGCAGGGCTATTGAGGCCACACCCTCTACATGCACTGTGCATTCCTCCATCACATGCACAGATGATTCCTACAACCTGGACCACACACAATACTATTGAAGCCACACATTTGAGACTGTGGACTGTCTAAAGTGAAGTAAGTTTTGATATTATGGGGTACATATATTTAATGTATGGTATTAATTATCTTGCAAATAGCACGTGAAAATGTATTCATACAGTAGATAGCTATCATCATTTCATTGACCATTTATGAGGCATCTTGAGAGCATGATCTTATTGTGATGCTAGCTTACCCCCAATTAGTAAATTACCACCAATTTCCAGTTAATTCCTATTAATTCCCATGGAAAGTTTCCAATTTGGAATGTTTCCAGAATTCCCCATCTTAACTTCCCATGGAAAGTTTCTGTAAATGTACCACATTTGACATTTTCCACCCCTTTACAGCTCCAGAATTGCGTATATTTTATTGTTTTTGTATGTTACTTACATGGACTGTTTTTGTGCGGTTGCTGTACAGGGGTAATTCAGCCCTTTTGGGGCTGGCACTTTGTCCTTTTTAATGGGTTTTAACTTACCTCTCTGTGTGGTGACTTTACTCAAACATGGTGAGCAAACAGTGGCAGCGTTGTGTAACGTTAAGCCCATTTAGCCGTACCTCCTATAGGTTTCAGACTTTAAGGTTCCAAAAGGCAGAGCAAAGTGAAAAGTTAATACCACTGGCTTAACATTATCTACACACATAGGTACAGTATGCGTGTGTGTGTGTGTGTATGTGAGTGAACTTTTGCTTTTGTCTCCTTTGACACGTACCCTAAAAGGCGTGTGTGTTTTTCCTGTCTCCACGCCTCTGAGGCATGCACAGCTCCACAGAGAAAGAATTTAGGAGGACAAAAGAAAAAACTGCAACCCTGAAACAAATTCAGCAAGCAGTCATTCTCTTTGAAGAGAATGAAATATGTAGTCACATACAGCAGGTAAACCAAGTAGACTGAACTTTGGTGTACTTTATGTTCATTGATTTGTCGTGAGGACATGTAAAACACACACACACACACACTACATCACTACACACCGAATCTCATCCAGATTGGCTTTGTCTGTGGTTTTTGTCTTGGCATTATCACTGAATGTACAATGCTTTACATGCCCAAGTTTACAAAACAAATGTGCTTTGTGTTTATCTTAAGTTTTAAAGCCACTGAGTTGACCAGCGAAGTCAATAATGAGCTCTACATTACACTGAGCAAATAATCCTGTCTGGATAGAGCTTACAGTGAACAAGAGGTGAATACAAAATAAACAAAGGCAGTGTCAGCCTCTTTTTTTTTTTTTATAGGAGCCTTACAAAGTCAATTGATTGTTCATAGTTTGCCTTAAAGGATGGCAATGCATAGCTATAGAGGAGCAGTCTATATTAACTAAGCAAACCAAATTAATAATAAAAAAAAAAACAAACTCTTAAGATTAGTGTAAAAACAGAAATTTCAGTGATGCATCTGTTAATTCCTGACCTTGTGCTCGATTACAGAGTTGCACAACAGATGGACTAACATGCTGAAGTACTTTGATCATATGCTCAAATCCTCTATTCTTTAATTTGAGTCTGGCCACATATCCGCAGAGATAAATACTCCTATCTCCTACTCTGTACTTAGTTATTACTTCTGAATCTGCAGTGAGAGGCTGGAGAGGTCTGTTTTTGTCTCGTTCTGCTTTTCAACTCTTTGGGGCGATGCTGTCGCCGTGTTTTGAAGCGTTTCCACTGACAAACCCGACTTCAGGTCAAACAGTGACGGCACGCAGTTTGACACTTATCTTGGTCCCACACAGTGGACCGGCGACACTTTAGCAGTTTAGCCGACTAGCTGAAGGACTAGACACGCTACAGCTGATACATAACAGCTGATGCACTGCCAAAAAACGTTCGGGCTAAAACTCAGTAGGTGTGTGTTTTTGCAAAACACAGCTACCACAACACTGGAAGGCAGAACTGCAACTCAAGGCTGTGTCAAAGTTTCAATTTCAGAACAGTTACACCCCTACATAAAAGGGTCACATTTTTGCTTTGTTGAGCACAAACCAGCTTTGGGAGACTGAAGTTCTTGAAGTCAAGGATGATCAAATGGTTCTAAAGTAGTGGAAAATACTGCCTTTTGAAGGAGCACTCAAAAAATTCCAGTAGTGGTGATGAATTTGCTGGAGAACTAATCCCCCGCATGACAAACACACATGAACATTAGTTCTCCCCAACTGGAGGAGCTGCTATCGTCAGAAGAAGAGGAAAAAATGGTCAGCCTGCCCTGTGCACTTGTGTAAATATGACTGGATGTTACCGTGGGCGCATCTACATTTCCATCTAATTAGCCTTCAGATGTATTTGACACATATTACATTTGATGACTGGAGAGGTCCAGAGAACTTCATGTCCTCAGTCGTTTGACTTTGCCTGTGAGACGTGGAATTACTTTGATTTGGAGACTCCGTGGTGTCCGCCTCTGCATATGCACTTAATGTTGACACAAACACATCTATCCTCAGTCACACCCAGGAGTCCACTCAGCTTGACTGATAATCTAATCCCCTTTGCAGTTTGATAAATATTCCATAAGCATGCGGAGTCAGTCTGTCATTTGTTATCAGGGGAGCAGCTTGGTATGATATCAAATGTTGCTGCTGTGGCTGTCCCTGGTTGTTTGCTGTGGGAGTTTTATGCATGCCATTTAGACAGTGTTTGGCTCTAGTAATTGTCATCTCATTTAGGTGGTGCCTCTCTTTAGTCCTGTAGGTTGTTTTAGCCGGATCATGGCTAATCCAAAGCAGCCGTTCTCATGGCTACATAACCAGTAAGAAAATGTGGATACACTAGTTAGATGTATGATCCTCTCTAAATCAGATCTTTTCTGTAACATGCTCTCATTTGATTTTTGTGCGTAGGCCGGGAAGCCCATGAAGAAATAAACATCACTTTCACCCTGCCTTTATCCTGGAACTCAGACGACTGTGTGCTGCACGGCCACTGCGAGCAGGTGGTGTTCAGCACTTGCATGACCATCACTGCGGCCAGCAATATCTTCCCAGTCACAGTGTGAGTTGGACTGCCTCCCTGACTCATCGGGACACTTTATATGTCTGACTAAATACTGTCAAAATGAAATGCAGTATCGCAACGTTTGTGACTCAGAAACCTTCGAATCATTTCTAACAATATTTTGGGTGTAGCTATTAGTGCTTCCATACAATCTTTAATCATAGTTATTAGTCTGAGAAAAGAAGACGTGTAATGTAATCCTGAAAAGTTGGGACACTGTAAAACAAATTAAAACAATGATTTGCAAATCCCTTTTGACCTATATTGTAAACAGTACAAAGACAAGATATTTAATTTTCAAAGTGATAAATGTTCCAAACAAGCTGGGTCAGCAGCATGTTTACCACTGTGTTGCATCACTTTTGCTTTGACCCAGCGAGCGTTTGGGATTGTAATTGTACTAACTGTTCCAGATTCCAAAGAAAACTGGCCGCTGTGTAAAGAGTGACACAGAGTGCAATGATTTAAAACTCCTTTTTAACCCATATCCAGCTGAATTTTGTACAAAGACAAGATATTAAATGTTCAAACTGAGTGTCTAGCTCTTTAGCTGTGTTAGCAGTTACCTAGTCTCACATTCTGTGTGGGAGTGTAAACAATGCTTCTATCTAGCTAGCAGTCATCTCCCTATTTAACTTTATAATTAGGGCTGTCAAATTAACGCGTTAATTCCGATTCAATAATTCTAGAAAAAATAACGCGATTTAAAAAATAACGCAGATTAATCGGGCTGCGTCCACCAGTGGAATTGGGAAACTGCAGCCCACTCTCCAGCACAGTAGGTGGCGGTAATGCTCCTTAAACGCTCGTTGCCATCCGCCATTAAATAAGAGAAGAAGAATCAGGCTGTGTGGTACCTGCTGGTGCCACCTTTGAGTCGGGAAAACGCTCCGCCCACACCTGCATGGAGGCAACACCTGAGGCTAGCGTTAGCAGCCAGCCTCGACCTCGACCAGGCGTTCAGATGCAAACTGATGAAGTCTACTAGCGACTGATTAACGGACTGCATTACTAAATGGACTGCAGGTCAATGTCGGTGTTAGAGGACAGGCAGAGGTTTTACAGAGAGCATCCTCTGAGCTAACTTAACTTTATTTTGACACATAAGACGTTGGTAAAAAGTCCTGATGTCAAAGAGACTGTTACTGCTCTGTCAGGTTGAGGCTAGAGGTGATGCTGAGATGCTCATATTGAATAAGAACAGTGAAAACATTTTTTTAGTTTTTCATATAAAACATATTTCATGTTTATAATGTCTGTTATTCATTGATTTATTCAGCTACTTAATTCAGTTTAATTTGAAACATGTTTGAATATGTTTGGATGCTTTTCACAGAAAAAAAAGTGCAATTAACTTAGATTAATTAATCACAGAGCCTATAATTAATTAGATTAATTTTTGAATCGCTTGACAGCCCTTTTTATAATATTATTTGCATATGAATTTGCCTACAGTGCACTTTCTTTGCTCGTGCATGGGGCGCAAGTATGCAGTTCGATATGATGAGTGAAACGAGTCTTAATGAGCGAGAAGGAATGATCTCATGTAGCAAATTGCAGCTTGCGCGTTACAGATCGGGTGAAACCTTCAGGGATGAGCAGTCTTGTCAGTCTGTGAAAGTATAATGTTAGCCCTGCAGCACAAATGGGAGACTGAGAGCTGTCAGCAGTGTCATTTAGAGTCTGTCAGATATATTTAGTTTCATCAGATGTCAGACGTGACTGAGTTATTGGTAGTTTGTCATTGCCCCCACAGTGGACAACCACTTTGAATGTCACTCTATATGTCAGTGTATCTCACTTAAATGGGAAGTATTATAGTCGTCTGGGATACTTTTTGGAGACTCTGGGAGCCCAGAGGTAAACATAATATAGAAAAGTATAAATAATAACTATAATTTAACAGTTTTGCTCTTTTGCTTTCCTACCTCCCGATACATCCACATCCCATTTTTGTCCTTTTTGTTTTGTAGATAATGTTCTCTATTGAATTACAAAAGAGCCAATATTAAATCAGTATCTATCAAATAAAAAATAAGATGAGTAAACACAGAGAATAATATAATTAAATCAATAAATCTTTCAACAACATTTGAGTGCAATGCAGTGAGCAAGTTCCTTGACACCAGTCAACAGACAGCAATCTTTGTTTTGGTTTGCAGGCAGCCACCCCACTGCGTGCCAGAGACGTACACCAACGCCACGTCTTGGTACAAGGTGTTCACCACAGTCCGTGACTCAGATACCAAGTACAGTCAGGACTACAACCCCTTCTGGTGTTACAAAGGAGCCATCGGCAAGGTGTACCACGCACTCAACCCAAAGCTTACTGTCATCGTTCCTGATGTGAGTCACTGCCTCCTTTTTTTTCTGCTTGCAAACATTTTCCAGTTATTATTATAGTAGAGCTGTAATGATTTCTAACCTTGCCACAACACTGCTTATCAATGTTTAAATCAACTGTTTTGATGATCGATTTATCATTTTGAGAGATAATTAAAGAAAAAATGTCCATATTTTCTGGACCAAACAAAATATTTGGGAAACAGTGATCACCATTTGTCACCATTTTCGGACATTTTATGGTGCAAACAACTAATCGATTAATCAAGAAAATTCTCAACAGATTGATCAAAAATGAAAATAATCGTTACAGCCGTAGGTTCACGTGTTTAATGTCATGTCTCAGTTAACTTAATAGGAAGCTAATGAGTCAACAAAACTATGCGGTAGTTGCCTACTGTAAACACCTCTGCTGTAAACAAGATTTTGGTGTGACTTGAATACAGTTTTCCATTTCCTAAATCATTCTTATTTCTTATTATCTATATTTTTAGTTCATTTAAAATTTACTATACAGACAAGGGGGCAGCTGTGGCTCAGGATGATCATCACTAATGATCGGCGGTTCAATCCCAGGCTCCTCCAGTCTGCATGTCCAAGTGTCCTTGAGTGAGACACTGAATCCCAGATTGCTCACAAAGGCTATGCTGTCTGTGTGTAAATGTTAATGAATGGTTAGCTCCCAAAACTGCTGACCAGTTGCATGGCCTTGCATGGCCATGGCCAATGCCATCAGTGTATGAATGTGTGCGGGTGTGTGTGTGTGTGTGTGGGTGAATGAGATGTGTAGTTTAAAAGCGCCTTGAGTGGTCGGAAGACAAAAGGCGCTATACAAGTACAGTCCATTTACAAGATGAAGTATCTGTAAGCAGCCTCTTGGAAAGGTTAGAACCGCTGTCCTGAATAGATAGGATGTCAGATGATTGAAAGTATGTAGTTCTTTATGTTCATACTATATTTTATACACTTTCTTTTCTAGAATGTTGTATTCATAAAGTCACTGTTGCACAGCACAATACAAAAAACAATCCAGGAAAACCAAAATGTGACAGAATGATTGTGCATTGTAACTATTCAGGTGGTATATGATCGCTCGCCCACCCACTTTTAAGACAAATGTGACCAAACACAAAGCCCATTCTGAAAGCCATTTAGTATTGTTCCAGGATTACAATGAACCCATTGACAGCCCACAACTGGGCACTGAAATGTCCAGTGAGCCTGAAAACAATTTGAAAATATATGCTGTGCCTTGCGCAGTTACCTGATCTCAGCCAACTTCAACACGCAGCAGATTTGAGGCTGGTGCTAGAGACAGGCCTTTCCACCATCATCAACAAAATAACAGAGAAATGGATTGGACTTTTGACGTCCCCATTTTCCTTCTGATATTTAGGGAGCCTAAACATCTATAAAATGTCTGGAGATGCTCTAGGTCTATCTCTAAAACTCTTTAAAGGTGGCAGCTGGCATTGACTTATATTAAACAGCAGCAGACATTAATACCATGAAGCTATTTTTAACTTCTAGACATGTACCCTATGAAACAGATTTTGTATAACTGGTCTGGAAGCGTGATTTTAAGTCACTGTCAAAAAATAAATGTCATACATATACACATATATGTGAAGTTACACCCTCTCATTCCTAGCATGAAGGACGGCGATGAAATGCAGAACTAACAGTCACTATCTAGAACTGGTGTCTAGTTTGACTGTTCTGGGCTACTGTAGAAACATGGCAGACTTTGTAGATGATGACCCGTTGCATCTATAGATATTAAAAATATTCTAAGGTGACAAAAACATAACAATTCCTATTTCTAAGTGGTAATAAAATAGTAATTTCTGCCATATTCTGCAAATAGAGCCCCCTAAATGTGACACACTGGAGCTTTTTAAAGCATAATATGTCATACCAAGCTGCAAAGTTCTACAATAAAACATTATTCCAGAGTTTCTACTGCATTAAAATCAATGGAGCAAATATACTGAGATATCCTGTCATAACTCAGAAGTATCAGGCGGTGGCACTGATCAGTAATACTCCACTTCAGATCAAATCAGGTGCTGCAGCAAAAAAGCTGGTCCTCCCATATACTGAATGAGGGTAGTCAGTTTAGGCGGTGGTGGTGAGGGCCTCAGACGATGCGTCGTGTTGCAGAAAAGTTAAAACTGAATCTAGTTTTGAAAAAAACAAAAAAAAAAAAATGCAACCGGACGTCATTCCATTCAGACCGGTCAAACTGCTCCACAGTCATCCAGAAGTATCACTGAAACTGGGAGCCCTCCAGGCAGAGTTCATGGACCAAACTATGATACTCTCCCAGTTGTGTCTCCCCGCTTGGTTTATTTCGTGTACCCAGCTTTGACGCCTGCGTCTGGGTTGTCTGCTTTGGTTTGGGTCCATTTGTTTAAAAGAGAGAGAGACAGTGGTGGTCCAGCGACATTGCAGATGAATAAGGAGAAGGAGTTCTAGAAAGTCAGTGATTGTTTCACAGCGGTTACGTTCAGCACAAAAAAACACGCACACACCTCTGCACAACCCTGTGGCTAATCGCTGCAATGACTGATTTGGTCTAATTTCAACCTTTGAGTATACTGAGCACAGTTTTGTTGTAAGGCAGTTAAAATAATGCATATAATGCAATTACTCTGCGATATTTCATTCTGCTTTGTACCTCTCTTACCAGGACGACCGTTCCCTCATCAACCTGCACCTGATGCACACAAGCTACTTCTTATTTGTCATGGTCATCACTATGTTCTGCTATGCAGTCATCAAGGGGCGACCTGGCAAAGTACGACAAACCAACCCTGACTTCTGCCCTGAGAAGGTACAACAGACACCAGCAGTGCTATATGACGTGAACAGGTAGTTCAAGCCAAGCATCGATTGACCAGTGATTGGTCAAAGACTTGATCCAATCACACTGCTGATTCTCTACTTACTGTGTAAAGTACATGGGCATTTCCTGTATCTGTAATGGTTGTTTTTTGGTGCATTAAATCCTTATTGCTTGATTTTACTGTCTATGATACAAAAATTTTGCTAATTATGCTTAAACTAGTTAAGTGATTACAGCAGGAGATGTGTTGTTGCTACTTCCAAACCAAAGCTGTAAAACCTTGTTATGTGCTGCTGCTGGTGGTCCTGGTCCTGCTGTGTCTGCATAGTTGAGTCTTGCTCGCAAGAGCTATTGGAAGATTGTCCTCTTTGGTCCAACAGCCACTGTACGAGGTGCCAGCTCACTCCAGTCCAGGGATTAACAATTTTAAGATAGCACAGCAAGCGCTGAGTCATTGCCTGAGTCAGGCCAAACAGATGGTTTTTGAGTACCCTACTGTGGGAACAACAGAGCGAACAACAGAGAGAATTTCTAAAAAATTTCGATCCAGGTTAAGTTCACCACAGACTTGGGCGCATATGCATCCCAAACTGCAACATCTTGACACAGTCAGGAGGAAAACGGATAAGATCGTTTCCCCGTCAAAAAGGGGCAGCCGCTTTCTCCAAAAATAAAATTGCAACTTGATAAACGGATAATCCCAAAACATATAGTACCACACGGGAATGTATAAACATTATACTAAAGTAGTTTGCCGAACAGTAGGGAGTCAGACGAGGTTGTACACTTGGCGCTGCTTTGCTCGTCTTGGTGCCTCCGCTGCCTGACTTGATTGTGAATCTAGCAGGTGAGTCTGCAGATATGTTGTAATCGTAGAGTAAGGCAACTGCTTTGTGCAAAGTCAGCAAACAGACTTACCTTTGTTACTCTGCCATCTACGGTATCAACCCCAAAACACTTCTACATACTGCTCCCCAGATGCTTTGGTGTCGTTATTGTCGACTCAGGGCAGCTTTGCTCGCTAGTGTCCTCCATTTTTATGTAGCAAACAACATAACATTATGAGCTTGGATTACTGATAGGTCAGTAGGTCAAGCTGATAGTGGAGCGCCCTCTGTAGAAACACAAGACAAACTACTACCACTTCAAACGGACTGTTCTTATAGATTTAATTTAAATCAAAATTGATTGTAGGTTCATTTTATAAATGAGGCCCCAGATCTTTGCCTAAGAGCTCACTTTGGTTGTGTGTGCTTGTTCTATTCCTCCCTGCATCATTTCAAACTGATCTGCTGACCGACTAGAGCAGAATATGTCTATATATAGTTCAGATCTTTTATTAAAGAATAGCTTCACTCACTCTGCGATAAATATGTCTCCTTTTGTGTAGCTGCTTCACAATAAACACCTAACACTGGTTCAGAAGCATCAGCAAAAACCTAACACAGCTCAGCTGGATGTGACACACAGTGTTCAGTGTTTAAAATGGACTAACCCAGGCCTGTGGATACGCAGATTCCAGCTACACAGAGCTGGAATATGACAATTGGCAGACCCATTGCATGACCTGAGAAAATCTGACTGAATAACGAATAATTTCTGTCAGCTTGTATTCATTTAACTTAACTACTCTTGTCCATATCAGCAGTCTCTTTAGGATCTCTGTTTTGAGTTTGTAAGTTGCTCTAAACCCCGTTTCTTCTGTTGCAGGTGGCGTTGTCAGAGGGTTAAAAAGACATCAGAGAGCTATGTCAGAACTTACCTGTAACATGGACAAACTCAAAGAAACAGAAGAAATAAAAATAAACATACCAGTTGCCTAGTGAACCTTGGAAATACGACAAGGGACACAAAAGCTCTGTGAATGCATTACTCTTGCAATGTTGGGTTTCTCCAACCAAAGATATACAAGTGCCTGTATCTGTCGTGTAAATATTTGTAGGAACTCTGATATTCTGTGCAAAACCTTTTTTTTTTTTTTTCTTTTTGTTTATTATTATTGTATTATTATTATTTTGCCTGAGTCCCCTCGTGCCATGTCAGAACATGCAGTACATAAACAAAGCAGAAGGACAGATCCAAGAACCATTTTTCTAGCAGTCATTCGGCCTCATTTATCAAGCAAGAGAGAAAAACCAGAGAGAATCCATCCTATGGCATTTATCACAGATTTCAGTTCTTGCTGTAAATGTTTGGATATCTCAGAAACCGTGTGTAAACAAAGTATTTTTATCTCCCATGATGAGAAAGCATGATGTTTAGTCACTTGAAATATGAACTAAATATGCCTGAATATGCAGGTGGAGATATTTGCTTGAGGATGAGATGCTTGTAACACATTTAAGTCTTCGGTATGCACTTGTCGTTGCAGCTTCAACAGGGAAGACAATTAATTTAGCACTTTTCTCTGTGACGGTGTAATCAGAAGTCTGATCAGAATTTGGACATTACAAATTTCTGTTCGAAAGTAGCAGTTAGTTTTATTTAATTGAACTCTCGGTTGTATTAGGTCTTTACTAATTAACAGTTATGTTTCCCTGTGTGTCTGCAATGTCAACAAACGTGGAGCAAAGTATTTAGATGATTGCACTGTGCACATTAATATATGAACGGAATACAAATGTTGACAGTGAAGTTAATAAGTCCTGCAGTTTTAATCAGTTTTGATCCTATTAGGCTTATCAGTAAGTCCATTTTAATGGCAGTTGAATAAGCTCCAGTACTTCCTGTGGTTTGTGTTGAAAGTTGTATTTGTTGTTTTTTTTTCTTTTTACTTTGAGACAAGAAAATATTGTCACACTTAAAATATGAATTTCTGCCTTTGTGTTTTCCTTCCTCTTCGGATTCATCACTCATCCGCCTCTTGCCTGTTGCTGCCTGTCACTGCAGCAGTTTTGTAGTTTGGGCTTCTAGACTTAAGTGATGTTCAATACAGTCTTCTCTGTTGCACCTGGATGAAGCAAAACATTTATCTTGCCTTACCTACGGTGGACTTGCTTGCTTGAAAATAGAAGATCGTTTTCTCCCTTTCCAACATTAACTCACTGGTCCCTTCTTCCACGGCCATCCTTTCTCTTTTTGTTTCTTCCTGTGCGAGGATCTTTGACCTGTTAACGTTAATGGGTGATTATATTTTAGGATGCTTTTGAATTACTTGTGCTTTTATTTTAAGCAAATCATTATCAGTTGCACGTCTTCAAATGTTTGCATAGTTAGTGCACCTTTTAGATTTCTTGCACATTTTGTGTTATTGACTCCTGTGATGATTTTTTTTTTTTTTTTTTTTTGTCCAAGGTCACATGTAAACAGTCTGATACTGAGCTATATAAACCTTGTTTTATTTGGGACTTTTTGAAAATAAATATAATTATATATTAGTATATAATTATATTTATTTAACTATGATGATATATTTATGATTTCAATCATTTAATTTTTTTTATTTTTTTATTTTTTTGTAGTACAACAAAATGTGCAAAAACTCACTCGGTGTGCGAATGTGTAAGTGAGTTTGGGGAATGTTTAGATAAATAAAGGCGGCTTTAGACTGTCAATCTTAGTTCCATGTGACCAAACATCTGCTAATGAAAGGATACTTCATTCTTCTCCACAAGTGAATTGAATTGAAATTTAACATTTTCACATGAATTGCATGCACAACGTGACTCGACTTGCTGTGCTGAAACTGTTACTGTAGCTTTAAGGATGAAACTTATGCTCTTCCAGTGGGTAGGATTCATATTTCGAGAGCACGGCAGACTTCGACAATCATTTATTCTAAATGTACTTCAGCGCAAATTCGATCTGCGATAAAGAAATTTATCTATTATTAAAAAAGATTTGTTGTCAATGCTCAATTCCTGAGTCACCAACAGCTGTCCACTGTGCTATCTCGACACAAAAAAAGTCTTAAAAAAAACTAGAGCAACAGTCTAAGTCCGCCTTTAATGTCTGTTATGTATGACTTTTTTTCAATAGCAATTACTGATTTTACTTACCTCTGTGTTATAATTATGTTCCATAATTGATGTACCCATTGAATGTACTTTTTTTATAAGCAGCAGAATCTAAATCTAAGATGCAAGAATTCCAAGTGATTTTAAACTATGATGTAGTTAGATTTTTTTTCCAGTTTAAAAGGCTTTACTTGAATTGTTTTTTGTTGGGTTTTTTTTGTGTTAGAGTGGTATACATATAAGGTTTATCCTTTTGTGGGGAAAAAAATGAATCTCTTGTCACATTATTGTATCAAACACTTTGTACATTTGTTTGATGTTGGTGAATGAGTGTTTTCGTTCCTAATCGTTGTGATACCTTTCCCCCCCTTCCCCATACTGAATGATGCGAGGACAAGTCTTCCTAATTCTGATGTGTATCATATTTGAACATGAATGTGTTGCTTTTACTGTCATCTATCTCCTGTGTTTTCACAGTGGGACTCATGTTTCGTTTGGGATGATTTGGCAGCTCTTATTGGACAGTTGGAAATGTTTGGGTGTTGGATGGGAAGCGGGTGGTGTTTGGCTGGGTGTGTGCGAGTGATGGGAACTTGATGTGAATGAAGCATGCCGTATTATTGCCAAACATCATGATTTATGTCAGTGACCTGCGTTTACTTGCTTCTTTCCCCTCCTTTTGTGATTTACCATGTTCATCTTTGGTTAGAATTGCATCTGTATAATTGCAAAATGCCTTAACATTGACCAGTTCCATTTAAGTTTGCTTTGTTTCACATATCACATATTGTAAAACACCCTGGCTTTACAGAAACAAATCCAAACGATACTTATTTTATCACATTTGAGCTCTAAGAAGCTCAAACTATTGTGGTTGTTTAAGTGCACATTTAGAGAAATGGGTTTTAAAGAGGAGCAGATGCTTGCTGTTGTAGTTTTTAAACTACTCCACTATATCACTAAGGATTGGAGTAAAAACAGAGGAGTCATATTCTCATTAGTTGCAGCATCTCACAGTGTTCTTGAACACACAGGCCTCCAATATAAGGCTTCCACTTCACCTTGTTATCCTTTCTGTCATGTTAGTAGCGCTTACAGGCAAATATTAAGCCAACTCTGTGCCTTCTGCACTATCGAGCTGCATCCTCCTCCCTGTACATACAGTAGATAGGACCGTAGGTTTAATGTGGCTAGAACGTCATTCAAACCCCTTTTCCTCTCCAGTGGAACTGCTGTAAATGAACTCAAGTTTAAATAAACTGTCTCTAAAGTTCATCATCTTGTCCCTGACTCTTCTTCTCTCCACTGCCATAGTTGTTATCCTTGTCCCTAATGATCTGATGGTACTAAAGGTCAAATGCCACAGAAATATTAAATGCTTGGTCCAGGTCTCAAGCTGTCTATGTAGGAGTTGAAGACTGGTGATGCTTTATTTGTTATTGCCATCAAATCCAGTGAAAAGACCAAAGCCAACAATCAATTAGTCTGTCCTATAAGAAGCTCTCAGCAACCGAGCCCATTGATTTCTTTTTTGGGTTGTTGTGCCTTTATTTGGAGAGTGACAGCTGAAGATATGATCTTCAAAAACAGCTCACAATCTGCAGTTTAAACCAATGTAAAACTCAGTAATTTCCTAAAACCGCAGGAGGAAAACATTTGTCTGTGAAGCATTTTCAGCTGAGGATTAAGGGGCACGACTTGTTAGTTTGATCAGTTTATTCATTTTTGTTGAAAATAAGAAAAATGAAGAACCAGACTCATCTCTTGAAGTTTGATTCTGGCATTTGTACAATCAAAGCTGTATGGGTTGAATATGACCCTCAAGCCAGGACACTTAAAATACATGGGATCAGTTTGGTGGTTGTGGTTAGAGGAGATGATAAATCGTTTAATATATGAGGAACTTTTATCAGTGAGATTCAAAGGGCAGAAGGCAGCAGGGCAGAATTACCAAGCAGGCTTAACCACTGCAGACCTTGATGAACAAAGGTCAAAACAGCCCTCGAGATCCAAAACCACCAAGCAAATCCATCTGCCCTCAGTCTTAAAAGTTAGATTAACTTTTCCATTCAGGAAACTATGTTCAGAAGTTTTAGCCATGTCAGTGGTTAGGGAAGGCAACAACAGTCGGTTGGTCCATAACTTTGGTCTATTACAGACTATTTTACACATTCTTTTTGTTTTTGTTTGGGAATTAAGTTTGTACACGTTCCCTTATCACTTCAAGGACTCCTTGTGTTTTGATCTAGCGCCATCATCTCAAAATTGTTTATGAACAACCAAATTTTTACATGTGGACACATATGATCAGATATAGGAAAGCAGTTGTCACATATTCCAACATGTGGAGCACATGTAGATCATGGCACGTCAAGGGCTTCACACATTATACCACGGAAATTTTCCAAAGCCACGTTTTCTGTGTGCAAAGTATGTTTGTGTGCAAACCACATGTACAGAATGATGTGGAAATTTATGTTCTGTTAGAGCAAAACAGCTATACTTTGTGTTTAGTGCTAATTAGCAAATGTTAGCACTCTGAATTTAAGAGGGTGAACAACATTATACCTGTTAACTTCAGCATACCAGTGGGGATTATAGCACCTTTAACATTGTTACATTACATGGACATTTTGTATGTAGAACAATTGGACAAGCATTGTGCTAATTTTGTTTCTTTCAAACCTAAAACTGCCACATACTTATCAGTATGTTGTGGTTTGATATTATCACAGCTGGAGGACATTTGAAATTTCCATATTTCAAATTCAATTTACTATTAAGTAAATTATCACCTTATCTACAACAATTTCCACACTGATCTTTGTGAGTTTTTTTAATACATTTTGCACCTTTCTGAGAGCTGCTGGCTTATTTCCATTTCATTATGCCATTAGATTAAACTCAAAGACATTTGAAACCTGCTACCTTCCAAAGCTCTGGTTCTTAAAGGATTAGCAAAGGTTGTGTTTTGTGTAGCACTGCATGCTCCTTCCCCTTTGTGCTCATTTGCCCAATATCAGCTTGCATCCAGGAGCTGGGTAGAGAGAATAAACAGCTCTTTAGTACAATGTACCAGAACATTTTGTTTCATTAATCCACCCACTGCCTCCCCTCCACACTAATACAACCAGAATCAAGAGCGAGGTGTTTTCCCACAGCGTAATCAGCTCACACTGGACGGTTTACATGAGCCATGATGTTTGCTGGAGAATCATAATCAAGAAGGTTAAGGACAAGTTTGAGACATAAATTGATCCTAAAAATAAGTATTACCTAGGGATAGAAAGCCTGATATGGTTTATTCTTCTGTGCCATAGGGCTTCACTGTTAAGGGAAAAACTATTGCTACTACAACCACATAAATCCACTTTGATGTGCTGGGTGACAGGTTCTGTCATTGCCATAAATACAGCCACTGTAACTCTGTCCTGCAGCTGTGAATACTCATTATAGCACCAAATGTGTATTAATCCACTGATGAAAATAGTCCCCCAACCATCGACAGTATAAGACATGGATGTAGTTTCTGAAGATCTGTTCTGAAGTTCAGAGTGTGGTGGCTCTGGCTGCCGTCATCTTGGTGGTCCTGCCTCCTCCGGCCCCGGCTAATGGAGCTGAGGTGCGCTGAATGAAGCCTGGTTGTTCACACAAGCTACCTGTAATGGCACCCACCCGCCAAAGTGCTCACACTCTTAATTATGCATAATTCTAAGCCTTATATATGAAAATAATTGGAATGCGTGCTTTCACAGTTGTCATGAAATTAGCTATAGAGACCACAACCATTAACAAAGTCACTATTTACTGTCACATCAGAGTAACTGAAACTAACAGATTTTATTTTTTAAGATATACATCTTTAATTTGGGCGTGTCAAAGTCTTGGGAGACTCATGCATTATGGTTTTTTGTCTTTTCATGCAATTTGTTGACAGTAACGCCTGACTTATCTTTTAAGAAAAGAACAAGCACCAGACTTTTAAAATTATGGCCCAGTCTTTACACTTGTTTTGATACAGATCTTGACAATCTACATATTCTATAACAGCAATTATGTGAACCAAAGGAAGAAATGAGTGCATACTGAGTCACTGAGGAGAATCCTTGGGGAGCTAAAGTAGTACACAGTGTACTATGAATGTTAAAGACTTGCAGGCACGAGTAGTTACAGACTGTCCAAGCAGAGTGAGTGCTGATATGTAAAATACATACAACAGGCTGAATTGAAGGGTAATTTCAGAGCACGGCACCTGACTCCAAATCAACCACTTAGCAGTGATAGAGCACATTGGAGCTTGTCTATAGAATAGGAGGAGATATAGAGGAACTAGACATTGAGGACATTGGGATGCTGTCATTATCTGTCATTTGTTTGTTTCTAATATTGGACCTAGATCTGTTGGTGGAACCCACTGGCTGTCATTAGCCTTTGAATGTTATTTTTAAAATCTCCACGTGGCTCGGAAATGTGTGGTGAAAGCCAGCAGGCATGGAGTGATTAATATTCAGATATCACAGCCGGATGGAAATTCTTAATTCCCACAAAGACAATAGTAAATGCTTTTAAGCCAGAGATTTGTTTAAGAGACAAATATGTTATCACCATCCCTGCACTGTGTATGAGTTGGGGGTGACTGTAGAATTTTTTTGTGCTAAAACCTGATTTACATCTCCAAAAACCACTCTTTCTAATGCACATATGGCCAAAAGAAAGGGCTCCAAAATATCACCAGACATGGCGCCACAAGACCTCAAGCACCCAGTTTTGATGCCAAAGCTTCCCACACTACTGGACTTTTTTGCCTGAAAGTAACAAAAAGGTGGCATTTATTACATGTGCAAACACACACATAATTTGACTTAATTTGTACATGCCATGTATAGTACCCTTTTCTTTGAAGCTGCACAAGTTGTTGAAATTACTATTGTATAATCATATGAGAGAACGTTTCATAGTGACGAATCAACAGAGAACTTTGGGGGGTTTTTCCCCCAGCCCACAGAACAGTAGGCAGTAGTTTGTTTTCAACAAAAAATCTCAAATAAATCCACACTGCACCAAACAAAAGGCATGAACTGTTGACTAAATGGTGAATAGTGAAGCATTTAGCAGGTAAAAAGACAGATAATTCAAGTACAAAATGGAGGTAAAATGAGAGTGAATATTGGACTTATTATCAAGTGGACAGAAATATAACTCCACATGAAGGATAATGCTGTTCCGTGTCTGCTGGATGTAAAAGTAGGCAGTTTGTTGTTAAAAGGCCAAATCAACTTTACAAGGTGATAAATGCCATTGCCTTGTTTTTATTGTCTGACAGTTGTCTGTTTGTGGTGGCATGATTTTGACCAGGCATCTCGCCCCAGCAGTGGAAGCACAAAGTCCTGTTTGAAGATAAAACTTTCGACAGAAATGTCCCCTATGGGAAAATAAACAGGAATTAGCAGGCCACCTGACGCAACCAACTGCAAGTGAGAATGACAAGGGGTGTACGCTCAACATCTGCAGTCACTGGAGCATGGGGAAACATCCCCCTGTGACGTAACTCTAGATGCTTTGCAAACCAACTCAGGCTTCTGTCGTTTTAACAAAGGTTTATTACTCTGATGACTTCTTCTCCAAGTGTTTGATCTCAATAACAAAAATGCTTGGACCTGAAGGCAGGAAGGAAGGATAATCCATAAATGACCTGCAATAATTCTGTTTCATTTACTTATTGGCATGAGAACATTAAACAAACCGTCTGTGCAACAGGTAGATGGCGGAGTGAGACAAGCATGGACCTCTTAAGATGTCCACATGCTGCTCCTCCTTCACAGTGATGCTCAGGGCGAAGTAGAAGTGCAAAAGATAAAATAAACTTTCACATTTCATAGAAAGAGCACAGGTACCATCAATAACATTTCTAATGACTTGCATGCTGGTTTACTGGACGAGTAACTGGGACAGTAAATGGAACTGAGCCTTGATTAAGGCATTTAGCCACAGCTGTGCTTTTCTGCTATGATGACAAAGCATCTGTGACAAAGGTCTAAACCAGGGGTGGGGAACCTGTTCCACAAAGGGCCGGTGTGGCTGCAGGTTTTTGTTCCAACCAACCAAGAGCACACAGTTTGACCAATCAACTCTCTGAAGACTGAGATCAGTTGATTAAATGAGTCAAGTCTGGTGTGCTGCTGCTTGATTGGAAAGAAAACCTGCAGCCACACCGGCCCTTTGTGGAACAGGTTCCCCACCCCTGGTCTAAACACTGAACTTCTTCAGGGTGTCAACCTGTTGCTCTCAGTTAGAAGACCAGTGGTCAGTTGGTTGCAGTTTTGAACACAATATTGCCTCTCATGAGGACATATAAAATACACAAAAGGACAAAAGCTTGTCAAAAGGCCTTTTTCACACAGCGCACAGTTTGATAGGTTAATGCAGGAAAAAAACCAGGTGCAACTAATAATGTTAATTAGGGCATTTGGACCTGTTCCAAGACATTCATATTGAAGCCATGCCAAATAGCATTTAGAGATGGAGAAGAGAAGAGAACGATCCCAACTTTGCTAAAGAATTGGTCTCCAATGTAACTATTAACATATTGTTTCAGTGAAAGAGTGATCAGCACTTACTTTGCAAAGAGGAATGTGAGGTGTGTGTGTTCACTTCCTGCCCAATATTACGGCTACACAATGTTTGTTAAAAATTTGGGAGAGGTGTTAATTCAACTGTATGTTTATAACTAAAGTCAGTGGTGATGTTGGACTAGACAAGGTCTTGGATCAAGGTTATCTTTATTGGTACACTAAGGGACATGTGTTAAGCAGCGAAGATTCACATAATGGCAGAACACAAAAATACAACAACAATGTTAAAAATAAATCACAAATGGAAATTATACACAGACACCAAGTAACACAGGGACTAAATACACAAGTCAAGACAGGACAAGACACAGGGACAGGTGAAACTAATCAGGCTGGAACAGAGAATCAAAATTGGTGGGGAACACAAAGGCAGGAAGTACAGTAACACAAAACAAGAAGAGAACTACAAAGTAAAACAGGAAACACTAAACCATAAACCCCAAACCATGACAATTAAAAAATGTTTCTACTCTTTAGCCCCTCATGTTTGTAAGTGTGGTGGGAAAAAGACTAGAAACACCATTTCAGTCAGACTCTCAATTTGAATGTTTTATTGTAGCAGCAGAATACATTTAGACTTTGTCGTCTAGGCTCCGACCTAATCACTCCCAGCAAATATGCATACATAGATACTGAGCAGAGATGAGCAAATATCTTAAAACCCTGCAGGTGGGCACTGGGGCGGTGGTGAGGCAGCTCGAGTTGTGCTCCATTAAATAAATTGCACTGAAAACTATAACCTTAGTATAACATGTCTGACATCATAACTGTTTTATCCTTTGTTGCTGTTGCTTAATAATCTTTGTGTTACAGTGGATTATATAATATATATACACTGCTATTTATTTAATCACCAGGAGCAGGTAGATGTGTCGCCACAGTAGGAGTTACCAGCTGATTGCTCAGTAGCATCAGTTAGGCGAATAATGTCACAGGCCAGTCTCTTCCACACTGTCATCCCTTTATTTCATTTTCTGCAGGATCACAGGGAGTCACACATTCACAACTGTGTGGAAGAAAAGCTTCCCCTGGATACTAGAATTGAATTTATGACTGTCTGAGTTATTGCCACCAGAGGGCAGGGTTTGCAGACATATAGATGAGTGACAGGCTATTGAGGTTCTTCAACATCCTCCCTTAAATGGATTTCTAATAAATGGCCATAGACATTACCTGGGGCAGATGACACAGCTGTTACTGGGATATTCGAAGAGGCAGAAACACTCAAACTGAAAAAGCAACCAGCAACCCTGAAAATATTGTATTTGTCATTTTGTCATAAATTCAAGTATAGTCCACCCTGATGGTTAAACATCTTGGTTTTATTAGAGTATTTTTCAGTATCAATATCAATATTTCCAATATGAAACATGAGCACAACACAGGGCGCGTTGTTTTTCATTCAGGTCAGGTTGACATGTTCAGCCTCTAACAGCTGAGGAAGGTCTCCGCCCTTGAAAGTCATTTATAATGGAACAAAGAGGCTGAGCACCAGTTTCTTCACTTGTCAAACACTGTTCTTCAATGTTTGACATAATGTTGATCTGTTTGACTGTATTATACGGAAGCCCTGAGAGGCAAAACTAAATTCTGACAATCCATTTATCTAGTTTGAACTAAATTGTTTTCTCTTGAAAAGGTGGAGAAAACAGAGGTTTTCCATGATAATCTTTGTAAGTTGATTATTTAACAACAAGAAAACATGACATTTTTTTTTTGTCAGGATCAGTTTTGAGCGTGTTTGTTGCTGTAATACTCATTTCAGCTACAAGAACCCCATTTTTTAAACTGCCTTAAATAACACTTGGAAAAAGACTCACCTTCTTTTACAGATGAAAAAATAAGTAATTTAGAAAGAACATTTTCTAGTTAGCTATGTTGTGGGTTTACAAACTGTTGCTAATGCAAACTAGAAACTAAGCTGAATGTCCACGGACAAACAATTTGACATTACCTGACACAAATCCTGTCTGGTACAACAAGTTAGTGTTGTGTGGCTCAGTCTAAGTAAATTTATTGTTTTCCCAGTTACAGATGTACCACCACTTTGGTTGTGCAGCAGAAGGGTAGAGGAAATATTCACTGAATGTGAAAAAAAAGTGCATTTACTAGAACCACTTATCTCACCTTTAAGTCAAAAACACAGGAGAAAAAGAATATTTAGATCAGAGAAAAATGGATCACTAGAGTTGTTTTTCCTCACTTGTCTCGCAGGGCTTCCTTAAGATGGGACCTGAGAACAAAAATCTTGAAAATAACAAACATTTTTGAGCTCATGTTATGACATGAAAAGAGGAGAAACCCAAAATATTAATGATAAAGTTTTGAGGCCCACCATCTTGGCTGTTACCAGAGGCATAAAATCCATGTCTGCAGTCGGTTCCTCATAAAATGGTTTGGCATGTTTTCTTTGAATTACGAGAGAAGTTTGGCTCGGCCTACTTGCTTTAATCTAATAACACGAATGGTTATTTTTTTTCCTTCAGAGCAGTGGGACTCCAATCAGTATCGCAGAGCTAAAACTTGAGCTTGGACATGTGTGAAAAAAAAAGAAGTTTGTCCATTTCTTGTTTGTGTCTGTGTGCCAGAACTGTGTGCAGCCAGAATTAAGGGCAGAATTTCAGGCGTCAGTGTGGACCATTACGAACAAGCATATTTGAAAAGGTCACTCTTACCCTTGACTCCCTCATTTACACTGAATTCCTGGGTGACGGGAGTGGCAGAGCCTCCTTGGAGCACTTGTTAAGAGACTATTAATCAGATTTCTCCAGACATGGCGTGCAATTTAGCAGAGATTGTTTATCCTTTTTTCATCTACGCTCCTGCTCTGAATAACAACATCAAAAACAAAGCCTGCATTTGTACAAAGATGCTTGTATCAGTTCAATAGATGGTGAATGTTAGGTGAATGTTATTTAGCAGAGGGAAGTCAGCAGCTGAGGGAGGAAGCTGGAGTTAAAACAGTACAACACATATTTGCATCTCTTTCTCTCTGCAGATTTGTTTTTTTTCTTTCTTTCAGAAGTTAATGATCAAGGACACAGCTGGTAAAAAGGAGGCAACTGCTCATTCACCGACAGATACAGACTGTCAGGGACAGCAGAGTGCATGGGCTGGATGGAATATGGACTGAATATATTATTGCAACTCACAATCAAAATTAATGGGCTTGCAGATCAGGGAAGTCTGCTGGGGTGGTGAATTATTCATTTAATATGACCAACATCATAACATGAAGAGAAGCCTTTTTCTTGTTTTTGTCCTAAATAGAGAGTGCCTGTCATAATGTGATCTAGATGAAACTACAATATACCAGACAAGTCATAATTTAGAGCATAATTCCAGTTTTTATAGTTTTGCCTATCATTACTATCAGTTACGATTGTGACATTGTACTCATTAAAGTAATTGCTGAGATCTGAAAGGATGGTGACACTGCTAGGACGAAAGACAGTCGAGAAGTCAAATAACCAGCCAGATTATCTAAACCATTTTGTCATGGTGGTGAAGCTCTAAATGTCTGTAATCATCCCTCATAGCACATTGTGAATGCACAACTATGGCAAGTGTGGTAGGTCAGATTTGAGCCAGGAGTCAGGGTAGTCACTTGACCATTTTTGACTGTTTAGCTAATGTGGAGATTTGTTTGAAACCTGTTTGATTGTCCGACTAATCATGTTTCTACCAGATTTCAACAATTAAGTTGGTGAGTACTGGATAACCTGACTGCACTGGATGGTTTATACCATCTGAAAAGTTGGCATTGGAAACTGTTTGGAAAAGGGCAGGAACTTTCCAAAAATACAGGCCAAGTGATTGGATCATCACCAACGAACAATATAACATAGTCAAACTCTTACGGAAGCCATAAATAAGAGTGAAAACATCTTTTCCATCCAGAAAAGCCTGAAGAGTTGTTCTTTGCTCTTCAATGATGAAGCAATACTACCCAGTTTTGATATAATTGATGCTAGAAGCATCTATGCCAACCTCTTTAGCAGTCGCCATTGTTGTTTTTCACACACAGAGAGCGTTAAAACATGCCTGCAGCTCATGCTATAGCAGCCAGTCCTTTTAGGACGCTGACTATAACCACTGTGCTTGGACAAAAATGCATAGCATAAAGCCTGGAAGGTGGATTCTTACCTGGTCTTGTGATTTTGTGATCTTTGCAGATCTCCTGCTTTGCAAGGTTAGCAAATGGTGGGAAAAACTACCAAAATGGGACCCAGGTTGATCAATCAAAGGATCACCTCACTCAACTGTATGTTGTGCTGGTCTTTAAAGTGGTCACTGTTTAGTTGATATTCTTTTCTTTAGCTGCTTTCAACAAACACCATCTCCCATAAGCCCAAGAGTTTTGTGGGTTACATGTCACCATTTCAACAGAATGCAGCGAATCCGTGGTCAAGTCAAGTTGCCATGACTAGTTCCCAGTGAACAGGCACTTTGTAGGCAGCAGATATTACAGCAACAAAATGTGGAAAAATTACATTAGTGTAATTTGGTGGTGGGTGTCATGAATAAAGAAGCTATGATGACATATTAGCTGTGCTGCAGTTCTCTGCAAGTTACTTTTGGTTATAATGGGCCATGAGCACCAGCAAAGCACACAACTAATGCGCAAGAGAGGTGCAATTATAAAACCAATCTTCTCAAAGTTTATAAAACATATTCTTAAATTCTGACAAGAGAGAGCACAGACCAATAATCTTATTGCTGTCATGAGTTGGACAGAGATTCATTTTGTCACATTAACAAAATAAAGCCCCTACTTTGCTGCAGACCTCAGACCTCAGACTGCAAACATGGTAATTTTGTTGGACACAAGTGGATTTTACCCCATTTGGTAATTTCATGGCACATCATGTCGTCGCCTGCATTAAAACGAACACTTGAGGAGAGAGTAAATACAAATTGCGATGTAATTTCAGTGTCCCTCTAAGATCATATTTTGATGCAACTGCAGGAGGTTTAACTTGGCAGGCGCACACATACATACAAACATCTCTCCACATCACATCAAATATACAATTTTAATAGAAGACCATAAAGCAGGGAAGGTAAGGACTAGATTAAGGAGTGATTGTTGGCCATATCTGTCATCCACAACCGCTTAGGTCCATGCGGTTATCTGCAGGTGGCAGGACAGGTTCAGTACCGTGTTCCGTCTACACTCTGTGATTTGAAAGATGTTTTCAAAGCGACAGATTCTTGTATAAATTGGACAAGACTTATCAACTGATGGGCTGGCACCCCAGTTTATACAGTGCACTTCATCCTGAGGATGATGTGATGAAGAAGATATTTTTGGAACTTCTCTCTCTGCTCTTACTGAACTTCTACAAAGTTTTGCTTCCTCCCCAAAACTACATACATTCTGGATTTCACTGGGCCCAGCAACATGGGACATCTTCTTTGTAACACAAGCCTGAATGTATTGTCAAATTATTGCATTAAGCCACAGTGGGAGAGGAAATGTGTGTATTCTGTTAATCCAATAAAGCTGCTGTATTTTCTCTAGATTCTCATTCATTAGAAACAGTGATCTTGTCATGGTAACAGGATTATTGTGAAGAATTTGGTTTGTTAAAAGATGGATTATTGTCTCACACTATTGGCAGTAATACCATCTGTTACGACCAGACTTAGGGGTAAAAGGAAGTAACATAAAACCAAGGTGTTGTGGTTAATAAACAAAGGTATTTATTAAATGAAAATTCAAATTGTTTCTTAACAAAAGGAGGTGAGGCAAAAGGGAACAAAGGGCGAGCGGATGCTGTTCAACAAAACAAAGAAATATAACATAAAGAGAACTCTAACCAGAGCCTATACTATCTTATGGGTTAAACAAAACCAGAAACAAAAACCTCACTATCTAAACTCACTTAGCAATAACAAAAAACACATCCATAAACAGCACCCCTAGACTAATGAGTCTAACAAAAATATTCTACGTGTACGATCAGTAACTATAATAAACTAAACCCTTTGCCCAGTCCCAGTAAACAAACACAAAACCAAACCTCCACGAACCTCCACGGCGAGCTCCACACACAAACACAAGCCGCCCAGATGCTTCAGCGCTCCCGGTTTAAATGCCCGTGATGCTGACAATTGGGGCCCTCTGATTGGCGGTGCGTGGAGGTGCATCCCGATGCTGTGCCGCTGACGTGACCCCGCCTCCGCCTCTTGGGCCAATCAAGCTCCAGCAACCCCCTCGGTCCTACATCAGGGCATAATACACAAAAACACACAGCAGCAAAACACACCCACACCACGATTCACAGGGGCGAGACGGCGGTGGCCGTAACACCATCACAGTCTGAATATAATGTATAACTAAATGGCTTCAGTAAAATAAACAAACATCTGTTTCTATGTAACTTCAAACACCTCATTATTCCTAAACAAAGGTATACAGACATCCTTTTCTGTCATTCAGCAGCTACAGTTGAGTGAGGTGATGACATACCATCAATATCCAAAATGAAATTGTTTGTGTGCATCATTACCCAGAGAAAAACATGTTTGCCAGGCTATTTGTGTTCCCAGAAACATAAAGTCAACTTCAGAGTGGAAATCATCTGCCCTGGGTAGCATATTTAGTGCTCAATGTATTCATATTTGAGGTGATCCATATTGAAGCCTTTGGACCCTGAGAACATTAATTTCATTTTGGGAAAGACTAGTTTGGGCTCTGCATGACAGAACTGTCAGTGAGTCACCACAGGGAGTTCTTTTAAAGGGGGACTGGAGGCTTTTTAAAGCTTTAAAACACCTCATCTCTGACTGTGTCCATGCAGGAAACACAAAAGTGACATCCTTTCTTTTAGATATCGGATATTTGACACTTATGGAGGGGGATTAAATGAGTGATAACTCCATCAGTTATACCTGTGTGTGCAGCCTCCCGCTCTGAAAGATCTAGACTACAAACTGCCCAGCATGCATTTACTTTATGTATTGTTTCTATGTGTTAAAACACTCCAACAATGCTCAGAAAGAGTACGGGGAGTTGGACAAATGACTGCTTCACAAAGGCCGAGTGCCTCTCATTTAAATTTTTATTTGAATCAAAAATGTCTTTAACTGATAAATCAAAACGGGACACAAAGAAAGACATTTAAGAACCAGTATTGCCAAAAAACAAAAACACAACTAAATTAAGATGAGATAAGATGAGATAAAGACAACACAAGAAGACGAAGACACAAAATTACAATATAAGTAAATACAAACAAAGACGACATCACATAACAGCAAGTCTATAAAAATGGGTTTTAAGAAGTGATTTAAAAGAAGTCACTGACTCTTCCAGCCTTATCTCCTCAGGCAGGTTGTTCCAAAGCTGAGGAGCCTTCATGTTAAAAGCACGGTCACGGTCTAAGCCTCGACTTTGGAACAGCCAGAAAGACCCTGCTTGAAGATCTAATGCTGTAAAGTGACTCAGAAATGTTGACCCCCCAATTCTGAGCCCCAAGCATGCTTTAAAAGTGATCAGAGAAATCTTCTTGTTTTATTTCTAAAACAAACATGGGGCCAATGGAGAGAAGCCAGGATTGGGGTGATGTTATGACAAAATAACATATTCCAGTCTCATTACCTTATCAGACTGATGGGAAATGAAGAGGTGTACGATAATGAATTGCCTCTAACTGTGTCCAAAAACACTATTTTATCCAAGTGCTTGGATTTGAAAGCTGTTTCTCCATTTATCAAGTCAAAATAAAACTGATCCTCTGGACCTGATTTTTTAAAAACAAACAGTGGAGCCAGTGGAGGGAAGCCAGGAATGGGGTGATGTGATGTCGCCTGTTAAAACCAGTAAAAAGGCGAGCTGCTACATTCTGAATTAGTTGGAGTAGAGGTAGCGACTTTTGATTTATGCCAGAAAGGTGGAAGTTACAGTGGACAAGTCTCGAGGAAATAAGTGTGTGAATGACTTTTTCCAGGTCAGAGTGTGAAAGCATGATGTATTGCGCTAAGAATATCAAGTGCCGAAGGGAAGCAACAGATAATTTGAACGCAGGCCAAGACTCAAGATGAAGTGTAAAGGACTCAGTATGATTGAAACATAGAGCTTGATGGATCGGCTATCAGCGCTTGAAACCCGCTTCCCGGAGGAAGTATCGCTGGAGTGCTGCATCTGATAAGTTTGAAACAAACAATCCAACAATAAAACTCACTTTTCACATAAATTGTACTGGTGTACGGAAGTTTGTTCAGACAAATACTCCGTGTGTACTGTCTGCTATCCCAAATGTGTGAGATTCATTGCATCAAGGTTAGAAGGCACTCATAAAACAAACAGAATAACCGGAAGGGAGACGGGAGGGAGATTGAAGCAGGTAGAAACACTTTCGCCTTTAGACGTGATTGGATGTTACACTGTAGAAACAAATTCATTTGAAGCATAAAGAGTCCTTAAGGCTTTCAAATCTGCATTTTAAACAGTCATTTGCATCTATAAAGTAGTCTTTTCTTTTTGAAGTAATAAGAGAACAAATCGGATTTCAACGGAGCCAAAAAAAAAAAAAAATGTAATTTGATTTTAGGTGCTTTTAGTCTTCATTCTGCATCTCCGAATTGTCACAGTGCTGATGCTACTTATTAGGCAGCTGACGCCTGGGGCTAATTTAGTCTTTGTGTTTTTAGAGAAAGGGTTACCTCGTGGGCCGCTTGTGTATACTGCTGACTTGTCTCACTGCTTATTCGAGATAATTGCCTCTGAGTGGCTGGACATTGAGAGAGGTCTACTTTAAATACCCCAGAGACCCATTCTGCTATCTCTCAATGCATTATTCACAAACAATCATGCTTTTACTATATCTTTCTAAAGCCCATTCATTGTGTATGTGTGCACACACACTCACACACACACACCTTTAATCTTTAAACTCACAAAAAAACCCTTTCCCCATAATAAAATTTTAGGAAAGCTGGAAGGATTTGTCTCTAAACCACCAAAGAATATAAACATGTTTTTCTTTTTTTTTTTTGACAGATCTCATTAGCTTGTCTGACTGATGGGAAATGAATAGAGGTGAAAAATAATGAACTGCCTCTAACTATGTCAAAAAAAAAACAACAAACTATTTTATTAAAGGGACTTTCTCCATTTGTCAGGTCAAATTAAACTGATCCACTGGACCTGATTTTTTTGCTGTTTATCAGAATACTGATAGTGCTGGCAGGCAGGAAATCCTCAGCATGTATCCAATGAGGATGACATTTCTTGTAGTGGAGGAGGACATAATTGAGGCCACCTGTTCAGATGGCACCAAATGAGACTCATTTCTTCTGCAGGTAAAATCCTTTGCTTCATTATAACTGGCATGTGTTTTGTGTACTTTTAGAATTTATAGAAGGAAACACGTTGGTAGCGTAGAGTGTAAATAGATTTTAAAAAAGAACCACATGAAGAAGCTCAAATGACTTCATCTGACGTTAAATTATCTTCCCAAACTAATACAACCACCTATTATCTTGGGTACAACCTTTGAATTTCAATCCCAGAGCTTTAATTTGTTGCCAACAGCTGACACAAGAGGGTGCTGCATCATCTGTTCACTGTAGACGTGTTTGTTCTGTTTGTGAATGGTTGAACGTGATGACAGGGCTGCTGCAGAGGTTAGAGTTTCTAGTAAATCTGCAGAGAGAGGCTCTCCTGAGAGATTGTGAGTCT
Source organism: Sciaenops ocellatus (assembly GCA_033000465.1). NCBI lineage: Eukaryota > Metazoa > Chordata > Actinopteri > Sciaenidae > Sciaenops > Sciaenops ocellatus. The sequence continues at coordinate 11,255,144 of CP136870.1, forward strand.
CTTTGTTATGTAATGCGAGGAGCATGAAGTGTTGAGAACTTGCTTGTATCTTAAGGGGAACAAATCAAGTTTGACATGTTGTGAATGTAACTAAAGCACACTTGTATATTGAAAGTAAAGCTGCATGTGCATCTTTGGCAGCAGAGGGTTACTGTTTATAGGTTTGGACTTTATTACCCAGAAATCCTGGATTTGTTTTCCTATGTGCACACTGGATACTGGGTGTAGTAACACTAATGTATGATGACAGGACAGGTGTATTTTTACATAAAGGTCCTTTAACAAGACATCATTGTGTCGCAGGTAATTATAACAGTTGTAACTGTGTCAAACAGATTTATGCACAACGGTAAAATGTGGCAATATGTTGTATTAAATAAGTGTGAATGTGTACGCTGTTGCAGATTTCCACTGCCAACCGCAAAATTGCAACAGATGGGATGTAATTAAGAAACATATGATAACATCGGGATGTATAATTGGTACACAGGGATGTAGAAATAGGTCTGCGCATTTAAACAGACGATTGTGCATGAATGAAAGCCTGAATGAAGGTATGTGTGTTCAAGATCCCATGAAATGGAAAGCAGAGTGTTGTTTGCTTCCTCATATTCCTCATATCATGTTTCCTGTAAAAACAAGCAGATAGAGAGGGACTTAACACAGATACTGACCGGCATTTATAGTAACCAATAGTGCTGAGTGCAATATACCCCCAGCACTATGCACTGCAGGTAGCGCTACGAGCTAGTGGCAGTGCCTGTCCACCAGTCAACATGACTAGAGGGGGTTGAACAAAACTTCCAGAGCCGGTGGTGGCCGGTTTTGGCAGGGAACACAGCAGCCTACTGAGGTGGTTTGGCTCCCGGCAACCCCGGGCTGAGTGAGTCAGTTCAGTTAGCAGCATGGCTGACCGTCAGTAAATCACCTGAGTGGTGTAATGTTATTACCTCTTGGTCTCAGAGGCTGCAAATCTGGACCAGTCCGGCTGCTGAGCCCGGTTCTGTTGCCTGCTAACAACAAACACAGTTAGCAGCAGTTAATTAGTGGTTAGCTATTTTAGCAAATGGTTAGGCTCAAGCTATCTGTCCATCAGGAAACTCTGATGTCCTCCAGCTGTACAATTTACAGAGGCAAAATATTTATATGATATAAAATATGATCCAGTTTCAACAAAATCAATGAATAAAGTTGTGCTTTTGTACAGTTATCAGTGAGACCTGGTGATAGATACATGTAGCAGCCCTCAGAACTACTCACAGGCTTTCTAAAACAGGAGTCACTCAGCTCCAGCTTCGTCAAAAAGAAGAGAGCATTTCATTGCGTGCAAAATTAATTTACGCCCTCGGGTGCAGGATGAGTCATCATCAACTTTTTATCGTTTATCAGAAAATGACAAACTCGAAAATACCATTTAGAATACCTGAAAATGCATCCATTGTCATTGTTGGACCAGACACTGGTGTATAGGTGACATAGCGCTAGACATGTGATAAAAACATCTAAACATTAAGTTTGATTTCATGGAGAAAAAAATTACTGTGTGATGGTTGAAAGGAGGAGGCAGGCAGGGGCGGCAGTAGCCATTTTGGGGTCTGAGGGGAGATTTTGCTTTGAGTGGCCCCCTCTAAAAAGAACACTTATACACACAGATTAAATAAATTCAAGTGGGGGCTTTCAGGAAACACTCAGAACGAAAGGAAGCTAAAATGATTAATTTGCATGCTTGCAATTGAAAAGTGCTCGAATGCAAGAGCGCAAAAGACTAATTTTCTGTGCAAAAACATGATGGAGGTGAGTCACAAACACAAAGCATCAATTCATGGCTCATTGTCCAGGTTATCATAGCACCAGACACACACACACACACTCAAGGACACACACACTTATGCGCGCACCAGTCTGGCATGGCGCTGGATCTTCCCTCCCACTGACAGATGGATGGGGTTAATATCATAATTAAGCACCTCAGCCGACGGTTCCTGTTTACCGCTCGGTTGCTAGGCAGTGACATCAGCTGATCCCTCCCTCCTTCCTCTCTAATCCCTTCCCTCTCTCTCACACTCCCTCACACAAACACCACTCTCTCTGCTCTCTCTCTCTCAGATAGGCAGCGGAGACGTGGGCAGAGTGTGGGGCTATAGGAAGAGGAGAGCGGGAGGGTAAGGTAGTAGTGTGTGTGAGGCTGTCAGACAGCATGGTCTGGGTCTGAGGACAAGCACTGGAAGACGCAGCAAAAGCCTCTAGATCTCCATGTAGACCAGTGTGGTGACATCCACAGATCACCTGGACTTGTCCACCCATCAGCACTTACCCAGGACGACAACACCCACCTCTTCCAGAGAGGCAAAGAGGAAGAAGAAGAAGAGGAGGAGGAGGACGAGGGGGGTGGGTCTGTTTATCTTCCTTTATTTATTTTTTTCTTTTCTCAGTTTTTTTTTTTTTTTTTTGTTGTTGGTTTTGTGAGTAGGCTCCTGGCTGGACCGCATGCATGACACAACGCAAAGGCGAGAAACCCACCATCAGCATCCAGGAGCACATGGCCATTGACGTGTGCCCTGGCCCCATCCAACCCATCAAGCAGATCTCTGACTACTTCCCCCGTTACCCACGGGGCCTCCCCCCTACTGTGCCCCACCAAGTGGGCCCTGTTGGGGCCCTGTGCTCTGCCCTCTCCACCTCTTCGACCGCTGCCTCTGCCACCGCTGCTGCCGAAAGTGACCGCCCCAATGAGGATAAACCAGACCGGGCTTGTGCCGGAGCCTCCGCCTCCTTACAGGCCACCAAAAGAGACGAGGAGCCTGATGTGGAGGGATACGACTCAGATGACTCCAGTAAGTGACGATTTCCCTTCTTGTCGTCCCCATCCTACTTGTCTTACGATGGTGTTTTCCAACATGTCTACATGTGTGCGTCTATCCCTTTTAGTTCTTCCTCTCCCTCTCCCCCTTTCTCTTATTACTGCATCTCCATTTTTGCCACCGGTTGCCAAGCATCCCTCCAGACGTATGGCTTTGTGGCTTTATCTGTCACCTTTTCTGTCCATCTCTTTCTATCTTCAATCTCCACTGCCGCCCGTGTGTCTGTGTGTGCATGCATGTTGTGTGTTACCCTCTGTTTGTGTGTCTCTGTGCTGCAGCTAACTCTTTCCCTCTCAGTCGACAGACAGCCAACTGTTGCTGCTGCAAAGAATGCAGCTCCCCTCCTCCTCCTTCTCCTCTTTCTCCTATTCCTCTGCTCTCCTCCAACTGAAAGGATGATATGTGTGATTTTATTGGCGCAAACGATTGCATGTCAACGGGTGCATGTGTGCATTTTTCACATTACCGGTGTCTACAGGGTGCTCCCGTCTTTACTGTTGATCAGTCTCACAGGGCTGAATGATTCATGGCTTCTTGGTGAAGCTTCAAATTAGTCGCAGTTTTACGCTCAGCGGAGTCTGACTGCATCTGTAAACTCATCCACATACTGTACTGTCTACTGGCAAGATAGGCAAGTTCCAATTGTGTGAGCGTATTGTACGTCTGTCAGTCTGTTTTTGTGTTAGTTTCCAAAGCACAAAGGTGTGTGTGTGTGTGTACATATCTATCTCATCACAGAGGGGAGGCTCCTTTGAGAAAAAAACCTTTGCTGAATGTGATTACTTTAATCTATCAGGTTTGAGTGGACGAATAATAATGAAAATGAAACATGCAGTCCAGCTAATGGAGCAATAACAAGTAACAAGGATGGAACAATATTTCTAGATCCTGTAAAAGCGCTTTGACTCCCAGAAAACATCTTCACAGACACAAGTGAATGTACTGCCAGAATGAAAGCTGCCGCATCGTTTTTCCACACCTTAGGTTTGTAATGAATTACTGAAACGGTGAAGGAGTCGTAGCATTTGGTTGCCTCTGAACTTGGCTCGGTGACAGCTCACTCTGAATAACACGTTGCTCTCACTGTGCATGAAAACAGACTTTCCAGCGTGTTTGTATCAGACTGTAACAGCCCTTCTTTCCAGAGCTTTGTCGCGGGTGCTCTCTGCACAAGAGACTTGTGATTGCAGGTTAATGTGTGACAGCAGTGCAGCTTCTCCAAGAGTTAATCCATGCAGAGTGGCATGCAAGGGGGGTGGAGGGGTGGGGTGCTTAGGCTATCTCTAATCCAGAACTGGACAGGAGGGGGAGGGGGGAGGATGGCAGCAGAGCCTGGCAGATGTTGCTCTATGACCTCGGCCAGGCAACCGAGATTTCACTCAGTGGGGAAAAAGAGATGAAGAGATCCATGCTCCTAATTTGTGAGAGCAGTCCTCGATTAGTTAGAAACTTGACTTCTGTAGACAGAGATGACTTTATGAGGGTGTTGGGTCTTTTTCATTTTTAGCAATAAATTGTTGGTGTGATGTGAAGTCTTTGGGAATCAATATTATCAGCAGCAAAGTGATACTTCTGGTCCCTCTCAGACTAACAGGTCACTGCTTACACTAAATCTTCGACCAGCTCTGTCCGGGTATTAGGGATGTAACGGTTGCCAGTATTACGGTAAATCGCGGTGAAGTTTTACGCGATAAAATTACTGTTTATGTTTAAATTAATCTCATTATCGCGGTGCATTATCGGGATATGTAATAACAGCCTCATCCAAGTCTCGCAAGCTTCGAGCAGTATCTGTCCTGCTAAAATGCAAAAACATTTTCCGTTTTCGCTTTGAGACACTTAGGATCTACTAGCTGAACAGCTACTAGCCGTGTTAGCAGCTGTGTTGCTAAGTGTCTCCAAATGAAATGGAACTGAAGGCACCCATCCACTGAGCGGAGCCGACACAATGTAAGGCGATGTAAAACATGTTCATTAACGCTAGGAAGAACATATGGTGATATTTATAATAGCGAGTTAAAAACGTGAGTCGATATTGACAGCAAGTTATGCTGTATGTAACTTTAGCTCCAGGAAATAAAATAAAACGCTGTTGTGTTAATTTATTTCACTGCTCACAGTGTTGGCCCAACACACACACACACACACACACAAGAACATACACTCATTTTCTCATACAGGCACTCCTCTCACTCACACAGATACACTTCTTATGTATGAACAAAATATGAAAACAAATTTTGTTTACATATTTTGTTCATTTAAAATAAACTCTCTTTCTGTGCCAATTGCTTGCCCCATTAATGTGAAAGTTTCATTTTGATAAGATTTTGACTTCTAATGTTTTAGTATATGATAAGAAAATCACAAGATTTCGTGAAATCATTTCAATGTATGTCTTTTTTGGACATTAGTACAGCAATTAAGAATATCACAATAATATCGAGAAACCATGATAAATTGGTCACTGTAATCGAGATATTAAATTTTCCATATCGTTCCATCCCTACCGGGTATTTGTTGCATGGTAAAAGTTAACTATGGCCCCAGGAGGTAGAGGTCGTCCATTGCAGGATTGCTTCCAAGTTCCTTCTGTATACATGTCACACTGTCCCCAAATTGTTCCCAATGGTCAGACCAGTCCAGAACATTGGTGTTGGTGAATGAGAAGCAAATTGCTAAGTGTTTTACCAGTTTAGGAAAACACCACATAAGTGCTGTGCACTTACTGTTCCTTGCTAGAGTCAAGACCACAACAGTGACTACTTGAACACCACTTACTGTAGTTCTCAGTGGGAGGAAGTGCTCAATATTCTTCGAAGTGTTTGTCAGATCCTCTAACAGTAACTTTCCAAAACAGACAATCTGACAATCATGCCTGGTATACACAGTGATTGACCACGTCTGTGGAGGTGTAAAGGTAGGCAGTTCTCTGAGAGGAATTGGGGAGGCAATCAGAAGGATAACAGCAGGCTTTTCAACTGGCGTTTGAGTGTGGCCATTCAGAACAGGAACTAACACTTTAGTAACACGTAGGAAGCATGCTGAGGTTTACATATGCAACTTGATAATACAGATGCATTTACAGTTTTAAAAAATGTGGATATGATGTGTCTTTGATCCAATCCATCTAAACCCTCTAAATGCCTCTTGGTTTGAACCCATAGGGTCTTTCTGTGTGTAGTTTGCATGTTTTCCCATGTCTCAAACACTTAATAGGTTAATTGGTCAATCTAAATTGCCCATAGGTGTGAATGTGAGCATGAATGCTTGTTTGTGTCAGGTGATTTGTCCTTGGTCATCCAATCCCAGCTGGAATAAGCTCTGTTAGGATAAGTGGTTACAGGAAAAGGATGGTATTCACTTTTCTAAGTAGAGGACAGTAATGGTTTCTTGTATTTCACATTTAGTGTTCGCTTCCATCTAACTGCCCAACCACACAAAGAGATTAGATCTGATTAGATCCCTTCTCAACTCGTCTCTCCCTAGCAATTTTGTCATCTATGTTTTTATCATCAGCAGTTGTTTTGGTCATTTAGCTCTTTTGGTTATTTAGTTATCGTCTAGTTTTCGTCAGTGAAAAAATGTGCTTGACGAAAATTATTAGCCAATAAAAAGAACACTGACTTTAACTTTATCAGATTGGTGTTAGTTCACAGTTACTGGCTTGTTTTCAAGGTGTCATTTGAGGATCAGTCACTGCATGTTGATGCAAATGTCAAACCACAGCTCCTCTCCATCCTCCCTGCTAATAAGGCAATTAGACACAAACATCTGCCAAAGCATCATCTTAATGATTTTACAATCACCTGAAGAGTCATCAGTGATGTGGGATAATTACGATGTCACCCCCCCCCCCCCCCCCCCCTCAAAAAAAAAAAAAAAAAAAGAAAAAGAGGATAAAATAACTATGGTAGCAATTAACTGTAAACAAATATTGGATGGGTTATCCAAAGTCTGAGCCATTACCATGCTTATCACCAACCCCAGCCTCACCTACTGTTAATGTGTCTGTTGAAGGCAGGCAATAAAATAAATAAGTGGCTGTTTGGGTCTGATGCAACGTCCCAAATAATCCCAAGCTGCTGCTGCTGCCATGGGAGTTTGAAAGGAGAAACATAATGCGTATAAACAAAATATTACCGCAGCAGCATGAGTCTGCTTTAAAGAATGGTATCATGGACTCAGATATGATGCGGTACATTACGTAAGAAAAGCCACACCATGTGAAAATATGACCTCATAATGGGACATTGCCTGCACAGCTGCAATGCAGTTTCATATTGGAAATATGGTTTTAGTGTTAGTCTCAGATTTACTTTTCCAGACCAAAGCTTAGTCTTCACAAATGGTCCAAAATGCAATGCAGCCTTGAGATGTTTTTGATTGTGGAGAACAATTCACACAAAACTAACAAATCAGTTTGTTAGTTGTATTCTTTGAAAATATTTTGGTGGAGATTAATTTTCTGACATCAAGACCTTGTAAAGCATTCAATCATTTATTTTACCTTTATTCAACCACTTGACCCGACTAAGATGGCAGCGACTGGCGGACATAGATACAGTTAGTACAAGAAAACAATATGACACAAAACATCACCTCATATGCAGTGTGTCCAACAACAATGATCTATTGTGTTCCAGAGAAGCAAATTCAAAAGCAGGTGCAACGTTTTAAAAACATTGCTTGTAATTAATTATTAAAGGAGGGTAACAGAATGAAGGTGTGGACTTCAGCATCTCTTACAGTCACTAAGAACAGCAAACTGGAATGAAGAACTACTAATTAATTTGCAAGAACATAAAATGTGGTTTAGAACATCAATGAATATGATCAAAATGTGACAAAGACGCCTTGGAATATACAGCAAACATGACAGATTGGTGTTGTACAACAGTGTGAAAGGATTTCTCCTTTAAGATAAAAACTACCCCCATAATGTGCAGCTTTGAAAGACTTGAGGGAGAAACCAATGCTGCTTGATAAAAGCTCAGTATAAAAGCCGGGAACACATCATACCGGTTTTGCAGACATGATTGCTTCTACACGCATATAAGAGTAACAATGATGAAATGTATTTTATAACCACGCTATCCTCTCCAGTAAAGTTTTAACACACTTGTTGTGAGGCTGATAATTGTTAGCGTCATACGTATGAGTCACACACTGACAAAGTTATTTCGCCTTCCTGGCGGTGCAGCAAGCGGCGCTGTGATCCAAATGAAAAAGCGGCTTCAGTTTGAATTAGTTTCATTGTCTTTGAAAAAAAAATCCTCCTTTAGAGATGTAAGTTTCATCATGAGCATGAAATGTAAGAGAAAGGAACTGTCTTCTTCCTGTTGTTTGTGATTTAAAAGAGCCAGCGCTGGCCCAAATTGGCTCTTCATGGTCCTGCGGGACTTGATCCAGTATCTGCATGCTTCCTCTGGGGGTGGTGGGGGAGAGGGTGGAGCAGTGTGCTAGTGTTCTCCCTTATGTACCAAATCACACGGGGACATCTCAATTCTCACTAAGAACCTGCTGGCTAATCTGCATAACAGCAGCATTTTGTGATTCATTCTGACTCAACCTTGATTTTAATTGAAACGGAAAAGTGCATCACCCACCAAGTGTCCCAGCTCCCCTGCGAAGGGGGAGGTAATCAAAACCAATTGGACATCCGGATCTCTGCCACATCAATTAATGGTTGTTTGTAGTGGGTGTAGAGGGCCACGTTGCTGCTGGGGCTTGGAGAAATAGCCGGTGTGACCCACATGGCAGAACAGGCCCTTGTGTTTTTGAGAGATAAGCCACAGAGCCATATGTGTTGACAGGACCATTGCAGGTTGATTGGGGGTGGTAATGTATGCACACACAGGTCTCCCCTGAGATTGTCTTGCTTTGACTTGAGCTACAGTGTTTGCTTGTAGTTGTCAAGTGGTGAGGAGTTAAGAGTCTAAAACAAAGGAAAATGATCTGTCAGGAAAAAGTAAATCAAATATATTTGGTTGTTATTGAAGATATTGAAGATTCATTTGAAAAATGTGACAGAATTTCCTCATAAAAAAGTTTCCTGACATCTTTGGGGTTCACTATCACCTCTGTTGTAATGGAGTGCATTTCTTAGTAAAATGAGACGTCTGACGTGACAATACGTCAAAGCTGAATCAACAATGGGGAACAGAAGTCACAAGTTCAGATTCATCAACAGTGATTTACAGGATCAACTGGCATTTAACAAAATATGAACCAACGACTCATTTATTAAGATAAAGACTTCTTCATAGAAAGGTTCATATCACTTTTCTGTCATGTATTCAACACCAGCTACAAAGATAGTTGGTATTGAATTTCTTCTCCACTAATCACTAATCTATAAAATAAAACCTAATAAAGACAGATTAGTCTGTGCAATACCTAATAAGCAACTGCAATGATGCATGCACTAATTAATCAAAAGCAATCAAATACGGGTCTTCTTTCAGATTTATTTGACCTGCAATATATGTACTGTAAATATATAATAAACATTGTTTGTTTCACGCTTGAATTGATGAATGAGTTAAACAAAAGACAGATTTGAAAGGCAATGACTACAGAAACTAGGGGGGAAATGAGTTTTTAAAATATCTACTGTATCAGCCATCGCATAGTATGCTGTGCCAGAGTGTATTGGTCAGAATCGCAAAAGCCCTGTCACCCTTCATGGCCACACGAAGGTGCTGAAAGTGGTGCAGCACCCCCGCCTCATCATGCCTGAGGAAGGCTGTATTTATATTGTTGCAAGATTTTTACACCTCACCTCCTCTGATCCCTATCGCTCTCCATCTTTTTCAACCATCTCCATCAATTTCTTAACTATCCTATGTTCATTTTGTAAACATCACACGCTGCTGTCAAAAGGTGATTTACAATAAAAGTCCAACAAATATTGTATTTTTAAGGCCGATACGCTCCATAAGCATTAACAACTCTTAATTCTTAAGGATCCCTTAAATGTACAATATAATGTGTTGGATAAGAAAAATTCAATTCTATTCAATTTTATCTACATAGCGCCAAATCATAACAAAAGTTATCACTTTCCATATAGAGCAGGTCTAGACTGTACTCTTTATAATATTATCTAATTTAAAACAGGTCAGCTCAGTATTAAGAGCACTAGACATAAAGAGATAAAATAAGATAAGATAAATGAGTAGATTAGGAGTTCTAAGTCCTCCTCAGGAAATAGACCTGCTGGTGAGCTTACTTAACTGTGTGTACTGTCCAGAAGACGTCCTCCGTGATGTGCACACTGAAGAACTTGAATCTGCCAGGGAGGTGCCCACAACCCCGCTGTCTCCTGAAGTCTACCATCATCTCTTTAGTTTTGCTAATGTTGAGAGAGGTTGTTCTGGCACCAGCTGTTTGGAGTCACCTCATCTCAGTAGGCTGTCATATTGTTGTCTGTGATAAGGCTCAGGATGGTCATGTTGTGCAAACTTAAAGAAGACATTGGCAGCACAGTCGTGACTGAACAGGGAATAAAGGAGGGGGCTGAGCACACAGCCCTGCGGTGTACCTGTGTTGAGGATCAGCGAGGAGGAGATGTGGGTGCCCATCAAGAAATCGAATATCCAGCTGAAGATGGAGGTTTGCAGTCCAAGATCAATGAGCTTAGAATTATTATATTGAATGTAGAGCTGTAATCAATGAAGAGCATTCTCACATATGTATTCCCTTTGTCCAGGTGGGTGAGCACCATGTGTATCACAGAGACAATGGCGTCATCTATGGTCTATACAAAAACTGAAGAGCAGATGTGAGTTTTGACTAGTTGCTCAACGCACTTCAGGATGACTGATGACAGTGCGAGGGGGTGGTAGTCATTTAAACAGGTGGCCACTGGTTTCAAATATGAGTCAGCTGGATAGCCTGGGAATCAGACAAACCTGTGAGCTCTATTTTATTTGCTCTGGCAGATGTGTCTGGCCCCACTCCTCTTTAGACAAATTTTAACCCATCCTGGATCTCATCTGGCCAATCACAACCATTTATCTTATATGGGGTGGGTTTGATATGATATCTGTACAGATGAACACAACCTTACTGGTCATTGGAATTTATGCAAACAACAAAAATGGCAAATGCTAATGTGGAACTGTTTCTGTTGGATTCACCATAGGGGCAGTATCAAACAAACTGGATGGCATATTTTAACTTATAGAAGAACAAGCAACTGCACTTTTTGCACTTCTGCTGCTTTTGTTGGTAAGAAAGATGTTTTTTTTTTGCTGATTTGGTAAGTTTACCAACTATACTAAGCCACACGTTTTGTTGCTCTCATTGGTTTGTGTCCAAAGGCATTTTGGTCTGCGCCTGTTGAAAATAAAAAATGAACTGGTTCCAGACTAATGCACATTTGAAAATCAGTCGGTGGTAAGGATGTGTTAATCCAATCAATTGGATCAGTATTGGCATTGATGGCCACATTAAGAGGATTGGATATTGGCCAAATGTGACTGATCCACATTAACACAGTTTTTAGCACCACAGCAATCCCTGGCACAGGGAGGTTTATAGATTTTAAATCTGAGAAAAGTATTGCGACTGAATTGGTACTCACTATCATCAGACACCCTGAGTTTAGATATTGGATTTAGTATCGGGAGGAAAACAGTTTCAATCGATGCATCCCTACTTTGTCAGTGAAGAGAGAAGTCGAGGTCAAGTTCAACGCTAAATCACAGCCAGGTGTGGTCACAAACTGAACAGACTACATCTAACCACACCCCAACTGTGATGATGGATGAGGTCAGGAGTTCTTCCAACCATAAAGCTTAGTGAAGCAGTGCTTTCCTCCATACATGATTTAGTGTGAAGTTAGTCTTTAAAAGTTCAGCAATGTACTCTGGGGATTTGCCATGCAGAGTGCAGAGTTTTAAAATCGATTCTACAGCAAACTGGGACTCAGATTAATGGGGCTAAAACTGAAGCATTTTTCTTTCTTAGCTTGCAAAATCTTCTACTTGGCCCAGTGAGAGCACCTATCCTGAAAAATCTGATGATGCCAGAAAAAGAAATGGCAGCCCAGTTGCCAGGTGCAAAAGACGAATAATTTAATATCCCTCGCACCATCACAATTAACAGTCAGAAGCTGAGAATTACTCAAATCAATCATTTTTGTCTTTTATACTTACTGAAGAGTTTAACAGAAATGCGTAAATGATTTTGGTATCCGACCAATGGGACAATCTCCTAAAAATTCAGTGTATTCCTTTAAGGCTAGAAGAGAAGGAAGTGTGTGTCAGGCCATCTGTTGCCTCTCCCAGACCAAAAGCCATTTCCAGACCTTTTCAAAACAGAGGGCTGCATCAATCCACTTGAAAACATCCCCTGAGCCTCATAATGCTCAGTTCAATGTAAAGAGTAATTTCAGCGCTGCCGTGCCCAGCACAGTAGAATCCTATTAAGAGTCTATCTGCAAGCTGTCATGGAGTAGTAATGACTCACTGTAGTGTCCCATGTTTTCCTGTGACTAACCCAGCACTAACAAAGCAGGCCAGATTGTCAGCCTGTTCACATTATGGGTTATTATTACTGTCTCTCAACAACAGCCATCGAGTGTTTTAAGTTAGCAGCAGTATCTACTCCATCAGATACAAACTCTGCCTCTGCCCTCCCGTCATCCCACTAAGCACATTATGTAATGATAATGCCAGCTATTACACACATCCATTTGGTGTCTGGGGTTGTCATCAGTGGGGGGAATTTTTGTTTTGCTTCACACTTTGCATGTGTGCAAGCAGGCCGTGTGTTTAAATATTACTGGTGGTACACTAAAAGCTTCAGTTAAAAAAAAAAGTGAAATCCACCTGTTTTTACCAGAGAGAAGTGATTCATCCCCCTAACTGAGAAGCCAAAGACTCACTCCATTTGCCCAAATTAAATCCTTGTGTCTGATTACCTCTCACGCCAAGTGATGAATCCAACCTTAACTAACTTAACCACAACTGCTTTGAGTGGGCATTCTGTCCACAGAGAGCTGACCAGTATTAGATTTTCAGCCTCTTTGGTGTAAAGCTGTGTGCAGTTTAATGAGGCAACATTAAAGCATATCTGGGTTTGAAAGTTCAAAGCTTTTAAGTTGTTACTTCTGAGAACCATTTGCAATTAAGGGTGAAATTGATGATCATATTTACATGTTGATTCAATAAGAACCATTTATGGCTTCAGTATAATACAGAGTTTGTCCATTAACTTGGTTCATACAAAGAGCAGTACAGTCATTTCCAGCAAACAGATTCTGATAACTGTAACACTTGCTCAGAACTAGATGGACACACTCAGCAACTAGCTATACACTCCAAATCTGTTTTGGAATATACAGTCCAAAGTTTTATCCAAATAAAAACAATAGAACAAACCTCTTGTTCCAAAAAGCTGCTGACTCTATACCCTGTAGGAAACACTGCCTACCTCATCTCCACTGCTTCCAACTGAAGTACTTTAGGTCATAACAGTCAGGAATCAATGATTCCTTGAATCTTCGTGGTGTGTCCTGGAAGGCCTCCTGACTGGAAAGCAGTGCTCAAACCTGAACTAGAACTCAAACCACTACATGTAGCTGAACGATTGTTTTTCCTCCTCATACCAAAAAATATGCTATGTATTTGTGGTTAATTCTGAAGATAATCTTTCCAGCTATTGTTTGACCTTTAATTTAGTAATTTAGTATGCGTGCTTGCTTGTAGGACTATAGATGTTTCTGTAAGATATAAATAAATAAACTTCTATGCTGTGATTTTCTCAGTGGACTAAAGAGTGAGCTCAGCTATGACCGGAGGATCTTTTTGTAAATCCCAACACTTGTTTTTCTTACTTGGCCAAAGAAACTTTCTTTCTTTCCTCTGAGTTCCTCTTGTTACTCCCTGAGAAGACACTGAACACATGCTCTTTCAAATCTTATGCATCCCACCTCAGCTAGATCAATACTAGGTCCTTGCCCTGCTTCGCCTAACTCTTAGAAGCCACATCTCAGTATTCCAGTCTTTCAGTTGCTGCTCCCGCGAGAGGGGAAAACTCAATGAGTTGTACGATATCACCTCTGCTGTAGACAGACCACAGACCACAATGTCTGGCCTCAGAGTGAAGTGCTGGACTGAAAATGCTCACTGAGCTCACCTGGACTAATACCAGCCAGGTTGGAGGATTTCCCTGTGTAGGTGTATTGTGTATTTTCTTTATTGTCTGCTAACGTGGATTTGATTTCCTTCGGGTGGGGGGTGTCTGTCTTGCCAGATGGTCTCCAGACAATAGCAGGTTTAAAGATTATGTATGTAATCTCTAATCACACAGTACTGAAGTTACAGAAAAATTACATTTAGTTTCACGGCAATGTGATATATTTTCATTTTGAGCATTCATTGGGAGCATGAATCTGCTTTACTATCTATCTCTCTGCCGCTTTCAGTGACTGACCTTATAATGCTGCTGCTCTGCCACTAATTGGTGGAGTCACAAGTCTAGCTTTGTGAAACTTGCAGGATTAATTCTACAATTTAATATTTTAGATGATATTTTGTGACGTTTTGGTATTGATTGCCCTGATTTCTCTCAGATTTGAACCAATGGCTATGAAATTAGTCCTATGGTATGTGTAAAGCTACTATGTGTAGAATTTTATAATCATTACCTTTATAAGATGCAAAAGTGAATGAGGTTAAAAGCAAAATTCAACAAAATTTAATGGAAACAAACAATGTGTGTGGATTACAGGGTGGGAACTACAGTACAGGGGAGCTTGGCTCTCCTAATAAGACATGAGCCCCCCTAGTTCTCTAAAATATTGACATGCTATCATACATGCCATGCATTTCTATTTTTCTGTAGCTTTATAATCATGGAAAATGCGTTAAATAAGGATATCATTGATGTATGATTCATGCATAACAGTGATTCATCACTGATTTACCTTAATAAAGATACCAGCATGCTGTTTTTGCCATCACCATCAAAGTGTGGTGGTGCCATATCATAAACTTTCACTTAAACTGAAATCAGGAAAAAAAACAACTTTGTAGTCTGTGCGCTGGATCGCCATTATATATTTCTCTCCCCACTGTTTCTGCACTGTTTTCCACTGACTGGTGCACAAAAATAACGTTTTAGCTCCTAATATTTGCATAATAGTGGCTGATTTTCTGCAAATTTGGTTGAAACTTGCTACATTTGGATGAAAACCTGGAAACCAGCTATTCCATACAGTGGAACTATTAGATCACAACATATCTTATGTAGTAAGATGTTTTGCCCCGAGGGTGTCAAAAAATGTTGTTCATCCTCTGGGGAGCATGAATGTGTTCATTAAAATTGTGCTGATCAGACATTTGTTCTCTTTAAAAAGTGTAAATCTTCCCCTTTATGGTGGTGCCAGAGGAAATGTCAATGGGGGGTCAATAAAAACACGAAACATTCTCTGGGCAGTATTAATTTCCACAGCAATGGCCAGTAGTAGTTGTCCAAATACCTTTGTCAGGACTAAAGTTTTGGATGGACCAACAGTTTTGGTCAGCCAGGTGTAAAAATAGAGTATTTTTCAGCGAAGTAAAAGGAATATGACTTTGATTTAAATTGAGAAGATCTGCAACATTTAAAAAAAGGGTTTTGAGTAATGGTGCATATTATGAAATGAGAAATTAGGTGATGTTACATTAGACAATAAAAATCCTAAGCAGCTGTTCTGAATTTAACAAAGCAATATCCCTGCCTCACTTAACAGACGAGGTGAAACTAATACCACAGAATTACAGATGAAAAGCACTTCTCTCAGTATTGTGTGACATTTAATTGTCATGTTCAGCATTAAAAGCATATTTAGTATGCGTGCTGTGTCTCCAATAAAATTCATCAAAATATCATCACAGAGAGACTTACATAAAGATCCATGACTCGTCCGCTTCTGGCAAACCCCACAAAGCAGCAGTGCCTGAGTCATCTTTTTAGGGAGCTATGGGTCTGTAAAAATTCAGAAGACCAAAAAAAAAAGATCCATGAAAGTCCACTTTTATCAATAAATGCAGGGGCGGTCTTGATGGTGTTATTTTACAGCCTCTAAACCTCCACTTTGCATGAGGAGAGGAGTGAAGAGGAGTAACTGTACCTCACATCATTGGAAAAATGATTGGTGGACCAACAATGCAGTTTTTAAGAACTTTAACAAACGAGAAAGCGAATGATTCCTGCTTACAATTAAGGGGTCCAATATCTTCATTTTCATTTTCTTTGTAGTTTCACCTCAAAAGAAAGTTGGCATGGACTTGTTGTTTATGGTGACTGATTTTAACACTCTGCAGCATGCCCTATTGGATCTGAAGCCCAACCAAAAATAAAACTATGATCTCCTCTCCTGGGCAAACAAAGGCTCCTATCCTTTCCATCAATACTCCTGATGGTGTCTCTATTCAGTCCGTTGATATTTACAAATCCATGGGAATTTGGATGGACAAAAGTCTAAAATTGAAGCACCACATTGATTATCTTGCAGAGAAATTAAAACTCACACTTGGCGTCCTTCACAGGCTAAAGCCCTGTTTTTCCATGACATCTAGAAAACGCTCAGTTGCTGGCTTTTTTCTGTCGCAGATTGATTTGAGTGGTATTATTTACAGTCTTGCCACACTTGCCACCTTTCCAAACTTCACCCTCTGTATCACTCAGCCCTGAGGTATATCACTGGCTTGCTCCAATCTCCATAAGCCCCATGTTAAAATGCCCAACTTCACAGCAGAAATAAACATGTTTACGGCCTGGTACAAAAAACAGTTTTGGTCTCTATAGCTAATTTCCCCAATCATGATAACTGTACTGAAGGAGATTTCTTTTATGTAACCAACCCCTTCAAATTATATTAAGGCTTAAAGTTATGCATAATTAGGCATGTAGCTGCTTCGACACAGGTGGCTTGCAGCAACCAGGCTGCATTCAGCCTGCGTCAGCTCCACTGATGCTCCACTTGCAGGCAGGACTACCAAGATAGCAGTAGCCAGAGCCACCACCCCCTTACAGTAGCTTCACAACGATTCTTCAGAAACCTGTGGGCGATGTCACGGATACAACGTCCATGTTTTATACTGTCAGTGGTTACAACACGTGTACACTTTAGTCTATAAGATCAGTCTATGAGAGGCAAATTTCCTACTTAAGCCAGAAGTTTCTTTCAAAACAGTCATAATCTTAGGTCGCACAAATGGCTTGAATTTAAAGTGCCTTTAATCAGTACAGGTAGGCAAAAAAAGCCTGTTTTTTTATGGGTCTTGGTCATGATCTGCAGGCCAACTCAAAGTTGAGGCCCTTATTTAATATAAATATAAATGATTTTAGAATAAATTATTTGATCACTGCCAGCTGCAGTTAGTATAATGTAATGTAGTTTGCATTGTACTCGTTGTTGCTGCTCTGATTTGATGTTGCTGTCCCTGTTATATATCAAGATGCTGCTATTTGACCCTGTCTCAGCTAGGACTCAGCTATGAAAGAGATTTCTCAAAGTTGCTTCTTAGTTAAATAATATATACTGTATATACAAAAGCATGTTTTTGGATTTATATCTTTACAGCAGGTTTTAGCTCACATTTTGTTCCAGGCTGTTCAGTTGAAGAGCATAAATGTGCATTTCTGTGCTTCTTTGAACTTCAGTGATATATTCACACACTGATGATTGGTCAAGAAAAGCACTACTATCTATTCTTACTTGTAAAAATCCATGCAAACCCCACTAAATCTTTTTCTTCTCACTTTGCTGAGATTAAATATTTGATTATAGGACTCCATTAGTTCTAGCTGTTCACTTTGCTGCTTCATATTCACACGGTCACTCATCTTGATTTATATTCCGTCTTGACCTGATTCAGTGTGAGGATGGACAGAAGTCCATGACTAGCAGCTCTGTACTGCCACTTACTCTTCCCTTTGATTCGCATAGATGCTTTGAGGTGTCTGCGGCAGGGTTGCCTTCCTTTATGCACCCTAAGGTTTAATGTGATAATGACTGTAAGCCGTTGCGCTATTCTCCAGTGCATTAGCAGGAGCAGTCAACTTGAGTGTGTGTCATAGAATAACACATCAATAATCCTTTAAAATGTAAATCCCCTGCCTTGTGTGTAAACACAATCTTTGATGAAACGTTTGATGGAACATAGTGTTAGGTGTAGAGGCTGAGCTACATGAGAACATCACATTCACACTTTACATTAGCGCTGATCTGCCAATAATTGCTGATACTATTTCTGACAGCAGCAACCTGTGAGCATGATGAAGGCCCACAATCATACTATCGTGCTATAAAAGCTGTCATTCTTCCCTGAATCTGACCACAACGGAATAAATTAGTCGTCTGTAGAACACCATTTTTGATAGCTTCAATAATTTCAAGCCATACCTCAAGGCATTTACTGTAAAATGTCACCACAAGGCCTCCCTTCTTCAGATGAAGCCAGGTGTTGTTGAGGTTTTATTTTTTTCCTGTTTGTGCTCTGAACCTCTGTGACAGAGAATAGATGGTTACAATATTCTATTGTTCTCCAGCCAGAGATGGTGATTCCAAGCACTGTCAATACAGGATCAGCCATGTTTTAGCTGGAATGCAGCGAGAGAACAAAGTGGGTTACATCAGACAGCTGAGCGTCTCAGCGGATCATCCACCCTGACCTTCAACGTCTGTGTGTCTCACTCCCACGATTGGAAAAAAACGTTGCCAGTTAATGTAATCCAGGCAGACATTGGGTTTTCCTCTACAAGGCACCTGGCAAAGCCAATGGACAATAACCATAGCTTATAGGATCCATGTACTTCCCTCAAGTACTTAGAGCCTTAACTTTGACCTGAAATAACAGAGGTTTTTGGCATTTTGGGGACAGCACACACGAGCTGTGAACACAACACTGACATATCATAACTTTTTAAGTAGAAACAGCTGGTTGTATTTACATATCCATTAGAGCAACATGCAATCATTCATTTGGAGTCATGTCCATGTTCTGTCCATCTGTTTAATGTAAGTCCAATATTTACTCTCTTTTAGTCCTTTTTTGGGGCTCTACCAACTCCTGAGTGAAATATCTGACTCTTTAGCTGCTAAATACTCCAGTATCACACACAAAATTTAACAGATTGCGTACAGTGGGTTCTTCAGAATTTTTAACCGAAAACAGCTGGCTAAGAAAGGTGAAAGTGAACCAGTAACAGTAAAGCTGGGAACCGAACAGCTAACTGAAGAGCTGAAACTCACTACAAACCTCTGTAAAGATTAGGAGAGCTGTATATTCAGGTCATAATTCTCTGTATGTTCACCAATTTTGACCCCTTTCACATTAAGCATTATTTTCATATTGTCATTTGACACATTATTATTATGAAATATGAATGTTTTAAGTAAAAGTACCAGAAATACCATGTAGAAATACACCATTATGAGTAAAAGTCCTGCATTTAGAGGTCCAGGGGGAAAATTTAGGGTAATTTATTGGCAGATTTTATTCGATTTTATTTGCTCTGTGTATAAACACCTGGAAAAAAAAAAAGAATCATTGTGTTTGCTTTGCTTAAAAAGGCACCTATTATATCTACAGAGGGCAGGGGTCCACTTCTACATGTTGCACCACCATGTTATTACAGTAGCCCAGAATGGACTAACCAAACATTTGCTCTAGATCGGGCCTTCTGCATTTCGAGGCCACTGTAGTTTCTCCTGTATGCCTGGATTCTTGGATTAAGCCAGAATTGTATTCAGTCGGTTGCAATCTGTAACTTCACCACTAAATCTCACTAAATCCTATACACTGGTCCTTTAAGAAATATAAGTATTATCAGCAAAGTTAAAGCAAAGGTGAAAGATTGTTAATACAAATGCATCAATGTGTAGGTAGCATTTTACTGTTGTCACTGGATGAAGTGGAGCTAGTTTGACTTACCCATATTCTATGAAATCCAGTGGTTCCCAACCAAGGGATCGAGCCTTCTCTGAAGGGTCACAAGGGGAAAAATCTCTTTAGTGGAACTATTAACAACACGTAGACAAGGGGCCCTGACTAGAGGCTGACAAGTCAAATAGGCTGGTAGCTAGTGAGCCAATCAATTAATGTATTGTATTTTTCAAGTTTTAAAAGTAACTACAGCTGTCAATTAAATCTAGGATAGTAAAAAGTACAGTGTTTACAATGAAGCATAAGTTGTGATTAGTAAGTGCAAGTACTAAGAATTATTCTTAAGGAAAATGTACTTTCTACCTCTCCACTAAAAAGTACATTTTAACATACAGAATGGGAAAAAAGCCTGCAGCTCTTCACTCATCTCCACACCATTAGCATTTGTTCTCATCCCACCAGGTAGAAATCTGTATCGTAGAGAAGAGAGCAGCAGAACAAAAATCCCACACGGTGCTCCAAACAATAATTCAGAAGGCAGTATCATCACAACATTTCCAAGAACTGATGCTGTGAGTTTGACTCCCTGCAGGTTCTTATCTTCCTGTGTGTTTTCTGACTCATGTTGTCTCTGCAAGTCCCTTTTGAATTGTTTGTTTTTCGTCTTAAACCTACTCCTGCACAAACACTAAATACAAAGTATTTCATTGTGTCTTCAGCGAGTAGTTTTTACCTCATAGCAATTATTGATTGTGAAAGCTCAGAAAACCCTCATTTTTCAGTGGTGACGAAAGTTGGTCTCCAGTGCGAGTGGGCAGAATGCTTTCAGACGTCTTTTTGGATAAAAGTAACATAACTTTGAGCCAAAGAAATATCACTTCTCACAGCAGTTTTTAAATATCAGAGTCCTAGTCACCTACCAGAGATAGAGTATTTACAGAAAAAAGAGCCAAAGTGAAAATGGGAATGCTGCCTCACATTCTGTAGGCGTGGAAACTGTCAGAAAGATAAAAATACAGATAGAAATACATAGTATATGTATTAAAAATGTGTCAAACAGGATGGAAAACACTTCACATTTTATTCCATGAATCTGGAGTTGCACAAACTAACATTTTCTCTCATGCAAACCTCTTCTTCTCTTCTGTTTAAAAGCTCTGCCATTAGTGAATGAAATCTGCACATAGGGCAAGTTACTGCAAAACAGCCTCATCAGCAGAAATCAATATTAATGTCAAGCAAAATGCCTGACCGGGGTAGTCTCCACCTCCTAAGATGACATTAAAATGAACAAAAGATGTTAGACCTCCAAGCTTTCATCAGAGCAGACATTTAATTGCATAACTGAGTACAGAAAAAGTTCCTTCATCTCCTAATGTACCCATCCAGCTCTCTCAAAGTCAGAGCCCCTTAGGGTGAGGTGGAGCTACTCAAGAAGATGAAGTCCATTTGGTCCTGTCAGTGTTAACATGCAGTGGACTCCAGAACTGAGGATCAACACATAACTTGTGTGTGCAGGCCATACCAACCAGCTGATTTAGCTTTCAGAGAGTATCGGACTTTGTCTTGATCCAGTGTGCTCTGACGCAAGGGGGAAGTGGTCAATATCAAGAACATGAAGTGTGATAAATAAAAAAAGAGTGCCACTTGGGTGTTTGAATCATCATCCATGAGTTCTCACTCAGGGTAAGGCACTGAATCAATCCTGCGCTGACCAAGCGTGTCTTCATTTCCTAACAGATACATAAGCCAATCCCTCAGAACTATCGTATCCCTGCTGGGGTATGTCTATTATATTCCTGTAGGTCTTTCCTTTGTTGGCCTTTTGCATTGAATCTACTCCCAAGAGAACTCCCATGTTCCCTAAAAGTCCTGACTAAGCTGACCTCAATGATCTCAAAGAGAGTAGAACAAACATTTCTGCATGTGAGGAAATTGTTTCCCATAGCAGAAGGTGGCAGTATATTGTGTTTGTTCTGTTGTTTTCTTGCTTTGCTCTAGTTATTCCACTGGTTTACTACTCTGAACAGCCAGTCAGAGTGCTCTCTCTCCCATGGTTTGTTTGTCACGAATTAACCTACGAGCATCCAGCACAGACAGGCACCAGTGGCCCATTGGTGCCTACTCATCAGTGCTCTGGTGCCTAAATTCTCATTACCCAGCCATTAGACAATTGGCAAGGAGTAATGGGAATTTAAAGACCGTATAAGAAGAATTTGTATCTGATTATGATTTATATGTTAAGCTGAACAATATCACACTCAAAACACAAGCCAAGAAAGTGAATCAGACAAAAGAGTTTATTCACAAGGAGGGAATGTGCAGGTGTGTCAGAGAGCCACTGGGTGGGGTGTCCCAGGTGATGTTGTGCGAAGTTGTGTCAGAGCCTGACGCAGTAGGTGGGTGGCATTGAGGTATTTCCTGGGGCACAATGCAAACAGAGTTAGGCAGAGTTTTCACAAGCGTAAGGACAAGACTAGCACAAGAGTTGGCTGTAGTGTAGATACCACTAGGGAGGCTGAAAGATCTGGCAGAGTCTGGGAGGAAGAACTGGTCTTTTAAATTGTAGTGGTTGGTTGGCAAATAAGGAAAAGGTGGACAGACAGAAACACAAGAAAACAACAGGAAACATACCAGGAAGGGAAGTAGCGTACAGTCAAAATAGGCACTTCTGCTGGAGGGGCCTGGAGGGGTGTAGTAGGATCCCAATACAGTGGAGAAAACATGACTCTGTGCTAACCCTAACCCTTACTAAGCTGTTTCACCATGAATGCATCACAACTTTGGTGCCCTTTTGAGTTTTTTACCTATGCCCCTCAAACAGTGTGCCACTGCCTAATACTACCACTACTATTAGAAAGCTAGTAGTTTAAGTTTAAGACCTTTATTTGTCCCTGAGGGGCAATTGCTGCTGCTGCAGTAGTAATAAAAAACAAATGCAACACAGGGTGAGACACACAGATAACATATGGCAAGCATGCATAACTAGCCTACACATAATAATCATTAAAAAATACAGCAGTAAGAGGCCAAGTACACAAGAAAGAACGTTAAAACCGGCATGTTTGGAGATGTGCTGACACTGCCAATACATCACAGAGTTGAACAGTGAAATGGCAGAGCGTTTACAGTGTTGATTTACGTCCTCCCTACCCAAACACTCACATTCAATTATCTGTCTCTCTGCATTGATTCACTAAGCTAGCAGTTTAAACGGTTCCCAACTTTCTTGGCCGTTAGTAAAGATGGCGAGGAAAGACCTGAGGTGATGTGAGTCATGTTTGATGCTTTTCAATGATCAGACAACTCTGGGTCGTGCAAGTGAAATGTGGGACATTTGTGGTCAATATAGATAATATGAGAGCTACATATGTAACTATGGTTCTATGAATTTTTGATGACTTGATGATGACTGACTGATTGATGACTGAAGCACCCCTGACCCCAGTGTTGAGAAACTATAATATATAATATAACCCATCCCAAATATTGATTGGTTGTTCTAAGCAGTTGCTTTTGGTTATAAAAACTAAAAGATAAAGCTAAAGGGTGAAACAAATTAAGATGAAATCCTTGTAAATCTGTGTAAACATACAGGGGTCTTTGCCAGGCAAATGAATTATGAAAAAGAAGATGAGTCTGTGTTGTTATGTTTCAGCAGACATATTTACTGCAATTTGTTGTTGTTATTTTGTACTTATTCTGACCTTTTTCTGCTGGTAAGCATATTATAGAAAATAGCATTTTAATAGTCTATTCAAAAATACTAAAGTCTGCTTTGCACCATAGCTTTGTTGTAAAACACCATTTTACCATCCCTCATCAAGGTCAAACCTCCACCCCCCCTCTTGCTCTCCCACTGCAGAGATTGCGGTTTCTCTGAAAAGCTCCATTTGTATAGATCTGAGTGCAGTTTGATCGGATTCTGCTGGCTCTAATGAGTTGGCAACACCTTGGTAAGCTGCCCCTTGATCCCTCCGGACATGCATTAACACCAAAAACCAAAAGTAGCACAATGGTGCCGTACTGCTGTTTGACTGAGGTTTCAGGGTCTCTCAGGGTCTGTGGCAGGCTTCCAGTACCACTGTCATTCATGCTGGAGCATGCATGGTATTGCTACACTAACGCTATGGGAAGAACAGTGTGACAGTCAATACGGAGTACGGTGTCTGCATAAACAGATGGCAGAAAGATACACAAGAAGGGGTGTGAGTTTGTATGTTGTAGTGTCTTCTGTCTGAAGATTATTTATACGCTGTCTTCTCTGATCTGCCCCCCCATGACCTTTATGGTTTCCATGACTCACAAATTGACGGATTGTGGGTAAAAGACTTAAATTAAGTCCTCTGGTATTCCAGTGAGGCCAGCCTATTCAAGGTGCAACCAAACCTGGTAATAGAGCTGCCTCGCTATGGAGGCTCAGGTACAAGTAGGGTTACAGGCTGAGTAAAGCCACCTACAGGCAGTATGACATTTAAAATCAAAGAAAATTCACTCGGCAGCAGTACACCAGGGCTCCTCTTTGTTTGATAAATGTTAGATTGACTGGAAAAGTATTTTTATTCCATTTTAATGCATATTCAATGAAGGTCCATGTTGACCTATCTTGTTCAGATTTCTTTTTCTTAATATTGTAGAATAAATCTTGGACAGGCATATCTGATTAAATCAGAAATCATTTCATTTGTTAAATTTGTCAGTTCAGTGCTCATGGTCTATTGAAGATTAGGTAAAATGGAAATAGAAGTTAAAGGCAAAGACATTAATGTTATTTTTTTTAGTTTTTCCTTTGTTAAACAATAGACAACCAAACATCTGAGACGAGTACTGAACAATGCTATTAGAGCTCTTCAGCTGCAGCAGAGCACGTCCATCATAATCAACTGAAGCTGCAAACATGGAGTCTTTGTAGCAGTTAAATTACCCTTCTCCACCCCACCTACATGAAGCATCGGCATCCCATGTATTTCGGCAGTTATATGTTGTATGCTGCCAGAAACAGGTTGTGATAATAAAAAAAGGAAAACATTTTTTTTTTTTTTAACAATTGGGAGAAATATGGGAGATTTGTATATGGGGATAGAGCAATGAAAAATAGGGTTGGCAAGTATGGATATGTAGAGCTGATGAACATTAACCACCATAAATATCAAGGTTACAGCTATGTACTTGTTACCCTTTAGCTGTCAGCTGGATTGATCCTAACACCTGACCAGCATACAACCTGACACCAATACAATACCTGTCTTTTCCCTTTTGATATCTACACATTACCCAATCAGACGCCCAATGATTAGAATAACTAAATGTGATGCTTTAATTATCAAACACCCAAACTCCATAAGTGAATATTATTTACAACATGATGTAGTTTTGCAATATTGCTTTTATTTGCTTGTGCAGATGTGTTGCAGCTTTCAATGCCTATTCCAGCCCTCGAAACTCATTTCAGGTGTACTTTTCTTTCTTTTGCAGAACAGTGTCTTTGACTAGTTTGACAGTTTCTATGGGTAATTAATCGTCACATCCTAGCAGTCAAGAAATATTTTAATAACCATTCAAAATACACAGAAAATCTAAACTTATGCTGTTTTTAATGATGAGAAGAAGAAGAGATGAGAAGGAGGAATACATTCAATATTCAAATGCAGCATAATAAAGAACTTTAAACTCCTTGCTGACTGGAAATAGCCTTGGTATCCCACCCTATGTTTGTCTCCACTGTTAACCGGCTCAAACTACAGAATTACCATATGATTTGTCCAGATTCCTCTTGTGAAAAATAATAAAAATGTGGTGGTTGTGGCAGAATGGTTCCGGCAGCTCCAACTGCTCTGAGGCTCAATCTGGTGGCAACAGATTTGAGTCGTAGACTCCCACACAAAACAAGACGACGTGTGCTGACCATCCATGTTGACCCTCCTCATTCTGTAGAGACCAGTGCAGACTCTGATGCTGTTGAACATCAATTATTCTTGCTAAACTGGAGTTAGAATGAGCTCTGATATTGTGCAGTGTGCTCCCTGGCCAGACAGACATCAAGCTCAGACAGAGAGTCTGTATCCCAGAAGAGATTTGTTAAGATTTGCTTTGAACTAATAACATTAATTTTAATTGTGACAAAGTATTATTTTTGCTAAATTGGATGGATGTTAAATGGTATCACTCTCTCATGAAGGACCCCTTTATAAACTGTTTTATTGTTGCTTAATGGCAAAGAACAACTTTTGAGTTTCCAGGTTGTGAAAATTCCCATTTGACTGTTTTATCCTCCAGCGTTTGTCTTTAGTTCATCAGAGAGCTTCCTCCAATGGACCATTTGACCTCTTAGCTTCTGGAAAAGAGCTGCATACCATTTGGCTAGAAATCGATTTATTAATGACTTAGCAATTTCTATTAAAAACTGGATTGATATAAAAACCTTGATGGCGTAAAATTCTTTCAAAAATGTATTATGAGGAAGAAAATCCATTCTTGGTGACTGCATGTTTGTGAACAAAGAAATCCACAGGATACCATTAACATTCATAACTGCAACCCGAATCCACACCTTAAGATGCAACAGTTCAGGTAAAGAGTCTTTACTAGTGAAATATTCAAAGATACAAAATCCAGGAAGGCAAACAAAGTTCAAATGGCTAGGCTGAGGCAGAATCTTAATAGTTGATTAAAAAAAGGGTTCAGGATCAAACAACAGGCAGGAAAATATCTGGGCGCTAGAAAGCTAAGGCTTGTGGCACAGAGACAATTCAGCAGAGAATCACTGGTGTGTATATACTCGAGAGTAAAGAGGGAAATAACAATAATAAGGTGAGTGATGAAGGTGAGCATGTGAGATCAATCACGACTGGCTGGAGGGAGTGGCTGGGCAGACTTAGAACATGAACCAATTAAAAGTCAGAATGAATGAATGACAGAAACTAAGATACCAAAATCATGACAAACTCAAAACCTTTTATTAATGACTTACCAACTGCTGACTTATTGTTGATTACCCTTTATGGATGACTTATTATCATTTAAACCTGTTGGGTTGACTTGCAACATTGTATATTTATCACCTGCCATAATCTGGCAGCCCAAATGTTTTTCTTATTAAAGGCTTGTAACTGATCCATGAGTAAATGATTTATTAGCCATTAATAAAACCATAGCTGTAACTTAGAGTCCTTTTGCAGAGGTACTTTATTAGAAAGTAGTGCCAACATTAATGAGGGAGGGAGGGAATGTGGCGTAAGAACAATTGCTATCTGCTAGCATCAAGGCAGTCTCTTCAATCAGGAACATGAAAAGACTGAATGAGCATTTCACAGTGTGCAGCTGACTTGTCTTGCTTGAATGCTCTCCATGATGAAGCCCCAACCTCTAAATGCTCTCACAGGGTTCATGTGTCTATGAATATCTTATGTTGTGGTGTTGTCTTGCTTTTTTTGCTGCTTGTGCGCTGTGTTTATTTCATGGCTTTTTATCAATGAAGGCGCTTCTTCACAGTCTGTGTTTTCTATCATTACTGGTGCACAATATATGGTCGATATGCCTTGGGTGGGTGACTTTTTCAAGCAGCAACTACACATTCTACAATCTATACCCAATCTGTTCTTGGTTGGGCCTCACTGGGTTTTGAGATCTTTTATCTGTGTGTGTGTGTGTGTGTGTGTGTGTGTGTGTGTGTGTGTGTGTGTGTCTGTGTATGTGTGTGTGGAATTTTATTTTTTTTTTATTTTTGGTGATAGTTCACAGTGTGGAGAGAAAGGGAGCATTATGAGACAGAGACAGAAGAGTAAGAGAAGGAGGAGGAGGCAGAGGAGGAGGGCACATAGTGAGGTCCTGGGCTGGACACAAACCCAGGATGTCATGTTTACACCCCCTCAGGCATCAGGATGCCCTCTGAGTTAAAAAATACAACCTCTCTGGAATCTGACCACAGATCGTTTCAAATGCCGTCAAGGTCTGACATTCCACATTTAACCCCTCAAAGAAGCTCTACATGTATAATGGTCAGTACATTTTAAAAAAACACATTGGCCCTTACATTTCATCAAATTAATTTTTTATTTTACGGATACCAGTCAGTGTGTTGGAAGGGTCGGTTTGGACTGAAATATCTCAACAACTACTAGATGGATTGCCATGAATTTTATACAGGCATTCATGGTCCCAAGAGAATGAGTCGTATTCATGTTGACAAGGTTCAACACTAACTTTTAAGAGTGGTTGCCAGGCTGGTATCAGCTTTTTGTTGCCTAAACTGAAAATATGGTTGCCATTTTTAATCACCTTATATTTTGAGTAATTTAGATGCACATATACGGTAAGTGAGCTTAATCATGAAAATGTGAAGGAAACCAAAGGCCAAGAATTGTTTACCAATTTCTCAAAATGGTTGCCAATGGCAACGGGGCAACTACCACTGTCGAGCCATCTTTGGTCACATTTCATCTCGTACCACCAGAAGGTCAAGTGTGTACTCAAGAAGTGAAATATGTCAACATCTGCTAGATGGATTAGCACAACATTTTATAGACATTTATAGCTCCCAGATGATAAATTATAATGACACTGGTGAAACTGTAGCATGAAAAAAGCATGAGGCTGACGTTTGGTTGGTGGTCTGGTTTTGAGTGAAATGTCTCAATTACCATCTGATGGACTGCCATTGACCCTGGTACCAACATTTACTGTAACCCTCAGGGTTTGGTGCCATCGGGTAAATGTTAATTTGTCCAAAACTTTGGGTTATGACCAAATCCCTGCAAAGGGCTAAAGAGGCAATCCCATCAGCTTCAGCTGGATTGTTTAGTTCTAAATAGAAAATCAAGGTTAAAAGTTACAACACGGGCTTGTACAACAAAATGAAATACTGGCTGATAAGCCTGGTTAACATTTAGTCTTGTTCAGATATTGTGTTGTCACTATCAGCTGATTAAAGTACTTCTTATTCTACTGCCAGGAGTGTAATTTGCTGTATTAACCTATTTGCAAAAAACATAAATTTAATTCTTCTTAAGCTTAAAAACCTAAAAAGTAAATCCTCAGTACTCAGTGCTGCTTTCCATATTGTCTCTCAGAGAACCAGAAAGTGCTGATAAGTCTACATTTGCAATGGTTGTATCCTCTTCCACCCTGCTGCACCCACATTTGAGTCCATCATTACAAACACAGATACAGATGTCAAACTGATCAACGGGTGCATGTGTACATAATGCTACATACTTCATCTGTGGGAGATTTATGGATATATGGGTTTGGATTTTTAGGTATGTGTTTACATTTCTTATCAGGTCAGGTAGTGTGTAGAGTGCCTGTAAGTCTGTACTTTGGAAAGCACATTTACCTCTTGGCCTTTGTACGTGAGTGAGCACTCACTTCTTCCTGACTAGAAGCACTACCTTCACTCTCTTCCTCATCTGCTTCCTTGTGCTTGCTCTTCCTCACTGAGAATGACTTCCTCATCCACATCACTTGTTTCCTCTCACTCTAGGGAGCACAGGGTGTGTGTGTGTGTGTGTGTGTTCAAATCATTAGAAACAGCCCACTTACACAGAGATGTTTTGGATTGTGCCTTTCTCAGCGTGTGTGTTCATTATGTGTCTGGTATCATTATTATTGTTATTAGAATATTAGTTTGAATAACTTTCATTACTGTGAACATTGCATACTAATGTTGGACTATATCGGTTGTCTGTATGCAAGGAATGAATGTACTGTATGCAATAAACATTACAAGACATGATATCAGGAAGGGCAAAACACATACAGCCCTGTTTGTGGTCTAGGGATGAAATTACAATTAGTACAAAATTCTCACTTTGTGTTATTATTCCTCCACCTCAGCTCAGCAAGTAAGCATTTAACAAATTAGCATTACTAATCAATACTTGGTGCTGTTAAACTGCTGCATCGTGTTATGTTGCATTTTACAGCCGTAGTTGTTTAAGGTTTAGCTCATTTTAGCTACAGCAATGCATCATATTCTATAAAATCGTCATATGTTTGTAGCATTGTCCTGTAAGACCATGTTATCTCTAACATGTCTTCTTTTCATGAGCGTAGACAATTTGTGTCACTGCATTTTCAAGCGAATCCAAGAGCGTTTTTATTTTACAGGCTTTCCAGGTGACAACCTCATGAATCTGATTGAGAGAATTAAGCGTGTGCAAAGCTGTCATCAAAGCAAAATGTGGTCACCTTGAAGAATATAAAATACAAAACACATTTTGCTTTGTTTACAATTTGTTTGGTTATCCCATAATTCCACATGCATATAAAAATATAAATAGTAGTACAGTACCCTGTTTGTACTTAAAGACAGTACTTCAGTACAGTTTGTCCCTCATCACTTACACTGGAAGAACCCATTCTTAAAAGATCCATAAGGAATACAACTCTTTATGCCCAGTAAAATGGAATAATATCAATAAATAATAACTCATCCAAAAGACATATGAGTATTGGTGTATTAAAATATATAAATTATACAATTAAAATATAAAATATTACATTTTTTGCTGTCAAAACAGATAACAGTAAGTTGTGTAGCACAGAGCAGCTTTAATACAGGATGTGGGGAGTCGGTCAGTCCGCATATCCACTGTTGATCTCTACATGTTGTCAGAGATTGTATCTTGTAGCGGATGGTGCCTGCTCAGTGCAGATTCAATAAGGTGTGGCACTGATGGCTCCATCTTCACCGTGTAGGCTCGGCAAGAAGCAGCATCAGTCAAACAGCACACTGCTCGCCTTCTCCCACGAATGTACAAAATGGGTCCAGCGGATAAAAGCAAAGAGAGGTCATTTTTTTTTTAAATTTCTTCCTGTCTCTCATTCGCTCTGTTGTCCACAGTGGAAGAATAATCTTTTGTTTCTCAAATCCCCTCCTGATTTCTCACTTTCTGGAAGATGAATTGTGCTATTAATTGGAATTGAAATGCCGAACATTCTAATGAGCCCCTGAATACATTTTGTTCCACATGCTCATTTTTCATGAGCCAAAGCACTTTTTACATTTAGCCCAAATGGTCATTTCCAATTAATCCCGGAGCTCACGGTAATTGGCTCCCACACCCAGACTGTGAGAATCAGAAAATCCATTATTTATTCGCTTTTCTTTCACACTGTCCACTTGCAGCCTTTCTGTCGCCTGCTTCCTGCCAATAAAAAAGGCCTCCCATGGCTTCATTTATTACAAGTGAGGTGAAAAAAAAACATTAGTAATCATGAGTCATGTCCCCATCCTTTCAACCCACCCCTTTTTGTCCTCATGGCGCTGTCACCAGCCACCAGGTTTTTAGGGCTTATGTTAAGCCAACACTTAGAGGATGATCTGATGGACCAAACTGCTGTGTTTGCCTCCTTAAATCAAACTGGAAGTGACAGTAAACCAATTCTAGAGTCAAACATGATTATTTAAAAAAATGTATTTTTTCTTATGGATAAAAGTGCATTCACATTTCTTTTTATGTGCATCGACCACGCAGATAAACATAACGACAAACAATTAAATCCCATATGTGTTAAACTTTCTATTAGAGACAACACGCACGCAAGACAATAAAATTCAGTCCGTGTATCGGTGGTAAAAATCTGATACAAGCCTGCAGAAACACTCAGCAGGTGTTTTCCTGCTGGCTTGTATAACACAGTATCTGACCGCAGACTCCTGCTGGCTAACATAATGTAATCCGTCTGTCTCTCCTCTTTACGCTCTCAAGACTCACAAATGCTTTGTCCCCTTCAATTTCAGCAGAAGACACTAAAACACACACACACACACGCACAGACATACACGTGCACGCGTCTTCTTATCTTCCTTAAACCTATAGTTAAGAAACACTGAATGGCTCTTAAGATAAACTCCAGTCTGGTGGTTGGTATAGCAACAGGTTTTGAGAGTTAAATAAATGCTTTGTCGTATTCGCTGGTGCCAAATGAGGCTTTTTGACAACTTAGATTATCATTAGGTGTTATGTTGTTTGCTACAAACGCACAGGAAGAAGGCAGATGCACTGAACAGTTCTTCTGTCACAAAAGAGCATCTGCCTGAATGAGAAACAATTTAATTAAAGTCAATTTGCATTGATATTGCAACAATGAATTTAAATATTCGAAAACTGGGATTCCCAAGTTACACACATCTGGACGCAACTAGTGTATGTTTCCTGAGTGTGGACTGAAAGGTGGACGCCTCCTCCAAAGCTGTTCACAGCTTTTCCCTTTGAGAGTTAGTTGGCACCGGGCCTTGCTCATATCCCTTGTGGCTGAGTGTGTGACTGCAAAAGCTGAGCTTGAATTGAATAAAACACAATGGATTGGGAAAAAACAACGATGAAACCATTTGCATTTGCGACTTAAAATTCAATTTTCACACATTCCAGGTTTTTTTGAAGTTGTATCCCAAAATTTTAAAGTCAAATATGATGTGATGCTAAGTGTACATTAATGCACGCACAATAGGCATTTTCATCAGGTTTGGGGACATTTATTTTATCACTTAGCTCACCTTTCAATACCATAGACAATAGGAACGCAGCATTTCTAATGCCAGGTACTTTATGGAAGCGTAAACCTCCTGGATCCCTTTAGAAAAGAAAGACTTTGTCTTCAGCATGACAGCTAACTGTTAGCATACTGGCAGGTTCTGTCAGAAAGAGCCATTTATGACGCAGAGGCTAGCAACAGCCTTGACAACGACACACGTTCGGAAAATTAGTATTGAATCCAGACATGTGGTGCATTGTATATTTTTATATTAGGTCACATTATAATGAGTGGGACAATACATGATAAATGTCTTTGTAAGCAAAAAAACATGTTTAATATTAGAATTATTATTAAACCATGATATTTTAGTGTTTAGGAATGAAACTAGGACAATCCTGGACAAACTGGAATGTGTGGCCACCATATATTGGCATACTAACGTTTGTTAATTACCACTAATTATAGTAGAGCTGAAACTGATGTGAATGTCATTAGTTCTGCAGATATTTGTTCTTAAACCAAAGTATTAGACAAATAAAATCTTTGGCCGAATGATGGTGCTAGAAGAAAAATCTTATCATCATCATATTACTTTTTCACTCAACTACATTTTTTTTTGCTGTTTTTCAAATATCCTCGCATGTGATGTGCATATAATTATATATCTTTAATTGTGAACGTGAATGTTTTTACCAGATTTCACCTTCTGTCCAATAATTCAGGTAACTCAAGTTTGAAATGTTTATTGCAGCAGCAGAATACAGTTTGAGTCCGGCGTCTAGGCGCTGACCTCATCACTCCCTGCAGATATGTATGCATAGAGATACTGAGGAGTGATGAGCAAAAATCTTAAACCCCCAGAGCCTGCGGGTGGGTGGTGGGGTGATGGTGTGGCTGAAGAACAGGTGGTGATACTGCAGCAGTGGCATTAGCAGAGCAAAGGAAGAGATGGGAAATTTTTGCAGCTTAAATAGGGAGGGTATGTTTGCATTGGATGATTGTGGAGTATGAGGCATATCATGTATGCAATTCAGCTCGAGTTGTCTGCTTGCAGGCATTTCTCAATTTGTTGAAATATTTTTTAAACAAAAAAAATCTAAACAAAAAATGTCATAACACCAACCTCGTGGGCACAATTGGTGGGTTTCCATTTTTATGCGTTTTTTCCAATTTGTGCAAAAACAAACCTGTGGAAATGCTGAAAATTACCAGTAAAAGCAAAATGCAGGTGGATAGGTTTTTGTTTGCAGATTTTCTCAGAATCCTTAAAAAAATCAAGTTAATTAATAATTTTAAGTTAAAATTTATATTTGGATGGAAACCTAGCAATTGTCTGAGAACCATAAAGTTAAGATATTCCACTGGAGATATGAAATCTTTCACCTGCTCATGCCACTAAATGACTTAAATGATCCCTTGATTTTTCATCAAGATTCAGCCTCAAGGCACAACGAATATTTGATTTCTGATAGATTGACATAACATTTGGTACACTTCTATAGTTTTCTTTATCATTCTCACATTTTTATTTATCTTTTCTTTCCTCATTTCAGCAGCAACCTGGCTGCTTAATGGAACTTTCCAAGTAAAAAGGAACACCCATTTCTCTGGGTTATGAATTTAGGTACCTAATTAACTTCATGATTTCTCTAGAGGAAGCTGTCTCAAGTCATCAGTGATCATATACAGCTGTGTCTGAGCAGGCGGAAACCTTCAAATTCTGCTACAATCTCTCAAACTGTGTCCTGAGCAGGAGTTCATTGTAAACTAGAGGATTCAGACTGATGCTCTGCTCAGCTCTTCAGTGTTCGGTCAATGCATCAGCTCCTAAACTGATCCGCCCACCTTATATTACGATATAATGTAGTACTGTGGTGTGCTGCTTTTGACTTGCAAATGTTATCTACTTCACTACAAATGATGGATATTTCTTCTGACAACATTCGAGTGCTTGCTTTAGGTTTTTTTCATTTGATTTTTTGAATGCATTTTTCCCCCTTCTGTGTGAATCTAATGTGCAATCCATCACACCGAACAGTGAATTTATGTCCATCCTCCATTATTGTTGTTGTATTGTTGAGTCCAGTGTGTACGATTTGAAAGGGGATCTATCGGCAGTATATGGTATAAATGCAATATAATAT
The DNA here is from genome assembly GCA_033000465.1 of Sciaenops ocellatus. NCBI lineage: Eukaryota > Metazoa > Chordata > Actinopteri > Sciaenidae > Sciaenops > Sciaenops ocellatus. The sequence goes on from CP136870.1 coordinate 11,289,515, forward strand.
TCATTCATAAGATCTTATTGGTTCACCTGAAAATAAGAATCATTGTGTTTTCGTTACCTGTCGCCTGGACCCCACTGGGCACGGCTCTATTAGGCTGCTTTCATCGTTCTTCATGCATCTTCATATCCCACCAGGAGCGTTTTTGCCAGCCATAATTTGTTAACTTGCTCAGATTTGGTCATTTTTCCATGGTTTATCTAATTTTTACCCTGAGTAAGTTGGCTCCATAGTTACGTAATTTTTTCCCTTGTGGCTGTAAGTGGAAGTTTGTACAGGGTGTTTTATTTTGAAAAATCGACCAGATTCTCTTGGCTAGGCTAGGCTCTGTGCAGATTGACATGGCTGGACGTGGCATCCGTCGAAATTAGAAAACAATAAGCTCAGACGGCCATGGGGCACTGGGAAAGTGCTGCAGCCATGACAGGTGGAGTCCAGCAGCTTCAATGAGCCTTTTATATCTACAAAGAGAGTGGGCCCTTTCCATGTTATGCACCGTATGTTGTTCTGGTTGGTCTTTTGTATTTTCCGCAGGTTTCGTGGCCAATGTAGATTTTCCTACACACTAGGAAGGGTAAGATGAGGCAAGGGGTATTCACATTGGTTGTGATGTGCGACCTTACAGCTAGTTTTACAGCTTACAGCTAATTTTCATCTCACATTAATGAAAAACCAACTGCTGCATAAAAGCAGATATGCAAAACAATTGATATGGTCCTTCAAAGCTTAGAGAGGTGCGTGGAACAATGTAGCACAGACAGAACTTAGCACTGTTAACCCTCCTTTAATAAAACATGCTTTTTCAAGATTAATAGAGAAACAAATCCTTTGATCCCGCTTGTTGCGCTGAGTGAGGCACAATCTCTTGTATCCATCTGTGGCTTCCAGGCGTTCAAACTTATCAGAGTAGCAGTCAGACAAATTGCGGATTACTTTGGTTGTCACATAAAAAAAATGTAAAAATCCACCTCCAGGCCTCTTTTGGTGTTATATTCCAACAACTGACAATAGTTCATCCAACCTGAATGCTCCAATAATTTAGCAACTCTTTCTAAGTGCGCAGAGATGTTATGATTTAAATTTGAAGAAAAAGAGTGAAAATGCTTTGATTTGGCTTCTCTCCGCTGAATAGATGAAAGCGGTGCTGGTGGGTACTGAGGCAGTGGTGGTGCGCATGATGGGAAGGGAAACGGCATTTCTTCAGGGAATTGCCAGGCTATAAATCATGCGCATGCAAACAGGTGAGAGGAACCAATATCCCTTTCATAATGCACCCGCATTAACAAAGCCGACGTCCAATCACCGTCTGCGGAAATAAGGGGGGCAATGGCCAATCAAACAACCAGAAGAAACACAGCACTACTATGCTTTAATTTGTCTTGAACGTCACACTGCAGTATGGCTTTTTTAACAGGAAAGCACGATGAATGAAAAAAGGACTGCTTTATATTTTATAACAGTGGCCTTGAGGAGAAAATACAGCTAGCTGTTTTCAGGTCCGCTTTCAGGAATGCTTGAAAGAGATGGGAGAGAAAAAAAATCAAGATGTTTAGCCTTGCTATTCAACAGGGAAAATTTCATTCTTCAGTCAGAAGTAATTGACGCAAATGACACTTTTGGATAAGGGGGAGGGACCTTTTATTAACATTGATTTTCTGGTAACGTAAGAATAACATCAGTTCTGTTTCATGGGAGCTTTTACCTGAATAACTGATGCAAGAAATGGAATTTTAATCCTGCAGTAAGCCTTAGAAATGTTTCACTGATCAACAAGATAGGCTTATTTAGCACGATAATGAATGCAGCAGCTCAGTGGAGCCACTATAGCGAAAGGAGTGTTTTGCAAGTGAAGAATAAGTGAAGTATGTCTCCATTCTGCATTAGCTAACCCTTTTCTTGAAAGACTTTCAATGCAAAGAATCACCTCTATAATTTATTTATATTTTCAATATAATCATGGCTGACGTTCCATCCCTGACACATTTACTTTTGTGCTGAAAGTGTGGCAGTCTTTTCCACTTGCTTCAAAGTCCCCATGTGAGCCAGTGTTTTCAAAGATTTGTCCAATTATCTGAAGCCAAAGTTAGATGGGCTAGGGCCAATCAAATAATCAGCCTGAAGGACACTTGTACACATCTTAATTTTGCCTGAGGATCACACCTGAGGAGGGCTATTGCTTTTTCAACATGAGGGCCTTTCTGAAGGGGCAATTTCAGATTTTATAACAGCGGCCTTGAGAGACAGACTCATCCTGTTTGATGGGTTCTTCTTTCTTCGGGAAGTGATGGAGAGTTGCGGTTGCTCTGTCAGTGTACACACATGGGATGTGGTGGTGTTTTGGTCATGTCATTTCATCATACATGACTATAATGTCATATTTACAGCCTGTCCTTTTAAAGTCCATTTTATGACTCTAGACCAGATCAAAACATAACTCTGGTTTTGACCTCGACCCTAAGTTCCCACCATTGTCAAGCCTGACTGAACATCTGCTTCAATACAGCACGACATACATCTGGATACACTGTGTCCAAATATTGACTACACAAGTAACCAAAGTACTGAAGTATTTATTACTTTGTGCGGACAACCGACCACAGCAGGCCAACTGCAAAAAAAATGAATAAGTTAGCCACGCCGTTCCTCTGTCACGTTCATTCATTGTGATAAATAGGAGCGCTTCAGTTGGTTTGAGCCCCTTTAAAAACCTGATTCCTGATTTCTGAATCACTGCCTACATCTCAGATTGTTTCAAATCAGTTTAGTGTGGTGCTCAATGACTGTTCCTGACAGCAAGCCATTCAGAGCTTTGTAGACAGGATGAGAAGATAAGAATGGCGGTGTCGACATTTTCCTGTGCCAGATGTCCACAAAAACGGTGACATGTGGATTGACGTGACAGATTTACAAGTTCTTGTAAGTCGATTTCAATAATGATTTCTAGATCAGCATATTTCTTGAATCAATGTCTAGAACGTTAATTGGTCTGTGTCAGCTTCTGTGTTGTATGAAAATGACATTAGCAGGTTGCCAACATGAACATGCTGTCAGCATAAATATCCTCTCTATCTTACACTAATGGCCAAGATAACAAGAGCTTTTTACATCTTTGTAGCCTACTAGAAATACACTAGAAACTTTAGTAAAGAATACGAAAGCATCTCTTGCAGCAAGCAATTTGTCTTGCATGATGAAATGTACAAAGACAAGGTACAGATGCATAAAAGATTACACACAAAAAAAACCTCAAGCATACTTCAGTCCAGGCATGTACAGGTTTTCCTGGAGCCAGCCTCAGATCATAACGTATTGAAATATGCTGAGGGACGTGTTTGTGGGTAGGTTGTTAGCCAATTTTAATGATTGTTTTATTGTGTTCGCAGTCTACAGAGCAGACTGTAAAATGTCAATCAAAATCAAATCATTCCCCTGTTTTATTTCATTTTATCCTCAGATGTGAAGCACTTTTGAAAATGTGTATTCATTCTGAGGCACGATTAATAATGGTGATTGAGTCGATGATGGTTTCCAGGTAAATGTGATTAATTATGTGCCTATAAATAGCCACAGTTGTATGTAATGACACTTGCTCTGGGGCTGTTGGAGAACTTCGCAGATGCAACAAGTCAGTAACATTGCACATTGTTTGTCATTCTTTTGATTGACAAATTAACGAGTGGTGGAGCAAAAATCGACGGATGAATAAAGGTGATTTCTTCATCCATTCATGGGTGTGTGCACGTGCGCCCCAGCTCTACAAAGACTGAGATTTAGAAAACATATCTATGCACAGATTTATAAATCTGATGAAAATAATGTGTCCTCATGGGCAGGATCAGGCCACCAGACGATGGGACAAGCTGCGTCTCATTGGTCCAATTTTCTGCTTGGTCAGTGATTTCGGGGGTCCCTCATTTATAAAAGGGCCTTATGATCAATTTTGCTCTTAAGTATGACTCGGCAGAAAACCCGGGGGTACTTTCATCCACTGATCCATTATATCTGTCTGTATACATGTTTGCATCATATACCATCTGTACTTATGATTATATATCACTGAAGAAATACATAAACAACAATAAAAATAGATACAACTGGGATAAGATTGTGAGTTTTCATAGTCAGATTTTTATTAAATCTATAAAACCTCTGCTGAATATTTCTTCTTTTTCCTGTGCACTGCTGATATACTGTAAACTCAACATATTCATCTTTATTGTCTTCGTACCTCTTATTCACCCACCATGCAGACACTTAATATCTGGATGCAGTCAGGATGGCTGCCGCCAGGTTTCTAACAGATTTCTACAAATGCCATGCTTCAATAGAAACAGCATCAACAATGAAAAATGAAAAAAAAACAAACATTTTTTAGTTAGTATTAAAATTTATTCTGAATCTTCATTATGCTGATTGTCACAGACCCATTGCTTGCCTTTAAAATCCACCTACACAATCAAACCCAGACTGAACGGAAGGACTGATGGAGAAAAAAAACAACACATTGACAGGCTGATGTCAGAACATAGCATATGTTCTCAGATCCAATTGGGTTTTGACATCCAGTCTCTTCATATCTCTTCACAGCAACACAAAGAAGCATTCGATTTGTGCTGCAGATCAAATCACATTACTGCACAGCAACATGAATTCTTTGAAGGTTTCTTAGTCCAGGATTTCCCCTGGTGCTCATAAATAGCAATAACTCAAACCATAACTGCTTCATTAATGCTAGTAAATGTTCCTCGTGTTACATAGATGCAGTGCTAACACGATACAAGACATTGCTTTAGGATGTTTATGTCCAACTGACATTATTTCATGTTTTTTTTCCTGCAACAACACAACGATCTGCTGTGTAAATCACAAAAATGGATATATTTTTAATATATCTGTTGTCATTACTATGCCTGAGCATGTTACTGTCAGAATCCTGTTTGTTTCTGTACAAAGAAAGTCTATGGACAAAAAGCTTTAAAGCTTTCATTGTACTGGCTGACACTGACACTGAGTAACAGACACACAAATACCCACACAACACCATAAAGAACTGCAGAGTTTGAACAGCCATTAGCTTTTTAGCAAATACCACCTTCTTACCAAGCAAACATCCACAGATAAACTGTGCTGCTAATAGCTAATAAGCTGTTGCACAACACACAACGCACAACGCACAACAAACTTAACTTACCTGGGCATAGTCAGTTGGTTGGTTTAAATGCAAAATACTGTTACATTCTTCTTTACTACAGCTAAGCTACTAAGAAAATGCTATCTGTACTTGTAAACTACAATTAACAACACGGGTGCTAACAGACATTTTGTCATGCAGGAAAACCACAGGTGCAACTGAGGATGATAATTGCTGCCAGGCCTGCAATGTCATAATTTTAGGGGTAGAGTAATCTCGAAGGCCATCTTCCATTTGTAGTCTGAGTAGTGTCATATCAGTCACGTTTGCATGCAAGTAAACAGTCCGTGTAGAGAGCACAAGATGCAGAACTGGCCTTATATTTTTAATTGGACAAAATCTCGCATTCTCGCTATTATAGATATCTTGCTGCCCAGATATCCGTTATCTGTTTTCTGGATATCCACCAGCTACACCGGGAGCCAGTAAATATTAGGGCTAAATCGTCATTAGATGGCCTATGGGTTTCGACATTAGGGCCACTGCGGTAGGGGCAATTTTTTTGAGGGAACAAAGGCCACATGTCTGGGCATCAAGACCATAAGTTAAAAAATGTGATTTTGATTTGCTTAAATAGATGGACAGGAGGTATGGCTTTAAAATGAGAGCTTTTTAATGCTTGCATTTTTATTGACACACCACATGCATTGGATCATTTTTCCAGTATAATTAAGTACATGTAACATTCTGAAATATGAAATAGGCACAGAGCGGGGCACCAAGGCCACTGTGGCTGATGGGGATACGATTTTCAGCAGGGCTTTAATGCTAGACAGGGAGCCATAGCCAGTCTCAGAGGTGAAATTCCAGCCCCGGTTGCTGCATTTCCAGTTAGGTTGACAGATTACAAAGCCCTGCTATATTGTGCATGCTGACTCAACCCCTCACTCAGTCACTACTTCCTATATACAATGGACAATCAATACTGCACTCAGTACTGAGCAGTAAACTGAGATTTCAGACACTTGGCACAGTACTGTGGACAGTATTTTTTTTCCCATTTCAATTGTGGACATTTATGCGCAAAATTTACACACAAATAAAACGTTGGATGGTAAATATATTGCACTGGATAGTAAATAGGGAATGAGTTTGGATACAGCCTCTGTGGCAAAGCTCACTGGGGGCAGGAAAGCATAAGTGATGTAGTTGATTACACTTGTGCTTTACCTGCACACCTGAGGCCAACAGAGCATTTTTTTCTTTTTTCTTTTCAAAGGGAAAATTTTGTGTTTGGGCAAAAAGAGATGACAAATTGTGTTTGCTTTTGGAAAATATGTTTGTTGTCTTTTTTTCTGTTTTAAGAGGGATTTTTTTTTTCATTTTCTCGTCTTCCAACACATTAGTCTTCATGTAGCAAGCGAATTGCAGAGAAACACAAGGTCGCACAAGGATATCACAGTCCAGTAAGACATACGTTTTATCACCTCTCTCCCTAAATTTTCTTCCATACTTGAAAGGAGGCATCTGCAGGCCGACTTAGTGTACCATGAGATGTTTTGGTATTCAACCCAGGGATGAGAACAAGATCACTCAAGTCATGTCTGACAGCACATTATTGATCTCGAGGCAATTTTATTCCTGCATCAGGAGAAACGAACGGCTCCTCTAATTCTCTATGTGACCAAATCCTATCGCCCTGCACATCTTTAATCCACCGGACGTCTGGCGGATTGGCTGGGGGCTGAACACAGTCGAGATGTGAAGGAGATGTTTGCCATTTGTTGTTAAGGCTGCGGGGCTGACACTGTATATCTTTATTCATTCATAAATCACTGCTTTATGAGGTGAGCCTCTCTGAATTCCACTGCTGCTACCTGCAACAGAGCAGTCGAAGAACATCTACTGTATGCACACAAACACACACACACACACACACACACACAACCTTACATTGTGTGTGGCAGTTGTGGTGCCAAATTAGTATAGGTGGATCTGGGGTTTTTCTCAGGAGCCACAAAGGAACCATATGTTACACCGCTGGGCGTGGAATTATGCAGAGGAAAGTATTAGAGTATTAGACCTTCCTTTACCTGCATTCTGGTGACTTTTCAATGCATGCATTTAACCACAAAAACTACATAATAGCAAATCAACTTGTGGTGGAACTGTCTTTGAAAGGGTGGACACAAAATTCAAGTACCCGACAACAATGTTATTTATTTATATCTCATTCATTCTTTTAAAAATTGGCCAATCTGCCCATGAATGTTAAACAGTTTTCTGATGTCTGATTTCTACTTAGGACCTTAAACTTAATAAAAACATGTGTAATGTCCAAACAGAGTTAAGATATCACCAAAGGCTTGAGGTGGTCTAGATTTGAACTTTACCCTTTATTTGACAGGAACAGCTTGAAAGAGACAGGATAGGGTGTAGAGAGAGCAGAGGACATGCAGCAAATGGCCACTGCGGAAAAGACTGTAGTTCATGATACATGCTCAACGAGGATGCCCTGAACCCTCTGCATTTTTAAAGGACTATAATGAAGGATTAAGTGGGATCTTGCAGCCCCCTCGCCTCATCCTCTCCTTCCTGATGTGAAGTAGAAACTACGGTGGCTGTGAAACGCACAAAAAAAATCTTAGGGCCCAATCTAGAGCCAGTGTTTAGATTGTCCGTTCTGGGCTACTGTAGAAACATGGACGATTCAATATGGAGGACTAAAGGCTAATTCAAAGGTAAAAAAAACATAACAATCCTCAGGTGAATATAGTTATGAATAATATATTCCATTTCACAGTAGACTCTTCAAGGTCTAAATGTCAAATAAAAATGAAACTGTACGAACCTCAGACCGCTTTAACAGTTCCCGTGTCTTTTTCTAAGAGGAAGTATAGCTGACAATGAAAATTGAGACAGGGCGTCTGTCACTGGTTGATGTAAGCAGGCACGTCTGACGCTCACAGCTGGTTAAGACAGCCTTACTAATAATAAACAGCAGTGTTGTTGTTGTTGATGATGCCTGCTACTGTAGCTGCTAGCTGTTAAAACACAGCAATGCAGTAATCAGCCTGCAGGTGATCTTTGTGCTGACTTGATGACAGCAAATTACAGCCTTTATTTTGATGATTCGGAGCTGTCATGGTTTTTAGATGACTTTTGTTGCATTTTGTTCTGAAGCGGTCATCGCTTAAGTACGCACAGCACCATAGGGTAAGCTTTAGCCTTTCTGAACCCAAAATGTCTAGGTACAACAAATACAGCTTTAACCCTGTTTAAAAGAAGAAAACAATAATTTATCCTGTCAAAACCCACTGAGTCACCCTGGCTTACCTGCTCTTTCCCAATATGCTGTGTTTATATTTGTGCATGCAAATGTGAATCACCAAAATAGATGTTTCTCTGTTGTGGTGTCAAGTAGCCAGAGGATGGATAACACGTCCAGAATTAAAAAGTAGGAGGCGGTCAGGAAGAGCTTGTAGCTAGGAGCTTTATTCATGCATAATGGTATTTTATTGTCCTTAGCGTGTCCTAAGTGTTCGTTGTAATTAGCGGTATTAAAGTTAACATTGGTGCGCACCCTGCCTCTTAAATAGCTGAATTACTCAACATATGAAAGCATGATCTGCATATAAAGTACAACCATTCTTTAGTCTACTGACAAATCTTCCATCCTCGATACTCTGTGTAGTCATGTTTACAGCTCTGTGACTCCAGGAGCTTGTGGAGTGACTAGATGGGGTGACGTGGAAACAGAGAGGCCAACAATCTGAGAGATTCTTACCCACATGCCTCACTGAAGGTAAAAATTGTGCAGATGTTTTAGCCGCTTGGGGCTGGTGTTAATTAGATTTGGTCAATTATTATTAAAAAAATAAAGTGTCATGTTGGGAACTGGATTTCACAGGAAAGAAGAGCAGCTTACAGTTTATCAACATGACTTCGTAGTGAGAGGAAATCCACTTGGAAATGTCAGCCATGCATGTGGTCTAGCTGTACAGAGCTGAGAAGTGTCTGCATAGCAGGGGAATGAATATTTAAGACATGATGACACACCAATGAAAGTTGGTGTGAAGAGAGAGAACTGGTAGATGTCAAGCACTGAGAAGACTCCATGAAACTAGTCAGCCAGGTGGAGGAAAGCCCTGCAAAGCTTTTATAGAAACCTCAACCTGTCTGAGAGTGTGTCAGAGTATATGGTTGACTGAGAAGGAGCAGCTACATTCTTAGTCGAAAGCTAAAACCTGACTGATGGCTGGAACCTCTGGACTTCTTCGGGCTAGACATACAAGAACGACTCAACTCCTGACAGGATGTTGGATCTGCTTGTTTAATGCAAAAGGCTGCAGGCTAAAATATGGCCGTTTACATGTTGGCTCCTCCAAAATTAGGAAACATTTCTAATTTATGTATTTGCAAAACATTTCATTAATTCACAACAGTATCAGTTCTGTCCAATATCCAGCCCAGCATAAGGTTTAGGCATCCAAAGTGAATCAAATCCTAACATTTAAGGGAAAACATAATCTTCCCTGACTTCAACCAAAATATTTTTGATGCCTAAATCGGGTAGGAAGTTCTGCACTTTTGAATGTGCGCTCCAAAACATTATCTCTTCATTCATTTGAAAAAAACAAACAAACACACTAAGCATACTCTGGGCAGCAATTATGTTTCCCTCGAAAAGTATTTGGCAAACACATAAGTAGTATAAAAACACAGTTCCAAAGGGAGCATGGCGGTAGCCTGACTTGCCAGCTTGCTTTTGGACTCTAACCTCTGACAGGACTCTATCATCAGTAGCAAGAAGAATTTCCAGTATCCTGTAGAGTATAGATAAGGGTTCCCGATACATTAAGCTATATAATGAGCTAATTTATCATCAAGCAACCAGCATGTGGCCACCAAAAAAATCTGTGAATATCAGACCAAGAATTTTCTCAATGGTTGCAACCAGCTGAAACATAATGATGTTATCAATAGGACTGGATTTTCCCACTGTGATCTCAAAATGTAATACGGAGAAAGTTGGGTTGGGTTGTTTGGTATATTTGTGTTCTGCTGCCTTCAAGCTCAAGACACTGTTAATTATGTAAGATATAATTCAAATCTTGCGATTTGAAAGTGTGTACACTTTCAAGGCGTGATTTTAATATGAAAACGGTTCATTGTAAAGCCTAAAACAAACAATCCCGCTGTTTATCTTTAATTTTGAGGAGCCTACATTGTAATAACAAACAACAGTAACGTAGTAGTAGGTTGTGTCTTTGGCAATATATATGAGAAAACATCTTCGAATTCATGTAGAAAAGTCGGCGCAACCCGGTCAGTTCTCCCTATCGACTCTTCTGTGAACTTCCCCCTGAAAAACATCATTTGTCTCAGGTTTGTTTTGAGCACTCGACAGCACTTTTCTGGCTCTCACTCACTATCTGTACTGTTTGCCATGATTTCTGTGTAGGTGGTTAAAGCGGTGAGTGAGTCTCAGTCTGTTGTGGGGACTGGTCTGCAGCATATTTGCAAAGTAATATCAAGGTTTTCTGGTCTGTGTCAGACTTTTCATACCCAAACCACATCATGACAGAAGTAGCCACACTTTTAGGTCCAAGCTCTGTTTGTTTCGACTGGTCGGACTCTTCCTCCAGTTCAAAATTACCCCGTTCTATGTCACGTTCATGCTCCTCTATGTTCGTTGATGTATACAAATTTCCTGACAGTTGCCTGCATCAGTGATGTGTACGATTCAAAGCTTCATCTAAATGAAGGAAAATATTGCCGCAAAGAGTGTGATTTTTTGACACAACGAAATAAACGATAGAGCGTAATATGAAATCATTTTATTTTGATGGACATCATATAGCATAATAGCCCTTCCAAACATGACTACATTCTGCAATTACATTTCCAGAATTACAGTTTTTATCCATAACTCCTCAGTGAGCTGCCTTCTGAAAAATTAAACATTTCCACCACATGACTTTTGTTATGAGAGTTTGAGTTTTTTTCTGTGTAAACACACACTGGACCAGTTAAAAAACTGAAACTTCTTTTAACTGGTTTGATTCAGGAACTGAACCTTTAGGCATGAACATGCCCAAAGAGTCCTTTAGAGGAAAAACAAAGAAACTCAAAATTAGTCTTCTCCTGTTGTGCTGGAAATGTGACTAGCCTGCTGTGAGAATAAAATACTAATGTCAAAAAATTGATTGACTCTGAATTACATCCTTTGTCATTTCACATTGTAATATGAAATAGCATATAGACTACTGAGCTGCAGTTTGTTGCATCCAAACATTTATGCAACTAAACCCTCCATACAATCATCCTTAAATCATTCAGCCACACAACGACCACATACAGCCACAGTGAAATTTATAATATGATTGTTTCCAGCTAAATGCATATCCCCCTTCCACCTCCCATTTATTCCCCCCTTGATATTAGATCAAGTCTACCTCAATGTGGTAAGCTATTTGATGGGGATACAAAATTGTCTGCCTCATCCATTCCCCAGCTTGCCCAGTTCCTAGCAACCAACAAGATTAGACTGTCTGTTTCTCAGTGGTTTGGAAAGCCCCAGAGTGCAGGCAGTACCATAATTACATTATATAGACTTAATGCATGCACATCAGATAAACACATATGTGCCTGTACGCACACCCACCCAACCACACACACACACACACACACACACACACACACACACACACAGACACACACACACACACTAATGATAAGTCAGTGATTTGAAAGGTGTGGATATGAAGAAAATTCTGCAATCATTCTGTATTGTAAAACTGTCACAGAGGGTTTTCTTCCTATTTTTTTTTTAATAATAGTGTTCAGTCATGCTGTTGTCCATTTTAGATCATATATTCAAAATATAAAAATATGTTCAAGCAGATACATACAGAATAAATGTACATGAAAACACTCACTAATCGAGTATTGTTCCAAACTTATTTCTGTCCCTTTTGTGGAATAAAAAAGTCACACCACTTCACAACATAAACACATGCAAACACAAACATCCTTTGCTGTGACCTTCTACTTAGAATGAATTTGTAATATGGCATGTAATTAATACAAAGGTTAAACTTCAGTACGTATCATTTTAATGGAGAATAAAAAGCAACAAGTGACTTTTACAGTGTTGACATTAAGGTACAAGTAACACCACAGTACCTAAAGCATCACCAGTGTTTGTTAAGGCAGCTCAAAGCACTTACTTGGTTATGAATAGGGAAAAATTGTTGTCTTGGTTAAATATAGTAAAAGAAAACACTGACTTGACAGGACGTGTTTAGTTATTTAATCCAAAGCATTATCTTTCTGTTACCTTAACTGTGTTTTAGCATGTTAAACCCAACCATGCATGTGATGCAGGACCCAAACTGTCATTTACACTGTCAAACAGTTAGTCAAGACCACCTAAACCGAGATCAAGTCATGACCAAGACCAGAGTGTATCAAGACAGAGACAAGACCAAGACATTAAGGGGTTGAGAACAAGTCAATAACAAAAACTAAGGCAGGACAAGACCGAGTCAAGCCCAAGACCAATCAGCATATAGCCTACTTAGAGAGCTAATATTTGTCAAATCTCTTTGGATGGGTCCGACTCAGTAAGCGCTGCATTGCAGGATTTATACACTGCTGTGTGTTTTCTTTTGGACCTTGTTTTGCAGATGAAATCTTTTCGGTTTAAGTAGCCAAATTTTATTACAGAAGATTTGTCTGACATCTCCTCCCTCCCACATTAACTTTCTTTGAGTTCGTATAAAGGAGGATGGGGGGCCATTTCATTTAATTTTACCACAATTTAGTGATATCCCTGCAGATGTGGTCTTGTGGTCTGGGAATAAAATCCAGAGTCCTCTTTGTCTGAGAGAGACATGAGAGAGTAAAAATATGGCTGATTCCGAGACGAGACCTTCAAAAAATGGACATGAGACCGGTCTTGACTACTACAACACTGCTGTCAGAATCTTTGTACCATCCAGCCAACCATCCACCTCAACCCCTTGACCTCAGTACAGTACAAGAACGTAACACCTCTAGGGTTGGAAAAGACATTGCCAGTGAACATGATTCACTTTCAGTGTTAGGAGACAAGGTTGCTCTACACATGGGAGAATTGTGTGGGGTAAACACTTCACACTCCCCAGGCTTGTTTGTTCATTTGATAATCATCAGGTGGACACAGATTTTACCCAATAAAGTATTTATTTTTGTGCTTGTGACAATGGAGCAGTCAGGGTTGGGTCATCATCTGCTTTGTGTTCACCTCTCTACCTATGCTCACATCTTGATCGTCATCACGATAAGAAGTTATAGCATTACTTTATATTCTGGAAAGCACTGGATAATAAAAGTAAAATATATTGTCATTACAGGTACAGAGGAAGGTGTAAAACAAGATATAATAAAATGAATATGACCAGCCATCTGAGGCAAAAATTTGTTAAACACTGAGATTTTCTTCCGGACCTGATCCTGGACTTCACAGTTTGTGTGAACTAGGTCAGTCAGTTGATTAGTTAGACTCTTGCTTCTCTCTAACTGTTCTGCCTCTCGCCATTTTGTCCAGTAATTGATGGTTGATTAGATGGATGTAGCCTCAGTAAAGTCCTTGAAGGCATGTTTGTGATGAAGGTCTATAAAAGTAAATGAACTTGAACTTGAAATCACCACCTGGTCAAGTGACTGTTGAGTCACTGGTTTTGATCAACAACCCTCACAGACACTATGTCAAAGGATCATTCTGTGCAGCCTGAGCCTGGCAGGCAGGAAAACATCCGGGCTCAGCAACATCAGACATGAAGAAACTCTGATCCACAGCATGTTGTAGCCGCAGGCACAAAACCACATAATGGACAATAACATGGACAGCGATAGTGAGATAAGACAACAAGCCAGAGAAGAAGAAACATGATGATAGATGGAAGGGATTACTGTCAAATAAGCTGATCCACTGCAAGGTAAAATCACTGTATGTGACAGGTGCCTGACAGAGAAAAGACAGACGGCTGCACATACACACGCATACGCATAGGCTTATGAAGCAAGACAAACACACGCGAAGCGGTTATATTCAGCATCATACACATTGACGTGCAAGGTGTTACCATACACAGCACTGATTCAACCTTCAGGCAGTTCATGAAAACTTTAACATCTGCTGTTCAAAACACATATAATCAGGTTCCTCAGGAAAAACTGGAAGATGCAGGTTGTCAATCAGTGAATAATATAAGAAGGTAGAAGAAATATAAAACCAAGAAACTCATGAATTCAAACTAAATTTTTCATAGCACTGATGTGGTCTATGCTATTTTTCTTAACAACTACATAAACAGTGAAGTTAGAAGTTTTAAGGCTATTGAACCAAAGTGTGCAAGAGTGATAAAATTGTAAAACTTTCATGGTTTTGGAGGATGATTATCCCTCTTTCACCTCCCAGAAATAAATACAATAAAACCAGATACTGTTGTCTATGTTTGGACAATGTAAAGGGCAACTAAGCAAGCCTAGTTCACTTTTGACTAGTTATTAACTTTTCTCCATTATGACTGTATTAAGTCAGAGCATTATTTATGTGGTAAAACAAACTCAATTACTAAGAAGCGCAGAAGTGTCTGAGATTTGGTTTACTTTGGTTTTGTTTGTAGTTCCTGCAGATTTGGCCACTTGAGGCTGGCTACATAACAAGTCAGTCTCCGTAAGCCCCCAATGATTTAAATGTCCAACTTCACGGCAGAAATAAACATGTTTACAGCCT